>CAIGQV010019356.1:11011567-11062201 GCA_903798115.1 Danio jaintianensis | reverse complement strand
TAATTTTTTTTTTTTTTTTTATATATATTTTATATATATATATATATATATATATATATATATATATGAATAATATGATATAAATGAATATGATATATTGAATAATAACATGATATATTGAATAATAATAATAATAATATGATATATTATTTATGTAATTATTATATGTATATATCTTTTTTTTTTATTTTTTTTATTTTTTTACTGCTACTATTACTGTATTTACTTTTTTTTTTGTAAATATATATATGTTCTTTTATTTTATTTTTTATGTAAACTTTATAAATGCTTTGGCAATACATTTGTAACATTTGTCATGCCAATAAAGCAATTATTGAATTGAATTGAATTGAATTGAGAGAGAGAGAGAGAGAAAGAGAGAGAGAGAGAGAGAGAGAGAGCGCAACATCCGCCTCACAATATAAACTAATATAAAACTATTGCATGCATCACGCATAAATCACGCCATGAACATGACATTAAAATAGCTACTGGTTTAAAAAAGCCTAGATTAAAAGATGGCAAAATGAGAACTTTTTTGTCATAAACTATAGCAAAACAACTTGTCAAAAACAAAATTTAAAAAAGAAAACAATCCGAATAGAATAAATACAGGATGGAGAAAAGAGCGCTCTTTTATTATCAGCTGTCAGTCAGCGCCCGCTCTTTTTTTTCCTGGTCATTGCGCCTTTTGCCGTGTGTAAATGCAGACAATGGGATACGAGTCACCTTTAAAAGAGGATAAATGTAAGCAGGACATCAAAATAATCAGATACTGTCTCAAAATCCGAATTGACCATCAAGATCTGCAATGTAAATACTCTGTAATTCTAAAGGGGAAAAGCCAGTCAGTAGAGTTTGCTATTTTCCATTTCTATATTAACAAATATTTTGCAGTGTTTGCATGTTCATTGCATATAATTCAATATAAACTAATATAAAACTATTGCATCCATAACATTATATGCATGTTCATTAAAATGGAAGTAAATTCATTACAAGTTGATAAAAAAAACAACACCTAAATTGTTTTTCTTTTTTTTAAATAAAAAAATAAATTTTCCACTCATATATTAGCAAAATATTTGAATTCTAAGACTATTCCATTCATAAGTTTCATCATTAAGGATTTCTTTAAAATAGTGTAAAAATCTCGTCGCGTCTCGTTCTCGTGAACCCAATCTCGTGTCTCGTCTCGTGGAGTAGGGCGTTTTGTCACACCCCTACTCTCAATCTTTTGTAAGGTTGGAAATGTACGTTCTTTACCCTGAAATACATTTTGAAATTCATGTTGGTGTTTTAAGTTTGAAATTAAATACATTTTAAATTTCTAAAATATATTTCATTGAGCTTTACAGTTACAAAATATATACTGCATATATTTACATTTTATTTCAGCCAGAAACAGCTCTTTTTATAACCTTTTAGGACTGTCTTATACTATATTGTTACTTTTTAATTGTGCTAAAAAGCAGATGGCTGCATCTTGACACTAAAAGATCATCAAAGGTTTCAAAATTCAGATTGGTCACAGTTACAGTACCAGCATAATGTTCCCAACAGGAATTTCAATCATATTTTGAGGAGCATTTCAATCCAATTGATTAGTGCTGATTAGCTGGGGGTCGCTTTCCTATTATGCCAAATGGCTTTGTGTGACTTAAACACATTAGATATGGAGCTAATGCCCTTTTTCATAATGTCATGATGTTGAGAGTCTGCCTTCAAGACACAGCCTTGGATTTAATTAAGAAAATCACCAGCCGCATGGATTTGCAGACAGAAGAGTCGGCTGTTAAGTGGATTAATTATTCTGGAGAAGAGGACGACTCTTGTGTTTGGTAGAAAAAGTGGACATACTGTTTGTTTGGTATTTTGACATGTGAAATAATTTCTGGTACATCATATATTTTTTCAGGATTCTACATTTAATAATATTTTCAAATGAGTGAAAACAAATATTTAAAAAAATAAGAAATTGATAAGTATGAGTGAGAATAGTAAGAAAATAAGAAATAATGAATGAAGTTATTCTGTGATGACAATTATATGCACCTCATACTAAAATCATATTTTTATAAAGCATTTATATATGATGTTAAATATATGTATTTAAGATATTTAAATATGTTTTAATGGCATCTTTTTACCACTATTCAGATAACAGTATTAATGAAAATATTTCTCTCAATTTCAGGAAATCATACAAGCAATTTTACCCACTCAAAAATGCTTAAAAAGGCTTAGAAATATTCTAGCACTTTTTAATTAACCATAACACTTTACAATAAGGTTGCATTAGCGCTAACATGAACAAACAATGAACAATACATTTATTACAGTATTTATTCATCTTTGTTAACGTTAGCTAATGGAAATAAAGTTGTTTATTGTTAGTTCGTTAACTCAGTGTATTAACTAATGTTAACAAGCACAAATTTGAAGTTTAATAATGCATTAATAAATGCTGAACTATCATTAATAAATGTTTTGTTCATTATTAGTTCATGTTAGTAATAAAACCAAGTAAACATGTAATAAATGTCACATTTAACTTAATATAATAAAGAATTTTCATGTGTTAAACTGAAATTATTATATTAAAAAAATATCAATTTTTCCTCCATAACCGGAATCCCCTACATCTTGGATTTCCTGAAGAACATGTAAAAAAAAAAAAACCTTCCCCATAAAGATGTTTGCAGTCTGACAGTGCGCTCATGTCTTATTCATTCACACAGCTGCTTAACACAGACCTGCTGTCAGCCACTCCATCAATACACCGTCTGCACTGCTTCCATATTGACATTATAGAATAGGAATGATCCAGACACAAAAAAGAGAGAAGGAAAATGGAGAATAGAGACCGATTATGCTGTATAACTCCAGTAAGGTAGGCCGCAAACTTGTTTGTAAGAATCTCTAGCAGAGCAGAAGATAACAGAAAGTATTGCACTACTGTATTCCCTGCTCCAGTGACTCAGTCTCTGCTGAAATCCACAATTTTGACTTCCTCCATAATACAAGAAACAGAAGCATCAAAGCAAAGACAAACACACTCAGGGTTGCATTACAAAAAAACAAAGAGAGAAACTAGGGTTATTTTTGCATTCGTAAATTGAGGATTCCTGTGTTTACAGTTCAAGAATGAACTGATCTGACTAGTGTTTCTTATTGGATTTACAGTAGCATCCATCTACTCTCCCACTCATTTTTTGGTCACCGATGCTCTTTTAACTCACATATTGTCACACATAGTGCTTTCACACATTCGCCTATACAGCACTGGCTCCATCGAGCAAATTTGTTCGCTAGCACAGAAAGTGTTACTATGAAATATGTATAAACAGAGTACTTCGGAAAAGAAAATCTGAAACACTCCATAACCTACAGCTGAAAGACAGAGATGGAGAATCAGAAATATAAAAACGCTTCGCAAATCAATGGGAATGACACTGAAAATGTTTCACCTACAAGTTTATTTATCTAAAAGTTATCTAATAGGTGTATAAAAAGCAACCGATTCGAATGTTATCATTCGATTGAATGGCCGTTATCAGTGGATATCAGCTGATAGATATGGGCCGGTAGGGGTCTTCTGCGCCTACTAGTACTGTAGGCTTAGAAGGCTGTAATCATCCATCCACATGGTTAATCAGCTATACTAATAGAGAAGACTCCAGATCCAGATTTGTTTTTACATTACTGTGACGGTTGGGTTTAGGGTTGGGGTAGGGGTAGACGTTAATAAAATACAATAAATGGGAAATGTACTAAATAATATAAATAATTCTCGTTAACTTCCAGCCGCAGCCGTATGTGATCTATAGCTGATTAACCAAGTGGATGGATGATTACAGCCTTCTGAGCCTACTAGTAGGCGCAGAAGACCGCTACTGGCCCATATCTATCAGCTGATAACCACTGATAACGTCCATTCAAGATGAAAAGATACCAGGGCCATGACTGTGGAACACTCTTTAAAGTAAAAGTTTCAAAATAGGTTTTTTGAAGCAACAGAAGAACTTTTTTGGTCCATCAAAAAACCTTTCAGTGAAAAGTTTTAAAAGAACCATTTTCCCCTTAAGTGTGAGGATTGAAATATTTTCATTTTCCACTTTAAAGAATCTTTTGTTGATTTGAAACATTCCATACATTTTTATGGAACTATAATGCCAAAAAAGGGATTTGGTTTTAAAGGTCCTGTGTGTAGGTTTTTGACTCTTCGAAAGCATAAAATTACCATAATATGTTTGCAGAAACATGCAAAGTGAACAGATTTGTAATATATCTGAAAAACACTAGTAAAGTCAGTTATTTAAAATAAGTCAAATTGACCCAATTATATTTCAGCACCCTGGGTTGCCTTGGTGAAAAACAGCGTATTCAATTTCAGATTCTTCGAATGAGCAGATTCTCATTAATATTTATAAAAAATTTGATGTGGTTTCAAATTTACAAACAATATAAATACTGCAAACGTAAACATTAGCTAACCAGTTTACAGTGTAAAGCCATGGTCACGCTTTGAGCATGCAAAATACTGTGGTACAGCGCTGCGAAAAGGGGCGGTGTTAAACAAGATGATTAGACGTTGATAAAGCGAGCGATTGCTCCATATTTATAATTTTTGTGCAGAGAGGTCACGTTTTGATCTTCTACTGGTCTCACGAAATCACGTGATGTGATTTTGCAGGTCAGAGTTCACCAAGCTTGAACTTTGGAATGCAGCGACATGCGAAACTTGATGCATGAGCTTGTGTTTCCAGTCACGTGTATGAATGGAATTCTATGGCACAAAAGTACAGTTTGACCACAGCTTAAGATATCAGAGGCACACTTCTTTCTGTAGTTTTCATCAATATGGTAACCTGAGTGTGTGTCAAGTCAGAGGACGAGGAGTCGGGTGAAAAAACCATATGCAATATTTTGAATTTGGACTGCAATACCATGTTCAACCACCAGGTCAACGCCACATTCAGCACGTTTAATGGTTTACACCAGTGTTTCCCAACACTGTTCCTGGAGGCAAATCAACAGTACATATTTTGGAGTGTCTCCCTTATCTGATCCATTAACTTCAGGTTTTGGAGTCTCTTCTAATGTTCTGATGAGTTGATTCAGGTGTGTTTGATTAGGGAGAGATTGAAAATGTGTACTCTTGGTGTGCCTTCAGGAACAGGGTTGGGAAATATTGGTTTACAGAAAGATGGGGGAAGCAAGATTTCAGCAAAAAGTCACAGACTTTTGAACAGAATTTAAATAAATAGTTAAGTCTGCATAAGCTATAAAGCTGCATTTAAATCTCACTTCAAAAATCTACCATGCTTCCCCTAAATTTGAACGGCCACGATTTTTCTGCTTTCGTAAAGATGTCATAACTTTTTCAACATGAAAAATCCATCTGTTTGTCTCTAGAGATTGTCTCATCCTACTTTAGCATGATAACACATCCCCACTAACTACACAAGAGCACGCACATTCAAACACAACCCAAACCTGCACTCAGGATCAAAAAAATAAACATTCTGAAAATGACACTTTTACACACGCACAGGGACGTGTGAGGAATGCACGGTGAGGATTATGATGAATGCACTGATAGTGATGACAAAAATCATATTTCTGATGATGCTGCAGACAGTGACAGCTCTTTGTTTGCCTCAACAACAAGAGAGGCACTTAAAATGTTTTTTTTTTTCCAAAGTACCTTTCATATTTGAAAAGTTACGGGTTCTGAGTGACATGAGTGACACTTAAATACTTTTAACAGTTCTTCACATCAAATGAGACCACTTTTGTTTATTGTGAAAAGCTGCTCAAGTTAAAATGCTAAACTTAAAATAAAATAAAATAAAATGAAAAAATACAGTTTAAAAAAAAAATATTAAGTAGCTTTTCAAAATGTCATGGGTTTTAGGATTACTACTAATAAAAATATTTTTTGTTTGTTTATTGTAAATAGGTTCTCAAATGCAAATTCAACATTCACATTTCCTGTCAACATGGAAAAAAAACATTTTCCCTAGAGATCATCTCATCCTACTTTACCATGATAATACACAGCACACCCGCATTCAAACATACTCAATTAAAATTTTTTTGAGAAAAACATGTTTTATACATGCAGGATGTGTGAGAAATGCAATATGAGGATTATGATAAGTTCAGTGATAGTGATAATCAGTACATTTCTACTATGCACATTTCGTAATATTGCATAAAAAATTATTAATGGAAATGCCAAGGTGTGCATAAAAACACACACAACTGAGTAGGAAAAACACTTTAATCTGATAAGAAAAAAAAAACAATAAAATAAAACATATTTACTAAATAAATTTCCAGCATGCTCATCAGAAAAGTCATGTCATTTTGTTTTAACAGATCATGTGATGACAAAAATGTCACGATGAGAGAGCTTCAATGGAAAAACCAGCAGACCAGCCACATCTGAAATGTTGTTTTGACCATTTTTGGATAAATGCCATGATAGTGATGATCAGTACATTTCTGCTATTTCATCCGGGCAAGTGCTTAAATTTCTGCTGTTCTACGAGGGTTATTATGCTACTATATTGATTAAGTGTGACACAAATTGTATGGATTCATACAGATAATATAATGATAATCAATGTGTCTGTCTTACTGAATGTGAATCCCTCAGAAATAAACCATCTGCAAAAAAAACAAAAGTCTCTAAAAAATGCATAAAAAGTTCAAATATTCTGTTTTGCCAATCATGATACAGAATCTGTAACTATGCCATAAAAAATGAGTATTGGACATGCCAAGATGTGCATAGATTTTGAAAGTGTGCATAAAAAACATATGCACACTACTGAGTAGGATAAACCTTTACATCCGATACAAAAAAAATTGTGCATAAGCAATGATAGAAACACATTTACAGTACTAAATAAATTCATAAAATTCATTCTAAAATCCCTCAGCCAAAGTCTGTCATCAAAGTGTTTTACAGAACTGTCTTAAATGGCTGAGCTACCAAAGAGTGGTCTAGCACTTCCAAAAGCCACCACACGTTCATTTTATATCTGCTTCATCTTTTGAGTCACATGTAGTTTATTATATAAGGCACACAAGCTTTTTTGATATTTGGAGCTAGTTTTTTTTAGAAATTTACATTTTTGTTCTCTTTGGTGCTTCACAAATGTTTTATGCAATATTCCAGTTTCGCACATAAGTTTAATTAGCAACTTTTTACTACTGTCCTATCACAATAAAGCCAAAAATTCATTCATTAACTTTTACTTCAGCTTGGTCCCTTATTTATCAAGGGTTAACCCCAGCGAAAGGAACCGTCAACTATATGTTTTACCCAGCAGATGCCCTTCCAGCTGCAACAAAAATGTAATTATAGAAACTTAAACTTACAAAACTTATTCATATAAACTTTAATTTCTTTTTTTTTTTTTTACATGAAAAATGTATAAGTCAGATTATGCTGCAGACATCAATGATGACGAATCGACTCTGCCAATTTGAATATCATTGACACGGAGGATGATATGAAAGATGAAGTATATGAATGATGATATGAATGATGAAGAATAGCGCCACAATGACACCTCTTTGTTTGCCTCCACATCAGAGGAGGTAAAAGCTCCACATTGGGGATTTGTGGAAGAGTTCGGGTTGCCAGGCAACAGCTTTGGATGAGTTTGGTCAGGTGGAAGTGTGACCCGGTTCGGGAGGAGAGGATCTCTCTAATCTAACGCTGATCCTTCACCCCGGCCTGACAGAGGAGGAGCTCTTTCTCCAACAGGGCCCTTTACTTTCATCTGCCCTTTAGGTGGCATCAAAGTCACTATAGCCACCATTCTAGCTTCCTATCGCAATCTCAACACTCCCCGAGTACATGAATTACAGATTTTTGATGATGATAGTCTGATTGTGGACAATTAATGCAGCTTTGGTGTACCGAACAAACTAAATAGGTAAAAGCATTCTGGTCTGAGGTTCACAGAGCTGCACTTTACATTGTGGAAGTCTCTTTCTTCCACAGGATTATAAAACGTTTTTTTTTTTTTTTTGTAAATTCACAATTCTCATTTTATAATTTTAATGTGATATGGACACTTGTTTTTAATCTCACAATTTGGACATTTTATTATTAATAATTATAATTATTTTATTAATGCTTATTATCAAATCTCCAAATTTTCTGAAATTAAAATCTATCTATCTATCTATCTAAATTCTGTGGTGGAAACCAGCTTTCATAATACATTTTGTGCACATAAATAAAACAATAAAGGTTATTTATTGCCATCGATGGATCCATGAAGACTTTTTAACATCCCTTTTTCATTCCACAAAATATTCTTCAAAGTGGAGAATATTAGTAATAGTTTAGCAGGTTCTTATTCACACTATGAAAAAAGGCACGTCTTTGACATCCCACGCAAAACACCTTTTTGCTCTTCCAGCTGAATGAAAGTGCTAATTTCTATTATTAAAATACTGACCCCAATATATTTAACAGTAAGTATTTGTTTTCTTTTAAACAAACTTCACTCAAAGTGATGCAAAAAACAGAAGAAAATCAATGGTGCAAATATACACTTAAAAGTATAATTAAGTTATCTTCGCTGAACCGTTTTATAGCGTCTTCCAAAATGGAATCACAGACCACAATTGGGCGCAGTTATTAAAGCAGACAGATGTCGAGTGTTGATGAAGCATTTCGAGAGATAAACTGCTGCTCATTACGGCACCAATAAACAGTGTCAGTCATGCAGACAGAGGTAATGGTATGTTTCTAACAGCCAGAGAGAGTCCTTCTATCTAACTGTCACTAAGAACGGTGCACACAGTCAACTGACTTTCATCTTTCTACGCCAATAATTACGAAATGCTCAATTACCTAATGCATTTTTTTTTCTTTATTGTTGGTTATTAAAAGAAAGCTCTACATTAGACATCTGTATTTCAGAGATTTCGCTGCTTGCCGAATTGCTTTGCTGATTTATTTGTTGTCGCTCTGTTAGCATAAGTTCAGGATTGCACTTCATTTTGGGTCACACAAAGAACTCCAATGGGCTGAATAGAGCTGTAGTTGCCAGTATGAATTAATCGCTTGCTATTCCTGAGGCTAAATGTTCCTCATGTGTGATTACAGAAAGCAGGCAATCAAGAATTAATGCTGAGCATTTAAATATAGAATTCCACATCAATAGGATTATCATTCAGTGCTTTGCGAGAGCATTAAAAATTGTTGTCCATGTCCAACTTTATACCTTTAACTTCCTTTAGTAAGTCATACTGCTGTTTGAGCATAATAAAGTAAAGTTATAAAGAGCAAAGTCCACATAAAAGGAGTTCTTCTCTATTCTCAGTAAGGTTTCTTCTGTATACATCCATCCCGATTTTACTTAATTCCCACCCAAAGAGATGAAGCCTGGGTGATCTAATATACATTTAATATCTGGTGACATATATACAGATAAAATTTTTTTCCTGAACTCTTCACAGACAGAACCAACGCAATCTCACAGAAATTCATAACTTTTTGATTTAGTGGCTAATTCTTATGAATGGATCTCATTTATACATCCCCCAATGACAGTCAGGTTTAGGGGTGGGGTTTGGGGGCATGCCTCTGTTTAAAAACCATATGTTTTCATACAAGTAAAATCATTTGAATGTGTACAAATCTGCCACTTTTCTAATAATACGTAAAACAGTTACATTTTCTTGTGGAAAGGACTGGACATAGCAAATATTTAAGGGATAGTTCACCCAAAAATAAAAATTGCACCATGATTTAATTATTCTCAAGCAATCCTTACTTTTTTCCCCAGAATAATTCAATCAGGGTCATACAATATTTGAACATTTTCTGACTTTTCTAAGCTGTACTACGGCAGTGAACGGCAATCCAGATTTTGAAGCCCAAAAAAAAGCATTCTCTTATGCTCTACACCGCTCCAGGCGATTAATAGAGTCCTTCTGAAGTGAAATGATGCATTTTTTTTTTTTGCCTTGAATGGCCATAACGGTCAAATTGACCACAAGCATTTCAGTGTTCGCTGCTTTTTCCCCATTCCCTTGAATATGCATGCCTCTGTTGCCTAGCAACTTTCAGCTAACATAAACATAACTTTCTGATAGCAAAATACTTTACTTCAGACATGCCTTTCAAACTTTCAAAAACAACCTTTTCACTGCAGTGAAAAAAACTTTGCTCTCCCATTTGCCAGAGAAAGTGATATGCACCTTAGGGAGCATTCTAGTAACTCATACACAATTATAGCCTATTACAAATAAGATTCTATTTCTAGGGTAATGACTTAATAAAATATGATGAAAGACATTCAATTCTTTATTATAAAATATGACATGACAAAAATATATTTGGTACAGTTTTACGGAATGACTACCATTCTAGTATAGACATTTGGCAGTTCCAGTGCTGGAAATAAAGGTACCAGGAAGAACCAAAAAGGGGTTTTCACAGTAATGTCATTGAAAAACAGAAAATAGAAGGGGTTTAGCCACACTATTACATAATGAAGTGGCACATTCCACAACATGTGTTTTCGCAAACTGTTTTTAGACTAACTAGAAAGTTTTGAATTATGAAACATTTCTTTCAATAATAAAATGACCTCTTATTTGCCAAAAGATCAAAGAAATGTAGATCTCTCAGTTTATTACGCCTTTAAATATGGATTTTTTGTCCTGACACAAACGCTTCACTTGATTTCCTATAGCTTCTATTAACCCATGCAGCCATGTGAAGCATTGATAGATAATCCACCTTCTTCTGTAAGAGGCTCGTTTGCATTTAAAAAGACACACAATTCTTATTATTTTTATTGAATTGAATTTATTTATTTTTTTATTTTGCTTCTAGGCATCTACAGCAAGGTATAACAAATGATCTGTGGGATTGCGATTGCAATTGCATAGCATTAATCATAAGCAAACACTTTAGAGCTGGAAATGAAAAAAAAATAAGATTTCAATTAGGAAGTTTCTACACCTGCTTCCCTGTGAGTCATTCAAGTGTGGTGAATCACACTCACAGCACACAGACACAAGCAAGCAGCTTTAAAGGCACCGGTGGGAGTTTTATACAGGTGAAGACTTCTGTACAACAGCACCAATACCTAGCTAAAGTGCAGGAAGGGGTGGAGGTCAGCTGAATATATCAGCAGAGGTTTTTATCTAACCAGGAGTCCAGAAAATTCATTAAGCATTTAAACAACAGACTTTTCTCTCAGTTGCTGTCATGGAAATGCTATCACAGCTTTGAGGCCAACACAAAGAGATTCAGAAAACTACTCTGGGCCACTGCTAGGGTGGTAGCTGTGCTGGGGGAGTTGTTAGGTGGTTTCTAGGGTTTTCTGGATTGATAAGAAGCTGCACAATGGTCCATACTCAAAAACGTCCAATGGTGCATCCTAAAATTGCATATTTTCTGAGTAGGCACTTTATTTGAACTTTGCAACTGTTATAATAAGAATGTTCTGTATAGAAATTGTTACTTTACAAAAACTTCTACTATAACTAAAAGAGGGGAAAAAAAGGTTACCACTTAATTTTTGAAGCTATAAAAAATGCTGCCTGCAATGTAAGATTTACATCTTTCGATCTTACGACATCTTACACGTCTTAAGATTTCTATATTATATATTTGGTGTATTAATTTTTCCTGGTCTTAATATCAATCTGCCTAAATGGACAACAAATGAAATAGGCAATTGGCTATGTCTGGTGTATTTTACATATTGTATGTCCTAATAATATGCATTGTATTAATATAATGCATATGTATTAAATAAATGAAATGAAATTAGTACAAATTAAATAAAAAAGCTGTCTCCAATTCCAACAAGCCTTTAACAAAATTGAAATTTTCACAGTTTTTTTTGTTTTGTTTGAAATGTCTTTTTAAAGAAAGTTAGCAATATTCAAGGATCAAAAAGAAGAAAAGCAAATAAAAAGTTCTTTTCTGATTAAAATCCACTGCACATATTGATACAAAACATATTGTAGATGCCATGAAAGATCAAGCTTATCATTAAAAATGTCATCAAAAATGCTGAGAATGGCTAGTAATTTAAAACCATCTGTGTTAAAGCAATCAATAATTCAGTGCAAAGTTTGATGAAGGATACAAAAGACAGTCCGAGCAAGTTCAACAAGAGAAGCAAAAGCATGACTTATGAAACGACTACCACTTAAAGATGCCTTTTTTTTCTTTCACAACAAGACATGAAGGAAAATTTGGGAGCACGAGATAAGTGGAGCATGCAAGACTACAGTCATTAGTCTCGCTTTTCACAATATTAACATTAATGAACTGAATGCATGTTTATTTAAAGGCCTTTAATTAACAGGAATCCCTGCATATTTCTGTCATCAGTTGTCTCAGTTACATCTGAAACAGATCATGCGTAGTCTGTGTGTGTACGCTATCTCTGGAACGGCATTGTAAACCAGTCTACATGCCTTCAGCTTTGATGTACTGTCAAGCGGATGATATATGTTTCAGATTTAGGGGGTTGGGGCTGTGCTTTGGACCAGACACTTTACAACAGCACCTCCATAAATAGCTGCCAGGAAAGGACATGCACTTTTTATGAGAAAGGCCCCAAATACCAACCTCAACCAAAATTACATCTCGTTTATCAGACTCTCTCTCTCTCACTCTCTCTTTCTCACGCTCAAGCTCTAAAAGCTTCTTTAGCTTTGCGTCTGCTCTGTCAAAGCCCACCATTCTTATCGCTCCACGGGAGAAAATGCCAATAAAGAAGAGTGGAGAAGCTCTAAAAGCCTAAAGCAACCTCCCGCCTGCTTCAGTCGACTCCACGCAGCTACCAGAGAGTTCACACCGCTGTCAAGCAAGTCTCACCTTTACAAGCCCGCTCTCGTTTCCCAGCCATACACTCGCCTGAGCAAAAAAATTACAGCTTAAAAATTCATGGACGGATGCAATGGTTATCAGCTCATAAGTGTGACATGAGAAAGCGCTCAAGAGCATTTCGGGAACACACGCTGGATAATGGATTTTTTTTATTCCCTCTTACCGTAACCCAAATCCCAAGTGTTATAAAGAAGGAGCATGTCATGAATAAAACGCAAGGAAAATGGTTTACTGGGTGTTGTGCAAAATTCTGAATCGAGGAACTGGCTGCCTTTCAGTTCACGAGATGGAGTAGAGAGAAGTTTAAAGCAGGAAGAAATTGAACACATCTTATGTAATCTGGGGGAAAGTGTCTGTCAGTGCGTGTCCTAAAAATGTACTGGTAACATTTTAGAATAATGGTCCATAAATTAATGTTAGTTAATGCATTTACTAGCATTAACTAAGTAAGAATAATCTCGTAAAGTATTAATTAATCATAGTTCAACATTTACTAATGCTTTATTAAAACCCAAAGTTGTGCTTGTTACCATTAGTTAATGTACCGTGAGTTAACATGAACTAACATGAACTTATGTTACTTAACTTAAATAACAGCAACATCTATGCTGCTTAGTGTTTTCTACATTATAACATTACAAACACATTTACTATTACATTATAATTTATTGCATCCTTTCAAAGGAACAGTCTAAATTTATTTCAAAGTAACACATTTGATCTTTTAATGGTTTGCATTATGGGCTTTTCAAACATCACTTGGATAATTTCTAATACATTTCTGACAAAAATATTAAAATAAAAACATTATATGAATTTTATAGGGTTTTTTTTAAACAAAAAGTTTGGTAGCACTTTAGTTTAAGTAATAATTCACACTATTACCTAGTGGCTTATTACCTTCCTATTACTAAGATATTAACTGCTTAATAGTATTTATAACGTACAGTATGCTCTTGTTCTACATCCCTAATTCTACCCAATACCTAAACTAACTTTCTAACTATAAGAATATAATATAATAAGCAGCTAATTAGGAGTTTATTGAGCTAAAAGTCTTAGTTAATGGTTTGTGAATAGTGTGAATTGTAAATTGAATGAAAAGTGAATTGTCTCACAGCATGCAAGTGGACAGAAAGATGCATGAAAGTGTGCATATTGTAAAAACTGGAAGATTAGTAAAAAAAATAGTTATTAGGGGAAAGAGGAAGCAACAAAAATGAGAGGAAGGCACTTTCTGTATAGGGATAACATCAAATTTAAAACACACTCAACTCTCTCTTCCTCCTTGTCTGTTTTTTCTGCATTATTAATGCACTCCGTGTCCCTGTGCGGACACTGCAGTAATTATGCTCACGAAACCTTAAGAATGAACAAATTTCTCCATCTCACAGAGTGACTCATATACTGCAACCACAGTGAGGATCTGACCGCCGCTGATTTTAATGTGTTATTTAAAAGCCTGCATTCGTCAGCCAACATTCTTCTGTTGGGGATAAATAATTAACATGTTATTTCAATTCAGTGAGGCTCAAAGTGTCAAATGTACTATTATTGCTGTTTGCAGTAGGGTTTAATGAGCACCTCGCTACCTGTGATGCCAAGAGCAAATCAAGAATTATACTGTAATAAGGCAAGAAGCATATATATTTGTTCTTCATTTTTTGAGAATGACTTGTTCTTGATTGTAATAGTCACCTGTGAAATATTTTACAGTGTTTTGGGTGGTTCCACAGAGCTAAGCCTAATCCATGTGATATTTTACTACCTCTGTAGTATAAAGTTTTATTGTATTTTATTTTATTTTCTTATTCATCTAATCCCTTAGAAAAGTAACAAAACAGCTCAGAAACAACACAGTTTATGTCTATGGGACAAATAATTTGAGATGAAAACTGAATGAAAACATGAATGAAAACTGCAAAAATGTCAGTTTTGACTTTTATTTGTTTTCCAGAATAAATATACTTTTTTAAATATCAAAATACATTTACTTAATATGGTAAACTAATACATTTTTTAGGCGACACGGTGGTGCAGTGGTTAGCACTGTCACCTCACAGCAAGAAGGTCGCTGGTTCATGTCCCGGCTGGGTCAGTTGGCATTTCTGTGTGGAGTTTGCATGTTTCTTCCGGGTGCTCCGGTTTCCCCCACAGTCCAAAGACATGCACTATAGGTGAATTGAATAAACTAAATTGCACATAGTGTATGTTTGTGAATGAGTGTGTATGGATGTTTCCCAGTACTGGGTTGCAGCTGGAAGGGCATCCGCTGTGTGAAACATATGCTGGATAAGTTGGCGGTTCATTCTGCTGTGGCAACCCCCAATGAATAAAGGGACTAAGTTGAAAGAAAAAAAAAAAAGAATAAACTATATTTTTTCTGAATAAAAAACTATAATAATTGAGTTGTTTCTGACCCCCCACCCCCTCCCCATATTTTACATATTTTTTTCTTCATTTAAGCACAAACTCAATTCATCTTTATATATTTTTTTAGAAAACAAGACTTCATGTTTTAAATAACTCATTTTAAGTACAGCTATGGAAATTTTTAAATTTCAATACCACTTGAAAATTTATTTTACTTTATTTCACAGTCTCTTAACCCTTTCACGCATACAATCACACTGGTGTGATCAGCTTTGCCTGGTCTCTGAAGTGTGCGATCACATCGGTGTGATTAAAACATTCAGTGTGCATGTCATTAAGTGCTCAAATTAAAATCTGTTGGCGCGCTGAGGCACAGAAAGAGGTGCACAGTGCTTGTCATAAATCACAATCCGTGCTTTCAAACAAATAACATTTATTTTAGGTTTCAAACATTCATATACACATAACTACAAGCAAAATATACCATTTAAGGTATGTAAAATACACGCGGATGTCTATGGAAAAGGCAATAATAATTATTTTTCAATATAACTGGACGATGCGCTTTGTTCACGTAAGATACACACTGTTTATGTTACTAGAATATTTTCTCTTGCTTACCTTCATGTATTTCGGAAAAAAATTATGAATTAAGTAAATTTAGCAGCTTGGATCTCTCCTGCAGTTGTTGCTAGAAGGGATACAGCTGCGATCAGAAGTTAACGAGAAGTAATTTTATTATTTATTAAATTACGCATTAATTGTATTTTATTAGCGTTTTCATATAACAGATAATACAATCATTATTAAGCTGTTTAAAAGACTAAATATATGTTCTATCACATGTTTGAGAATCGGAGTATCAGAAATTTCACAATTTAATTAGAACATTTGTCAATATTTACAGAAAAGGGCAAAAAGAAACAAAATACGATATATACATGGATCATTGGGGCTGGTGGGTCACGTGATAAACGTGATGAGTCGCCATGGGAACTTTAGAACGCAATGGATTCTAAGTAACGGTCACAAAAAAACTCAGGAGGGTCAGCTAGAGTACTTAAAACTCACGCGTGAAAGGGTTTATTAATTCCATATAGCTGTATAATTTTGCTATAATGCAAAAACTTAAAATGTCCCTGGTAAGATTAGTGCATTCTGATCAGAATTGGATAAGAATTGTTATAAGAATATAATTATTGTTATAACATCATGTAGATAAGACCACATAATGTTGCAAAAAGAGTTTGAAATGAAACATGAATTCAACTCATTTTAATCGCCCCGACTGCCTCTTGATTTGATACATCCATGAAACAGTGTAGATGAATTTTCATTAGCGCAAGAAGAGTCATACTCCAGGAATGTTCATCGATTTAATCAGTTTATCATGCATATTACACATTTTCTTCCAATTACCGTTCCCGCTCTCTTTCTTTAATATATTTAGACGTGCAGATCTGTGGAGAGTGTGATCAAGCTGTCACTGTCTGGATTTCTTAAAGCTAACATCTGCAGCATGTCTGATCCTGACATCCCAGAAAGTGTCAGCAAACACCACACGCTTGGCGGCAAATTGGATGGCTCGAGCATATGGATGACAGGTAGCCAGACACCACCACTTTTATCCTCATTAGGAGACTGCAGATTTGTTTGACTAAATGCTACAGTAGGAGCCAACGGAAGTGAGACTGTTAATGATATCTAACTATGTTAAAATGAGGGAAAATGTCATTAATTTAAATCTAAGTCTTAAAATTTAAGTCTTCTTAATTTTTTCACCAGTAATTACACCAGTAGGTGGCAGCAAGTTACTGTATTTCTATATATATGAGTGAATCAATTATTCCTTCATTCAACCATTCCGTTTAAAACAGTGAGTCATTCAGGAAGGAAACAAATAATGACCGTCTTTAATAATTATTTATGGATGAGCCATTGACTTGTTAATTTAGAAACTATTCATTCGAAACACCTTTAGTTAAACACAATTTTTTTCTTTGTTGTTTATGAAATGTTTTCCATGCAGATGTTCACACAGATCAACAACAATTACAGATAAAAACGCTACATGCATACACATACACTGTAAAAAAAAAAAAAAGCAGGGTTTCACACAATTCATTTAGGTTGTCCCAACACAAATCGATTAAGTTAACTTAACAAAATGAAGTGGATTGAACATAAAACAATTAAGTTGTCCCAAAAATATCTCAAGAATTGTGTTAAGCGCATTTTACATAAGTAGTTTGAACAAGCAGCAAAATATTTTTTTTAAAGTGTATGGTATACATGATTCACCTTTTTTTTTTGATAGCATAAAGACTATGGGCCCTATCATACACTCGACGCAATAAGGCGCAAGACGTATATGGCACGATTTGTTGCTATTTTCAGACCAGCGCAACTGTAATTTTCACGTTTTGCACCACATTGTTTAAATAGCAAATCTATTTGCGACACTTTGTGGACTCAAGGGTGTGCTGTTTTTTTTTTCATGACAATTTGCATTCGTATAATGTTATTATTAGTAGTAGTATTATTTATTGTATGCATATTTATATGTATATTTTCTTTTTATAAAAACAAGTTAAGATTTGTCCACCTGTCGGGTTTTGAAGATGTATGCATCACCATATGGGGCATAAGAATAGGACGTGTGTTTGGATATAACTCTTCGTTATTATTGTTCATTTATTCGTTTGCTGGAAATTAGAACTGAATTTAGAAATAGTTTTGAAACAAATCTTTTCGCACAACCCTGTTAGACCATGCGCCAGGGCACAGACCATATTTTTCTGTCCTAAAAATAGCAAAAGTGTATTCGGACATGCCCTTAATGCTTTTGTGGCATGCACTTAGATCGTTAAAGTAGAGCCCAATAACCTGCACCATTTTTTGAAAACTTGCACTTTAACACCTGTTTTAAAAAAAATCCTTTTCAGGCCACCTAAAAATGTTGACCTAGTCTGGAAATATGTTGATCTACTTAATATTACCTCCTGTTTGGTTGCATTGTGAGGTTTTTTTTTGTATTTATTTTGGCATTGAATTACGTTGTGAACATTTCCAGTGTTTGTCTGAATTTGGTTGGGTTGTGGGTATTTGCTGGGGCTGCAAGATTAATCAAGATGAAATTGAAATTGCGATTCAGCGAAAGCACGGCTCTGTGATCACTAGTAAATCTCTTCCGAAGGCCAGAGGGTGCTCTCAAAACTGCAAATACGCAGCAAAGAAGAGACATGGGATAAGGATTTAACTGCTTTTATTGATTCAACATGACTACTAAACGCACAACTACAGAATCATCTCACAGAATGATTTATTTCAAACACCGGACTGAAGTTATGAGGCGAATTTGGAGTAATATCGTGACATTAAATGTAGCTTTCAGATGTAGCAGCAACACAGAGCCATGTATCACTGAGAAGTAATGCAAACAGCTCTCAAATCACAGATGACTATCTTTTCTTTCAGGATTGTCTGCAATTTTTTTTTTCGTAGCTTGTCAGCGAACTATGGCTCTGTCTAGAAAATGCTGCTCCATCTGAAAGTACATGCCGGCTTTACTGACAAAATGCACACGGAAATCACTTTCGATTAATTGTGCAGCACTAGTATTTGCAGCACATTTTTGTATTTGATTGCATTGTGAATACCTGCAGCATCTTCTGTATTTGGTTGTGTTGTTAACATATGCACCACTTTTCTGTATTTGGTTGCATTTTGAGTATTTGGAGTACTTCTTTTTGCATTGTGCATTTTTCTGGATTTGATTGTGCTGTAAGTATTTGCATATGTTGTCACAATGTTAATGTATACTTCGTTTGTTTTTGTTTTTTGCATGCGTTTTCTTCAGTTGAAGCTCTGTCTGTCATCACACAGTATACGCTTTTACTTTATTAAAGGTTTAACTGAACTAAACTGTGGCTTGTGCATTGGTTTGAATGACAGACACAGTGTGATAAATGCAATATACATGCAAATGAACCCTCATGCACATTTATGACTTTCTACATCATGACTACATCTGATTATCAAGAAATCCTACTGGGAAAAAAAAGTATTAAACTGAGTGACGAAAATCTGTACCTGTATGGATACATCACTGTAGGATCCTCCAATCACGCCTGATATTGCAAGCGGAACGTCATCGTGGATGGCGTAGGATCCATCCGGACACGTGTACTCACTATCGTCCACTTTCGTAAGCGAAGCGCGCACAAATTCAAGCGACTGCTCGAGTGCGTACGTGTCTTTTGAGCAAGTGTCCAGAATGTGGGCACCTAATGTTACCCCTGGCAAAATCTGATCATCCTGATTGATCTTGTCCAAAGCTAGCAGCATTGCCTCAAGTCTCTGAATCCCTCTCTGCGTATTGATACGGCCACAGTCTTGAGCTCCTTCACCTTTATGATGAACAGGGAACAGGCCTCCGATCACCAGATCTCCATCCATTACGATCTCCTTCTTGGAGGTGTCAGTGTTGTACCCTGGGATTGCCAACGCTTGAGGTGTCCTGGCCAACAGAAGCAGCAGTAGAGTGAGGTGAAGCGGCCAGGAGGGCCCGTGACCTCTAAAGTGAGCTGACCTCTGAGCCATGGTGCACAAATTTAGAGGCATTTAGCAGGTCAATCCCTGTTTGGCAGTCTTTGGTCCTCTCACTTATTGGAAAGGAGTAGTGCTTAGACTAGTGCTAGAGGAAGACTTCAGACAGTTGAGTGTGAGCGTAAGCAGGCATAGGCAAACTCGAGCTTCACCGCCATCTCTTCACCGCTTGTTAGAGAAGATCACAATCTGTGGATCAAACAGAGAGATTGTGCATTAGATGATGCATAAACTGCTGAGATTCACCATTGCCCTGAGGTTTGTTTATTGAAGACAATGGGGGTGAAGAATTGGCTGGGGATGTGTTCACCTTGCAATAAAATTTGTCTTATGCAATTTTTCATCTGTTATTTGTTTCTTACTTCGAGCAAAAATGGAAATGCTATCATCATGTAGCCATTTACCTTCATGTCTTTCCAAACTTTCTGTCTTTTGGCAAAACATTGTGTGGACACAAAAATGAAGTCAGTGGAAACTGTAACTATTTTCTTCCATATACATATACAAATATACAGTAAATTTAGTTTTAACATAAGAGGCATCATATGAATTAAATGATATTTGTTTTGTTAATTAATGCTGTCCTGAAAAAGGCCACTATATAAAATGTTTGCAAAAACTCCACAAGACAAAATCATTTCTGAATTTATAAAAAAGAATCATGTTCAAAAGATTACATACCCTTGAATCTTCATTTCCTGGGTTTTTATTATTTATTCATTCATTCATTTTCTTTTCGGCTTAGTCCCTTTATTAAAGGGCCACAGCGGAATAAACCGCCAACTTATCCAGCATATGTTTTACGCAGCAGATGCCCTTCCAGCTGCAATCCATCACTGGGAAACATCCATACACACTCATTCACATACATACACTATACGGACAATTTAGCTTACCTAATTCACCAATACCACATGTCTTTGGACTTGTGGAGGAAACCGGAGCACCCGGAGGAAACCCACGCAAACACGAGGAGAACATGCAAACTCCACACAGAAACGCCAACTGACCCAGCCGAGGCTCGAACCAGCGAGCTTCTTGCTGTGAGGCGAACGTGCTACCCACTGCGCCACCGTGCAGCCCATTTTATTATTTATTTATTTGTTTGTTTATTTATTCTCTCTTTTTTCCTAAGCAGTTAAATCAATTTCCTGTGTATTCTTGGTTTTCTAGCATCTTTTGCATAATTGAAGACTTTCAATGATTTTGTTTGCGCACTGAGGACAATTGAAGGACTTACTTAAACATTTGCACAGGATGATGTTGTGTAACTTTTAAAAAAAATGTTTAAAGATAATATTTTTTTCATTTAGTATTTCCCTCTAGAAGCTACATTAAATACTTATGTTTCCCCAGAAACAAAATAAGAAACAAATCATCCAGTTCAAAAAGTTAACACTGTTTAATAGTGGAAAGGTATTAATTATGAAGAAGATGCCACAAAATCATAGAATATGTAGGAAGCATTTTCTGAAGAAGTGAGCTCAGGAAAAAAAGGGGACACAAGAACTATTAATTCTACTACAAAAAGTGCTCTATTATGCATGTCATTCATTGTATTAGAAGTTTATTTTAACTTAAAAGTGCTCATATATATATAAATTATTTTATTGTATGGAAATATCTGTTCTGTTCTGATAAATAGTACACAATAATCCCTACAGTTTTACTGAAATTACTAACATTTTGCCTTAAAATAAAGAAACTCCCACAGGTTTAAAACAATGTGAGGATGGGAATTTTAAATTTGAGTAAACTGTCCCTTTAATTGAACTGCAGGTGCTACAGCAACACAATCCCTGGACTAAATATGTCACAACCCACTTAAACAGGTAAAATAGTGGTTTACATAACCCATATGTGTTGGAACCTCATGAATAATTTCTGTTTGTGTTAATGTTGCATTTCTGAATCTGGACAGGGGATTTCTTGTATGCATTGCTTGGGACTGGATGGGGAGAGTAAATGTTGAAATTAAGTGTTATTCCATGTATTTTTTAAGCAAGATGAAAAACGCAGGATCTCATAAATCTTTCATGTTCTGCAATGTTGGGATTTTGAAGTTTTGTGGCGAAGAGTTGCTTTAAATCGGAAACTAAATTTGCTGTAAAGATGCCAGTTTGATTTCTTTAGTCTTGCAATTCAATTTGCATACAATTTGACAAATCCAGCATGCAAATGTCATGTTCAAATGTTTATGAAGCAGAAAGTTATTTCATCAATCATTTCATCAAGACCAAGGCGAGGGAAATTAGATGCCCAATCATAAATATCACGGTTTCATTGCACAGTTTAACTTAATTGTTTCAAATATTTTATATTGATAAAAGACTCCAGGACATTTATATCCCACAGTACATCACTGGGATACAAATCCGAATAGCTCATTTCAGTGCTTACAACGGACAACTGACTAAAACTGAGGGCGAATTAGCATTTGCTTTATTCTTTGCCTATCAGTATTCAAGAGCAGCACAGAAATCCCCAACTAAGGGACTCCAGCATCATTTGTTGTACAGATGAAATGTCCTCATTTGGCTGCACTGAACTGGATTTCTCAGAATTTCTCGGTTATTCCATCAGGCCAGTGGATTGTTAGCTCACAGCGCAAAGTTTGGGTTCCCTAAGGCCCCTTTCCCTTAGGCTACTGGGCAGTCCACTGAGGGCTTTGTTCACTTGTGTGTGTGTCTCAGGCTCTGTGCTCAGGGGACAGTGTGACCATTGTAGTGTAAAGCTATAGCTCGCCTGAACTCATGTAGAGGATCACTATCAGACAGCTTGTAAGCCAACATCTGTTTCACACACACTCATAAGAATCACAAACACATCAGTGCTTGCATATATTTGCACTTGTCAAGACGGCAACCTTAAGAAATGCAGATACAGCAAAGTGGAAACCAGAACGATTTATAAAAGATACAGCAAATTGACCAAACAGGGCCGTTTTTATTTTTCCCTTCTCTCCTTTCTGCACGCTCCGCAGGCATATCAACAAGGAGGATAATTTCACACATGCTAAGAGGTGTAGAGTTTAGCTTTCAGATGCTGTGAGTGATGTAATTATGAGCTTCCTGGAGTGTGTGAGAGGAGTGTGTGCGTGTGTCTGTGCAAGGTTGTTGTTTACTTTTACATTACAATGACTTTTCTACTGCACCTCTGGAATTTCAATGAGTGAAACAAAAAAGAAAACAACACTCTTTGGCTAATGTAGAAACATGTATAAGTGTGAGGTTAGAGAAAAGAATTCACTGAAAACATTGCATCATTTGCACATGCTGTCTGAATGGATTCTGCACCTCATCTACTAAAAGAATTATGTAGATCAGGTACAGTATAGCAGTACCAACACTTTTAAGAAATTGTGCACACAGTCTGCATGGCACGATTCCCCAGTTTGTAGGCCAGTCGAGACAGCCGAACTTGCCAAATCAGCGCTTTCAAATGCTAAAAGTGTGCTCTATATATGTGCACACACAATGTATGCTTGAAAAAAACTGTCTGCAGTATCACCTGATCATTTGATTAATTATTTCTGGCATGATTCACGAAAGCTTACAGAAAAGTATGTTTCCGAAAAGTCTGCAGCTACTTTATGATACAACCGAGGGTTAAAGCTTTGATATCTATCAAATACGTTTTCATTCAATCAGAGGAAGAATATGAAGATAATGAATATTTTACGCATTAATCATGGTAGACACTGGGACCATAAAAATTAAACAGATGGCTCACCCAGAAATGAAAACTAGCTGTTAATTTCTTTCACCCTCAAGCCATCCAAGATGTAGGTGCCTTTTTTATCAGTAGATCATTAATGAAGATTTTTAAAAGAAACTATGGTGACTTTGAGAATCAAATATATATACAGAATAAAAAAAGATGTAGCATGAAGGATCAGTCTGTACAAGAACATTGCTACATTCTATCCAGAGCCTTGACAAATGTTCTAAGCTCGTTTATGATAATCTGGAGTCTTTTTGCTAAGATCAAAGGTTTGGCACAGTGTATAAATCACACATATTAATTATGTTGTGCATGTATATATAGAGCGTCACGGTGGCGCAGTGGGTAGCACGTTCGCCTCACAGCAAGAAGGTCGCTGGTTCGAGCCTCGGCTGGGTCAATTGGCGTTTCTGTGTGGAGTTTGCATGTTCTCCCCGTGTTCGCGTGGGTTTCCTCCGGGTGCTCCGGTTTCCCCCACAAGTCTAAAGACATGCGCTATAGGTGAATTGGGTAGGCTAAATTGTCCGTACTGTATGGGTGTGAATGAGTCTGTATGGAAGTTTCCCAGTGATGGGTTGCAGCTGGAAGGGCATCCGCTGCGTAAAACATGCTGGATAAGTAACCCCAGATTAATAAAGGGACTAAGCCGAAAAGAAAATGAATGAATGAATGAATGTACATATAGACTCAGTACGTGTGAATAGTAGTTTTATGTGACCCTAAAACACAAAAAAATGTCCATAAAAAAAACTCACAAAAGTTGAACAGGTATATTTTGTCAGTAGCCAACAATACATAGTATTTGTCAAAATAATAGATTTTCTTTTATGCCCAAAATCCTTAGAATATTAAATAAAGATAATGTTCTATGAAGATGTTTTGCAAATTTCCTACTGTAAATATATAAAAATAAAGTGTACAGCAATATACAAATATCTTTACATATGAAAAAAAATTTAAGGATTAAAATGTTACAAAAATTACAATTTTCTACATAAATATAAAAACCCTTCATCTCGGGGTCCTTTTTTCAGTTTATTCATGACAATTTGCATTTGTATAATGTTATTATTATTAGTAGTATTATTTACTATATGCATATTTATATTTGTTTTATTAAAAACAAGTTTAGATTTGTCCACCTGTCGGGTTTTGGAGACGTATGCATCACCATATGGGGCATAAGAATAGGATGTGTGTTTTGATATAACTTGTTTTTTTTACCACACTTCGTTATTATTGTTCATTTATTCGTTTGCTGGAAATTAGAACTGAATTTAGAAATAGTTTTGAAGCAAATCTTTGTGCTTAACAAACTAAATTAAGTATTTAGGCTAATGGATGTCTTCAGTGGAGTGTTTACAACACCGCTTCCTTATCCACGAAAGTAAAGGCGTAAAGAGTAAAAGTAAAGTAAAGAGAAAGTAAAGAGGCCGAATGGAGGAGGCTCATTCTTTATCCACGCTGCAGATGGTCTGTTTAACTGTTTTCTCTCTAGTGAAGCGAAGTTCAGTTTTTCGAATACCAAATGCGTCATAGCGCGACACAACTGACGCTTAAAGGGAATACCCATAACCCATTTAGAGAATAAGCACAACCCTGTTAGACCATGCGCCGGGGCGCAAACCGTATTTTTCTGTCCTTAAAATAGAAAAGTGGATTTGGACATGCCCTTAATGCTTTTGCGCCCTGCGCTTTAAACTTTGCACCTAGATCGAGCCCTAAATGTGATTTTCTCACAATTTAGATTTTTTGAACCCTCAGATTCCAGATGTTCAGATAGTTATATCTCAGATCCCAAATATTGTTTTATTTTTTTCTTAAATGTTGCAAAAATACAGCACGTGCAGTTTGTGAGAAATTCTATTTTTTAAAAAGGAGACTATAATATAGGTATATCCCAAATGACACACTATGCACTTATACACTCAAACGTATAGTGTATGAGTTTAGTGTCATCCCAAAAATGTAATACTTATGTTTTTAACTAAATGGAAATTCAAACCATTCCCCAATCGTCATTTAACGGTTGCCAAATTAGGGAAATAAATGACCAAACTACCAAATAGTGCCTGTCATGAGAAAAAACGCATTTACATTCTTGTTTACCAAATAAGTACATCATACAGATATATAAAGTGCACTTGTTATTTTAAGAAATTTCACTGTGAATGCACTATACTTATTTATACTACAAAATGGCATAGTGCACAAGTATATGCAATTTGGGACACAGCATATTTCTTTTCAACAGGAGTGTCATAAACATCAAATGAAAAATGAACAGCCAAACAACAGTCAAATGACCAATGGAAGAGTGAGCATTTGGGAACTGGAGTGTGTGTGTCCATATCTCAACGATATATGTGTTCATCTCGGTGAGACACATACTTACTCATTAGGGTCTTCTCCCTACCCTTTGTTTCCATGGAAACTTGCCAGACAAGAGAGAGAGAGAGAGAGGCAGGCTGAAAGGGCCAATCTAGTCTGCTAGGATGGGAGTGGAGATCCTATGGGAATTCTTGTAAAGCTGGTGTAAATTGGCTATATCTTTTTTATGACATACATGCCCTGAACCGCATCTCTTAAGGATTAATACTCACATCCCTTCTGAACCATAAAGATTATTTGAGACCGCTGTTCTGTACAACACAATTTATTTATTGGATGATACGCTTTTTAAGTAATATCTGACACCATATACTGTAGGTGTGAAAGTACATTAACATGAGGTTCTATTGAAGTCAGTCAAGGATTGGTGTGCAAGCGTTAAAAATGCCCCGTATTTGTGAACAGCAATCAGGTGTGGCGCAAAAAGGGGAGGAGTCTTTAAAACTTACGGGAAAAATCTTTTAAGCAACAATAGTATGGAGCGAAATCTGTGCTAACACTTCACAAACAAATCCGGCATTTTGCAAACAAACACAATCGGCTTTGCAAAGGATCACTCGACTCGCAAACAAACAGAAACCACTTTGCAAAAGAAAATGTCAGTGTTAACAAATAAACGTATTGCGTTTTACAAATAAAAATAATATTTAGATTTGTTTGTGAAATATTGGCACAGATTTCGCTCCATACTATTGTAGATTTTTTAGTAAGTCTTAAAGTGACAGTTATCTTTAAAATGTAAATGTTGTCAGGCCTTCATTGTACACATAAATAAACTGCCATTTTATTAAATATAAAGGTTTGGTTAATTAAATTGCAAAAGAATGTATTTTGGGGTGAACAACCTGGTCTTTTCGTATATGTTGTATGCATAATGCACATTGTCTCACCAACCTATCAATGTTTGCATCCTGTCAATAAATCAATAAAAATAATGCGAGTCAATACCATAACATCTAAATGGTATAAGCCTCCCTGCATTAGCACAAACAAGTCAATTGATTCAAGGCTTTTAAAAATGCTTTACACCAGAATAAGAAAACTTTCTGGACCACTCAGGACCATTGGCAGAGGCCGTGGATTAAAGGTAATAATGTTGTAAATAATCTTTATGATGTTAATGTTATAATTATAATAATAATAATGTTTCTTGTGCAGGCCAATTGTTTAGATTAATAAGATCTCATGTTACCAGGGGCCACAATTATATTTCACATGCATACTGTATCTTTTTTTAGACTTTCAAAGTAGTTGCATTTAAATCACCATATTCGTCATGTTCTGCTGAAAAAAACAAAAACATTTACATCTTGGACGGGTGATAGTAAATTAACAGTATATTTTCCCTTTCGGGTGAACTATTACTTTAAAATCTGACAGAATTTACTTTCCAGAATTTACATTTCTTTTATTTTTAGTGGAGCCTAGAATAAAAAAACACACAAAATGCATGTTCAAAACTTAATAACTCCATTGGTAGCAATGCAGAACTTAAAGTCAGCATGAAATACATTTGACTTCTATAATGCAGCATATTTCAGAGTAAAACAAGGTTTTCAATGATTTTTATCCAGCCGGTGGAAATTAATTGTAAAATGTTGTCTCTGTAAGGCAGGCAGTTGGAGAGGATGGGTGGAAGGATTCAGTGCTGACATCAGGCATAAATGAGTTTTTTGAGAAGCAGAGCAGTTTTTATAGATTGATGGTAATACGTATATTTGATAGAAACGTATATTAAAGGAATAGATCAACCAAAACAGACTCTGCCATCCTTTACTCACCCTCAAAATCTGTATGTATTCTGTCTTCAGCAGAACCCAAAAGCTCTTTTCACAGATTAAAACGAATAGTATGGAACAAACCATATTTCTAATGCAAGGTCTTCGGCGAACAATTTGTCACTTTTTATTCACACAAAGTAATCAAATGGCTTCAAAAGTTCTGGAATGTGGTGTATCTGTATGGGCTAACTTTTATGATTATTTTAACAGTTTTTTTGGCCTTTGAAAGAGTGCATGCTCCTAAAAGTAAAGATTCATTGAATGTTCCACAAAGAGCATTTAACACCCATGGACTATATCCATTTTTTTTTTTGTGTCAAAATAAATGTTTTTTCATGTACTCAAGTTCTTTACACTATGAAAAATAGAGACTTTAATTATATAGAATACCCCTAAATAAAAATGAAACTATTATATGCTCATCCTCAAGCCATTCCAAATCTGTATCTGTTTCTTTGTTCTGTTGAACACAAAAGAAGTTTTTTGAAGTATGTTGATAACCAGACAGTTAATGGTATCCTTTGACTGTATTCCCTACACTGTATTGAATAACCGTTTAGAAAGCACTCTTCAACATAACTTAATTTGTGTTAAACAAAGGAATGAAACTCAAAACACAAAATACAAATGGTGAGTACAAATGAGTATATGGTATTAATTTTTTTCACTTTGAAGGAACACTCCATTTTTTTATTTTATTTATTATTTTGGTTTTTTTTTTGGAAATAGGCCAATTTCAATTTCCTTTAAACAGAATGTACCAGAGAGTTTACTGTACCATTTATTAATCCAGTCAGCTGATCTCTGGGTCTGGTGGGAGCACTTTTAGTTTAACTTAGCATGAATAATTTTAAATCATTTTGATAATTTTCATAAAACATTATAAAGCTTGACTCTTCTGTAGTTACAAAATGTTCTAAGACTGACAAAAAATGAAACTTTTTTAGGTACTTTTGCTGCCGTAACATGGTTGCAGCAGAGCTGAGATCTGTTACATAGTTGGGGACTATTTTTCAGGTGCTGCGTAATATCATTGTGCCTGCTGCACCTTTTCAAAAGGCATACTTTTGTACTTAAAAGGTCCAGACTGATACCTTAAAGCAGAGGTGTCCAAACTCGGTCCTGAAGGGCCGGTGTCCTGGAGAGTTTAGCTCCAACCCTAATCAAACACACCTGAACCGTTAATCAAACTCTTACTTGATATACTAGAAACTGGTAGGTGTGTTGAAGCAAGTTGGAGATAAACTCAGCAGGACACCGGCCCATGCTTTAAAGGTTCCACAAGGTACACTTTTGTACTTTTTTTAGGTATTAATATGTACCTTGAAAGTACAAATGTGGACCTTTAAGGTACCAAAGTGTACCGTTTGAAAAGGGTACCACCCCAGTGACAGTTTTTGTACATTTATTTCTGAGAGTGTACAGAATAGTCAAGCTTTGAATAGGAAAATTATCAAAACTCTCTTTTGGGAATTTTGAACGAGATGTTAATGGTCTATCCAATTCAATGATTTTTTGGAAATCATTGAATTTACGACATTTATGAGCACTGCTTTAGGTGCCATGAGTTTTACAGATGATGGCACAAACACATGATTTGTTACTGCTGCACTTGTAATATTGTGATTGTTGACAGTTGAATGAGAATGTCAGGAGCATGAGTTGGACATTTAGTTTCATTAAGAAAAACTGTTTAATAACCCTCACTACTAAAGTAAAAACTAAAATTAGATTGACTTTACCCTTTCTGTGACATTTGTTATGAAATATAATAAACGCAAGACATTTAGTACAAATACAGGTGCTCAATTAATATGACTTATTAAACTATAGTAGTTACACTATATTAATATTTCCATATATTTAATTAATTAATTTTTGCACATTTATTTCTGAGAGTGTACAGAATAGTCAAGCTTTGAATAGGAAAATTATCAAAACTCTCTTTTGGAAATTTTGAACGAGATGTTAATGGTCTATCCAGTTCAATGATTTATGATTGGCTGAATGGATTCAAAAAGGGTAAAAACTTAACTGTTTGCCTCTAAGGGACTTGTAAAATGAGCCTATTTCTAAAAAAAAAGTGGAGTATTCCTGAATTGTTCACTGAAACATTCTCAAGACCAAAAAGGCATGTGTTGCAAAGAAGCAATCAGATTTGAGGATGATTACAAGACGTCCATTTTTGAGTTGAACAATTCTTTTAAAAAAGTAAATTTCATGCTGACTTTCAAGCCGTGTAGTTTATCTCCACTTACAGAGATGTCTGCATATTTACACTTGAGATGTGCCTGTTCACTGTAACCACCGTGTAACTGCGTGGAAGTGGAATATTACATTTACATTTATTCAAATTATGTAAATACATGGCAATTAAAGACCCATAAATTTGCCTGAATATCCAATCCAATTTCCCCGCGTCTCTCTCTCGCTCTGCTTTCCACTATCACTTGCATCTTCCGCTTCACCAGATGGCCTCTTCAATTTGATGGCGCTGCTTTTGCCAGTCTTCAAGACTGCTTCAACCGCGCAGTGCGAAGACACAGGGGAACCGAGACATGCTGGAGAAACGCAAATAAGAGAGAGGAAAGAGGAGGAGGAGTTGCGAGGACCCTTACAAAGTGTTAATCCATTTCAGTATTTTCAATCTTACGCTGGCAAAAAGAGCAGCATGAATATGGTAATAGCACATCTAGGAGAGAGGTCATCTTTGTGTAACTGCAGGGTGGAAAGAGGAAGAGGTAAAGAGAGGATTTACACACAAGAGCTCTTCTGCACTGATTAGAGAGGAGAAACTGTAAATGAAGCTCAGGGCACAATTCAGACAGCAAAATCGTCGGTGGATGCAGGGCAGCTATGATTTTACAGTAAGCGATAACATATTGCTTTACTTAAAGTAGCCTGCATTGATCAGAAGTTAAACATTTTTACACTTCTTTTTCTAAATTTCATTTTCCATAAATGCACATGTGTAAGAAAACAAATGCTTTTAAGAGATTTAAGACATTTATGAGCACTGCTTTAGGTGCCATGAGTTTTACAGATGATGGCACAAACACATGATTTGTTACTGCTGCACTTGTAATATTGTGATTGTTGACAGTTGAATGAGAATGTCAGGAGCATGAGTTGGACATTTAGTTTCATTAAGAAAAACTGTTTAATAACCCTCACTACTAAAGTAAAAACTAAAATTAGATTGACTTTACCCTTTCTGTGACATTTGTTAGGAATATAATAAATGCAAGACATTTAGTACAAATGCAGGTGCTCAATTAATATGACTTATTAAACAATAGTAGTTACACTATATTAATATTTCCATATATTTAATTAAATATAATAAAATTTGATATGAATATCCCATATGTCTGCCAATAGTAGCTATTAAATATTACTAGAGTAAAACTAGTTGGTCATTTGTGGGCCAAATCTGAATGTTCTAACCTAATTGTTGATGTACAATGTGCAATGACGCATTTGGCTTTGAACTGGTTTGCTTTGTAGTTTGTATCAGAGTTCTGGAATTAAATTTCACAGCGCTGTTTAGTGGTCATGTTTCAGCAAAACACACAAACACACAATAGATGGTGCAGTGCTGTCTGTTCTTAACTCTAGAACTATCGAGGCAGTCACTTTGATTGTTTTTAATTTACTTTTATAAATTTATTTTGTAGGGTGGCGCGGTGGTGCAGTGGGTGGCGCTGTCACCTCACAGCAAGAAGGTCGCTGGTTCGAGCCTCGGCTGGGTCAGTTGGCATTTCTGTGTGGAGTTTGCATGTTCTTCCTGTGTTGGCATGGGTTTCCTCCAGGTGCTCCGGTTTCTCCCACAAGTCCAAAGACATGCTGTGTAGGTGAATTGGGTAAGCTAAATTGTCCGTAGTGTATGTGATGGGTTGAGGCTGGAAGGGCATCCGCTTCGTAAAACATATGCTGGATAAGTTGGTGGTTCATTCCACTGTGGCGACCCCAGATTAATAAAGGGACTTAGCCGAAAATGAATGAATGAATTTTATTTTGTTAAAATAACCCCCATATAACTAAAGTACTCTGACTTTTCTTAAATGTGTGTATATTTCATTCTAACATTGTTATTTCGTAAAAATTACAAAATGCAAAAGAGTTCTTAGTATTTTTGCATTTCAGCATTCACTGCTTTTTTTCATGCCTTTGAATATGTGTGCATCCTTAGGTAGCCTAGCCAACTTTTTTTAACAAAATTTCTGATAGCAAAAACACCATCTACTTCAGACATGCCTTTCAAACTTTCAAAATAACCTTTTTACTGCTGTGCAAAAACTTCCCCACTTGCTGAACAAAGTGAGGTATGCACCTTCGGAGACGGTCTAGTAACTCGTATACAATTATAAGCTATATTACAAGAAAATATTGCACTTTCATCTCAATGACTTCATGAAATATTATGATTTCAAAGCTTAATTATAGAATCTCAATAGAAGCTTTGAATGTTAATATGAGCTGATAAAAAATGTATTCTATTCTAGTAATTATAGATTTCTGGTAGGTCTAGTGTTAAAGAAGCTGATCAGTGCAGTGTGCAGTTTAAACAAGTAGTACTGTTTCACTCTTCTTTCATCATTCACAACAGAATGCCATAGCTTATCAGTTTGGTAAATCGCTAATAGCGTCAGCGCAAAAAAATTGCAGATTACTTGCAGTCTGAAGACATGGCTTCTCCTGCTATCTGCTACTTTGGTGCCTCTGCTTTGCCAAGCCCAACCTGGCAGTGATAAATCTGAAAACAATAAACTGACAGAATTACAACTCCAATTTCTGCTAATCGCTGGATTACAGTGCATTCTCTGACAAGCTGACAAATGTCTTTTTAATTTGGAGCTCCAAAACCACAAATCCAATTCGAGCAATTGTGAGTGTGAGTAACAGCACGACCCAGCAGGCACGATATTTGATAACCATCCAAAGAGTCTGTGGCTGCAGTCCAAATGAGGTTTTGAACACCTTACTCGGGGCTCTTTGAGCGGCCAAATCATCAGCCACCATTTGAAGGGAATTGCAATCAAGTGTGTACAACAGCTCACTGCAGGAAGCCAAAATGATCATTAGATAAGGCTAAATGCACTGGAGCGCTTTCTGGAAATCAGACCAGGAAACAATCCAATGACTCACTTCACAGTGATGTCTACTTCAAAAGTGCAACATGTAAATTAAATCAAAACTCTGGTCTTATCCCAGTTTTTTTAATTTAAGCATTCAGTGGAACAGTGTTGCTCGTGTTTTATTTCTTAAATTAAAGGATTAGTTCAAACTTAAATTAAAATTCTGTGATCATTTACTCGCACTCATGTCATTATAAATCCATAAGACTTTTGTTTATATTCAGAACACCAGTGAAGACATTACTAATAAAATCTGACAGATTTCCATCCCTTCATTGAAAGTCTACTGACATAAAAATCTGATGCTTCTAAATGTTTGTGAAGATATGTAAAAATCAACTGGAATAGATTTATAACAGAGACAGGATCTTAGAATTGATTAAGAATATCTTCATTTATGTTCTGAAGATAGAACAAATTTCTTATGACATGAGGGTGAATAATTACTGAGAGAATTTTCATTTGGGGGTGATCTAATCCTTTAATGATTAAAGACACTTTCATTTTTAATATACTATCATATTCAAGGTACAAAGGGAATTTAACAAGACAAAAAAAGCAACAAAGAAATAATAAAAAACTATGAAGTAACACTGTTCAACAGTGACAACAGCACATAATGGAATAATGCCCTTGGATTATATTCACAGCCTATTTTGTTCATAAAATGGCCTGAATGGGTCAAGGAGCGATCGATTGTTGTAACCCAGTGACCCAGTCGGACATCATTTTCAGTTATCTCAGAGTCCACAGGGACCAAAAGCCTATGAGGAAGCTTGTTTTAATGAAAATAAATGTTCCAAGAGAGGACTTTTTTGCTAGAAGAACCATTTTTAACTCCCCGAAGAATCCTTAAGTCAATAGTTCTAAAGAGAACCCATTCTTTTTAATTTAAAGAACATTATATAAAACGTTTCATTTTCATTGCCCAAAGTAGCTGTAAATGAAATATTTTCTCTTTACTTACTTACTTAGTCCCAGGGCCATTTATATCAAAGTTGATATTTAGCTGCACCATGTTGGTGTTTCGTAACATCTAGTTTTTATGAGGTGGGTTGTTAGCCCAACGCTCAACCCCCAACCTGGACGACCAGGACATACACACATACACTACGGACAATTTAGCTTACCCAATTCACCAACAGCACATGTCTTTGGACTGTGGGGGAAACCGGAGCACCCAGAGGAAACCCACGTGAACACAGGGAGAACATGCAAACTCCACACAGAAATGCCAACTGACCCAGCCGGGGCTCGAACCAGCGACCTTCTTGCTGTGAGGTGACATCGCTACCCACTGCGCCACCGTGTCGCATATTTTCTCTTTATAGAAAAAAATATCTTATTAATAATACATAGGAAAAAAACGTATTCCACTTACGCAGAAGAACCTTCTGCGGACCGATAAACGTTCAATAGATGTTACAAGTTCTTCATGAAACCACTGATGCCAATAGAGAAATTTTATTTAAAATGTATAACAGTAATAAAAGTCACAGTAAAAGTAGTATTATATAATGCATCTAAACTTTTAAGCTTTCAAGCATCTAAACAATAAAAACCAGTACTGCCGCAGTGACAACGGACTAAATGGGTGTTAACGCAACAATGATTTATAGATCTAATTTAAGGTATCTGACAATATATCAATAGTACAATATATTGTAACAGTTCTTCTATGCAACTTTAGAAGGAAGTTTATGTTTAATATCAGATTACACTAAGAGACAAGATAAAATTTAAATGCATGTACAAAAAATAAACAAAACGATGCCACACAAATTCCACACACTCCAAAAGTAACTAAATAAATCAAGATAAATAAATAAAATAAGCAATGCGGAAAACAATGAAACAACAGCTCAGCTGCGAAATGGAATTCTGACTGAAGTATTGAGCTTTTTTTTTTTAATACATATGCTTCCTTCTCGGTCTCTCACTTTCACTAATTACTGTCTGTAGTGTCTTTTACAAACAGGAGGACGTAAGGAAAGCTTCTCCTCTGCGTTCTTTTGGTCTCTCCAATCCCTCTCTAAACCTGTGCATTATTCATGTGTCGGTCACTGGAGACCTGAGAGCTGCTGCATACAGGGTTTCCCTTTTGCCTTTAAACACTTTAACGCAACCCTAATTCATCACATTATGCATTTATCCGACACACACAGCACTGTCAAGGACTGTGAATGAACTCAAACGTGATCCTTTCTCCCTACACCTGATATTAAACACAGCAACATGACCACCTTTAGTTCGGCGTATTTGCATTTGTTTTAATTCGTCCTCCCTTTTCTCTCAGAAGTCCACACAAATACACACGCGTGCCCGATCGCACAGATGCACGAAAGACACACAGATCCTCCTGTCTCTGTGCACGAGTCTCTCCTGGGATCTGCATGGTCACACAGTTTCTCTGTGAGTCTTTTACCAGATGCTTGACAAGAAACACACACCATCTGCTATCAAATGCGCCTGACGGATTGCAAAGGATCTATGGACAGCCACAGTGACTTTATTAGCATAGATCTTTTTAGTTGATGTTCACTAATTGGTGCCGTTTAAGAAGCTGCTACATATACAGTATTAATAAAGATCAACATTGATGCAACCCTGAATCAATGACCTTTGCTATTTGTGGTAAATTAAACAGCATAAGTATGCACTATTAACCGTATTATGATGTAGTGCGTTGTGTTATTATTTTGTCCATAAAGTGTAGCAATGAAATCAAACTTTATTATGCCGTCGAGTGATAAGAGTGAATTAAGCTGCCTCGTTTCATTCAACAATCATTTAATCTGTTAATCGTGTGATAGATTAATAAACTGATCTGCAATAGTCTGGGATGAAGATGTGACGAGATCGATATCTGTTTAATGAAAACACTCACTCATTCTTATTGTTCTCTTGTGAAATCAAGAGAGCCGACATAAAAGGTAAAAACTATAGCTTTACCTTAAAGGGACGGTTCTCTGAAAAACTGCATTAAAACACTAAGAGTCAGGTTTACTAAATGATTGCACCACTTTTTGCTATTATTTAATGGCCAAAAACATGACTTTACCCATTTTACACTTGACACGGGTGTGATAGTTGCTGCTACAGGAGGAAGAACAGCCCGATCTCACAAGGAAACGTAACTATTTTTATGTTTAGTCAGAAAAGTGGCTAATTCATATGATTTCAGATTTAATTCGTATGCAAACAAATAGTTTTATCATTTTTTAAAAGGAGGCATTTCCTCATATCCCGCCCATAAACTTAGCCCTCAATGGCGGATGAGCAAATTGTACTTAAAATGTACGACAATCAGAAAGTTATGAATTGCAGTGAGATTGCATTGGATTGAATGCAAAAATGAGAGAGTGCATAGATGAATCTTTATTCACTGGAGTTTTATTTATTTATTTGGAATGTCAAAAAAGGTGTTAAGTGATGGTCGCATGACACCTTTCATTCCACTGACTTAACAGTCATGTGAATGCAGGACACTGAAAGCAACCTGAATGCAACCTCATATGACATTTCACTGCTTTTCAAATTTGCAACAACGTGATGGAGTCGGTGTTGCCTTTTTGGTGCTTTCACAAGATCGTTTGCTTTATTTCAAAAAGAGAATCCTTGTTACAGTGTTGCAATTTGATGTTGATTTGAAAGTTGATTTTAGTAGGCAGCATTTCTAAAGGCCAGGACCGTTCTGTCAGGCTAGCTTGTTTGTTCAGCATGTAGAATCTGTGCCGGACGTCAGTGAAAGAGAGCGCTCTGATTGGCTGTACAGCTACAAATCACAGAACAAAAACTGGTGACAAAACTAAGTGTACTATGCAGGTCAAGAGGGACCACAAAGAAACCAGCTGTCATTTTGTCACATTTCTTATATATTTCAAGCGATATAGATTATCAGATATATTTGTATAAACGCATCCTGCTGATTTGTTTACGGGTGTGTATGTGTGCAGCACTAGTTCTGGTTTCTCTTTGTGAAATGACAATATAGACTACAGCCACCAGCAGGTGTGGAGAGATCTCAGGCAGGTAAGCAAGTACATTCTTGTGTCAGCCCACTGTTGTCCATTTGGCCAGCACAAGGCGACAATACAGTCGGTTTTCATCACCACTAGTTCTTTAGTTCGTCTTGGTGTTTTCTGGGTTTAAACGGACCAAAATGTTTCTGTAATCTTTCATTTCATTATAGTCATAAAACACCAGCTTATGTTCCAGGACTTACATCAGTCAGCCTTTTTTTTGTAGATGTTGTTTTATATATATATATATATATATAGACAGTTGTTTTTAAATACTGTATGTTCTTCCGACTAAATATCAATTTGTCATTTCATCGTCTTTGCCCCACAATTCATTCTAAGAGGCTGAAAAACAAACGCTGCTATTTTTCCTCACAGTCAATATAATAACTCATCTTACATTGAGATAAATCCTGGTTCATTGGTCCATTAGGTCGGTTTGCTTTCTCGCTGAAAAAGATCCACTCCAGAATTTGTTTTCAAGGGGGTGAAATACCACATTTAGGCAATTTCAGACAGTGTGGATTTAAGTCCAATTGCCATGCTCACAAACAAACTGAGCAAAGGGACAAAATGTGCCAGGTTCCAAAACGATTCAAATGTGAATCCACAGGCTTCCGAAAGTTTCCATAAAAGCAGTTGGCTACACCGAATGACATTCAACCAATAGAAAATGGACATAATTTCTAACAAGAACCCTAACTTTAAATCAAGTAATTTACATTTTGAATGTATTATACATTGAATTATAATTCTAAAACAGGGACCACAACGTGTAATATTATATTACGTTATATTACATATGCATATATATATATATATAGCATTTGTTGAAATTCCAGGTTCTCATAGTCTAGTGTGACTGCAGATCAATCCAAACATCAATAATCATGCTTGTGACCAATTTACAGTGATTCTGGTAGATTGCATTGGTCTTTACTAAACTGAGTTTATTCATTTGTGTATTGACAATATAGATCGCCTGTAGAACTTTCCACTCCCATTGGTGCTTTTATTGTGGCTTCATAATTATTATTAATAGTTTGCTCAGTTTAGTTCTCAAAATATCTTTCTATAAGTCATATAAGCTTGTAAAGACACAAGGCCATGTACAACTCTCCACTGCAAGGCCACCCAGCATAGACAAGACTCAAACCAGAGATCTACTGCTTTAGCTGTGAGGTGACAATCATCCCACTGAGCCGCTGTGACACCCCACTTTACACCTCCATTACGTTCACTGTCTTTGTCGCTGGAACCTATCAATCACTCCACAGCAGATTAATCTCACGAGAGGTTAATCTATTTCCCGACAAATACACTTGTCAGCATCTGTGACCTATCCCACTACCGTAAATTGTTCACCAAAATGCTTGTCGTTCGGACTAAAAGCCATTAGTTGAACTCTGTGTTAGCAATTTCCAGTTTTATTATTGATCAATTCTGAATGTGGTTGTGTTACTCACAGATAAGAAGGCACGTTTACATGCAATGGTGCTGATAACGCTGCCTCTTTACTCTGCAGGATCACTCAAACCTGAAGGGTTTTATTTTTTCACTCTTTATCTATCACTCTTTCACTTTTACTCTATTTCTTTTTTGCTCATTTTAGATTTCTACAGAACGGACATAACAAAACAGAAATACGCGAAGAATATGGGAATTTAAAACTGGTTAGTGTCTTCTGCTAGTTAGCAAAGCATTAAGGAACTCTCTAAACTGCTGAATAACAGACTGGAGGTCAAAATAGCATATTTGTCTTGATTTAAATAAACACTAAAAACATTTACTTGGGTTAGCACTGTCACCTCACAGCAAGAAGGTCGCTGGTTTGAGTCCCGGCTGGGTCAGATGGCATTTCTGTGTGGAGTTTGCATGTTCTCCCCATGTTGGCATGGGTTTCCTCCGGGTGCTCCGGTTTCCACCACAGTCCAAAGACATGCGCTATAGGTGAACTGAATCAACTAAATTGGTCGTAGTGTATGTGTGTGAATGAGCGTGTATGGGTGTTTCCCCAGTACTGGGTTGCAGCTGAAAGGGCATCCGCCGTGTAAAACATATGCTGGATAAGTAGGCGGTTCATTCTGCTCTGGCAACCCCTGATGAATAAAGGGACTATGCCGAAGGAAAATGAATGAATGAATGAACGTTTACTTGAGCCCGATATGTACTTTGTGATGGTTAAACAATTTCAACTGTATCTTCAAAAGACTTTTTGAATTTTGCCACATTTTTCTTAAAAAGTGCTGATATAGCAATAAGTAAATAGATTACGTTTTGTTACTTATAGCATGTGTGGAAATGCTTGAACAATGTGTTACTTGCCCTGCTCACCTCAATGTAGCCTAATATAACTGACTCCTCACACTACAAAAATACTAATCAAGCATATTGTGTAGCCTATCATATCATCATTTTTGTATCCTATCAAACATCATACACACATATTTAAATACAGTATCGTTAAAATAACAGAACTTATTATAACAAATACATGCACACCTTCGACTGATTCAAAAGTGTGATTGATTCACTAAATAGAACCGACTCAAAAGAATCACTCATTCGAGAATCGGATAGCATTGGTCGCGCGGGCAAAAATGTTAGTTCGAGAACAGTTTAACGCAAACATTAAAACATTCGGTTTATTAGTTTTTTTTAAAAGCCATTAAATTCATTCTCATTTAACCTTGTTAAGCAGAGATATGCGCGTGTGATGCGATTCTTGACTCTCGTGCACGTTTTCAGAGGAAGAAGATAACCCATGTCCGGCGCGAGCTTGAATTATTTAAACTAACCAGCCTGACGGTTGTTCGCCTCGGTTTGGTTTGTTATTTTTAAACCACAGCTTGAAAGAAGCACAGATGGTGGACGTGTGTGTATTTTTTCCATCTTGATTGCACTTATAGTGTCATTCTTTTAAAAATTCATAATTAGGGAAGAAAATTGTATGATATTTTTAAGAGACAACAGAATTGGTTAAAGTGGATGATATATTGATATGATCGTCCTTATTTTATAATTCCATATTGTTTCTAGGACCAAGGGCATAAAGTGTTATTATTAGACAACTGTGATTTCAAACGATGAAGGGCTATAAAAACCACAAGGGACACATAAACCCACAAAAACCAATAGATAAAAATGCACTTTTCCTAGTGGCCACTCTAATCATCTTGGTTGAAAATAACCTCACAAATACATTGTAAAAACGTAAGCCTACAGAAATAATTGTACAGTAAAACACTGTTGGCGCAAATATACAGTGTAGGCAGCTATATCAGATATCATTTTAGCCTACTGTAAAAACATGGTTTCAGAAAACATTACTAAAATGGAATGGCGTAAATTTAAACATGTTATACACTATGTCAAAATTTGGTATCTTAAATCACATTCAAATTGAAGCAAAACATTAAAAGTGTAGGCTATAAATGTGTTGAGAGTTAATAAGATTCGCTAAGCTTTAAGGCGCTGTGAAAAGTCGAGAAGAGATTAAATGACTTAAAACGATGCACCTTTAAAGTCGGTTAAACAAGATTCGTCACGTAAACCGTCAACAAACGTGTGATGTGTTAATCTGAAGCTGGTTAAATATATATCCACAGCTTTCTTACTTCTGGAAAATACCACAAGTCACTCATTTGCACAAATAAAGTTGAAATACTGGCTCCATGCTCTCTATAGATTCTCCGAGATGCGTTCAGACACACCCCGGAGCGGGAGTGTTTTGCTATTCAAAGCGGTCTGTGAAGAGATGTTACCTGTGCGATTGTTTATCTGATATGACGCTTGTTTATGTTGCCTTTTTGAACACCTCTCATTCCGAAAATCTTGTGCAAATGTAATACAATGCAATGCCTTTGAATTTAAACAGAACCATCCTTTTAAAATATTATTATCGTTATTTCTTGATTTGATCAGGTGTCAAAATACAGCGCATTTTATGTTTTAACCAACTGTTAGCAACGCTAAGTTTATCCCTGTTTTCATTTCTCTTACTAACCAACATGCAGAAATCACACATGATAAATGTACATCAACAGATGATTAGATTCAGATGATAACGATCTTACCTGACCTGTCCAGTTCACCTCTCATCGACAGCTTCCAGGCGGATCTTCTCCAAGACATCCGGCTAAGACTCCGTATTTTTCTTCGTATCCCTCCAGACAGTTTGGTGTTACTCTAATGTTGCATTTAAAAACGTATGGCTGAATTCCAGCAGTGGAATCCAGGTTTCATTCAGCGGGTGAAGTTTGCATTGAGCGCGCGCCTCGGAGACGCTGTGCGCGCGTGGAGCTGTCCGTGGTACTGAAAAGGCATCGCGCGCGTCATTGAATTCCTTGAGATTTTTCCCCCTTTTAGAATGAATTACCTCGAATTGCTATGCACCATACACACAAAACTTTTAATAACCGTTAAAGAAAGACAAGAAGTGTGACAGTCACACCATTATAATGCTCAAGTTTTAGGGTATAACCTATTGATGACTCGGAGCGCGTGTGTGTGCATGCATGCGCGCGCGCGTGCTCTGATGAGATAACACTGATTTGATGTCTAACCCTGAAACGGTGAGCTCTAAATATCGATTGGATTTCTGCAACAGCAAAACAGCACGAAAGTGGTCTTATATGATAGACGCATATCTAATTCCCCGACCACTGGCAGAGAAACATCTACAACTGCGTTTCTAACTGGCAACACTGACCGCGTATGACAAACCATCAAGACAACAACTTCTCTCAGTCTGCTCTGACTGATCCGCGAGACACTGAATATGTAAATGCACAGAAAGACGTCAGATTGGGTCGATTTTGTTTAATTGGTCAAGCGCGCCGATGTATTAAGGTTGGCTTGTCAGAATCACACATCATCAGATCAATGTCCCGTTTCAGGTCGATGGACAAGTTTCAACATGACACGAGTGGAAAGCGTGTCATGTTCCCGTGAGGATGTGCTCTCAAACTCAACATAGATTGTGTGTTGACCTCTCATCCTTTGAGCCAGTCACATCCTAACTTGTCCTATTAATGTTTTATAACTTGCAAGAGGGGCGTCACGGTGGCGCAGTGGGTAGCACGTTCGCCTCACAGCAAGAAGGTCGCTGGTTCGAGCCTCGGCTGGGTCAGTTGGCGTTTCTGTGTGGAGTTTGCATGTTCTCCCCGTGTTCGCGTGGGTTTCCTCCGGGTGCTCCGGTTTCCCCCACAGTCCAAAAACATGTGGTATAGGTGAATTTGGTAGGCTAAATTGTCCGTAGTGTATGTGTGTGAAAGAGTGTGTTTCCCAGTGATGGGTTGCAGCTGGAAGGGCATCCGCTGCGTAAAACATATGCTGGATAAGTTGGTGGTTCATTCCACTGTGGCGACCCCAGATTAATAAAGGGACTAAGCTGAAAAGAAAATGAATGAATGAATGAATGAACTTGCAAGAGACTACCCTGTGAAATCATTTGGTGGTTGACCCGCCACCAATATCTACTTACAGTTGGGAGTATTCATCAAAGAATCATAAAAACACAGCCTTAGTGAATCATGAACAGATTTGAAAAAGAACACTGTGCATTAGAGACCAGAGGCAAAACATTTGAAGAGCTTTTGCAAAAAGAGCAACATTTAGTCATTATTTACTCACCTTCATGTTGTTCCAAAATCATTCGTTTGACTTTTTTTCTTCTGTAAAACACAAGATGTCAGGCTTCAAATTTAGATTTCACCCTAAGGACATTCTAGACGTTTAGCTGAAATAGCAGCCCTTTGGTGCTTCATATACTGTAAAGTAATTCAACAGCTACCGCCACTTTGACAGTCAATCAATCAGTCAATCAATAAACACGCAAAACAAAACTAATAGCTGTGGCTCCTGATGATGCACATGAGATTTAGGTTGACTTTAGGATGAATAAATTTGTAGCAATTTTTAAATGTTTGGATGAACTCTTCCCTTTCTGACTGACTCAGTTACCATTCACTTTCATGAAAAAAGACAGAAAAAAAAACAGCCAATGTCTAATAAGCAATACCACACTGGTAATACAACTATTGTACAAGTAAAACAATTCAGCCGCAGGCTGAGTTCTTATTCGGTAAAGCACCCATTTGCAAATGTGTAGTTAATACACAATAAATGACAATATGACCCCATATTGAGCTTCTTTTTGCTTCACCTATGAACATGAGTTAAAAAGAGCATAACTTGAATGCTCCTCCGTTTCACAAAGCTCATAGCAATCAACAAAGTGTTCAGATGGCAGAGAATCTGCTGGAGCTTTTGGACACAATAGTTGTATTGATCTGTATTGTCAGAGGCAAGCACTGACATAACATCCAAACAAATCTAATGATTTTTTTTACAGAGGACAATTTCAGACAGGATTTCCTGAGCCTAAAATAGTAAACAAGACTCCCTTCTCATCAATTAGTGCTCCGTTAACATCAGGAATCATGAAAACGAGTATATTTAGCATATTATTTTTGTAATTTAACTATTACAAATGTAACAAATATACTAACATAATGCAATAAATAAAACACTAATTTGACACTACATCACAATACATATTTATATACACAATACATATTTAAACTATTTAACTATTTTCAAGTATTTAAAGTAACAGTAAATGCATTTAATGCAACTAAATATTATAATTTCAACTTAATGTATTAAACTATTATACTGAAAAATAATGTTATTTTAATTGCAATATGGCGGTTCATTCCGCTGTGGCGACCCCAGATTAATAAAGGGACTAAGCCGAAAAGAAAATGAATGAATGAATAATTGCAATATTTCACAATATTACTGTTTTGACTGCATTTTTTTATCTAATCTTTCTCAGTATTGCCAAAATAATGTCTATAAATGTGTCTTTGAACTCAAAAACCTTTTATAGACCAAGCTTTAGAAAGGTAGTGTGTATATTTCATATACTCCATCAGTAAAATTCATGTGAAAAACACAAACATCCCCATTTTCCTTGCACATTCTTTACAATGCAAGAAGACTGATCACATGACCTGCTGAACATCAGAGTGTAACTGACAGCATCAAAAGTGGAAATAACAGTATGATATTCCAACATTCACACAATAAAACAAATTTAATCCCAAACAAACAAGAGTTCTTACACTGAAAACCTAATTTCTCTCCTAATTGGGAAGCAAAAGTAACAAATAAATGGTAAAGAAAGAGAACATTTTCTGATTTTACTTTAATATCTTTTATATATGGATCAAAGACAAGACGTCACATTTTGAAATAAAACAACATACCATATAATCAGTTCATTTTATTGGAATACTTCACCCAAAACAACATTCTGTCCTCATTTACAACCCCTTTACTTGTTCCAAACCTGTTTGACTTACTTTCTTCTGTTGAACACTTCTTGTTTATCATACTTTAAATCTTAAATAATTAGTGGTTTGATCATTTAAAATGACAATTAAGTAGTATTTTAGGACTGCACTGCGGTCTTTAAATGTAGTCTTTTAATATGCAATTATGATTTTTTTCTTTTTTTTGTATATACACTTAAGTAATGCTGAATAACATCTTAGTGTGTCTTCTCTAAATCAGGATACACTGTAAAACCTAACAGTCAAAATCACTAAATGAAATAAGTTAGTTAACTTATAATTTTTTACAAGGTTACTTTGACTCAAAGAGTCTTTGAAAAAGAGTGATCAAAACTCATGAACAGATTATATTAAGCAGAACTCAAAACGAATGAGTTATGAATGAATGAATTGTATTGTGTTAACTTAACTCTAAATCTAGGAGCAATACTAAACCATTTGAGTAGCTATACAGTTGTTTGGACTTAATTTGTTGAACTTATAGCGATTTGATAACTGAACTTAAAATGTTTAAGTTACTAATACTCTAAAAGTTTGACAACACAAACTAGCAACACAAATAATATGTGAATATGACTCTATAAAGTCATAGTCATATAGTTTACAGTACTCAAACCATATTGTTTCAAAACTTAAATGGTTTATAGCGGTACTTATCAGGTTTTACAGTGTAGAAATACATGAATTACACTGAATTAAAATGCATTTTTTTCTCAGAAAAAAAAGTGCTGTAAAAAAATCAATGTACAAAGGAACAAACTAAAGCTGTTACACTTTTATTGATTTGATGCTTGAAACCTTTCATTTGTGACCCATACTTGAAGTACAGAAGTGTAGAAAACAATAATAGTTAATTAAATGCACAAAATAGTATAACCAGCTCATATGAAACACACTCCAACCACTAATATCATCATGCACGTTTCTTTTTTATTCTCACTCTTTTTCCACTTCTATTCTACAGCAAAAGACAGCGTTTTGGAATGAGTTAATCATGTTTTAAAGCAAACACTACTGAACACATCATCTGTAGGACATGTTAATGAAATCACATCTCTGATTAAACTTCATTTAGTTGCATTAACAATGTTTCCTCGTCTTCAGAACGCACCTGATTTACTCGCCTGAATACAGATTACCAGACGCTAAAGCAACATAAACAATTTGTTTCCTCGGAAATAAATACAAAGCCGAAAAATATTATGTGCATTTCATTAAGTCTTTAATAGAAGCTTCTGAAAGGGATAATTGCTTGTTTGCCGATAACAAAGAAGTAACTTTTCGGATATTTAGAGATGTTAATTTCAAAGATTAATGAAGGGGGGAGCCTTTGAGGATTTCAAAGACAAACTTTCTCTCTCTCTTTCTCACACACATGCGCTCATCATTCATCCACATTCTCTCTAATCAATCCGCTTTATCCCTCACTCTTCCCTGTTGCCCATTGTTTCTCCCATCACCACAGGCTTCTGCTGTCCATTATGCTCTTCTTCCTCTGCTTCGCTTTTCTTCTCCTCTTCAATTTCCAGGTCTAGTTCTTCAAAGGAGGAGCCGCTGCCTACAGAATCACTGGACGCTTTCTCCGCCTGTTCTCCATCCTCACTGCGAGCCTCTTCTTCAGCCAGAGCCGGCTGAGGGCACTCCAGCAGCGGGGCCGAGGCCTCTGTCACATCCCGGCTCTCTTCAACTATTGCCGGGGTCTCTGAGGTGGACTTCTGCTCTGGCTCTCCTGGAACATGGAGTGCATCGACAGTTTTGGTAACTGACATTTTACAGTAGAGCATCCCTGTACAAACTCAAAAAAGGTGCACATATTATGCCTTTTTTTTTTAGATATTATTTAGCAATATACTCAACAAAATCCTCTAGAAAACACCAACTTTGACGTACTGCAGATGTTTTGAAAAAGGACATATATGAATAAAAATAACCAGCCAAAAAAGAAAATTCTGTCATTATTTATTTATGTAACAGGTTTGGAGTACACTCAATTTTTTTTTTTTTTTTTTTTGCTGCTAGTTCAAACCCCTTATTTAAACTGAACTGAATGAGTTTTTTGGGGACAACTTAATTGTTTTATGTTCAATCCACTTAAATTTGTAAAAACAATTAAGTTAACTTAATCAATTTGTGTTGAGACAACATGAAGGAATTGTGATGATTTTTTTACAGTGTACTTTACTTATTCCAAACTTGTTAGAATTTTTTTTTTTCTGTTAAGCACAAATGAAGATATATTGAATAATGTTGGAAACCAGTAACCATTTACATTTTTAGCAGGAAAAACTATGGGCGTCAATGGTTACCAGTTTCCAACATTATTCAATATATCTTCATTTGTGCTTAACAGAACAAAAAAAACCCTCAAACTGTTTTGGAACAAGTCAAGGGTGAGTAAATGATAACAGAATATTCTATCTATGGGTGTACTATCCCTTTAAATGTTTCAAAACAATATTAATTTGGTCAATTGTATGATTACTTTTTAGATACACTGCAATTTACTCATGTTTTTCCCAAGTATTTCAGTTGGTACTGGCAACGTATACTGGCAACTATGATTTGCCATATTAATGTGCTCAGTTCTTTTTGGCATAGATTTGCTGTCTGTATTGTTTCAACAGGTGATGCTTCAATGTATATTTTGCGTAAATGAATGTGTTTTTTGACTTTGGATAGATGAAAATCTACTGTATTAGACTTTCAAAACAAAACTAGAAACTTTAAAAAAATTAAGGTTCCTATTGTTTTTTGTTTTATTCTTTCTACGATGCCAGAGAAGAACCATTTGCTTCAAAGAACCTTTTAGTAAACAGATTTTTCAAAACATTCTTCAAAAACTTCATCATGTGATGTTGTTTTATCAGCTGGAAATTCTTGAAGAGCTTATAAAATGTGGAAAGGACTCAAAACAGTGTCAGGAATTCCTCCATCATACACACAAATGAAGATCTACTGCAAGCAGATGTGTTTTTGATGTCTGTATTGAACTGTAATGGGCAACTATGATGAGGAAAAACAACTTTCTTTTCTTTTTCTGATTACATCTTGTGACATGCCCAATTTTAGGTTCATTCGATGACTTTTATTCAATACATCAGTCAAACTTTCTGTTTGGAGCTGTCAACGACCTCGTTCTGCTTGGTCTCCAAAAGATCTGCAAACCGGCGTTTGAATGGCAATGTTTACACTAATAGAGTTTGTGACATGCTAAACCAATCTTTTTCTTTCTGTCTGTGTTTATATGATTTTTGAGGACACAAAATTGTATAATGACATGGGTATGACCTAGTTGTACTCTATTAGGTGGTTCATACAAAATCATACATAACGGGGTGTTTTGAAATAAAAACTTTGCCACAGGTTTCCTGTGTGGGTTGGGTTTAGTGAAGCGTAGGGTAAGGCCATATAATAAGCTGTTTTACAGTATAAAATACATTAAGCCTATGGAGAGTCCCCATAAACCGTATATACTGTACAAGTGTGTGTATGTGTGGGAAGAACACTTCAAATAAATCTAAATATTTTCTTTCCACTATATAAAAAAAGAGTATTCCTAGAGGCAGTACATATGCGAATAAACAACCTCTATTTTTATAGCAAGATATTATTATATCGTGACCAAACTTACTAATGGAGATCCATCGGGAACCATTCTGCGTGAACATACTGTAAAATATCACAATAAATAAGCTACGAAAAGTTTAAGAACTTAAATGATAAAACTAAAAAAAGAGAGAAACTTGTAGTGTAAAGTCTTACTGTTATCACTGATAGCCTTCGGGGATCCTTTAATAGCAATTTCAGCATCAGAGAGTTACAGTCATTTACTAACAGCAGTATAATTGCGTGAAGCTGTGCTGTTATCGTGACACACACCAGGTGAGAGTTATAATTGCCAAAAAGCTAAATATGAGCTAAAACAACCCCCAAAGGCAGCGTTTGTGCCAAATTAAAAAATGCCTCTAAAGAGATTTCAAATATTTAACTCTGAATTAAAGGTGAGGTGTCTGGAAATGGCTGGGATATTCTTAAGGGGGAAATGAATTTCTAAAAGAGGAACATCAGATTTATGAATTCAGTTTAGTGGTCATTACTCACTACACAAACATGCCAAATATAGCCTCAAAGCGGTGTTTAAAGGGATAGTTCATATAAAAAAGAAAATTCATCATTTATTCACTAACTAGCTTGAGTTTACTTCTTCTGTTGAACATAAAAGATGATATTTTGAAGAATGTTGGAAACCAATAGCCAATAACTGGAATACATACGGAATTGTACCAGCACAGTGTACCTGACCAACATCAGCATTTCCAAAAATAAAAATAAAAGAAAGAAAGAAATAATGCTAATGCTTTCCATGCTATTTTCCCTACGGATGTCAGTGGATTTCAGTTTTCTACAGTATATTCTTCTAAATATCTTATTTTGTGTTCTACAGAAAAAAAAGAAAAGCATAACATTTTGTCAGCACTTCAGGATAAAAATTTCTGGGTTAAAAATCCATTTAGGGGCGACGCGGTGGCGCAGTGGGTAGCACGTTCGCCTCACAGCAAGAAGGTCGCTGGTTCGAGCCTCGGCTGGGTCAGTTGGCATTTCTGTGTGGAGTTTGCATGTTCTCCCCGTGTTCGCGTGGGTTTCCTCCGGGTGCTCCGGTTTCCCCCACAAGTCCAAAGACATGCGGTATAGGTGAATTGGGTAGGCTAAAATTGTCCGTAGTGTATGAGTGTGTATGAATGTTTCCCAGTGATGGGTTGCAGCTGGAAGGGCATCCGCTGCGTAAAACATATGCTGGATAAGTTGGCGGTTCATCCCGCTGTGGCGACCCCAGATTAATAAAGGGACTAAGCCGAAAAGAAAATGAATGAATGAATGAATGAAAAATCCATTTAAGCTAGTGTTTTTACCATGGCTAAAATCTAATTATTCCACAAAATGCTGAATAATTTGGGTTAATCAATAGTTAGGGTTAAGGAAAAGGTAAAATTCAAGATATAGTTGCTGAAGATAATTAAAAAATACTACATTATGGCAGGTAAATAATGCAATAAATAGATTTTTTTAAGACTTGTTAAGACTTTACTTGTAAATAGATTCATTGTGTAGAGATAACTGAACATAAGTCCAATCACAGACCCAAATTTCTCATGGAGTTAAGAAAATGTGCTGTTTTTTCCAAAATGGTGAGTAAAGTAACTTTAAAAATAGACAAGAAAAAGAATCATGAAAAATGCACTGAATCTTTTAAACAAGAGGCTACAAACCCTTTGTAAAGTATCATTTAAGAGGGTCGTGACTGCAAACCCTTGCTAAAACTATTTTAAAATGCCTCAAATGATCAAATAAAGTGACAAAATCCCCATGAGGATGGAGCTGTATGAAAGAAGTAGAGAGAGAGAGAGGAAAGAAAGAGAAAGTAGCCACACTGTGAATCTAATATCAGCCATTTAAATGAGAATAAAACTTCCCATTCTGCCTAATTTCTTTTAATACGGCAGTGAATGTGACCCCTCGTCCCTCCCTGCCTGTATTATTTTAGATGGAAAGAAATGATGGCGCTCTCATCTTGCCCATCTCAACATATTAGATATGGCATCTCAATTAAGATGAGCTCAGTGTTGATTGTGGAGATACTGAGCAGCAGAGGAGAGGAGCACAGAGGGGAAGACCTTTTCAAAGCCCATTAGGTGCCACAACACACCTTATATATTTGCACACCACATAAATATGCTTAAATGTCACTCAAAGTAAATGAATCGTCCACAAGGAGCCTAGATGAATGGTCTTTTTATAACAGTAAAAAAAAAAACCTTGGTCAACGAAAAAGCGAACTCAATTTTATAAATATTTAATAAACTTTGAATTTTGTAAACACCTTATTTTTATCTTCATTTTTTTGGTTTTTTATTGTTGTTTTCTCAATTTTAAAATTTTTTTTTTATGAATATTATTATTTTGTTAAAATGACCATATATTTTTTATAGATTTAATGAAAAAGCTACTTTAAAAATGTGCAAAAAAATAAAGAATAATATATATTATATTTATACATTTCTCATTAATATAAGACAATAATTAATACCATATATAGTTTATAATAACTATAATGATTTACAATAATGAGTCGGTCCGTCGGTCAGTCGGTAGGTAGGTAGAATGACAGTCAGACAGATCCAATAGATTGAAAAATAGATAGATGGATGGAAGAACAGACAGATTGATGAAAAGGTGGATGGATGGATATGGATTGATTCATTGTTTGGTTGGTTCATTTGTTTGTTTGTGGAAGATCATAGATAGACAGACAGACAGACAGACAGACAGACAGACAGACAGACA
>CAIGQV010019356.1:10949998-11000799 GCA_903798115.1 Danio jaintianensis | reverse complement strand
TATCTATCTATCTATCTATCTATCTATCTATCTATCTATCTATCTATGATCTTCCACAAACAAACAAATGAACCAACCAATCAATTAATCGATCAATATCCATCCAACCATCCATCCATCCATCCATCTATTTTTCCATCCATTTGTTGGATAAAACGGTTAATATAAAAAAATAATAATTTGCCCATGCTATGATGGTATCAGTGGTTGCATGAATGCTTCCCTTTGTATCTAAGCTGATCTGAGCCAATTTTAGCACATTGTTATGTTGGCCACTGACATGCACAAGCCTCTATGAGATTCTGGTCTATAAATATGGATTTTGATGCATAGGAAAAATCCCACTTATTACTGCACACTAATTATATTGTCAGCATGATGGCTGTAGTATTATAAAACAAAGATGCATGGATAACACTAAAATACTGATAGATTTTAACACACATATATGCTATCATAAGGCTCCAGCATGATTACGAACGCACAGCTGAGAATCTGACATTGAATATAAATAACATCTGGCAGCTCGGCATCATCCATCTATCAAAGCTCCTTCATTATTGAATATCTCCATCCCAGTCCATAATAAATATAAATAAATAACTAGTTACTAGATTACCGTCGTAATTGAAGGTTCGCTTCCGGAACGAGCCGTTTTAATTATGCAGAGATGATGCTCCATTTTTTCTTGTTGCCCTTTTGTATGTGAAAGCACGCGGTGAGTTTTGGCCATGGGTCCACATGACTCCACTTACCCTAAGCCAGACAGGGTGCAATCAGAAGATAATGAAAGAGAAATGTCGTCTCCACAGCAGGATGAAAAATGCCCGGTGTCCATGACAGTCAGACTGATGGGGCTTTTTCCTCTCAAAAAACTAATTCCACAGGGCTGGTGTCATTCATGTCAACGGTCTAGCTCAGTTACAATAGTATGTACATTGTAAAAAAAATGCTGTAAAATTTACAGTATTACTGGCCATTTTGGTTGTCAGTAATATTGTAAAATTTACAAGCGCACTGTAAATGAACAATTACAATTGTGCTGTAAAAATACAACAGAGTTGCAATTGTTACTTTACTATGCGCTTGTAAATTTTGCCAGTAATAATGTAAGAAAAGCCAGTAATACTGCAATATTTACAAGTGCACTGTAAATTAATAATTATAATTGTTCATTTACAGTGCACTTGTAAATTTTACAGTATTACTGGCAACTGAAATGGCCACTAATACTGTAAATTTTACAGCAAGCTTTTTATAGTGTACTTCAAGTTGGAATAAAGTCTTCCTGAAGCCAGTTTTAAACTAATGGTTTGCAGGTCTTTGAAGATGGTTTATCAGGTCTCTGAAGCCAGGCCATGGTACAAAAATTTGACATAATATAGAATATGTGACAATTGAAGAAGAAATTGTTTCAAGAAATTGATGAAACATGGCAAATATTATATTTATATTGTATTATATATTATGTTATATTATATTTTTTATTATAGATTTTTTTATGGAAACAAAATAAATGACTGAAATACTAAATTAAATTCAGCCATCATTACGGTAATTAAGCACCCAGTATGAAGCTATACATTTTTACAATTGGACAATAAATCATAGGCTGTTTCTCAATTCCAAGAACGCAGAGAACGGACTTGCGTTCTCGTGAAGAGCGGTCTTGCCAAGTTACTTCAGAAGAACGAACTCGGGAGAATGCGTCCTAAGAGAAATGAGATGCTGCATTCTTCCTGATGGTCACATGAACTTCACGCGTTTTTAATGGAAAATTATTCAAACATTACAGCATTCATACAATGATTTATTGTTTTTCCCCTTTTCACAATATATACTATGCATAAAGACATTATAAATATACGTTGTACAATACAAATAAAACTAATTTTAATATGAATTTCAGCAAATAAACACCCGTAATGTGTTTATGCCTTTATACAGATTTTCATGGTAATGTTTACTTTCACCGTTTCACCGAGATAAATATGTTATATCTCTGAACTTTAATAATAAACAGGTATAAAATGCTGCGCTTCCAACCTGCTTTATTCAGCCGCAATGACTTCTGGGACTTCTAAAGCGAGTTCGGTGCTCAAGTCTGCATCGATACGTCCTTAATATCAAGAACACATCCGGGAACTTTCACGCGTCCTCCGTTCTTGAGTTTTGCAACTGAACTTAGGCAGTTGATGATGACGTTACACGAGAACACGAGGACACAAGAACACTGAAGAACGCATATTGAGAAACAGCCATATACTGAATAAACAAAATGTTGTATTAAAAGAATTATAGCATTAACAACTTTTTTAACAAATTTTAAAATTAAGATATTAAGATATTAAGTATATATATATATATATATTATATATATATATATGTATATATTATATAATTATATTAATTATATAAGTAGTTATTATTATATAATTATATTAATTATATGAGTAGTTGACAAACAGGCAGTAAAAATGCTTTTTAGTCACTAACTTTATCCATTTATAAACTGTACTGTAAAAATGTCCTATAATGTGACCTAGCAAAAAATAAATAAATAAATAAAACAACTCTTAATAATATACAAATAACGTGAGAGTGATTTACCTTCATTGTTGGACACTTATCTTCATATAGTGCTATTTATTTGTATATAAAATTATGAATATTTTTCCCTTCATGTTTTTGTCACGTGTGACCGTAAAAATACAAAATCACACCAACAACAAATATATATATATTATTATATAGGACCCATACTGTAATTGTTATTATGATTAGCTTTACATGAGCATTAGATAATTAGGTAATCACATTTTTTTAAAATATATTTTCCAGTGAACAATACGGTACTGATATTTCCTTTGAATTATACCAGCCTGCATCTAAGATGATTTCACTCTTTATACACTCTTGTATCTAGGTTACATTTTTATGTTTTTGGGAGCCCTTTTTCAAACCAGACTCAAACTTGCAACACCCACACAAACCCCACATCTCCAGTGCATCAACAATTAAGCACTAACCTGGGCCAACTCTATCCATTAAGTTAATGCAATATCATTTAGAAGCATCTCAAACAAGCTTACATCAACAGGCCATGATGATTTGATACTTGTCCAAGACGTCACTAAACAGCAAGAGAGATAAAAGGCTATTTATTCCCCATCGACAGGTGAGATTTGTGAAGAGAAAGTCGATGTGTCCTGATAGATCCCTGTATTCCTGCTATGATTTAGCTCAGTCCAGGCCAATTACTGCTTTATGGATCAAGCTGACTAAAGTGTGCTGCACACCAGAGCACACGTGAAACAGCTTTCATCTTTAAAGCGCTCTCATCAGATCCATCCCAAAATATCACTTCAGGATATGGCAAACTTGTGCATGACAGAACAGAAAACACATACCGCTTTGGAATATGAGCCTACATGAAATTCCCTGACTAAAAAGCTGAATTTCTATGACCTATCCACCTTGTTTTTCACATAAGAGCAGCGTGACCACTGTTTTATTCAATTTTAGCAGTACAAAACCACTTGTTATGCTGCTTGATGTTGTAAACTGTAATTTTCTGATCATATATTGTCATAAACAAGCAGGTTTGAAGCACAAGTGGTTTGACTGTTTGCTATGCTAGTCATACCCATAGGGAAATGAACCAGAAGTCTAACACAATTGGCATAAAAAGGTGCACTTTTCCTTCTTTATTTCTTTTTCTTTTTTTCTGCGTTTCTCTCATTTTGTGGCTCCTTCTTGTATTTTATTTTTTGACATATAATGTCTAGTGACTCCACGTTAAAAATCTGTAGTTGGAATGTAAGAGGGATACACAATCCTATTAAGAGAAAGAAAATTCTTTGCTTTCTAAAGAAAGAACGGGTCCATATAGCCCTATTACAAGAAACCCATTTATCGCCTGCTGAGCACGCCAAGTTAAAACGTGACTGGGTTGGACAGGTGTTTAGCTCTTCTTTTACTACCAAAAGCAGAGGGGTTGCCATCTCAATTAATAAATGTTTACCTTTACTTGAAGTCAAAACTGTCTCAGACAAATCAGGAAGATATATTATGTTAAGAGGCTCTCTTTATGGGCAAGAAATTTCAGTTTTAAATATATATTTTCCACCTATTCAGACTACAGATTTTATTTCTAATGTTTTTTTCTAAATTTGCTGATTGGCTTTGTGACAACACAGTTATAGCAGGTGACTTTAATTGTTTTTTTCTCCTCAGTAGTAGATAAATGTCCTTCAACACAAAATCGTAGTCAGATGTCGAATAGAGCCAAAGCTGTATTGGATACCTGCAATGAACTTGATCTGGTTGATACCTGGCGGGTGTTACACCCTAATGATAAGGAGTTTACACATTATTCAGCCGTTCATAAAACCAGTAGTAGAATTGACTTGATTTTTACTCCCAAAATTTCTTTTAGTAAAGTTGAGTTTTGTAATATTGGGGATATTTTGTTATCTGATCATGCACCTGTCTGTATAGGCATACATTTCAGTAATTTGACACTCCCTAATAAACAATAGATGTATAATTCATACCCAAATTTTGAAGTTTTTTTAACAGAACAGATTAATCACTTTTTCGTAGAAAACAAAACTCCCCAGGGCTACAGCAAAAGTATATGTTCGAGATTTAATTATATCCTATACAGCTGGGCTTAGGAAAAATAGCAGAAGAGAACAGAGAAACTTAGAGCTTAAACTACATGATCTACAGGCCAGATATAATTTGTCTCCTTCAGATGAACTTAGATGTGACATACAAATAACAAAAACTGCACTGGAAGCGATACTTACAAAAAAGGCAGAGAAATCAATGTTCTTTGTAAAGCAAAGAATGTACGAATTTGCTAACAAACCTAATCGATATTTGGCTAATGTTTTGCGGGTTAGGACATCTGCTCAAAACATACCCTGTATTAAAGATTTTAATGGTTCTTTAAATTATAATAATAAAGAAATTAATAATAGATTTAAACTCTATTTTGAGCAATTGTACACCTTTCAATTTAATTATAATGCTGAAATTAATATGGATACTTTTTTTACAAACCTATCTCTTCCTCAAATTTCAGATGAACAGAGAAAGATCTTAGACTCTCCATTAACTCTCAGTGATTTTAAGAATTGTATTCAAACTCTTCCTAATAATAAGGCTCTGGGTCCTGATGGCCTCAGTGCAGTTTTATAAAAAGTTTGTCAGTATTTTATCTGGCCCGTTACATGAGATGATTCTTCACTCATTTGAAAAAGGGGTCCTTCGTCCTTCAATGATGGAAGCTAATATTTCCTTGGTTCATAAAAAAGGTAAACCAGCCGATGAATGCTCCTCTTATAGGCCCATATCTGTTTTAAATATAGATTCTAAGCCTCTTGCCAAAGTACTAGCTTCTCTATTGGAGTCAATACTTCCCTCTGTTATCAATAACGACCAGACAGGATTTATACGTGGGAGATTCTCATCACACAATATAAGAAGGCTTATTAACATTATTATTCATTTTTCTTTGTATAGCCCAGACTCACTGGTTATATCACTTGATGCAGAAAAGGCTTTGATCGGTTGGAATGGCCTTACCTTTTTTGTGTACTTAAAAAATGTGGGTTAGGGGCAGACTATATTAAATGGATCCGTATATTATACACTCTTCCTCTTTCTGCTGTAATTACTAATAGTCTTAGATCTAGTAACTTTAATATTGAAAGGGGTACAAGACAAGGTTGTCCCTTGAGCCCTCTACTTTTTGCCTTAGCAATGGAACCCTTAGCGGTAAAAATAAGACAGGATACAAATATAAAAGGTATTATTTTAAAGGATCAACAGCATAAAATCTTGTTATATGCTGATAATGTCCCCTAAAAAATCTATACCTAATTTGATAACATTAATTAATGATTACGGCTCTTTTTCTGGTTACAAAATAAATTTTTCTAAGAGCGAAGCCATGCCTCTTAATAACTTACATAGATTAGATCCAAGTATATCGCATCCATTTCGGTGGTCCCCCATGGGCTTTTATTACTTGGGTATAAAAGTTTCCTCTCAGATATCAGACTTCTATAGTTTAAACTTTATTCCCCTTCTACAATCAGTAATACAAAATTTGGATAGGTGGGGTGCCCTACCATTATCACTACTGGGTCGTACTCAGCTCATTAAAATGAGTGTTCTCCCACGCTTTCTTTACTTATTTCAAATGGTCCCTATTAAAATGACAAAAAAAGCATTAGCCCAGTTATATAGTGCTATAATTTTATTTATTTGGGCTAAACAAAGACCAAGACTATGATATAGTGTCCTTATTCTCCCCATTAAATTAGGTGGTTTAGCGGCCCCATCCTTTTTATATTATTATCTGGCTGCTCAGTCTAGGTTTCTTTTAGAATGGCTTATAGATGACCCAGAATCTACTTGGATTGGATCTGAAGCTGCATCCCTGGATGGGATTCCCTTACGTAATTTGCTGTATATCTTTACTGCTAAAGTTTCTGCTCTGATCAAAGGTAATAGTATTTTAAAGAATATGTTAGACATATGGCGACAAATTAGAAAACGTGAAGGTTATGAGAATTGTTTCTCACTATTAACCCCTCTCCATGAAAATCCAGATTTCCCACCAGGCTTTAGAGCTGGGCTGGAAGACTGGAGTGATAAGGGCATTAGAGTGGTGGGTGATGTTATTCAGGATGGTACGATCCTCACATTCCAACAGATTAAGGACAAGTTCAAGATTTCTAATGTGGACTTTTTTTAAGTATCTACAAGCTCGAATTTTTATTTTGACAAAATATAGAGATTAGAATCCAGGAGCATTTGGTATTTCCCCAGTTGAATCACTTCTGGCCATTGATAAGCAGGTCAAATGTATCACATGGAGTGTCTATAACACACTTTGTAATATTAAAACTGATAACCTTGACTCAAGTGTAAATGGGAAGCCAATCTGGGTAGTGTAATTGATAATGATTCCTGGCTGGATCTATGTAGCAACCCTCTTGGTGTGTTAGCCTCAAATTCTGCTTGGGAAAGACAATAAAAAATTTGACATAGACTGTTTATTATACCTGAGGTTAGACATAAAATGAATCCAGGTCTGTCTGAGCTGTGTGTGAAATGTAAATCGGACATTGGATCTTTCTATCATTGTATGTGGAGTTGTCTTCTTATACAGCCTTTCTGGGACTTGATTAGACTGCAGCTCAACGGCATCTTTAAATGTTCATTTCGATTGGGAGCAAAGACTTGCTTACTGGGTCTCAATGATGATATACCTTATAATTTTTGGAAAAGAGACCTTCTACATACTTTGGTTTACTTAGCTCGGAAATGTATCATTGTAAAGTGAATTAATGAAGAACCCCCCAGTTTAAATCAATGGCTGCTTGCAGTCTGCAACATAATCCCACTTGAGGCTTTCTCCACAGCTATGAAGAACAAACCTTTTCTATTTTATCGGACCTGGGACCCTTTCTTTGATTATCTAGGAACCTCTAAGTCTCTAAGACTAAAAGCTTGTCTGTTAGACTCAGCCTGGACAAAAGAAATGTAATATGCCTCTTTGTAATATAATTCTGTATTTTATGTCATTATTATTATTATTTTATTTGTTTGTTTATTTAATTACCATTTTATTTTATTTATTAGTATTATTATTTTTTTTATTATAATTTTTCATGTGGGGGTTAGAATTCAAATTCCAATTACATGTATGACAGATATTATCTTTTTACTCAATGTTATGTTTTGACATGTTTTTGCACTAAAAATGTTCAATAAAAAATATATTAAAAAAAAAAAAAAAAAAAAAAAAAGGTGCACTTCCACACTTCAAAATAAGGTAAATGAACAGAAAAACAGACAGACTTCGTGTTGAGCACTGAGCTGACACGAAACAATGTGGTATTTTCACAGGTACGGCTTTTGATTTAAGTGCATTTGACTTAAATGACTGCCAGAAAGAAAAATCACAAAGAAATTTACTAATAATCGGTGGAACAGCCCAATTAGAAAACCATATATAAAAATTACATGAATAAAATTTCAAATGACAAACAAAAATCCCTGACATTCCATGACTTAAATATTCTAAATATTTTCAACGTCTGGAATAGACCTTTTAAAATTCCCTGATATTCCAAAAATGTTTTGAAAAATATTTGCTTTATGCTTTAAAGGTCTGCTAACATTTCAGCAATTTCAAATAAAAAATATTAGTGCTGGGCAAAAAAACTAATCACATTAAATAAAAGTTTGTTTTGACATATGTGTGTGTACTGTGTGTATTTATATATACATAATAAATGCACACATGCATGCACATTATGTCAAAACAAACTTTTTGTTTTGGATGTGATTAATCACGATTAATCTTTGCCCAGCACTAAAAAGTATCATCATTTAGAGCAACTTTTTTTTTTTTTTTTTTGAAAATGACAGTTTTCCAGAATAACAAATGCTCTCATTTGTTTTGATTGAAAATCTGGGTTATTCTGGGTTAAATATTGATTTTAAACCCTTATAAAGTTAAAACATTTGAATATAAACATGTCTGAAAACATGACACCTTTTCGTAATAATGTTATTTGTTATTTTATTATTTGAAAGGTATGCCATCAGTAGTTTGCAAAAAACAAATTTAAATAACATATTACTCAAATATTACTATCATAAATCCAAAGAATTTCTGAGTGGTTATTCATTTTTTTCCACAACTTCAGATGTTGAAGTTGTCTTGGTTCACTCAGAGCCATCACTGTCACGACAGAACTAAGAATAGTTTTGCAATCAATTGGAACAAAGCTCTCAGTGGTCGCTGCTAAACATTATTTTTCACTTGAGAGGTGTGGGTGTCTGAAGCAGATGTGTCTCCGGATGACAAGCAAACATAAATAATAATGGAATAAACACGTACAGCCCTGGAATAGGATGCACGAATGAATGAATGAAAGGAGATACATTAGCATAAAAAACAGAAAAGCAAAGGCATTGAAAGTCTAAAAGGATGCCCATTTTTCCCGCCCACTAAACAACCGCCATTAAACCTCAAATACCAAGGTAACAAGTGAGGTGTTCATGATGGAGCGGTCTGTCAGTGGCCTTGTGAATATAAATAGCCTGTTTGATTTTTACTCCCACAACTTAGTCTGATCAGGGGGTTTCAAAACACGAGCTCTGGGACCCTGTGGAAATGTACAACTATAAATAAATAATACGTAATGCTTGTATTATACATTTTAATCTGTAATGCTTCAATGGTATTTATTGTGAAAAGTATTTCACAAACAAATTTCTCTTATATATATCTAACATTATTAGCAGGTGACTTTTAAGAAAAACATTTTCATAAATATTTTCAGATATAATTAAATAATTAATTTTGCCTTCCATACAGCAATAATATAAAAGCCAATTATTGGCAGGAACCCAAATATCATTATCATTACACTTGGAGGGGCAAAAAAATGCCCAGGAAAACTTATACAAATATTCAGGGGTGGACTTAGTGATTTGGGGGCCCTAAGCAATTTCAGTTATGGGGCCCTAGCATTAAAAGTCAAAACATTCTCTTTCTCTATAGATATTTTGTTCTCTGTAGATTAGTTTTTTGTTTTATGTTTGTAAATAAACTGCATATTAAAAATATATTTAAAGTATATTACATATATTTATATATTTAAAGAAACCTTATTGTCTTAATGTAAAATTAAATGCAATAAGTTCACAAATATAAAACAAGTTCACAAACGAACTATAGTTAATTAGACATTTTTGCAATTAGATTTGAATATAATAAAAAAAAAAACATTTAAACAAATTTAATTCCATTTTTCATATGAATTGAATAATTGCTGTTTTATTAGCGGCTGTTAATTTTCACTGTGAAATGTTATTTTATTTGAACAATCCCTCTCTTAACATGCTCACAGTGTGCACCATCTGACAGGTGTTTCGGCCAGAAAGCAGGATCGCGGAGGTAGCTGCATTTCATTGTTTGTCTTATTAATTTTATGTTCTACTTTTTCCCAAACCAAAATTGTTCTCAAAATTCTCACTCTACCTATCTCTACTCTGATCACTGGCAGACAGGGCTGGCAGTGTCTTTGAACCGCTCACACATCGCGCATGTGCAGTATGGAAGGAACGTTCCACTATTCATGGGGGCCCCCAATTTTGAAACGAAGTAATACTGTTAAAATATTAACGGTTATAGACAGATTTTACAAACATATTGTAATATTTAATATTAAAAAAAATATATATATATAAAAGAAGTATATGATTAATGTAGGCTTCGTGGTATTGGTCAGGGCCCCCTAATTTTACCGGGGCCCTAAGCGGCTGCTTATTGGTTAAAGTCGCCCCTGCAAATATTTTGGGAAACTAAGGAAAATGTACTATGAGCAATAAAATTAATAATACAAATATTACCGCTAAATTTTTTGTTGATGTTATTAAAAGTTTAATATTATGTAATTATTATTTTCAGCGAGAATAAAATAAAGCTTAAAAAAAGAAGTGTGGCCGTTTTAATCAATGCAATTAATAAATGTTAAGAAATAATAATAAACAAACACAAAAAACACTGAATAAAAATGATTTCTTAACAATCATATGATTCTGAAGCCATATCATCAAGGTAAAGAGAATTCAAATTACACATATTATTTAAATTGAAATTTCTAACTGCATTCTAATAGTTCATCAAGCAGTCAGAATGCATTTGAACAATCAAAAAGGGGTTATTGTTTGGTGCTTCGAAAAACGAGACACAAACGCAAAACACATTATTGACCCTTATGTTTGAATCTACAGTATCTGCTGGATCTAGAAAAATGCTGAATTATGGATTGCTATATGTGAACAAATTAGCATTAAAAGGATAGTTCACCGCAAAATGAAAATTCCGTTAATTTACTCATCCACAGGTCATCCAGGATGTAGGTGCCTTTCAATCTTTAGTAAAACTTAAAAAAGATTTTGAGCTGAATCTGTGATCCTTGGTGATTCTTATAACGGCATTCAATGGTGACAGTCTTTTGAGATTAAAGTAATCCATTCACATGTACGAATGTAGTCCGATTGTAGTGCTCACGCATTCGCCATCAAAGCGACAGGACTACAATCGGACTACATTCGCACATGTGCCAAGACCTGTTTGACCAGGCCATGGATTAAAGCTAATAATATTGTAAATAATGTTCAGTTTCTTACACGAACCAATCGTTTTGCTTTACAAGACCTCAATGTGTCATTAGGAGCCATGGCTATTGATTTGGACTCATTTGTATGCAATTATTTTTAATCTAAAAACCTATAACCATTCACAACCATTATATATATATATCACCAAGGACCCTGGCTTCAGCAAAAAAAACTTATTTAAACGTTCTACTGAATTGTTAGTTCTACTGTGTTAGTTGTATTTATAATTATATATGTTTTATTTTTGTTTTGCCCTAAATATTGTTTTTGATGCAAGAATAAATAATTGTACTGTTTGATTCAGTGAGGAAGAAAATGTGAGCTAATTTTGTTTTCTGCTGATAGATTGGAACATGAAGTCTTGTGATTCTTTATATTTGATACAGTAACTCTCTGACTAATATGCATCAATAAACCAGAGTTAAACTAAATGTTCTACTGAAAAAACAAAGGAGCCTACTACATCTTGGATGACCTGTGGGTGAGTAAATGAACAGGAAATGTTTGTTTTTGAGTGAACTATCCCTTTAATAAAAGTAAAACTAAAGAAAGAAAAACAGAGGAAAGCTACTGTATGTACTGTAAGGTTTAAACGCTGAACAAGTGTTTCATTCAGGAGAGCGTCCCTGTTTCAGTCACATTCTGTAAGCAGGACCTTCAGACACGTGGCCTGTATTAATACATCAGTGTCGAGTCCCTTCCTGTTTGCTGTCAAAGAGTGTTGTGATTGTGGGCCTGAACAAAGACGACGGTGAACATGACAGTCTAGTCACGAGGATGCCAGACCGACCACCATTTGCAGCAGTGGTACAGATGAAACTCAGCAGGACTCCAACACACAACAATGCAAAACATCTATAAAGGCTTAACAAAGCTAAGCAAAGCTTTGGGTTTAATGACAAAGTCCATTTACGCATCTATAATAAATAATAAGAAGTAAGGAAAACCTGAGAGAGCAAGTAATAGTCACGTGGAAAGCGAAATTGATTACATTCTCAATCAGCATGTCAGGATGCCTACAGCTAATTGGTTTTGTACCCTTGATTACAAACGTTTTCTTAAGAGTGAATTAGCAGGTTGAAATCGACCAAACGTAATTTGAAAGTTCATTAAGAATTAAACAGCGTCCAGTAAAACTAAACCAGCTTACAAAGGAATTTAAAGGAAGAGACTGACTACGAGTGCAAATGAAATGGGAGTGCAGAACCAACTTTCAGTAAAGAAATCACATAAAAGCTTTGAATAAAAAGAAAAAATGCATAGACAGATAAGGAGAGCTGCTTAACTGGTCAATCACAAAGAATGCGTCTTTGTGTCTACATTCGCGAGGTCTACACATCTCACAATGTTTGCCCCGCCTCTGTGTTCTTCTGATTGGCCTACTGCTTTGGAACTGACATTGATGAATGACGCTGCATGTAAAAAAAAAAATTTTGTTGTAAAACTTGACATGCCATATTAAAAATGCGGTGCTCATGCTTGAGGTGCTGCAAAAGATGTGAGACGTGAGTGTAACGGTCATGAACATTTATTAAGTGTTTAAATTGTGAACGGCCTTTAAGTCCTTTCAATCACACAGTATCATTATTTCTGTAAAGAATACAGTATAATTATCAGAGAAGCACAGGGATAAAATTCAATAGTTCATTCATTCATTTTCTTTTCGGCTTAGTACCTTCATTAATCAGGGGTCGCCACAGTGGAATGAACCACCAACTTATCCAACATCTGTTTTATGCAGCGGATGCCCTTCTAGCCGCAAAGCACCCATACACACTTGCATTCACACACATACACTACAGACAATTTAGCTTATTCAATTCACATACAGCGCATGTCTTTGGACTGTGGGGGAAACCGGAGTATTTGAAAGAAACCCACTCGAACACGGGGAGAACATGCAAACTCCACACAGAAATACCAACTGACCCCGCCGGGGCTCGAACCAGTGACCTTCTTGCTGTGAGGCGACAGTGCTACACGCTGAGCCCCCATGTCACCTAAAATTCAATAGATTGGATATAATGACTCCCGTGAAGGGAGAAAAGGTCTCTTGAAGTGCTTTGAAATGTGCATTTTTTATTCGATGTTTGATGTAATCTCAAGTGGAAAATGAAGAGAGGGTGGGACACAGAGTAGCTCCTCCCCTTTTAAAAAACAGCCAATAGCGTTTGGTTTTTGTCACAGCTCTGTCTGAGTGGCTCTGAGAGTGGTTGAGATCAAGCGCATCAAATGAAAAGCAAACGAGAAGCGTCTTGAAGGGGAGATACTACAGAGCATTTAATTGGTCAAGATTTTAGGAGAAACTGAAGTTGTGACGTGAAAAATATCGTTGATCGATTTAGGTGGAAGTGACAACGTTTTGTGATGTCTACTTCTACTTCTAATTTTCTCACTCGATACAGAATTTTGTATCTTATTAATCAATAATTGTGTCTCCAAATAACAGATAATGCCTTAAAAAATGAATAGCATGTCATCTTATACTAATCCGGTTTTCTACATTGTTCAAAAATATTGTATTTTGTGTTCAACAACAACAAAAAAGAAACTCACAATGGTTTGGAACCACTTGAGGGTGTGTGAATGAAGAGTAAATGTTTATTTTTGAGTAAACAATTCTTTTAACATTTGTACCAATGGCTCTTGGTAGTTTTTATGTTAAACCAAGACCAATTTTTGGGTACACTGTTAGCAATTTCCTGTAGAATCTACTGTAACTTATTGTAAATCAGTTACAGTAAAAATACTGCATTTACATATACATGAAGTCTTTACATTTAAAAAGCTGTAATATACAAAACCAGTATGAAACATGAGGAGGGACCATTTATCAATTTCCTGTAAAATCTACTGGCAGCAGTTCGCCAGTAACTTACTGTAAATCAATTACAGCAAAAATACTGTATTTACATTTACAGCACCATTTATTTTGTATTGTATATCTTTACTGTAAACTATACAGTAATTTTCATAATACAATTTTAAAATACAGTAACAAGTGTTAAAATACAGTTGAAGTGTTTTGGGTGCTCATTGCATCATCAAAAGTATTAAAAGGAGCAAAAAACGAGCTAGTTTTGATAAACACACTGTACAGAGTTCTGCGCAGGCTTTAGAGGAAGTGAGAGAGGGAGCGAATGGGAGGAAAAGAGTGACAGAGGGGGAATCATCTGGGGATATGTCGTGACTTTGTTCTTTCAGGCAGCTGCTCCATGAATTTGTCTCCTCCCACAAACAGAATGTGAGCACTCACAGGTAAGCACATCCCAATCTCCCTCATCTCCCTGGGCTCCCACTGTTACATAATACACACCTTTCCCAGCGCAATCAGAATCCAGGCTCCTAACCCAAACATTTTCATCCCTTCCACAAGGCAATGACGATGCTTATAGCTACTATTAGCATCATCACAATCGCAACATTTTAGCTAATAGTTGATAATAATACTTGTCAAATTTGACTAATAACAATCCATATATCAATAGAACAGCAGCTAAATTATTGCGCCCTCTCTATTAACTCTAGAATAAGGTATCTTGAACAATGCCTGCTGTGTATGGAGGGTTCTGACTGAATTGCTGCTGCACTTAACTCTGTTCAGGTCAAAACACCTGCTCTTTTAACTGTAGTAGTTTGTGACAAAAATAGAGCACAGTGTAGAGTATAGCAAGACAGGTGTTCCAACAGTGTGTATTACCAAAATAATATACTAGTTTTAATATTATTTTACCTTACTTAAAACCCAAAAAGTCATTCATTTTTTAATGCTGCCAAATGATTAATATATTTATTTATTTATACAACAGTTCTGTCTGGTTCTCGAATCTGATTGGCTGATAGCCGTGAGATATTAAAGCAATATCAGCACTCGTACATGTACACGAGAATGTAGTTGTTTAGATTGCAACTATGCAGTTCATTTATAAGGACAGTTTTTTAAATATTTATAATTTCGGAGATACAGCACGTCGGTATCCATCAGCCTGTCATACTGAGCAGAGCAAAGACAGTTGACGTTCCACCACAAGATGGCGACAGAGACCGCATAATAAGCCCTTAGAGGAGAAAAACTCAGCGTAATTTCAAACTACAGATGATCAAATCATTATAAAACAGGTAAGTGACTTTCTAAGTCGATCTGTCTCTTTTGTATGTTGTAGTGCTGTATTTATACCACAGTCTGCTAGTGTTTCTGGTAGTGTTTGCTTTGCTTTGGCTTTTTTGGGGTTAATTATTATGATATCCCAATTGCAAAGGAGAAATACTGGGAAATGTCTCTAGACTGATGGCATTTCATGCCATTCAGACATTATAATCTTAAAATGTGAGCAAAATCAACTGTTTTGTCATCACTTTAGACATTATGCTAGAGAATCATTCAAATACTAGCTCTAAAGTGACGTTGGTGAAGTAGCAACGGTTTCTGCTGTTCTAACGTCAGCTGCAGATGTGAAAGAATGGTGGAAGAAAGATACAAAAGGATTTTTAGACTCTCCGTGTTTGATTATCTTTTTTATATACACAGTTATGCCGTCAAACTGTTGTATAAACGCAATATCACACTCATAGCAGTGCGATATGGCTGCATGTCTTTTCTGCTGTTGAACACAAAATACAATATTTTTGAAGAATGTTGAAAACTGGATTATATATGTATATATATGCATAAATATGAAATATTTTTGTAAATATTTTCATTTTGTAAATATTTGTATTTTATGTATGTTTATATACTTAATAAATACACACGTATATTATGCAAATACAACATTTATTTTGGATGTTGCGATCAATCATGAATAATCACTTTTTAAAAACGTATTAGAGTACCAATAAATCTGCAAATCAAAACCAGTTAACTGACAAAAAATTGATTGATCAATGTATTTATTTGGTTGTTTTTTTAACAAAATAATTAAGTTGAATTTATTATTATTTTTTTAAAGTCACATCAAAGATTTCTTTATAGATTTACAGATAGATTAAAACAAGCTACATTCAGTGAAGCTGCTCCTTTTAAAGAATGCTTGGATATGTTACCTGAGAAACTAGACAATGTACAGAGAATCATTCCTTGTGAGTCAGAGCCACCAAATATTTTCCACTGTAAAACATCTCCACACAGTGAATACTTCTGCATAAAAAAGCAACATCTCTAATCACGTCCTTCAGATCAGTCATTCATAAGGAACGGAGCTGAACGCAGCAGGAGTGGGAGGAGGAGATGAGCATCATGAACACAGAGAGACTAGACATGCCCATCAAAAGAGAGTGAGAAAAACGAGGCCTATCAGTCACCTGCGGGCACAATAAGACAAGAGGACAGCAGCCGACAGCACTCACATCTACTCCAGAGACAACAAATGAGGCCGACAGTCCACTGAATAATGAGGCAGAGGTCAGAGAGAGGAGGAGACAGACACTCCAGCAAGACAGAGAGGACATATCATGAAAACCACACTTTTTTTTACTGTTTAAGTGCTATTATCGGGTCCCCAGTGCATCTACCAACCCAGAAAATGTGAAAAAGGACAACCCAGTAACTTTGTTTTGGTAAGCCTTTCTCTGTGGAAAACTGCACTGCTCAGTGACACATGAAACAGCTCGTATTACATTAGGGTTGTCAAAAGTATCTAGTTCGGTACTGAAATTTTAAAATCTGCCATTTCCCGCTAACATTTGAGACCTGTTGAGCATGTTTTTAAACCCAACTGATTCAATGGTGAACCGATGACCTTCACAGCCAATCACAGTCATTTCTGTTAAGCATGTGAACACAATGGCCAATCAGAGGTGTTTAAGTACGCATTCAAAAATGCTCAAATGTTAGCGGGAAATTGACATTTTTTAAATTTCAGTACCGATTGGTAGTAGACTCTATACATTTTACTGCCCCTTAATCTCTACGTTTCCACCCACAGTGCCGCTGCAGCAGTCCAACATTTCTATTTACTCACTATAGCAGCTTGAAATTTACAGTAGTTGGGTTTCTATCTTAACTTGAAGCCAATCAATGTTCACAAAAAAGAAACAAATCACAAATGCAAATTAATTGGAGGGGAAAAAAATAGACTTGTATATTTAGTAACTTAGACTTTTCATACCATTTACATACTGCTACTATCTGATGATCTGAAGTGCTTTTTTTAATCCTCATGGTAAATTGCTTTGGATATAAGCATCTGCTAAATAAGTAAATGTAAATGTCTCCATCGATTTGTTCGAGGGGCTGATTGTAGTATTGGTAACCTAGCAACCAACAGTAAACAAGGCAAGACAGCTGCCGCGACACAATTATTATTTAGTATGTCCTACTAAATTCTGTGCATTCTCCACTAATAACGAGATTCAGAATGATGCGTCAAATAACAGCAATTTATATGCCGAAATTGCTCACCATCAGTTTAACTCTTAAATGCACATTTATTTTGCACTGTATAATCAGGTAACAGACTTTTTATAATCACTGTAAAGATAAAATTGAACTATATTGCTCTGTAAGAGAATTGTACCAATAGTGTAATGTTTACCAGCACATCAGAACATGCTAGTCAATGTCCTGGTTCAGTCTAGAAGGTGTAACCTTTCCCTCTTCATCATTTTCTGACTCTGCTTTGCACATGTAATGTCATTTCTGGCATTTTGGTTGAGTGAGATTTACCTGTTTTGTTGTTTCTTTGTTGAGTCTGAATAAAGCTCCGCCCTCTTCTGGTAAGAAGCAGCTCATTTGCATTTAAAGGGTCATGCCCAAAAACATTGTTTTTTTCACTCTCTAATTGGGGAAAATTTAACAAGCTACAATAAGTGATATGTGCAACACTTTGTGCTTCTGACACATTCCGTGGACACCAGAGATTTATTTTACGAACATCCCTTATGAAAAGGGGCGATATATGTCCTCTTTAAGTCACATATAATGAGTGACAGGATGCAGCTTCAAGCCCATCTCAACTGAATGCCTGCTTCCTTTGCCCACCGGCTTCAAACACAAGGTCTGATCATCCTTGCTCTCCATATCCCAGCCTATTCTTAGACCAGCGATTTCTTACAAGAATCCCTGGGCAACACGCAGACGCTGGAATTAATACATCCACAAATCACAGTGACAATTGGCGACAGTCCCCGGAGCCCTTCCTCCCCTGCCTATTTACTTTCATCCGCTGTCACACACTCGCGGACACACAGATCTGTGCGAACAGAAGCAAACTCCATTTCACACCTCCGGTGCTGTTCAATTCTGACCATCCCTTGTGGTCGCGCACTTGAAGAGGGCTGTATTTTTATCTTACATGATAACACCTTTATTCTCCCCCCTCCCCCATCCGCATGGGCATGTCCAAACCGGCAACAGACTTCTGGAAGTTTTCTCTCTCTTTTATTTATTTCAAACTGAACAAATGAACACTCGAGGGACGGCGTGTGTGTGCCTGTGAGTGTGTGTGTGTGTGTGTGGGTGAGTGTGCCCAGTCAATCGATACGCCGCCTGTTCCTGATGAACAGTAATTGTGGGGACTTAGTCAACAGAGGGGCCTGAGTCGACACAGAAGTCAGAAATCGATTGGCTGAGCTGCAGGAGGACGCAGCCAATCAACACTGAGCTAACAGTCACACTTCATTACATACATACATACACGATTCTGCGACTCCAAATGGATTATTCCTTTCTTGTTTAAAAAGGGTGAATGACACTAAGTACTAAGTATTTTTTTGACAATTAAACAACCACAAAATTCTCATTAGTAATTGTATTCACTACTTATTGCAAAGCGGTAACAAAAATCATCGTATTTATTGTCCGGATCAACATATTCACACTAAATTTATTAGTTTCTTGTTACTTAATATGGAGTAAAAAAATGAATAATAATATTTTAAATAAATGAATAAATATTATTACTATTAAAGTAAGAGTACAAAAACAACATCAAAAATAATAATATTAATAATAATATTAATAATTATTATTATTAGTAGTAGTACTAGTATTGCTGTAACAACAACAATAATAATAATAATTATAATTATTACTATTATTATCATCATTATTGCCATTTTACTATTATTAATTATTACTCTAACATAATATTGTTTTGCATTATTATAATAATATTTATGCTGACCAAACATTAATTGTGATTAATCACATTCAATACAAAATTTTGTTTTTACACAATATATGTGTGTACTTTCTATATTTATTATTTATATATAAATACACACAGGCATGCATATATTTGAGAAAAAGTTTATTTATAATTAGATATAAAATATATATGTATATGATACAAATTACACATAAATTTAAATATCTATGTGACAAAATTGTCTAGTATAGTTTTGTTTCTATGTATGTGTGTGTATCACATAAACATAATAAAAATCCAGTACTGGGAAACATCCATACACACTCATTCACATACATACACTACGGCCAATTTAGTTTATTCAATTCACCTATAGCGCATGTCTTTGGACACCCAGAGGAAACCCACCCGAACACTAGGAGAACATGCAAACTCCACACAGAAATACCAACTGACCCAGCAGGGACTCGAACCAGCGACCTTCTTGCTGTGAGGCGACAGCGCTACCCACTGAACCACCGTGTTGCCAAATAAATACACTTATATTTTAATGAACAATGTATATAATCAGTGTCAAATTGCTCAGAACAACATTTTAATAAATCAATAAGTTTATACATTTACATTTATGAAAAAGCAGTAAATGAACCCACATCACACGACAATAGACAAACATAACTTGCTTTTTAGTTTGCGTGTACAGGAACTGCATGCATGAAAATTTTTTCTATGTTCTACTTTTTGATTTTTCTGGTGCACTCATCCTAAACCACACACAGATCCTGACCAGCAACATCTCCACAGGTGATTTTCCCTGTGTGTGAGATGTGAGATGGCTTTATTTACTTACAAGGTAAACGTGACCATGTTGTGCACGTGGATCAATATTTAATTCCTGGAGAGACTGTCTTTATATAAAGATCTGTGCAGCAACGGCTTTACAAGCTATAACCAGATATACAACAAACGTGTCAGACACATGCCGATTCTCTCTGCTCCCTAACACACATAAACAATGGTATGTGAAAGGAGCTAATTAAAAATCCATTTACGCCTGCCATTGGAAGAGGAGACACTTTGACAAACACATTCACATTTTCAGTTGTGGCAGCACAGCAGCAGTGCAGACCCTACAGAAAGAGGATTGTACTGTATAGTGAAGGGACATTTTTAGATCTTCGCTATATGTCTTGTTGCTGCTGGTGTCAGGGTCAGAAGAGCACACTGGACATGCAGTACATCATCTGGAAATATGACAAGGAGGATGATACACTGACAAACAGGCAACTAACAGCCAAGAATGTGGACACATACAGTTGAAGTCGAAATTATTAGCCCTGAATCTTTTTTTTCTTTTTCAAATATTTCCTAAATGATGTTAAACAGAGCAAGGAATTTTTCACTGTATTTCCTATCATTTCTTCTGGAGAAAGTCTTTATTGTTACTAGATATATCTTGAAAAATATCCAGTAAAATATTATGTACTATCATCATGGCAAAGATAAAAGAAATCAGTTATTAGAAATTAGTTATTAAAACTATTATGTTTAGAAATGTTAAACAGAAATTGTGGAAAGAAATATACAGGAGGGCTAATAATTCTGACTTCAACTGTAACTGGAAGTGTGCTCATATTCATGGTTATGAAATCCTTCTTTTTTTGCTTGTCCCCCAGATACACAGATACAGTTTCAAATGATTAGTCTATGAAATTCCTATGAAATTGTAATTATTTTTCTAAATATTTCCCAACTGGCCTGCACGGTGGCGCAGTGGGTAGCACGTTCGCCTCAAAGCAAGAAGGTCGCTGGTTCGAGCCTCGGCTGGGTCAGTTGGCGTTTCTGTGTGGAGTTTGCATGTTCTCCCCGTGTTCGCGTGGGTTTCCTCCGGGTGCTCCGGTTTCCCCCACAACTCCAAAGACATGCGTTACAGGTGAATTGGGTAGGCTAAATTGTCCGTAGTGTATGAGTGTGTATGGATGTTTCCCAGTGATGGGTTGCAGCTGGAAGGGCATCCGCTGTGTAAAACATATGCTGGATAAGTTGGCGGTTCATTCCGCTGTGGCGACCCCAGATTAATAAAGGGACTAAGCCGAAAAGAAAATGAATGAATGAATGAATTTCCCAACTGATGTTTAACAGAACAAGGACATTTTACAAGTATTTACTATTATATTTTTTTTTTCTGGAGAAATTCATATTTATTTTAGTTTGGCTGGAATTAATGCTGTTTTTAATAAAATAAATAAATAAATAAAAAAGTTAAGGACAACAATAACATTATTAGCACCCTTAGGGGCTGTTCACATACCGGGTCTTTTGTGAGCGCAAGTTCATTATTTCCAATGAAGGCACGTGGCTTGTGTGCGCATATTGTAAGCGATGCGCACGCAGTTGACAACATCTCAACTTTTCAGAATGTCGCGATTCACGTGACAAGAACTGACTGATCAGCTTCATACTTTTTTTAGAATATACACAATTTGGTAGACTAATTACTTCAGACAAACACAGAACACCCAAACACTGCAGTGCTTTTTGATTTTCTCCATAAATAAAACAGAGCTGCAGCAATGTTTTGTTTGTCATCCTCTGAGAAAGCGGTTGATGGTCACCTAGCAATGACAAAGGAGCGCAAGCGCAAAGCACGTTGAAAATGGTGAAGGAAGCGATGCGACCTGATACGTGAACGGCCCCTTAGGATTTTTTTTGTTCGATTGGCTACAGAACAAAACACTGTTGTCAAATGATTTGCACGATTTACCTAACTTGCCTAGTTAACCTGATTACTATAGCTCAGCCTTTAAACTGCACTTTAAACGGAATACTATCTCACAAAATAACTAGTGAATTATTATGTATACTGTCATCATGGTTAAGAAAAAAAACAATAGTTACTGGAATTGGAAATTATTTAGTTATTAAAACTATTATGTTTAAAAATGTGTTAAAAAATCTTCTCTCCATTAAACAGCACTTAGAAAATATTTGAAAAAGGACTACAATTTTACAGGAGGGCTAATCATTTTGTCTTCAACTGTACATACGTGCATACATGGACATATAAAGAAATTAATAAATAAAACATGCATACATACATGCAAAAAATAGATATAAAAAAGTGAATAAGTGGCCTGTTTTCTTAAGTAAGTAGTGAATATAGGACGCCATGCATATAAAATAATAAATGGAATCTGCTCATTTTTTTGGCAGTCAAATGAATCTATTTCCATGTAATTATAAAGATCAATAGCAAACAAATAAATACATCTTTTGAAGTTGTAAAAAGTAGCTTGAAGATGGCCAGTCATGAGGAGAATGTAAATACCTCAATCAATAAATGATAAACAACATTGCAAATAAAACAAACATTTTCATATGGTTATGAAGAAAACAAGCAAACAAATAAGTAAATGTTAAAGACCCAAAATACATACAATTCCTATTTATACACACAAAAAAAGTTGTCTATATGGTTATATTCATGGCTATTCAATTCATATTTGTTTACTTTTTGTCTATATCTTCCAACATGTATGAAATCCATTCAATAAATAACACCACTAAACACATTAGGAATGAAGAAAACTTAAAAACATAAAAAAAAGAAAACACACAAGCACAGACATAAATAAATCAAGAAAATATAAAAAAATATATAAACATACATAGGTATGTGTGAGCGTGTGTATGTGTGTGAGAGAGAAAGAGAGAGAGAGAGAGAGAGAGAGAGAGAGAGAGAGAGAGAGAGAGAGTGTGTGAGTGTGTACACATAATGCTTTAGTAGTCAGTGTAAGTATATGTCATCTAGGATAAAGCTAATGCATCTCAGCTACAGCTGGTCTATTAAAACTCTCAGACATCAGGACTGATGTTCGTCTGAGCTCTGGGTCGCCTGATGACGATGACAATGACAAAATAGGAAAAACACAATACCTGGAGAATAATAAAAAAAACTCTCAGACTTAGACACTCAGAGTCTGTATCTACTGCAGACAGTAATGCTGCTAAACTGCCAAAGAAGGTCTATTCTGATCATTTTGCACAGAAAAAGGCAAACAGTTCTAAAGCTTTTCCTCTACAGGATTCAGAAAAGACATTAGGAGATCCTCTCTGAAATTCTGTCTTCAGCCACTGTGTCTCACGCTGTTTTTTAAGTGTCCTGCCTTGAGTGCTGTTTTGAAGATGTTGTGTCAAGTTAAAAATACTTCAACTTATGCAACACATGACCCCCCCTGTTCTGTTGATCCCCTTTGCAGGTCATCGAGCTTGATTATAAAACATGTCTAAGTGACCAAAAATAAATGCATCTGATTGGGTTTTTCGAACCTGAAAAAAATGTATGATCAATAAGTCATGATCTTAACATACTAAAATAACCATGTTTTAACTTCATTGTTCAAGTCAAACGAGCAATGACTTGTAAGCTTAATTTGATTCAACTTTAAAAAATACAAGGCAACCCACTGTGAGAAATTAGTTAACTACTTAAAAAGTGAGTAAAACTTGTTGCCTTAAAATCATTAACTAAATGAACTGTGCATGATTATAAAAATTAAGTTAAGTCAACTTAACAGTTCCAAGTTACAACGGGTTTACTCACTTTTAAAGTAAAGTCAAAATGTTGTTGAAACTCACTTTAAGTAGTATTACAAAAATATCTGTTATTTAACAGTTTCTGTATTTTTTATTCTTAAAGGGCACCTAGTTTACCCCTTTTTCCAGATTTAATATAAGTCTTTTGTGTCTCCAGAATGTGTCTGTAAAGTTTCAGCTCAAAACACCCATCAGATTATTTATTATACCTTTCAGAAGTTTGTCATTTTTAGCTCTGAGCATCTTGTAGCTGTTATTGTGTGTTATTATTTTATCACCCCAATATGACTGTGGACACACTATACCTACACACATTTCTGTCCAAACAGCTTACAAAACATGATTTTCATCATAGGTGCCCTTTAAGTGTGTTATATTTATTTACGGTAATTGCATTATGGGACTTTTGTCTCTGCTCTGTCGACTTTTGATGTTGAAAATTCAACTCTGCAGTTTACCAAAGTGACTTTTATTGACATTTTAGTAGTTTGAAATAATATAGGAAATAATATATACAGAAATAAGTTAAATAACAGAAAATGTACCGGCAGTTTGTTACAAGGTTTTTGTACTGTAATATACAACACCAACACAGACAATATAGCACTTTAAACTATTACAAAGGTTAATAAAAGTCACTTTTTGGAACCTTTCAAGGTTAAAAGTAGTTGGAAAAAAGATCAAGGTCCCATAACGCAACTCAAATGCATACATAAACTGAGGAAAATAAAACATAAAAACAAGAACCACAAATAACAGAAAACTGCTAATTTACAGATATTTTACTAATTACTTTTTACAGTGTAATTTTTAAGAGGCGGCGCAGTGGAGAAGAAGGTCGTTGGTTCGAGCATCGGCTGGGTCAGTTGGCATTTCTGTGTGGAGTTTGCATGTTCTCCCAGTGTTCGGGTGGGTTTCCACCGGGTGCTCTGGTTTCCAAGACATGTGCTATAGGTGAATTGGGTAAGCTAAATTGTCCGTAGTGTATCAGAATCAGAATCAGAAAGAGCTTTATTGCCAGGTATGTTCACACATACGAGGAATTTGTTTTCGTGACAGAGCTTCTACAGTGCAACAGAATTACAGAGACAGGACAAAAAACAGATAATAAATATATTTTAAAAATAAAAAGTAATAATGAATGCAAATATACAAATTGACAAGTGTATGTACAGGAATATTACTATATACAATGTTAAATGGCAGCTGTTATGTGCAAATTAGCATGTAAAATGTGAGTGTATGGGTATTTCCCAGTGATGGGTTGCAGCTGGAAGGGCATCCGCTGCGTGAAACATATGCTGGATAAGTTGGCAGTTCATTCCGCTGTGGCGACCCCAGATTAATAAAGGGACTAAGCCGAAAAGAAAATGAATGAATGAATGAATTTTTAAGAGCGTATGGTATCCCTCACTAATTACTTGACAAGTTCTGGGAACACAGAGTTTTAAACAAGGTATTGATGTTAAATTAATTCTCAATATTTTAGGGATTTGTTCAATAACAGTAATTAAGCAATACATTGCTGGCTTAGACCTGTTGTGGATAAATAACTATGACACTAAAACTACCAGAAGAGTTTCATTCAATCATTCATACAAAACAGCTGAATTATTTTATGGACAGGTCATTGAGTATTAAGATTAAAGCTCTTGTAGATGATTAGTCCACACTCCTAGTTTTGAACATAAGCAGGTTTGCACATCTGGTAAAGTCTTCAACATGAGGGTTTAGAGTTGTTCTGAGTCTGACCGCTGCACCTGGTCCTGCTTCACCAACTATTAGCACAGAAAGAGCACAAACACAGCACTAATAGTCTGTATTTACTGTCTTGAATGCTGAGAAGCATCTGAATGTAACACTGCTGTTCCTGCACTAATGACTGTGATTTTCAGAGAGAGAGAGAGAGAGGAGAGCGAGGAGACTGAAAATGAGTGAGAGTAGAAGATACTTTTTTGTCAAAATATAATAGTTAAGTGACTAAAAATGGCAATATTACAGTGAACTTTGTCAACTGTGGCAATACTGACAATTTTAGTAACCAATTTAGAGCATGTGGTTGTTATATAAGTGACTGCATTTGAATGTTCGTCAAGAAGTATGGCAATATTCTCTGGGTATTTTTTAATGTGGGATTTTTAAAAAGTTGATAAGGGAATCTAGCTATGGAAAAACAGCAGAAGGGGAAACAGATGTTAGAAGAACACTCAGCTTCCCTTGCTGTGCAACTTGAGGATCGGCTTATAAACTACATCAAATCTGTTTTTAAAAAAGGTAAATAAATAAAGAAAGAAAATAGTAAAGAATTTGAGGATGGTGAAAGTTTTAATCATGGTAAAACCGCACACAAAAACACCTCGGTTTTTGTGGCTTATTGCTTATTTACATATTCTTTAAGTAGTCAATCACACTAAGACAATAATTCGATAAATAATAATAACATACATACATACATAATATAATGTTATATTTTATATTAATTTATATTATTAAATTATTAATTAGAGTATTGGTGACACAGTGGCTCAGTGATTAGCACTGTGGCCTCACAGCAAGAAGGTCACTGGTCGAGCCCCAGCTGGGTCAGTTGGCATTTCTGTGTGGAGTTTGCATGTTCTCCCCGTGTTCGCGTGGGTTTCCTCCGGGTGCTCCGGTTTCCCCCACAGTCCAAAGACATGTGCTATAGGTGAATTGAATAAATTAAATTGGCCATAGTGTATGTGTGTGAATGAGTGTGTATGGATGTTTCCCAGTACTGGGTTGCTGCTGGAAGGGCATCCGCTGTGTAAAACATATGCTGGATAAGTTGGCGGTTCATTCCGCTGTGGCGACCCCTGGTGAATAAAGGGACTAAGCCAAAGGAAAATTAATGAATGAATAATTATTATAAAAATGTTATGTTTATATTTATAAAATTACTTTATTTATTACTTTGATTATTATAAAAATGTACACTTATTAGAAGCTATTGGTTGATTAAAAAATTTGTAATAGAAGTAATATATAGTAATATTTTCAACATATTATCACTTAATTTAATAACTTGAAAATGAATCTACACACAGTTGCTGTAACAATTTCGATGTTCCCTCAATCAAACAAAGTCAGCAGGAAAGATGCATACAATCAAAGCGGCATTAGTTTTTTTACAATCATGATTCTTATGATGGAAACCCAAACAAAATCTTTGGCAACTGGGTATGTATTTATGCCTAAAAGGACTGATTTTGAGTGCAAGTATACTTCATTCACATGCAGCCTTTGAGTTAAGAGCCCTATAAACTCTCTTTACAATCAAAGTGTATCAGTATAAGACAGACTGACAGACTCTGTGAACAACAAACATGACGTTGCAACAGAAGATGCTGACTGTTATCTGTGGTGAAGTGTGCCAAACATCTTTCTTGACTGTGCCTAAACTTAAATGACGAACAGCATCATTCATGAAGACAGAGAAGTCGGTGTTTATTGCATGCAAATTGCTTTTCACTAAAGCTGACAAGTGCCCTTGGTGCACGCAAACATATACTGTCTGAGGCAAAGCCTGAAGCGACACATCACACATAATCACAGGGCAAAGTCACTGCGCCGACTGCATCCTAATGTTACAATGGTTTGTGTTTGGACTGAACTCCAACTCTTGTTTCAGTGAGTTTAATGCTGATTTGAATTGATGTTTAATGAGTCATGTGCTTTTTTTTGTTCTTAAGACGAGGTTGAGATTTGTGTACAGATGAGGGATGGTTGAGTGCTAATCAAGCCGCTAAAAATGCTTTATTCCTTCACTTATTCTTAAATATATTTACAGTTGTGTTACGTAACATTATTTTGTTTATTTTTTTAGGACATTCTTAAAATGTTAATTTTAGTACAACTATTTTAAAATGATTATACTTTTATTATTATTATTATTATTAATACTATAATTTATTTAATTAATAACAATACTAAATATAAAAATATTGCTGTTGCTGTTATTAATATTAGTGTTTTTCTAAGTTAGTATTTTTCTATTAGTTATTTTTCCGTGAAGCTCCATATAAACAATAACTAATAACTGCTTCTGCAAAAACTGAATTTTGCTTTGAATATTGCCTTTTCCCCCTTATTAACTCATGACATTTTATTTATATTGGAGCAAATATTTTATGAGAAAAGAAAATTATGACTTTTCTGTCTCTATTACTCATGTATTTTTGTTATATAAATGTACAATTGTAATTGTTTTGTTTGTTTATACATAGTTGCTATAGTATGTGTTTGTTAGATAAAAAAAAAAAAAAACTATATATATATAAATATAATTTTAAAAAAGATTCTGGATTTTTTTGATAAACACGCACAAGCATAAGAATAATTCATTTTCTTATTGGCTGAAAAAAATGTGAAGTTACAACAAAGAATCTCTAAGAATAATCCTATTGACTGTCAGTTCTTCCTACAGTCCACAGTGCACAGACACTAAGCACAGCATCTCTCTGGACATCATTAAAGCTTAACCTCGAGGTTAAGCTTTAAAACACTCTTCAAAACATCCAACAACTGTAAAACGCTAACACAATCCCGAGTCCCACAAACTAAATGATGTTGCCATATCCATGCAGCTTACTATTAGCTCATGAAAACAGACTAAGAAAGCAATCTCATTCACACAGACCTATTACTATACAAAACTGTCTTATATTATTAACCTATTATTAAACAAAAAAATTGTTAAGCAGAGACACTGCAGGTAAAAACCCTTTTCATGCACTTGAGTGTTTTTTTTTTTTTGTCTAAAGGAAAGAAAACAAAAAAAATATGTGCCCCTATTATAGATTATGGTATTGGGAATTCCCAATAACAGGTTGACATGCGTGCAAGGTCAAAAAATACTTTCATTGTTTAATAATATGCTTTTTTTTACTTTATTTTCTTAATGACTCCCAAATGAGTCGCTTTTAAAGAAAAATCTAAACTCTTCTTTTTGTGCCATTGATTGGTCCAATGATCAGCATGTTGTGATTGGTCCTTACCATTACAGGATTACGGCTTATATTGAAGATTTGACGTCAGCAAAATGAAATGAAATGGCTAGGAATCCCATTTTAAAATGACTCATTTAAAAGACTAAGAGTCGACTCTTTCTTTTGAGAGACAACAACTTCATGGTGCACTTTCAGATTTATAACTATGCAGGATGTTTTTATTCAGCTGTGTTACACACTGCATGAAAGACAATTTTCACAAATCCAGGGGGTACTTTAAGTGTGTATTTTATAGCACTTTTTCAATTTGTGCCTATTGAGTTCAATTACAATAGATATTTTTAAAGGCAATTTTCTCAAAATGACTTTTTTTCTCTCCTGCACTGAGCCATAAATCTTCACTTTACATACACCAAACTTCCCAATTGTATTTATATCTGCATTCTGAAGCTTTTAAAAAGGGATTTATTCATATATAATTTGGCAGATTTTATATATATATATATATGGGCGACGCGGTGGCGCAGTGGGTAGCACGTTCGCCTTACAGCAAGAAGGTCGCTGGTTCGAGCCTCGGCTGGGTCAGTTGGCATTTCTGTGTGGAGTTTGCATGTTCTCCCCGTGTTCGCGTGGGTTTCCTCCCGGTGCTCGGTTTCCCCCACAAGTCCAAAGACATGCGCTATAGGTGAATTGGGTAAGATAAAATTGTCCGTAGTGTATGTGAATGAGTGTGTATGAATGTTTCCCAGTGATGGGTTGCAGCTGGAAGGGCATCCGCTGCATAAAACATATGCTGGATAAGTTGGCGGTTCATCCCGCTGTGGCGACCCCAGATTAATAAAGGGACTAAGCCGAAAAGAAAATGAATGAATGAATATATATATATATATATATATATATATATATATATAAATTTTATTTTATTTTTCTACAATTTTTTTTTCTGAAAATCTACATGAATTACGAAATGATAAAAACAGATAAAAAAAACTATGCTGTAAAAATATAATATTTGAGCATAATATTTGGAAAAAAAGGGAAACCTGAATTGATTGATGTCCAGATTTTTGTGTTAAAAATTAATGCAAATGAATGCATGTTTAATTAAATAATGCCTCTTTGTTGGTAGTGTATATAATAGTGTACATGTTTGCCGTCCTGTTAACACCCAAAGCCCAGTAATGTTATATGGGACCGCTTTGTCATGTTAGTTTGGCCTGTTTTCGTGTTTGAAGTCTCAAAAAAACTTGCTAATTGGGTGTGCAGTTCCCTTTTGGCATGTCAGAGAGCTTTGTCAGCATTAAAGCGGAGGGCAGAGGAATATACGGGTCAGAAAAGCAAAAAGAAAGAGGAAAAAAAAAAGCCTACTTATACCCAAGTCCCTGTTCAGTTTCCCAGCGAGAGTTTTGCTGTTGTGGCCAGAACTGCATGGCTTGGGGCTGACAGGAAAATAATGCAGGTAAATGATGACAGTGAGGAGTTTTCAAACCCAATGGGAAAGATGAGAACGGAAATCACGCACAAACCCAGGCATGATGCCATTTTCTTCCTCAGAGCGCATTAGATAAATGTGTAGACCGAGTAGATGAGGTTTACTAATGTTGAGAAGCTGATAATATTTATTGCGGTTTCATTCAGTAAAGTATGCGAGACTGAAAGACCTACCAATCTTGGACATTTTGCTCTGAATCATCAAAACAGTCTTTCATGACATCCATTCAGAAAGACAGCAGGCAATAACTAGAAGAAGCTGCGTGGTAGATGATTGTAGCACACAATAGCTGAATAATGTTTCTCAGGTTACTTAGGTGTGATAAATAGACAAATATCATTTATTATTAAAAAGACAAAGCGTGGGCAAGAGTTGCTCAAATCTGTGACTTTTATTTACAGTTGAAGTCAAAATTATTAGCCCTCCTGTGAATTTCTTTTTCGTTTTCAAATATTTCGCAAAAGATGTTTAACTTTTCACAGTATTTCCTATAATATTTTTTCTTCTGGAGAAAGTCTTATTTGTTTTATTTCAGCTAGTATAAAAGCAGTTTTTATTTATTTAATCTATTTTAAGGTCAATATTATTAGCCCCCTTAAGCAATATTTCTACATAACAAATTATCATTATACAATGACTTTTAATTAGCATAACTTGTCTAATTATCCTAGTTAAGCCTTTAAATTGCACTTTAAGCTGAATACCAATGTCTTGAAAAAAATATCTAGTAAAATATTATGTACTGTCATCATGGCAAAGATGAAAAAAAAAAACAGTTATTAGAAATTAGTTCTTAAAATTACTATGTTTAGAAAAGTGTTGAAAAAAATCTTTCTGTTAAACATATTTTGAGGAAAAAAATATACAAGGGGGGCTAATAATTCTCACTTTAACAATAGATAATACTATAATTTTTAAAATGATCAAATTTGTCTAATTATTGGAATCAGATAATAGAAATCTTGAAAAATTGCATAAGAATTCTGGAGGGAAAGAAGAATTTGTGTGTAAAATAACAAACAAAAGGTGCCATGTTTACAGCAATGTTTATATTCATTTTTAAATGCAACATGATGCTAATATTTGAACCCTGATTTTCCACCACAACAAATTCAATTCAATTCAAATTCAAGTATATTTGTATAGCACTTTTCACAATAATTATTGTTTCAAAGCAGCTTTACAAAAGGTGCCCATTATTGCATTACAATCAAAATCAAAAAGTTAAGGTTATTAGTTACCATAACTTTATAAGTTACTAATAACTTTAACTGATTAACTAGTACCTAATAGTTTTTAACAGTTAAAGTTATTATATATAAGCATAGTTAACCTGCAGTTATATAGTATATAGGTGATGTCCATGTGTACATGTGACAAATGAAAACGGCAAGATTTTATTTGAAATTTGGAAGAAATGTTAAGAGACCATTATAGTCTTATAAACCAATTATTTAACTTAAACCCAATAAACTCAGAGTAGCTGAGAATTTTGAAATGATCAAGCATTCCCAGGGTTCCCTTTCCAAACTCCTGACCACAGCTGAGTCTCGGATTGTTCCGTTTTTTATTTACTTGTTAAAGGACAGGTGCTGTGCTGGTGACTAATGCAGAGTGCCAATGTGAGGTGTGTAATAAACTCTCTGTCTTGAGTTTTGTCAGTTTAGCTGCACTTCGCTCTTCATCCAGAGGCCTGGCTTAAGTGAGCTTGTTGCCAGGGCAACCGTCTCCTCTGAGCATCCCTTTTCCATGGAGACAGAATTCTTTGATAATCCAAGGGATTGAGAAAGAGGAGGTGGAGGAGAAGAGCAGAGTGATGCACTGTGTCCTCTGAGCCGCACACACAGGCATGCACACACACTAACTCACGCAAACACACAAAGGCACATATACGCACATACAGACACACACACACAGACACACACACACAGACACACACACACGCACACAGACGCGCACACACACACACACGCGCACACGCACACATGTCTATGACTTCAGCAGTCTCAAAAATTGCAGTAAAGATGTTGCAATGTTACAGTTTTTGTAGAGAGAAAAAAAAATGTTGTGTATGCGAAACTCACCGCACCAGCCATATTATGACATTCAGGGAATATAAGGTAACTGTTGCAGTAATAGTCATAACAATACAACTTTTTAATTTTGGTTTCTTTTCAAAATATTACTTATACCTATTAAATTCTAAGCATGCAGATAAAGGTAGTTTCTACACTAGTTGTTTCGCTTAATACATTTATTGGAAAATAAATATTTGATTCGAATGCCACTTTGCACTCAGTTGTAGAGGACTACTGTCCACCTGAATCACTGTCTCGGCATGCTCTGGTGCAGAATTTGACAATTTTAGGAGCTAAATTTTACAGATGGAATCGTTTCATATTTGTTCAAACCACCGACTCCCACGAAGACAGGGCAGAAGTGAGACGCGCCCTGATAGCCCCTCCATAAATTACTGATAACCCAGCCCTAAAAAAATTCCATGTGACCAGAAGTGAAGAAAAGTTGTTTTAAGGGGGGGGAAGGTTATGTTTTTTGATTAAAGATTATTAGGGCAAACAAATGTTTGCAAAATAATGTAATGCACAGACACATTATTTATATTAAGCACTACTATACATATAAAAAGAAAAACTTTAAACTGGGAAGTTATAGACTGATTATGTGTGCACACCCAGGGGTTTGATGTTTAAACTTTTGTGATAAATTCTGTAACGTGCCAGTAATGGTCCGACAGTGGCCAAACAGCCTCTGGCTCAGCCTGCCAGCAGTAGCCACACCCCAAACTCTCACTATTGGATCCAGATGGAAAATGACTGACTGATCTGAGCAGACAGCTCTCAGTCTTTTAATGGTGCCTGAAGGTTCAGTGTTTACACTTTTAGGGGAGATAAACTCTCATGCAAAGCATCAGTCATGGTCCCACAAACATCCTCAGCATGCCTGCAGTAGCAAAGCCCTAAGAAGTCGCTATTGGCCAAACTACAAAGCAATTGACATTTTTGACTGGACTGCTCTTTTAATGGTGCCCAGAAACTCAATGTTTACACTTTTGGGAAAGTGGCAAACGGAATTTGTAAGAATTTATTTCAACATGAAATAAAGGAGTACATACTTCTCACACTTTGAGGCATAATTCCTGAATAAAAACACTGCAAGCAATTCAAGCATTAGTATTTAACATCTTTATAAACCATCTGGTAACAGGGGGAAAAAAACAGAGAGAAAAAATTATTGCATTTTGCACACATGCGAAAGACATGTGACATGAAAAAAAAGGCAAGGAAAACAGAAATTGAGAATGAGGACTGGGAATTGTTCCGTGATGTGTGACTGCAGAAAATGGAAATGTTATCCCTCATCATTAGACTAACAATCAGACCTAACACAGCCACACACCGTCATCTCATTATAAAAGTGCATATTAGTGTGAGATTGTGCAATTGAGTGAGTGAGCAAGAGGGCACAAAAAGGAACGGAGGATAATATGGGTCAGATTATCATGTTTTGTGTCATATTGTTTTCTTCCCAGCGCTAAGAAAAACAGATCAAATCCCAAGGTGGTAGAATGGTGTTGGTTTTGGTGGTGCTGGGGAATGCTAATGGCAGGGGGTAGATGAGATTTCCACTGACACATATGCACAATTCTACAGCCGCTAACTCCATGCGCAGGCCAAAGACATGGACATGGTGTTGGCCATGCCTCACTGATTTTTTTTGCCCATCTCTCAAAGCCTGGCCTACCCTGAGCCTTATCATACAGAAAAATGCATTTTCCACTGAGTGACAGAATACCAAATGGGGCTAATAATAATAATAATAATAATAATAATAATAATAGTAGTAGTAATAATAATAACAACATAGCGATAGATTGTGCCACAGGGAATGTTTTTCTTCCCACATTTAATTATTATTTTTTTACAATAATTTCACCACATTTCAGGCAAGGGTTTTGATCAGAGATAATTCAATTTCTCGCTCTGTTAAGCTACTATTAAGAAAGCTACTTTTTTTCTGTGCCTTATTTGTTTTATTAAACAACTAATTCAATTGCATTAGCCTCTCTGCTAACTCATGGTGCTAGCATAATGCACAACATAATTGGATATTCTGAGAAAAATGAAAAGAGTTAAAGGAATAATTCATTTAAATGATGATATTCTCATCATTCCAAATCTGTACGATTTTTTTTTTTTTCGAACAAGTTCATTCAATGAAGCAAATTCAATATAACCCCAAATATGTCATGACTAAACACTACACAAATTTCTTCTCTACATTTGTGTTTGGGCTGTTAAATGAAATCATAATGATCAGTTCTTATTTTTAATCCTGTTTAGTAACCTCATTTACATCAAATCATAGCAAAGAGCAAACAACAACAGTTTAATCAATTTCAGCTATTGCATTATTAATTTCATGACAACTTAAATTAAATTGGTAAATACTATTAACTTCAAGGGTGTGTTTTGTATGAATGACCACAAAACTACCAGATAAAACCAAAGTAAAATGTTAATCTGAACTAAATGTCACTCTATAAAACGTGTGTAAAGAACTCAAAACAGCAGCAGAAATTTGTCTATTACTTATAAATTGAAGATCTGGTGCAAGTTTCTGGTGAATATACTGAACTTTAATAGGCAACATCGTGACTTGAAAAAACAGGTATGTTTGCATATTGCGATATCACGTCCAGTATTTATTTGATTATTTTTAGCTTATCTCGGTTTCTTTGGTCTGTGTTGTGCTCATTTTTCAGTCAAACTGAACTTTTCAAAATTCTTGGAGCACACCAAGAATGGCAGCATTCACATGCGCACACACACAAACACACACTATGGGACAATAACCGTTTCAAGGTTTACTGCGGCTTGGAAAAAGTCACCTTTAAACTTTTCCTTTATACCCTTCCTGCAGTATATGTAAGGATTTTTTACTTTATAGTGCAGTGGTTTACTTTATATCCAATAAAAAGCTGTTGTTTTTTACCCAGATATTTAAAAATAACATGTTTTAGAGCTGTAATCACAATACCGTGATATTTTTATCCAAGGTTATCATACCATGTGATCCCAACATGACAACCATCACAAAACGATGCTTTGAGCAACTGCACTCAGTGTGAACACACCCTAAAAAAGGAAGCAGAAGCAGAAATGTTAAATCAATTAAAAAAACTTCAAAAAATAAATGACTGGTCATGTGATGTGATCCCAACATGATAACCCGCTCAAAACAATGACTTTACGTCAAACAGGAGACATGACTAGAATCATAATCTCTTGCATGTACATCATTTTTAAAATGTTTGTCAAAAATACATTCATTTGTCCTTGCACCTGCTCCCTCCATCTCTCTCTGTCTCTTTCCGGACTTAGCATGCGCTCATTCATCTGTCCTCCCTTTGTTCCCACATGCTCCGTTTACCTCTGTCTCCTCAGTGAAAAATCACTCACTGCCTATCGACACAACACAAGATGCATTTTAGCATAGCTCAACACCCTTTACACGAGGCGCTATACAGCCCTGCCACAGCACCACAACAAATTAAACAACATCAACCCCACAAATGCCTCTGTCCATTAACATGTCCATTCTGTGGTAACCCACGCAACTATAACTTTTATTTACTAATTCTCTAATCGAAGGAGGATGCTAATCGGAGACGGAGGAGCGTTGTGATTCACCTTATTACTTATTAGTTTTGTGCAAAATGTTTGACACTTTGAAGTCTGTGTGAACCAGAAGATGTTGTATGTTGATGTACTTCCAACTGAAACAGAATATCGAGTAGGGGACGGGGCTTTCTTTATGTGCATCATTCTCTTATCCGTTTGTTAAGTGTGACATCAAGCGAAGCGGCTTCCGGGTCCAAGCGCTATATCAAACTGTATGGGGAGACTCAACAAATGGTAATAATAAACATTTACAAAGCGCTGTAATACTTTGGAAAATCACGATCGCAATATATATATATATATATTTATCCATGCCTAATATCCGATGGCCAGAAAGTGATTATCTTTTTATAAATTGTTCAAATATTAGTGTCTGTGATGCAGCAAGTCCAGAAACTGTTGTGTACACCATGATTTTATATAAAATGCACTTTAATGTGTGATATGACTAAAAAGTGGTCATAAATGAATAATTTCTCAACAAATGAGTAGCAACTTGGACCTGGAAACAGTATTCCACATGCCACGACTTAGCAAGCTGATAAGCAAACTAACGGTAAGAGGGGCATGGTTAAGAATATTGTGGCTGAAGCAGTCAAACTAACGTCAACAGAGAAGTATTGCCACTTCAAATGCAGAAGAAAATGGTCAGATTTTGATTGAAGATTACCAAAAAAACATTTTTTGCAGTTAATTAACTTGCATTGATTAATTTTTCACATAAAGAATAACAATGTGCGCTAGCAATATAAACATTGTAAACTTTGATTTCACACAAACTTTTTTTTTTCAAAACAGAGCTAATTTGTCACAATGTTAAGCTAATACTCCTAAAACAAACAAAAATAAACGCTTGTTTTATTTCCTGAGCCTTATGTTAATTTTTTTTTATTAAACAAACAACTAAAGGGGCTCTACTGCACGTGTGAGGAATAAAGACATTTGATTAGGGCTCCTTTACGTGTTTTATACCATGTTTTATTTATATTTTATAATTAAAAGATTTGACAATGCCAAAGACTAGTGCTTTTAATAGAGGAAAGACGGCCGACAACCAGGTTTCCAGAACCAGTGCTAAAGCTAGCAGCTCAATTGACATAGTGAAAACAATTCCCGACGCCGCTCTTTCCATGTGAGATGTGCAAAGAGATGTCCAAATCCATTCTGCAAGGTGTAAACAACCAACTGAAGTGCATTAGCCTTCTAATTTGGCATATCCTTATAAATTTTACGAGTAAAAGGAATAATTAATTCAAAAGTTAAATGAAAATTAACCAACCACCAACTTCAGAAATGCCACAATCCAGTAAGTTGTCCACTCTGGGACAACTATAACTTTTTAAAAATCTTTCTCTGATTAAATGAGGAAGCGAATAGATCTTTGACAGGTTTCCCAACCACCAGGATGCAACAGTTCCTCAAGAAGATGGAGGAATGGGTGGCTAGAGGTCTGTGGGTCGATGATGGGAGGTTAATGGCTTCAAGCCCCCCCCCCCCCCTCTGCATTCACAAGGAATAACAGGAGTCAGAAAAAGTGCTTTCTGCTCATGGGTGCTAAGGCGAGAGCGGTCAGATGTGCGTTTTATTGCCCTCCCGTTGCCTGCGTCAATCAATAGCCGTCGGTGGACTAAAGCTAGCTGTGTTAAAACAGCAGTTCCACTCCTGTGAGCTGGGAAGTCTGGCGGCACTCAGGTGGAGGAGACTGAAGCCCCAGCAGGCCGAGAGAGCACGAGCTGTGCATTACTGCCAGCGTTTTAAGTGTCTGGGACTGAAAAGTACAACGGAAAATGCGGATTTAGCTTCTCTCTGACCTCACCCGCCAATTGACTGAAAGATATTACCTCCTTCATATGCATTTCTCCCAATTTATAATCAACTCGTAATTACCAATAATTTTCTCAGTGGTTATTTTTGTACTTGTCACATGCCAGGTATTTATCCGTGGCTTTCTTTTAAATTGGGTTCCAATCACACAGTATGCATTTAAGAGCAATTTTAGACTTGTACCTTGTTTACTTTGTTCTGAACAAAAAGGAGTTCTTTTTGGTTTGGTTTGGTTTGGTTTGATTTTACAGGGAAAACCTTCAAAGCATAACAAAATGTGTTCATGTAAGTTACATGTCTTTATCTGAAGTATACACGTACACACACGCGTACAGCTACCTTTATAGGGACTTTTCATTGATGCAATGATTTTATGAATTTGTATTGTTACGTTCCACGTATGTTTTGTGGTGTTTTCTGTTTCGCTTTCTCTTCTCTTTCCCCTTGTGTACTCTGTCCTGCCCTAGGTGTGCGACCATTGGTCGAGGAGGCCATCACTCATCATTATGACGCCACTTGGCGCACCAATCAGAAGCTAGTCCGCCACATTTAAAAGGCCTTCGCTTGCGCTGTTCAGGAGGAACACTTGACTCGCCACCAAACTCCTTACTTGTATCAGCCAGCCTGTTCGTTTGTGTTCGTATTATTTTTGTTGTTGTTTAGTTTGGCTCTCGTTTTTGTGCTTTATTGTTTAGATAAGCTTTTGCAGCTCAATTTACCCGATTTTTAGGAAGTCGAACGATCTTTATGAGAATTGGATTATCAGATAAGCTTTTGTTTTGCTAATTGTTAACAGTGTGTACTTTACAAGAACTCTAGTAATTCTGAGTATAAAATAGTTATTTTTGTGTTAGTTAGTTTATGGAGGAGTTGCCACACTCGTAATTATGTTTTGAACAGTTAAGTAGTTTAGTTAAACGTCGCATACGCTGAAGATTACGGTTTTGTTTCTACATTTTTCTTTGGTTAGTTAGTTTAGTGGGTTGGGGTTTAGTTAGACTGTTTTGTTATATTTATTTCTTTGTTTAGGCAATACTCCTGTTTTTTGTTTGATTCGGTCATTTAAATTACATTCTATATTCATAGTTTAATATTATTGTTTAATAAATTGTTATTTTTGTTTCACTTATCCATTTGTTGTGTTTTCTCTTATTTTCACCCAGCATCAGTAGAAACTCAATTAATGTTACGTCTCATTCAACATAATTTAAACACGTAACAGTATATTCTTACCCCACTACACTGCAAAAAATCTATAAAAGTTATGAAAAAACACGGGCAGCTGTGTTGCCAGACTTTCTGTTTTTTTCAGAATTTTTCAGAATTTTTTCAAATACAGTTGAAACCATAAAATAAATTTCTAAATTAGATTGTAATCTACCATACATTCATACCGTTTCATTCATTTAAAGTGCTATAGACCAATGTTTTGAAGTAACATCTACACGTTACAAAGACAAAAACACAACCATAAGCATGTGGTGATAAGAAAAAGTCTTTTAAACCACTTTTCCCACAAGCAGAGAAGCATACTAATATATAAAAGGTGCTCAGTGTCATTCACACAACTACTAAACACCATCATGGTAAAACAAATGACACTACAGTAATGCAAATAAACACTATGTGTCAAAATTAGATGTAACATTAAACTTTACATTGCATAACTGATGAGTAAAACAAACTAAAAAGAACATAGTAATGTCAAAAAATGGTTATTCACTCTATATATATTAAGGAAACTTACTGTTAATCAGTTATCAGATTTTTACTGTAGCATTTTAAAGTTTTTGTTTACCCTTTTTACAGTGTACCACTAAACCCAACCCTCACTTGCAAAATACTTGATTCTGTGTGATTGATGAGCTGGTTTCCTCATGGGGAAAAACAAAAATGTCCCCACAAGGGTAAAATGTACTGGTATTAATATACTTGTAGGAATATTTGGTTCCCACAATGTAAGGAATGCAAGGTGAACACATAAGGTGAACACACACATGCACACACCTTGCTGTAGTTCAAATACAGTATGGTTCAAACAACACAAAAGTTGTGGGTTTGATTTTCAGAGAAAGCTAGAACTTATCAAATACAGTAAACATACTAATGTAGTTTTCATTGTGCCATCAATCATTACCAAATTTCACTATTTCTGACTAGTCAGTGATCTGAAAACCATATTTACACTAAAAAAAAATATATTTAGCTGCCTGTTCAAACTACTTATTTAAAATGAGCTGAAACATGAATTTTTTGGGGACAACTTAATTGTTTCATGTTCAATCCACTTAAATTTTTTTGCAATAACTATCGATTTTCTGTTGGGACAACATGAATGAATTTCATTTACATTTTTTTACATTGTAGCTGCTATAAAAACAGTTAACAGCAACGAAACTGACTAGACAATGATTTAGAAATTAAGTTCTTCAAACGTTTGCACACTTAAACCCAAACACAATCCTTCACAAACGATGACAAATGTAGAGATCAGTTATGCTTATTAGATACGAGCCTTCTGTCCATCATTTAATCTATCCATTAAGTTTGTGTGTCCCTATAGGTATTCACTACAGTCTATCAACCTTTCAAAGCAGTCACTTTTCATTCTGTTTCTTCTGCAAAGTCATGCCAGAGCTGAAAAAGACCCATGCAATGCAATTCATGCTGGACGAGGCTTTTTGCAGCAAATCACCCCTAAGTAAAAGAGCATATCTTTACTTTAATATTCTATTAGAATCACTGAGGAGTCAAGAGGGGCCGGAGGGGCCATCCTATTCGTCACAGGAACAAAAGAGCGCTCTTCCACTGCACAATGAGCCACAATGTGTTTCCAGCATCAAAAGCTTCAAACCGTCTCAATACCGTTGAAAAGGTCGACACTATAATAGCAAGACATCATAACCGATAGCATTTGTATGCTACAATCACATTCAGAAGACAGGATTGATGTTTTGTCAAATTAAATGCTATAAAATGTGGTGGAAAAACCTGCTTCGATATGGAAGAGAAACACTAAGTATTTATTCACTGTATTTCTCTATACGGTTTGACTAAATCGTATTAAAAGCGCGTCACAAAACAAAATTCGAAATGCCTCCCTCACTGACAAACACATAAAGACACACACTGCAAAGAGCAGTAGGTGAATGGAGATTGAATAGTAAGCAAAGAGGTTTTGGAGTCCCAAAAGGGTGCGAGGAGAATAGAGAGGCTCCTTCGGAGATGCTAATGTGGTATTTGAGGGTAGATCTGATATGCTGAAAATGGACAGGAAATTGCATGGATGCTTTTGAACTTTTTTTAACCTTTAATAATGACCATGAGCTCAGTCAAAAAAGGGGGGAAATGCATTCAACCTCTGAATGATCCTGTCTGGTTCAGTTAAAATCAAACTAGATAACTTTACTTCCTAACTACTTTCATATAGGATTTTATTAAAAATAAATAAATGAAACTAGTTCTGTTAGTGCAGAGATGCCCAAATTAGGGCCCACGGGCCAAAGTTGGCCCATGGTAACCTTTGATTTGGCCCACCGTCCCATCTGAGAAGAGAGGGAGAATGACAGGTATTTATTTCTATAGATTTAACAGACGTTGTCATTTCTGATTTAACTTGACATTTTGTTTGTTTTATTGTTAAGCTACAAAAAAATCTAACTGAAATTAAATGTTGTAAATGAATGAGATTTTTAGTCTTTTATGTAAATACTGTGACAGAAAGAGGACAATGCACAAGACTTCGGCAACTTGACTAGTGCATACAGCATTGAACTCCATGTGTTATAACATGAATTGTTTGTTTTTATTGCAATAAATTCATTATAAGATGTAAAAACATATAATGCAATAAAGTAATTTTTGCTATTTATTTTTAAATAGTATGACATAAATAAGGAAATTACCCATGGCAACTTTAATGCAGGGGCGACGCAGTGGCGCAGTGGGTAGCACGTTCGCCTCACAGCAAGAAGGTCGCTGGTTCGAGCCTCGGCTGGGTCAGTTGGCATTTCTGTGTGGAGTTTGTTCTCCCCGTGTTCGCGTGGGTTTCCTCCGGGTGCTCCGGTTTCCCCCACAAGTCCAAAGACATGCGGTATAGGTGAATTGGGTAAGCTAAAATTGTCCGTAGTGTATGTGTGTGAATGAGTGTGTATGAATGTTTCCCAGTGATGGGTTGCAGCTGGAAGGGCATCCGCTGCGTGAAACATATGCTGGATAAGTTGGCGGTTCATCCCGCTGTGGCGACCCCAGATTAATAAAGGGACTAAGCCGAAAAGAAAATGAATGAATGAATGAACTTTAATGCAATACAGTTTGCTAAATTTACCTTCGGCCCATAACCCTCAATCAAGTTTTAGCAAGATTTGCCCTTCATAAGGAAATGTTTGGGCACCTCTGCGTTAGTCATATATATATATATAAAAGCAATTCTCTATTCTGCATCTTCACGGGTAATGTTTTCTGCACAATTCCCCTATATTTGATACAAGTGTTTATAAGTTGAATTAACATGAACAGATGGGTTTAACAAAATCATTTACAATCAACTAACAACTCAAGAGCTGTTTTTAAAGGGATAGTTCACCCTAAAATGAAAATCACCTCATTTATTCTAATTTTTAATCCTTTGAGTTTCTTTATTCTGTTCGCCACAAAAGAAGATATTTTGAAAAATGCTGGCACTAACTGACTTCCATAGTAGAAAAATATAGACCCTTTTCACATTTACGGGTTTCTAAGCAGCAAAAGTCGTCATAGTTGGGTAAACTTAGAGAGCAGTGAATGGGAGAGTACAACAAATATTTTTTTACAATCCTATTTGCTAAAATAATAAAAGAAAAATGTCACAATGGTGTTATCAAGACTTTCAGAAAAAGGAAAAAAAACAGTGTGAGACTGATGACGGCAGCTAGAAGAGAGAATAATGTCAAATTTACTCTCAGCCCCATAGAGGCTGCATTAGAAACACCTCGCATAAGCGGTAATTCGTTTTTTGTAATTTGATGCAAAGATGATATAATACATACATAAATGCATATAAATGTACATGCGTTTAAAAAAAAATAAAAATATTAAAAACTTTCAAAGATTTAAGATTATGATGACCTTTAAATGCATCATAACAGTCTTCTGAAAAGGGTCCAGCGACCAGCCTTTTTCAAAAAATCTTCTTTTGTGTTAAACAGAAGAAATAAACTCAAACAGGTTTTGAACAAGTGAAGAGTGAGTAAACGATGGCAGTATTTTTATTTTTTGGGTGAACTATCCCTTTAAGGTGTTATCTGTAATTGTCAAAAAGATATCGCCCCTCCCCCAAACTAACCTTATTGGGCAAACTAAAGTTGCTGTTGTTGGACTGTTTGTAACGTTAAAGCACAAGAGCAATTTTCAGCTGAAACTGTCTCTAAATAATACGCTGTAAAAGAAGAAATCATACAAAAATCGACATCACTTTAAATAAATATTGGCATTTTTGTGAAAGGATGGGATTTCATTTCCTCCCTGATTTCAGACAGCTGACAAACTGACAAAGCCAAACAGGCAATTTCAAAGAGGAAAGCTTTCATACAGGAAAGACAAACACTGAGTAATGAATGCTTCCTCCGGATACCTCAACTGCCCAGTAACAAAAAAAAAATCTCCAATTTTTCCTCAAATGAACATTGATCACACAATCATCCCATGATATTCTCTCCACTCCATCGCATCTATTAATCCCAATCTCCACTGATAGCTGTAACACAGATTACATTAGCCACAAAAGAGATTGAATTATGGTCTGGCATGTCCACCTGAGTGACAGAAACTGCTACAAGAGCTTAATCAATTGTTCTTTATAATTTAATAGGGAACACCGCAGCATACTCTGTCCATCTAAAGCCTTATGAAAAAGCTCGTGAGAAAACCAATGCACACAGAAACACTTTCCCTTTATGTCACAAGATGTACCAGCATAAGATACACACACACACACTTAAAAAGCAAAGATGCAGGATGAAGCACACTGTCCTTCACATGCAGAGCAAAATCTGAACATGAAAGTCCACCTCCTCTTTCCGCCAGCATAAAAAAAAAACAAGAAGAGGAGAACAAAAGCATCTGATGGAAAGCCAGAAGGTGGGATGGGCAATCACCTGCCTTTTTAATCAACATCATACAATCAGTGCTTTCATATGGCACACACACATAAACACACACACACACACATGGGTCTTCAATATGTGGGAGGGTGGTGATTGCAAATATGGCCTAAAAGCACAGATAAACTCATAAAAGCACAGGGAGATGCCCACGTCTGCTCCCTGCTGATGCTCCACTACAAGTAAACAAATGATGGAAATTGTCTGAAAAAAAGCTCTGGCTATTTCAGGTAGTAGTGAAGAGGGAGAAATCACGTGGATGTGAATATGTGATATATGCCGATATATTGGTCTGCATGTAAGCATTTGAAATCATGTCTGCTTTGTCTATTAATAGTATTGCTAGAGCTTTATGCACCCTCAACATACAGTCTTGACATTGGATAGTTTGCATTTAATGGATTTTTTAAACCTTCAAATATTATAATAAATAAATGCAAAAAATATAATAAATAATACAAATACAATTTTATTATTATTATTATTTATTATTATTATTATTACTTCTATTAATAATAATAATATTAATAATAATTATAATTATTATTAAATAATAACAATATTTGTTATTATTATTATTATTATCATCATCAATTATTCTTATTATATTGTTAAATAATGACAATATTTATTATTATTATTATTATTATTAACAATAATAATAAAAATTATTATTATTATTATTAAATAATAATAATAATAATAATAATAATAATAATTCATTCATTCATTCATTCATTTTCTTTTCGGCTTAGTCCCTTTATTAATCTGGGGTCGCCACAGCGGGCAACTTATCCAGCTTATCCAACTTATCCAGCATATGTTTTATGCAGCGGATGCCCTTCCAGCTGCAACCCATCACTGGGAAACATTCATACACACTCATTCACACATATACACTATGGACAATTTTAGCTTACCCAATTCACCTATACCGCATGTCTTTGGACTTGTGGGGGAAACCGGAGCACCCGGAGGAAACCCACGTGAACACGGGGAGAACATGCAAACTCCACACAGAAATGCCAACTGACCCAGCTGAGGCTCGAACCAGCGACCTTCTTGCTGTGAGGCGAACGTGCTACCCACTGCGCCACCGCGTCGCCCTATAATAATAATAATTATTATTATTATTAATATTATTGCTGTTGCTATAATAAATAACTAAATAACTAAATAAATACAATTACAGAATCACTTGAAAACAGACAAATACCAGTAAATGGAAAAAGTTAAAATAAAAAAAATAAAATCACAAAAGATTCCTTAAAAATTATATTAAATTGAATAAATTAAATTATAGCTCAATCAAAAGAAATGTGGTCACACTTTATTTTAGGGTACAACTCACACTATTAACAAACCATCAACTAAGGATATTAGCTAAACAATAAACTAATTTGCTGCTCATTAATAGCTAGTAAGGTAGTAGTTGGGTTTAGGTATCAGGTATAGCATTAGGGATGTAGACTAAGAACATACTTAATAAGTACTAATAAACAGCCAATATCTTATTGATAGAGAGGAATTAGTGTTAACTGTTACTTAAACTGAAGCATTGCCAAACATTTCATCTTGATTAACTGTATTTTCAATAGGGCTGACTGATTACTTCAATTCCACAAAAGTTCCATCTAAATCCGCACAGAGAAAATACAAAGAAAATGTCATACCTTTTTTTTTCGCAGTATATCAGCAACAAAAATGATCACGATGTATTATATACAGTACATACTTGATGATACAACATTCACTAGTGGGGTTTTCTTTTCCGATGTGTGGCTTCATTCTAATTATTTCATTTATAATTACATAAATAATTCAAACATAACATTATCAGATCTGGAGTGTTCATTAGGAGACAACACATATATAAATTTTTTAAAAGAATGACGTTTTATACAATCATGCATTAAAGTGAATCTTCCAAGTCCTTTGATTTTAAACCCCATGCCTGATTTAGCTGAAAACCACACAGCAAAAAGAATTGTTTAATTACAACCTAAGAAGCCTGTGATTTCCGGCCATCTCCCAGCGTACCTACGATCATCTCTGCTGGACCAGTGCCCTAAAGATGTGCCCCCCACAGTGTACAATTACAGCTGCAAGCACCAGCGTCCCGTTCCCCAACATCCAACACATCTCTCTCTCTTTCTCCATCTCTATCTCTCTCTGCATCAGAATAACCACAGCTTCACAGTGCAGAAAGAGCAGCATTGTGTTTTGGACTTTAATGACTGTTGTTAAGAAAAGTGGGACGCGATTTATGGCTCTTTAAATATCACTGATGATGGATGGCGCTGTGTGAAGGCTTATTAAGGATATTACAGGGGCGTTAGATGCGTCGTTTAAGAAGCATGATTTTACAATGCAGGAAAGGTCAGGAGCAGTTATATAGTTTGACACCCACAACAAGCATATCTGTGTCAAATCCAACAAAATCCAAATCAGCCTGACAAAAATATTGCTTAAAATAAAAGAGTTTATCATTAATTTAACTAAGCATTAGTTAAATTAGTCCTCCATCTGCTATTGGCTGAAAAAACTGAAAAATTACTTAAAACTGCAATTAAAAAATGTAAGTTGCTTATGAATCCCGCTTGTGGTCTTTGTGGTCAAAAATGGACAAATGCCTGTAAAGTAACTTCTGATTTTTTCAGTAAAATCAATCAAATTTATTTTTATTTAATAATATTTTTTCTATTTTATTTTTCTTTTTGAGAGGGGTTTGTTGTAATAATTAATATTTATGCAGTGATTAACATTGAAAACAATGGAATTTTTGTAATGGTACTGCCAACAAAGTTAAGAAGTTTTAGACCATTCCAATGATTCTATAATTTTTACATATTCAAAAAATATATATATTTTTCAGTCTAAAATGACTGAAGACTACCAGAGGGTTAAATCATTTAGTTCAGGTATAATAAAAATTAAAAATAGATTCTATATTAGTAGCTTTGCAGAACTTAAACTTATATGCAGTGTTGTGGAAAGTTACTTTAGAAGTAATGCATTACAATATTGAATTACTCCCCAAAAAAGTAAATAGTTGCGTTACTTAGTTACTTTTATGGTAAGTAATGCGTTATGTTACTTTTGAGTTACTTTTGCGTTACTTTTTATTACCTGGCTGAAACTTGATCTCTTTTTTTCTTCCTTTTTTTAATAGAGGAGCTCTGCGATTAACAATGCACTGTATAACCTACACCTACATTTACTTCCACATCAAACACATCAAAAAAACGCCGTATATACAGATTATTGAAAGTTTAAAGCAATGTGTTTGCTACTTTTGTACTATTTGTCTTAAGTTAAATCACTGTCCATTGAGGCAATCACCTTTTCCTTTTGTTTGATGCGTTCAAAATAATGAACACATTCTCTCATTGAGTGTGTGATTCATTGTGACTACATTAACTTTAATTTAGCAATTTATTTTTTAAAAGTTAATTAATTAAACTAAAAAGTAACTTGCGTTACATTTTCAAAAAAGTAACTCAAATATTACTACTTTTTTTTTTAAGTAATGCGTTACTTTACTCGTTACTTAGAAAAGTAATATTATTACGTAACTCGTGTTACTTGTAATGTGTTACCCCCAACACTGCTTATATGTACATTTGATTAATGACATAATTGATTTCCTCAAAGATCCCTGTAAACAAAGTAATGCAATTAGGTAAAAACCTACTTAACTTTCATACATGCACTGGTGTATTTACTCTGTTTTATCATTGCTTTTGTTGTTAAAGGGATAGCTCACCCCAAAATGAAAATGACCTAATCAATTATTCTCCCTCATGTGGTTTTTAAACTTTATGAGAAATATTGAACACAAAAGAAGATATATTTTGAGAAGAGCTGGTTGCTGACACCCATCGATTTCCATAGTGAGAAAAAGAGTTAGGTGTTTTATGACATGTGAAGTAATTCAAATAAAACAATGACTGTTATTTTATACTGTTGACCAACTATTGAGTTCTCTGTCTCAGTGTGGAATTTGTTTGTTCAGCAGAACATAAAGGACGTTATTTTGACAAATGTATGACGTCCACTGACCACAGATAAAATCTCAGGTCATTCGTCAACATTCAAAAGCACTACAATATGGTATTGTAGAGTCATGTAAATGCTAGAAAAGATAACTTTAGTCTCATTCACATTATTGATCTCACCAGAACCAAAGCGCACAAAAGGACTCAACTGAGCTACAGGTGACGGAAAACAACATAAAGGCACATTTAGCTTATCTTTCGCAGACCAGTTGCTTCTTGCATTGTCTATGAAAAACAAAGCTCAAACATTCAATATCTCATGAGATAACTGCTGTCAGTGTCTCTGCATCATTCTACAGTCCTGCATTAATGAAAGGAAAAGGAGGAATAATCAGCACAATAATCACTGCGGCACCATCAACTAAAAAAATAGCCTATGAAATGCTAATAAATTATAGCATCCTAAGGTTTGGGGTCAGTAAGATTTGTTTTGTTTTGTTACTATTTTGCAAGAAGTCTCTTTTGCTCACCAAGAAAAAATGTACACTGTAAAAAATGCTGGGTTCCACACAATCGTTTTGTGTTGAAAAACACTTGTGTTGGAAAAACATTTAAAAAATCAGTTAACTTTTACAAATGTAAGTGGACTGAAGATAAAACAATTAATTTGTCACAAAAAAAAACCTCAAGAATTGTGTTGATTCAGCTCATTATAAATAAGTAGTTTGAACAAACAACAAAGGGCGACACAGTGGCTCAGTGGTTAGCATTGTTGCCTCACAGCAAGAAGGTCACTGGTTCGAGTCCCGGCTGGGCCAGTTGGCATTTCTGTGTGGAGTTGGCATGTTCTTCCCGTGTTCACGTGGGTTTCCTCCAGGTGCTCCGGTTTCCCCCACAATCCAAAGACATGCGGTATAAGTGAATTGAATAAACTAAATTGGCCATAGTGTATGTGTGTGAATGAGTGTGTATGCTTCCCAGTACTGGGTTGCAGCTGGAAGAGCATCCGCTGTGTAAAACATCTGCTGGATAAGTTGGCGGTTCATTCAGCTGTGGCGACGCCTGATGAATAAAGGGACTAAGCCGAAGAAAAATGAATGAACAAGCAACAAACATAATTTTTTGAGTGTATATAAGCATTTGGAACCATTTTTTTATTCTTTTAAAATTGTTATTTGATTCTGTGATGACAAAATGGGATTTCAGCATCATCTTTGCAGTCTTCGGAGTCACATGATCCTTCAGAAATTAATCTAATATGCTAACTATTAAAGAAAAAAAAATGCATTTATTTGAAAAACACCTATTTATTTTCAACAAATATACTGTTAGCTCAATGCAGCTAAAGATCAATTAATGCATCTTTGTTGTACCCAAATTTGAGGAACGCAGCATGAGTGTATATGATATATAAACATAAAAAAATTACAGTGTTTGCATGTCTAAAAAAACACGGTACAATAACAGAGGAGAAAAATTCCTTTTGAAAATGTATGTTAAGGGAAATCCAGCTCAGAACGCACACTTCCAAGACAAAAGTATTGATTCTGATAGCTCTGTGTAACATTTTCTGTTGTTTATGGGGGACATGAAAGAAAACATTTTTTTGAATAATTATCAAGCAGACAAACTTGAACACTAACCCATAATATTAAATAATTGAAGGGAAAAGCTTTTAGATATCAAGAAGCAGTACATATGAACATCTCAGCTGTGTGATGTGTATAAGTGTGTGTGTTGGCATGGATTTTGAGGTGCCAGAGACTGATTCATGCAGTGTTAATGTGTAAGGGTGTTGGTTTGACCCCTCAAACACACTCCCTCTGGCTCTCACTTCCATCAGCACCAACTTTCCACCTTAAAACAGAAGAAAGTGAATGGAAAACTGGCTTAACACAAATCCTACAGATCTAAACATTCTTCCAGACTGGCCTGTATACAATGCAACATGGGTTACCCTGTTACAATCACAACGACGTTTTGTCTTCAAAGATTCAAACGCACACACAATTGTATATTCTGTTATAATTTAGTCACCATCGTGTCATTCAAAACCCCCATTGTAAGGACAAACTATTTGATGTAAGCCAAAGGAGTAGTTTGAAAAAATTTGCAAATTGCAAAACTATTTAGGTGCTTTTTAAAATCAACTTGTAATGAATGAATTTTACTTCAATTTTAATGAATTCTATGCTGTAAAAGACATGTAAACACTGCTTATATTTTGCAAATAGCCTATGCGAATGGAAAATAGTCTTTTTATATATAATTTTTATATATAATTCAAAATATTTGCTAATATATAAATGGAACATTTTTATTCAACTGAAAAAAAATAAAAAAATAAAAAAAAATAAAAAAAATCACAAAATGCAAAACAATTTAGGTCCTTTAGAAAAAAAAAAAAAAAAACAATTATGAATTGTATTTTATTTCTATTTTAATGAATTCTATGCCGTAAATAACATGCAAACACTGCTAAATATTTAGCTATACTAACTGGCTTCTCCATGTACAGTTTCACATGAGAAATCAAACTCCTTTCCACAAATTGAACTTAAAAATATATATATATGTAATTTGAAGTAAGGACTGATAGGAGATAGTTGTTTTAATGTAATTTGATACAGCACGCCGAATGAAAAAAAGAAAAAAAAACGTCAGCTTTTCCCAAACAGCACAAACGTGTGTCTCCAGGAGTTCAGTGTGTATGTGTGCGTGCATGTGTGTGTGTGTGTGTGTGTGTGTGTGTGTGTGTGTGTGTGTGTGTGTGTG
>CAIGQV010019356.1:10900501-10940575 GCA_903798115.1 Danio jaintianensis | reverse complement strand
GTGTGTGTGTGTGTGTGTGTGTGTGTGTGTGTGTGTGTGTGTGTGTGTGCGTGCGTGCGTGCGTGCGTGCGTGTGTGAGAGAGAGATAGAGAGAGTTAAAGAGGAAAGAAGTGAAGAGAAAGCAAAAGAAACAAATGTAAGCAGTAGGGAATGGACAAGTAAAATCGACCGCTTTCACTGTTCTTACATCATAGTTTTAGAAATTGCTAAAAAAAATATAATGAGTCCTGTAGATGAACTGTTTATAGTCAATACCTTTTTTAAAGTAGATTTTTAAGACAACAATCTGAATAATATCTATACAATAAAGTGGAGATCACAATTAGAGAACAACCTACAGAGGTCACTGCTTAGTCCTATTTAAAGGTATCATATAGCAAATGTTTATATATGGATCACAATTAGAGATAACTTTCAGATTTCTTCCACTTATTTGCGTTGATCTGTCAAATCTGGCAATTCTCTGAATTTTCTGACAAACTTTATTTAACTGGCCACTAAAAATTCCAAACCATACGACAGCAGGTTTTTCAGATCAAGACCCAAGGTACGGCACTTTCCACGATGCAGAAAACATGGACAGAATCAAGACATAAAAAATTTACTTACATGGATTATGACGGAATTTGCCAAATTCTGGATTAAATACTTTCCAAAATCTAATTTAACTAATATACAAATGTCTGTTCTTTGACATGGTTTCATTAACTGACTAATAAAATGACAGCAATGCATTTTCAATGTTTGAGTAATGATGACGTTATGTCAGTAATGTGTGAAATTATGCCATATTTATAAACATTGAAGTTTCAAAGATACCATCTGAGATGGTAGAGGTTTCAAAAAAATGAAAAATCTGTGTCTGTATTTTAGAATAAAAGGAAAAGCGAAAGCAGTCTTCGTCAAACTCACTTACCTCGCATCTTTGAGGAACACATGGCAGCCATGCTGAACATGATCAGTGGGAAGAAATTGTCAGTTGTGTTTGTTGAAACAACTGAGAGCATTTTACACATTGTTATATGAGAGTAATAGTTCATTCATTCATTCATTTTCCTTCGGCTTAGTCCCTTATTTATCAGGGGTCACCACAGCGGAATGAACCGCCAACTATTCCAGCATATGTTTTACGCAGCAGATGTCCTTCCAGCTGCAACCCAGTACTGGGAAACACCCATACACTTTCACATTCACACACACACTCATACACTATGGCCAATTTAGTCTATTCAATTCACTTATAGCTCATGTCTTCGGACTGTGGGGGAAACCAGAGCACACGGAGGAAACCCACATGAACACAGTGAGAACATGCAAACTCCACACAGAAATGCCAACTGACCCAGCCGGGACTTGAACCAGCGACCTTCTTGCTGTGAGGCGACAGTGCTAACCACTGAGCCACCATGCCGCCTGAGCAATAATTTTGAATAATAAATATAATAACAAGTTATTTAGTTTTCATTAACTTTGTGCTAAAGTTTATTACTTTAAAACTGTTAACAAATTACTGTTAAATTATATATATACGTTTTATGATTTAAATGGTCAGAAAAAAATGGAATCCAGAAAAATGTAAATGGGAAAAAAAACTAATGAATTTGGGAAAAAACTAAATGGATTTCATAAGGCCCCTACTACAGCCACGGCAAGAAAAGTTGTTTATTCCAAATCTATGATTTCTAAAATATTGCATATTTAAAAACATCACTAATTCATTCAAGTCTCCCAAAAAGCCTGATTACTCAACTAAAAATGAACAAGAGGACTAGACAGTGCTGAAAATATCTATAAACGCTGAAATACTGGAGCTGGAATTACTCACCAGTTCAGTGCTGAACAGGGTAAGGATCTGGATCTTGGCATACAGTGTTCCTCTGTTTATGAGAATTTGAACTGAAAGTCCACTTTGCAGTGACCAAACCTCTCATCAGCAGAAAGAATCAAAAGGCTAGACCAGAGGTAGGTGAGTTCAAGTTCTGAAGGGCTGCAGTCTTGCAGAGTTTTGATCCAGCTTAGTTAAAAACTCACCTGCCTGTAAAGCTTTGTAGTAACACTAAGACCCTAATTATCTTGGTCGGGTGTGTTTGATTAGGGCTGGAGCAAAACTCTGCAGGACTGCGGCTGCCGAGGAGGAAGTGTGAAACGATTCACCAGACAGATTCAAAAAAAGTCAGGTAGCAGTTTGAATCTGATGAAAATATATAAGTATTCCTAAGAAAAACTACATTATTAATTAGCCAAAATGTTTATTTTAAGTTAGGAAGTAACTTTATCCATCCACTAGAAAAAAAAATGTCTACTAAATGTACTAAATGTAAATGTTTCGGAATCCTGAAATTCTGTTTCAGTGACTTCTTTCAAGGTGTGGTTTTCACAAAGAACAAATAAACATAAAATGAAAGTAAAACCATACAAATTTTACACAACACTATTCTTACTTATCACAACCTTTCATTTAAAAGCTTCACTGCTTGTGATAGAGCTGGGCGATTAATCGAAAGCGATTTTATGTGCATTTTGTCAGAAAAACCGGTTCTCGTAAATCGCAAGCACATGCTTTCAGATGGAGGAGCATTTACTGAGTCGTAGTACTCTTGACAAGCTACGGAAAATGACGTTCAAAATTGAAATCGATTTAATGAGACGATAATGGCATCAAGATAACCGGTCTTCTTTTGTGGGTATTTGGAGTTTCAGCACAAGAGCACCCTCTGGTGTTTGGAGGAGATTTACAGCTGATGCAACCTTGCTTCTCTGACAACATGTGCATTAAAATCTCAGATTTATTCAATCACATTTGCGATATCATTTTGATTAATCATCCAATCTAGCATGTGATATAAAAGATTTTATCCCTCTATTAAAAAACCCCCACCAGTATCCTAAACCGTCAACCTGAAGACAATAGCTCTATACAGTGGATGCCTATTATCAGATATAATTTTCATAGCTTTTCCAAGACATCTACCCTGAAAAACTTGTAAATCCATCACAGAGATACTAAGTAATTTACTCACTGTACTTAAAATTATTATTTTTTTGTATTATTTAAATTACAATCTGAAGCCATGCTAATGCATAAATTAAAAATTCCTTGTGTCCAAGAATAGTAAAGACAAAATGCATTTTCATCTAGGAAAATATGCGGGCATCTGTTACAGACGACATTGTAACTATATGAGACTGTTCTGTGCCAGCACAGCAACTAGGACAGACTGTCAAGCCAATATTGCAAACCACGAGGATGCCAATTTTGGTTGTGCAGTCCATGTTGGCTACTCAATATAAACAGCCATTACAATGCAAAGATAGTTGCCAAGGCAGGGCTAGCTGCTTGCTAATGCTCTTTCTTGTGCAAACCCTTCACAAATAGCACCTCAAGTTTCACATGTCATTACGGTTCACACATGGTACATCATTCATTACATTATCTCACAGCACTGAACTCCTGCTGCTAGACACCAACCAGTGCAAACTGACCTCATTAACAGCCTCTTTACTTTCCCTCTATCCAGTTATCGGTCCATTCAGAAGTTATTAACGCCCTTTCCTCCCATTTACACATTCCTTGCTATACGGACCTCCATTAGATGTACAGTACCAGATATTGACCAATAGTGATGTAAAGGCGCATAAAGCAGTATGGAAATGACAATAAATACAGCAGGGTACTGCACTCGGACCATTTCAACTTCGACAGGATGTTGTAAATAGTAATTTAGTGGAGCTAAAAATTTTCATATATTAGCAATTAGAGCATGCTGGAAATTATCTATATAGTAATGAACCCTGCAACTCAATAACAGTCTGCAATACATCACACATTAGTATTTCAGTTAAGTGCAACCTATAAATTGAGTTATGACCTAACCTAAAAAATCTATTATATTTTTCTGCAGTTTTCATTGTTGGTTATTGACAATACTGAGTCAAATGCAATTATAAGCATGAATGTTACCTTTATATACTGTTGTAGTTCAGGATAGACTCTGTAAGCACCGCAGACAGGGGACAGAGTGCATCTGTTCGGAAACGTAGATGTTACAGCACATGTGACTTCTGGAAAGGACACCACCTTGTAGCCGAACTTCTCATATAGACGCTGGAGTTTTTCATCGGGTTTCTCTTCATTTTCACACAGTATACTGCCTACAACATACCGACACTGATCTGCTGGAGTCTGAAACACAAAGAAAGACAGACTAGATTAGATTGTACAGTATACTGTACCTGCAAAGTAATAAACACATTCATAATTTGGATTAATATACTGTTCAGAAATTTGCCTCTGTTTGGTACTAACAACATGTGTCTTGAATAATCCTATCAAATTGGTGAGCTAGACGCCTCTTGTATTAAAGTCTGTGTTAAATAAAAAATTACAGTGTTTATTTTGCTAGTGCACGTTGTTATTCTTTCTTTAGGTGAACAAATAATCCGTGCAAGTTAATCCACTGAAAATATTATTGTTTTGGTAATCTTCAATCAAATCTGACTATTTGCTTCCTTATTTGAAGTGGTGGTTCTTCTCTGTTGACATCAGTTTGACGGTTTCAGCCACAATATTCTTAACCATGCCCCTCTTATTGTTAGTTTGCTATGAGGGAATGATAAGTAAGCCCCGTCACATATTCAATGTTTTGTTTCAGTTGGAAGTACAATCAACACACTACACTGAATATATTAATACTGAAATAAAAGTCTCTGCAACTTTTGGTTCACGCAAACTTTAACATACGTTCAAACTGCGTATCTTGTGACCACATGTCCAGATTTTGTTGAGACCCTTTTCTTTTATTTCATCACACTCTTCATCACTTTCAAGCACTAAATGCAATGGATGAGTACAACAATGTATAAACCCATGTGACAAAGTTTACAAAGCAAGCAGCGAAGCAAGCAAATGAAAAGGATGCACAGTAAATCAGCCGATAAATTCTTTTTTAATGTTAATCTCGTTTAATGTTATTTTTACTGGTTTAATCAGACAATGATCAAACCGATATCTGATAAATAATAATCAAACCGATGCTGATAAATTATGGATTATTTCTCCAGACTAATTAACTTCTGATGCAAACTGCTGGCTATGAGGGTTGTGACTGGTGCCTTCAACGTGACATGGCGTGGCATTAAACAGATGCATGCCATAGAAATGTTTTTTGAGAATTTTTATACAGAAAATAAGGAGTACATCAGATTTTTTTATGTTTGTATATTTGTCACATATTTAGGAGAAAGAAAGATCCATATGTTTAAAGTTTTCTATGTTAAATAAAATCAGTTATTCCCTTTATTTGTTAAGAAACATTCACTGTATTTGCACAGAAACATTCATATGAAGATTTGTATTTATCAGACTACATGTCAGTATTCAGCTTCCAAATATGTAGCCAACATTTCTCTGTTGGAGGATAGCTAATTTCAATTATAATCCTTCTTTAATTGTTTCAACAGTGCAGTGTGGATGGGGTGTATCTATGAATATCTTTGAACATTTTTGGTGTGCTTCATCATAATAAATTATATAACCATAACTATTACATGTTTGTTAAGTGGGTAGACAGTAGGTGTCTTTTTAGTGGCTGATTAAACACATTTGATCAAATATATTTTCAAACAGCCCTGAAAGTGGCCAAAAATGTACAAGACTAAACCATTTTAGACACTGTTCGCAACTGTATTTAGCTGTATTTCATTGTTTGGATCAATGAAAATGCACAGTAAAGGGACAGTTCACCCAAAAATGTGTTTTTCCTACAATGGATGTCAATGGTCACAGGTTTCAACATTCTTCAAAAAAAATCTTCTTTTGTGTTCAACAACAACAACAACAACAACAAAAACTCTCAATCTTTTTTTTGTTTGTTTTTTTATGTCATATTAGAAGCATTGGCTCTATTCATTGCAAAATTGGTACTAAATATTCAATATACTGTATACTTTAGAATCATAACACTTTTTATCCAAAAAAAAAAAAAAAATCAAACAGATAACAACAACACTGATAATAAAAAGTCATATAAGACCTTTCAATCAGCCCTTTAATCAGCCACTAAAAAGACACCTACTGTGTCTGACTGGGGCAGTCGTGGCCTGGTGGTTAGAGTGTTGGACTCGTGATCCGAAGGTTGCTGGTTCGATACTCGGTACCAGCGGGAATTGGGGGTGGGGGGAGTGAATGACCAGCACTCTCCACCACCCTCAATACCACGACTGAGGTGAGTCCCTTGAGCAAGGCACCGTTCCCCCCAACTGCTCCCCGGGCGCCGCAGCATGGCTGCCCACTGCTCCGGGTGTGTGTTCACGGTATGTGTGTGTTCACTAACTGTGTGTGTGCACTTGGATGGGTTAAATGCAGAGCACAAATTCCAAGTATGGGACACCATACTTGGCCACACTACACTTCACTTCACTTCACTTCACTTCACTTCACTTCACTTCACTTCACTTCAATCAATGATACATATTTTAAAATTCTTCCAGAGTACATAATTTTAAACAATTCCCCTTAACTATTATCCGAATAAAAATGTTCTCAAATATAATTTAAAAATATACAATCTATTAAAATACGTTTTATAGTCAAAACATTCTACAAGCTGGTTTGGAGCAAGTCAATGGTGTGTAAATGATGGCAGAATATTCATTATTGGGTGAACTATCCATTTAATAAAACGTAAAAATGAGGCCTTATAAAAAGTCACGCTGATGAGTATAAACCCACCTCAAAATCCTTGCAAAGAACATTGATCTGTAATAAATACACAGTTCATAGTTAATCTTGTGCTATTTCAATGTTACACTCTCTAAGAAACTATAACCACCTTTGTTAACACCATAAAACAACCAAGAGGTTTAAGTCTCATGGTAGGCCTGTTAAACACCTCCTTACAATTACATATGCGCTGGAGCTGGCAATCCAATAAAACATTAATGACAAAACAATTAAGGCATTTATAAAGTTGTCATCTCTAATTACTCATCTGTGTTCACCCACTACGGTGAAGGACTCAATATGTTGCTAACATCCGTAATACATATTGAATGGTGCATGTCAGTGTTGTCAAGCGACGATAAGATGGTCTTCTCCACCAGCTGACAGCAGCAAAAGCAAACAACATCTTGCTAAATTCACCTAAATCCATTTTTTTCTTGGTTTGTCTTCTTTCCCACCTCCATCCTTTTGACTCACTCGTCTCCATACCCCGCTTTACTCCTCTCCGCTCCTCTGTGCGCGTTTTGTCCCTCTTTCCCAGCACGAAGAGCTTGTTTCTCCAGCCGGGGACTAATGATGGTATTCAGAACTCTCTCCATCACTGGCGTCCTACACAACTGTCAGCAAATAAAGTGGGAATTTCAGCCAGTTCTCCAGACAGCGAGCCCAAGAGACAACAGGCAATTACTAGCAGCAAGAAGGCCTCCACATACACTTCCCTTCACTTGTTGTTTGCCTGTTTATGTCAAATAATTCACCCAAGCGATGAGGATGAACCAGAAAACGCAGTACCAATTCAAGTAATAACCCTGAGCGCTCTCATACAAACTGACTAATCTTCACACTGCCAATCAAAGGCAACCGAGAAGATTTGGTCTCTCCAGACGTCGACCAAAATGAAGCGAATTTGCGATCAGCGTTCTTGGCAGTCGCCCCAGATTTGGCTACACACAATAATGGGGCCTGCTTTTATGCCGTAATTGGTTCTCGAGTTGTTGTGCCGGACACAACGGATGCGGAGAAGAACCAATACGGTGTATTACGCATCTTCGCAATTAGGTTTCTCTATGAGCGCACACTAAAATAGCCTAGACTAAAAAAGCTACTGCAGCCGCATTTATGAAGGAATCTTTTCATATATATCCTGAATGCTCAGAAAGTCGTTATTTAAGAAGGATGATACAGGAAGCTGATAACGATAGCCTATTACTAATACTGCTGTTGCTAACTAGTGTTTATTCATAAGAGTTTGAGTTTACAGTGCATCCGGAAAGTATTCATAGTGCTTCACTTTTTCCACATTTTTTTATGCTACAGCCTTATTCCAAAATGGATTAAATTAATTTATTTACTCAAAATCCTACACACAATACCCCATAATGACAATGTGAAAAAAGTTGTTGCAAATTTATTAAAAATAAAAAACCTGAAAAATTACATGTACATAAGTATTCACAGCCTTTGCTCAATACTTTGTTGATGCACCTTTGGCAGCAATTACAGCCTCAAGTCTTTTTGAATATGATGCCACAAGCTTGGCACACCTGTCTTTGGGAATTTTTGCCCATTCCTCTTTGCAGTACCTCTCAAGCTCAGGTTGGATGGGAAGCCATCTCCAGAGATGTTCAATAGGATTTAGATCTGGGCTCTGGCTGGGCCACTCAAGGACATTCACCGTGTTGTTGTGAAGCCACTCCATTGATATTTTGGCTGTGTGCGTTGGGTCATTGTCCTGCTGGAAGATGAACCGTCGCCCCAGTCTGAGGTCAAGAGCACTCTGAAGCAGGTTTTCATTCAGGATGTCTATGTACGTTGCTGCATTCATCTTTCCCTCTATCCTGACTAGTCTTCCAGTTCCTGCTGCTGAAAAACATCCCCACAGCAGATGCTGCCACCACCATGCTTCACTGTAGGGATGGTATTAGCCTGGTGATGAGCAGTGCCTGGTTTTCTCCAAACGTAACGCCTGGCATTCACTCCAAAGAGTTCAATTTTAGTCTCATCAAAATACAGAATTTTGTTTCAGATGCCTTTTGGCAAATTCCAAGCGGGCTGCTATGTACCCTTTACTAAGGAGTGGCTTCCGTCTGGCCACTCTGCCATACAGGCCTGATTGGTGGATTGCTGCACAGATGGTTGTCCCTCTGTAAGGTTCTCCTCTCTCCACAGAAGAACGCTGGGTTGGGGTTATAGTTGATAAGCAATTGAGAATACATGAGATTTGTCATTGCAAAGTATAACCATAACAAAGCGAAACTTTATCATTTGCATGTGTTATAAAGGCTTTTCAAGAGAGTTAAAAGCATTCGGGGACAATAACGTACAACATTTGTAACTTTAATGAAGAATACATTTATTTGATTATTAATACTAATACTTAATATTAAGACTACACAGTGTTATTTTACACTTCATTACTCAATTTCTGTACCTGAATACTGTTTGACTCTCAGGAAAAACCATAAAGCACTGTTTTCAATTTTTCTTTTTGCTTTATTTTACTTTTTTCTTTGCTCTGTTGTTAATTATTCTTGCTTAAAAATGTGTTTATTAGTTTTTTATACATGATTCACAACCTTACAAAATCAACCCAATCAATCTAAATGAATGATTTTTTTTCTCCCCAAACAGAGTTATTCAAGCCATCTAGTGAAATTGTAATCATATCTCAATATATATAGCAGAAAAACTAAATATTGCAATATCAGATTTTTGCAATATCGTGCAGCCCTTTTGTGTACTACAAAAAAAAAAAAAGTAAAGTTCTATCTTAGTCTTCTACATTAAGTAAACTTTTCTTGTTGAGGTAACTGCAAAACCCTTTTCACAAATGTTTTCCGTGGTTTGATGGTGATATCTAGATAGTAAAACACGAATAGTGTGTTTTATAAAAGAAAAAACAAAAAGTCTCATTAAAATGGCTGGTTTGTAAGTAAATACATTTTTTTAATGAATTTTATATTTTTATTACTATATACAGTATTTTATATGGTCAAAGATGAAAAGGGTTGCTCATAATACACCTTTCTTTGATTTAAACATTTTTCCTGAGAATATTTGGTCTCCAGATGTCTATGAAAATGAAGCAAATTCACAATCAGTATTTCTGGCAGCCGCCCCAGATTTGACTACAGACACTAATGTATGCAATAAGACCTTCTTTTACAGCTAAACTGGTTTTTGTTGTGCCTGACAAATTTACATACATTAAGCAAGTGATTTTATCTAAAGTGATTTACAAATAAGGAATACAAAATGTTATTTATTAGAAAGATTCAATTAATGATGAGAAGAGCTAGTATTACAAAGTTTCAGACATCAAGTTTTGTTTTTGTTTTTTTGTAAGGGCAAAATCCATTTAAATGCAGGAATCCCACTTTCCAATTGGGGTTGTGAAGATCATTCCACCAGCAATGAACAGTGAATGAAAGTGTTCTGGAAAGTGATTTTGAACAAGGGTGAGCAGAGTGAAAAGTGGAGTCAGACCTACAGCAAACCACCTCACACATTAAATATTTCTTTTATATGGAATTTATATTGAATGATAAACATTTTAACAGTGCCTACCATAACTAAACTTGTATAAAACTTAAAAAAAACATAAAAACTATAATAAATGAGTAAAATATAATGAATATGTAGTATATATAGCACATATTCAGCTAATGCTGAGTAATAAATGTCTCTAGAAAAAAAATATTTCTTCTAGCTAACTAATGAGTTTTTGAGATACTGGCATTCCTGAGATAAATATAAAGTGTTAAATGGCATATATAGTTTACTTTACTGACATCTGAATCACTGACTACAGGAGGCACAACATTTTTAAGATGTGTGCCATTTATGTCAACATACCTTCTACTGTTTATTTATGATTTTATTTTACTTCATCTATATAGTAAAAGCTTTTGCATTCAATTTGATCTCTCCGTCACCAATACTGATGCTGTATGGCTCAGTTTCCGACTGATATGGAAGTATGATTGAATGATTGTATATTTGTTCTTCAAAATATACTGACATGATTGGCTGTTACTGATTAGATTATTTTCGCATGACCACTAATAATTTTCATAATAACAGCTAAAATATAGGACTGTCCCAGGAAAAAAAAAACAGGACATTAAGTGACCTTATTTTGAACCTCCATGCGATCTTCACCTTCAGGGTTCACTGCACGTCCACTGTAAAAGCATCCACTCTAAATAAGGTTTTTCACTCACATTCATGAACGAATCTTTCTCATTCAACCCCTGAATGCCTAGAACACTCATGATTTTTTACTGGATGATATAGGAACTGTCTTTGCTGTTTTTTTTTTTTGCCCCTGGGAATCCAAGATGGCCACTAAAACGCAGTTCACTGTCATGTGCTCTGCTTCTTCTCAGAAGTCCCTCCAAAGGCTCGCTGCAAGGAAAAGCAATTCCTTGCAAACCCATCGTTTTTTTGTCAGATGAAGGCTCAGCAAAAATAAAAAGGTGGTAATTCTTTATTAGCAGACATGTAACAAGGATTTACTGCTCTCATCCTCAATCCTCCTAAGGCCTGAACTTCTGGGAATTCTTCCCCAAGCCACATTCAGCTTCGCCCATGGCTAACACGCGTTTTTTGGAGCGTGTACGTCAGGGAGAGTGTCACTTTTTGTCTAAGGGTTGGCGGAGAAATGGCAAAAGCTGTGTGCACACCGCAGGAGTCCCTAAGGTGCTCAGATCTGCATAATCGTAGAGAGCGAGGCGTCTCAGCCTTGGCTCAAGAGGCGACTCATGAAAATTTAACAGGCATCTGCCTATTTCATACAGGCTGCCGTAAACCAGACGCAGAATCAACAAGATTTAGCAAAGAAAATTAGCAGCACCAGATAATTTAGACATTGATAAATAATTCATAGACAGTGAATATTCAGACTTTGCCCCAAAATTAATATACTTGGAGGGAAATTCTAGCCACTACAACTATGTAATATAGATGGATGTGTAAACCACATAGGGTTGCTGAAATATCGAGGGAAACCGTTTTTAAATGTCTGATAAAAATGTCGGCTATATGCATGAATCTAAATGTGTTTTAAATATAAAGTAAATTATCAAATTATTTAAATTAATTATGTGATTTCATTATTTATTCATTTTAAATATTTTGCATATTATTATTTATATAAGTTATTTAGGTAAAAGGTGAAAAGAGGGTGTTCAAGCATCAAAACAATAAGTGCAAAAACTGTCATTTCCCCCCTTATACATTACAATTTTAATAATAAAAAAAGAATGACTCATTCAGTGTAACAACAGTTTATATACCAAAAATATTACATTAAATCTTACTTACAATATTATTAATATTATTTAAAAATACTCTATTTAAGGCCTGAATTTGTGCAGACCCAAAATATTTATTAATTGTAATTTTTATACTTCGCCACTTTCCTTCAAACCACTAGAATTTACCCATTTGTCAGCAAAAAGTTTTTACTAATTAAAATCACTTGTTCGTTTATGAATTCAATAAGTGCACGTTTTTTTTTACTTAAATATATCTGTTAATTACGATGAAAGTGTATTTCACCCCTATTTTGTCAATTTATTCCTAATAGTTAATTGAGACATTTAAGAAGACAAAACAAATGCATTTAATGTGCTTTTTACATATACTTTGCCGTTTGATTGACGGGACAATCTATATTTATACTTTGCCCATCAACTTCCTGGCATATTTGTGAAACTTTCTAACTAATACCTGACAACTTCCTGGCAAGTCTACTTATCTTAAGGCTTCATATTGCATTTGCCAGCTGTTTATTTAGGCTAGGAAGTCACATGAATGAAACAGATAGTGAGCTTAGTGTGTCTGTCCTGGTTGGATTCATTAGCTCAGGTTTGTGACGTATATTTTCATGGTGCTACTCAGCATGGCCACTGCAGGTGGGACTGTCCTTGATTTATATTTCTCCTCTCATCATTATATTTAATCATACATGCAGCCTTGTTTCATACAGAGAGCAAAGTTCCACTCGCAGACCGCCCGTGGAATGATCTAGAAACATGCACGGTGAGTAATTACTAAAAGGGGCATTGAGTTTACCTCAAAGCTCAAATCAGGACAGTATATCTGGCACAGAAGAACTTTGAAATATTTATGATTTATGGGGGTAAAGTTCTGCAGAAGTACAAACTTTAAAAACAATTAAATTCCTGACTCAAATTTAGAGAGACCTCTATTGACCACCTAGAGGAGCTGCAGGTAGTTTAATTATGCAGTTTGTCTTTAAAAACTATATTTATCAATATGAGCAGATGTCCCAGAGTGGAATACAAGACAGAGAAACCCCCATTCATTTAGTAACAATTATAATGAATATATAGTGGACAGGCGACATGGTGGCTCAGTGGTTAGCACTGTCGCCTCACAGCAAGAACGTCGCTGGTTTGAGTCCCGGCTGGGTCAGTTGGTATTTCTGTGTGGAGTTTGCATGTTCTCCCTGTCATGGCGTGGGTTTCCTCCGGGTGCTCCGGTTTCCCCCACAGTCCAAAGACATGGCCTATAGGTGAATTAAATAAACTAAATTGGCCGTAGTGTATGTGTGTGAATGAGTGTGTATGGATGTTTCCCAGTACTGGGTTGCAGCTGGAAGGGCATCTGCTGTGTTAAACATACGCTGGATAAGATGGCGGTTCATTCTGCTGTGGCGACCCCTGATGAATAAAGGGACTAAGCCGAAGGAAATTTAATGAATGAGTGTAGAGGACAGCATATACGCATTCAGAAAAATTATATCTAGAATATTTTTAAACAAGTTTTGGAGCTGTTTTCCTGAAGTAAATGTAACGTGTTATAATTGTGAATCATAATTTTTTGGGCAGATTCTTTTAACATAAGCCATTAAATGTTTTGCTATAACTATAGTAAACCACCTTCCAACTTTCAAAATGTATGTGCATCCTGACATTTTTATTAAGCAATTTTGGCAACACTTCATTTGAAGGAGGTGTTCATAAGGCTGTCATGAATCCCTAATAATCAATGTGAATGAGATTTTATGCATGCTTATGACAACTGTTATTAAGTGTCATTCCCTCAGTAATGTCATTATAAACCCAAAGATGACATTGTTTGTTATGACAACTTGACATAAACAAATAGATCAGTCTTTATCTTTGTCATTCATTCATTCATTCATTTTCCTTCGGCTTAGTCCCTTTATTCATCCGGGGTCGCCACAGTGGAATGAACCGCCAATTTAGCCAGCATGTTTAACACAGCGGATGCCCTTCCAGCTGCAACCCAGTACTGGGAAACATACATACACACTCATTCTCACACAAACACTACCGCCAATTTAGTTCATTCAATTCACCTATACCGCATGTCTTTAGACTGTGGGGGAAACCAGAGCACCCAGAAGAAACGCATGAGAACACGGGGAGAACATGCAGACTCCACACAGAAATGCCAACTGACACAGCCAGGACTCAAACCAGCGACTTTCTTGCTGTGAGGTGACAGTGCTAACCACTGATGTCTTTGTCATGACAACTTGATATTGTTAAAACAACAAAACCTGTTATAAATCTGTCATAAACATGATTGCCATGAGGCTATTATAATTGTGTCATGAATATTTATCTCATCACTTTTTCAGTGGAACAAACTGTATCTGTCATTAGAATGTCTCATTAAAAAAGTTTAATTTTTAAGAGCGTCATTAACATTTAATGACATTTTAATGACAAATTCAGTTTGTACCACTTTAGTTGAGGTAAAATAAAAATAGTAATCACGCTGTTATAAAATTCATTACATATCTATAATGGCTTCACAACAATCATGTTTATGACAGATTTATGACAAGTTTTGTTGTCTTGATAATATCAAGTTGTCATGAAAAATACAAAAACAAGTTGTGATGGATTGTTTATGTCAAGTTGTCATAACCAACAATGTCACCTTTGTATTTAAAATGTCCTAACTGAGCGAATGACAGTAGTTATAAGCATGCATAAAATCTCATCACATTTTATAAAGGTTTCATGACAGTCTTATGAACACTCCTTCAAGTAAAATGTTCCAAAACGCATATAAAAATTGATATAGTTATTGATTATGTTATTTTCTTCTACAGGTGGTCAGAAATTTTTGAAAAGATAAAATATGTTTGAAACATGAAGCTTTTTTCATAATAAAAAAAGACCAAAAATAGAACTGAAATATGGGACAGCGTTTAAGGGTCTGTTTATGCTAATTATCAAGTTTTTGACTACTGCATCAACTAAACTACACTCAAAAAAATTATTACTACAAACTACTTATTTAAAATGAGCTGAAACAACACAATGCTTGGGATTTTTTGGGGGCAACTTAATTGTTTTATGTTCAATCCACTTAAATTTTGTTAAGTTAACTTAATGGATTCGTGTTGGGACAACATGTGTGAATTGTGTGGAACCCTGCATGCGTTTTCTACAGTGTACGTACAGAAAGACACATTCTGTGATTTGACTTTAGATACACAGCCAAGCAAAACAAGGCTGTACGCAATGCAACACTCAGTAAAACAACAATATCCAGGTCAACAAGCAGCAACAAGCACAGTTAACATTAAGTTTACAGCTAGCCTGCATATATTAAAGAATAATAGCAATGACTCACTTGTGGACAGGCCTTGAGCTAATGTTCTTCACAACTTCAGAAAAAAAAAGCCTTAGAGCAGCCAGCAAGGACAGGACTTGCATTATACATGACATTTCTCAAACATGGACATGAATTGTAAAAATGTGTTCAACTTCTTGGTTAGAGTTGTTCATTTAGAGCAGTTAATTTATGTGATTCTGTCCATTGCAGATTATAAATTTCCAATTTTAAATTCCCTTCAGTCGTCGCAAGAAAATGGCTTGTCCCTGGAAAAAAATGTCGCAGAGTTTGAAAATGTGCCATAAATTATGCATATATGGCAGAAAAAGGTGTTATATAAATACTGCCATGACATGTTAGATTATAGGGTTGTTTCGATTTTACATAAATATATCTGTGAATTGTGTATAACAATGGACCATGTTTTGACCCTATTTCCATTTAGTGTTTTTTATGCATATAGAAACAATTTGACAACATCAAATTAAATTCAGAGCTGCTATTTTATATATGAGAATTTATGACTGGGGGCGACACGGTGGCTCAGTGGTTAGCACTGTCACCTCACAGCAAGAAGGAAACTGGTTCGAGTCCCGGCTGGGTCAGTTGGCATTTCTGTGTGGAGTTTGCATGTTCTCCCCTTGTTGGTGTGGGTTTCCTCCGGGTGCTCCGGTGTGGCTTTGGCGACCCCTGATGAATAAATGGACTAAGCCAAAGGTAAATGAATGAATATACACTGAATTATATTTATAGGGTGTCTGTTTTAAATAATGATAAAAATGTATGAATTATGAAAAAAATTTAACTGTGTTACACATTAATTGTTTTGATGCTTGTGTTTGACCCATTCATATACATTCTACATATTTTATAGTATTTAATTATGTATTTGCTCTAATATATACCTAGTCATATTTTGTAATATTTAGTTTAATAACATTATAATATTACTAAAACTTTAAATAAAAAAATATTAATACAATTTTTTCCCAGATATATACATTTAGATTTTTTATATTACATTATATCACTCTAGCCTATAATTCCTATTAATGACGTAAAAGTAATCATGTACTGTAGAGTAATATATAATTTGCAGTAGGCACTGTAAAGCAAAGTGTTACTAATGGAAACCCCAAGAAATAGGAGCACAGCACCTGGGGATGAACTTACTAGCGGGTCACGGCACCATGAATATGCATAACCTGCCATTTCCTCAAGATGATTAGCCGCCCTGAATGCCCTCAAATGCTGAATAGCCTCCCATGCTGACTGAAATTGAAACTGATGGCGTATCATTTCTGGGGAACCGTAGGTGTTATGCTGGGTAGGGGCCAATCTGGACAGAATTAATGGGGCAGAAAATAGAGTACGCAAAAAAAAAAAAAAGCCCAGTTTGAAAAGCCTGTGATAATATTTGAGTTGGCATGGAAAGAGCAAAGCATGGGTATTTGCATTTAGAGAACAACCCAAAAAAATATGAATCTGTGCTGCAAGATGGAGAAACCATTTCCAGGTTAATAATGTATGCTTCAAACATGCCTGTAGCCAGGGTTTGAAAATTAGTCTGTGTTGTTTTGAATTTTGCAATAATAATGGCTAGAGATACAATTTGTTAAGCCTAAAAGCCAATTAAAGTAGAAATATAGATTTAGTTTTATTACAGCAATATATGAATATATTGTTGTACTTTTTATACAAATTGGCACATGAAGGATACATAGGATTTATTGCTCTATTTGCTCTGCATGGATGTTTCTGAATGCTGTCATGACTTTGCTAATGGTTAGCAAACTACTAAGCTATAATAGAAATATAGCAGCCTTCATCCTGGCTGTCACAATTCTGGTGTGTCTATGTGTTGTGTTTTATGTACTTCTGTTTATGTCATGTCATTCCTTTGTTCTGTTTTCCCGGCATTTGTTAGTTTCATTAGTTCCACCTGTGTCGCACACCTGTATGTATTCAGTTTAATCATGTCTTGTGTATTTATACCCCTGAGTTCAGTTTATTCGTTGTCCGGTATTATATTGTCACCACTCCTTGTTCCAGTTTCTGTTGTGAGTGTTTTTGTGTAAATAAATACGTGTTTTTGATAATCCTTCTTTACTGATATAGTACAACCGTGACACTGGCCAGTGTTTTCATTTCAGGTGTTCTACAGTTATGTTGTACAAGGGTTATTATGCTATTGTTTTGATACTGTTTGATAATGCAACGATATTGCATTTGCATTTGCCATTTTGCATTTGCCTTCTGTGGTCAATAAACTATCCGCATGCTCCTTTTTTGACAGCTATCTGTGCATTTTCTGTGCATCTTTAAAGAGCACATTCCAGGTTAGAGACCCCAGTGAGTCAATGTGCATAAAAGTAAAGAACTAGATTTTCTTTAAAATATACTTTAAAGTTCATTATTGAGCCATCTAGAGTAGTTTTTAGCCACGGAAATGTTTGCCGTTGATTTAGTGTTGCCAGATATTGAAAATATAACAAAATCCCCCGAAAATAAGTTCAAATCTTGTATTTTGCAAATAGGATATAGAAATCATTGTTGTAGGAAGTATTATGGGATCATGAACACCACAGGTTTTTTTAGGTTCTCTAAGGTCCACTTAAAGTATTATCAAGATTTTTTACATCAAAAAAATATTTAGAAGCAATTGTCTTTTTTCTGAGCCGTTTTTGACCTCATCAGAATGCTCTGTTTAAATGGCTGTAGCAAATTTTTGACTAAATGCCCACTGCTGATTGGCTAACATATTAACCGGACTAAACAGGCAGTGCAGAGAAGTAGGCTTCAACAAAGTCCCATTAAGGCAAGTCATTTCATTAGGAATTGTTCGGGCAATTCTGTTTGAATGAGGAAACATCAAATTCTTCAAAACTGTTTGCTAAGCTTACAATTACATTACATATTTGGAATCACCAATAAAATTAAACAACAACTGTCTAATAAGTTTCGTTTCTAAACATTGGAATCAGCATGTTTTCAGGTTGCCCAAGCTAATGCACATACGAAGGGAACAAGATCACGACACAATCCACATTATTGGCCATTTTCCACATTATCATCCTCTGAATCGCGCTGGTCTTCTAAAGTAATTCACAACTTGGTCTTGATGGTAAATCTCCTCCCAAAATTCCTCATTCACAACTATACGGGTGACATGTCTTGTGTATTCTATAGACTTTGGTTTCAATCTTCTGTGGAGGTGGAGCTTAGCCACTCTATTGCACAATAATAGCAGAACATTCCTAAACCTGTGGTTTTCGCAGATGACCTTCAATATAAGCTAATATTATATAAAATACAAAATTTTGAGTTCTGGAACATAAAGGATGTTTTTATACTACTATAACCTCCTATATGTCAATAGATTAAGAAAATTTGTGTTTTCAATTCATTCATTTATTCATTCATTTTCTTTTCGGCTTAGTCCCTTTATTAATCTGGGGTCGCCACAGCGGAATGAACCGCCAACTTATCCAGCATATGTTTCACGCAGCGGATGCCCTTCCAGCTGCAACCCATCACTGGGAAACATCCATACACACTCATTCACACACATACACTATGGACAATTTAGCCTACCCAATTCACCTATACTGCATGTCTTTGGACTTGTGGGGGAAACCGGAGCACCCGGAGGAAACCCACGCGAACACGGGGAGAACATGCAAACTCCACACAGAAATGCCAACTGACCCAGCCGAGGCTCGAACCAGCGACCTTCTTGCTGTGAGGCGAACGTGCTACCCACTGCGCCACCGTGAAGCCCCTGTTTTTCAATTCATGACCCTATTAAAAACAATCCAACAAAGCCATGTTTATAATAACATGATCTGGCAACATGGCATTGTGCCCTTACTGAATGTCTGAATTCATTCAGCATCATGATTTGAATTTTTTCTTTTTTTCTTTCAGAAACATCACATTTTAAACAAAAACATTCAGTCCTCGCTGATGTCGCTTCAATTGAACTTGACGGATAGCTCAGGTTATCCTTTAAAAGACTGTTAACATCAGATTAAAGCTTCAGACATAAATCAGACAGGCAAGAGGTCTACCTACATGCACTCGATCACGGCTTCATTAGCTGACTGACACCGCTAAACTGAAGCGCCTGGAACCACAATGACTGTCCATCATTCATGTGCTGCTCTCACAAGCAGGCTATAACTAATCATAACTCCCTGCTCCAGGCATCGTTCACGCCATCAGTCTAATTCAGAAAGGCAGAGGAGGGCGACTGGCGTTCAAAAGTCAAGCATGTAGGACACTTTGCTAGTGGCCAGACAGAATACTCACAATTGGTTAATTTTAGTTTTGTCTTGAGAGCACTAAGGACAGATAAGGTGTTAAAAGCCTCAAAAAAGTTTTTTTTATGCTGTGATATTGAGGACTGGTCTGTTTTTAATGCAATTTTAGATAAGGTTGTAATTCCTAAACTTTGAACCAGTGTCCTGAGACAGTAAAATGTTTTGGAGAAAGCATGCTCCCTGTATTCTTCCTCGTAAAAGCATTTATTCTCCTGGTCTTTGTTACTGCATTTTCAAATGAGTAAAATAATAATAAATGAATAAATAAGGCCAAGTATGTTGTAGATATTTATACAACAGTTCTGTCTGGTTCTCGAATCTGTGTGATATTAAAGTAATATCAGCACTCGTACAGCCTCTTCACCCTTGTGTATTACTCTGCCCTACGAGTGGCAAGCAGTTTGACTACAGTTTGACAAATATTGCCGATTCTGTTAGACAACAATGTACTTTTGAGGCTTTTTTAGGTGAGAATGTAGTTGTTTAGATAACAACTATGCAGTTTATCTATAAGGATAGTGCCTATTTTAAATATTCATAATTTCGGAGATTCAGCGCGTTGGCGGCCAGCGCCAAGATGGCGACAGAGACCACATAATAAGTCCTTAGGGGAGAAAAAGAGCATTTTTTCAGCATACATTTCAAACTACAGCTGAACAAATCATTACAGAACAGGTAAGTGACATTCTAAGTCGATCTCTCTCTTTTATATTTTGTAGTGCTGTATTTTTACCATAGTAATCTGGTAGTATTTGATTTGCTCTGGCTTTTTCGAGGTTAATTATTGTGATCTCCCAATTGCAACCGAAATACTGGGAAATCTCTGTAGACTGATGCAATATCACATTTGTAGCAGTGCGATATGGCTATATATCGGCGCTGGGGGGACACTAAGGCACTCGGCCTGCAGCTTCCAGACAACGCACGCCTCCCACCAGTGTCCATATACAGCCATATCGCACTGCTACAAATGTGATATTGCTCATGTATATGTTGCATATTTAAAGCTAATTTAAACATAATATTCACTCAAAATAGTAGTATTGCTGCTTGAATATGAGCTGAATCAACACAACTAGGGAGTTTTTGGGGGGACAATTTAATAGTTTTATGTTCAATCCACTTAAATTTGTAAAAACAATTAAGGTCACTTAATCGATTTGTGTTGAGACAACATGAAGGAATTGTGTGGAACCCAGCATATATTTGAATATCATATTTAAATATAACTAATATATTTAACTGTATCTTTCATAGACCACACTGTAATAAAATTCAGCAAGAATAACACAAATAAATGACATTTTAAAGTATATTTAAAACAGAAAAGAGTTACTTTAAATTATTATTTCATAATATTAATGCATTACTTAACTTAAAAAAAAGCATAAGAGGCATTCATTAAAACACTTTTTTTTTTTTTTAATCCTACTAACTTCTGATGCTAGTATGAACGGTGTAATTCTTCAATGGGTAATTGACATATGTACTAAACAAACAGCCTGACTCTGACTCTTTATGCTTCAAAACTATCACTGTCCTCAAAACATGTGGGTTATGTGTAAAAATAGGAACACAGCTCGCAGCAAGTGATTTGAAGTTGGAAAATAATTGTCTTGAAATAGAGTGTAAGCCGTATTTTGATGGCAGAAGCAGTAGTGCTTCAAAGGTGATGAACTGAGAGATACTCAGAGAGAAGAGTAGGAGATGTTACTAACATCCCCTGATATTAGCCAGACAACATCAGGCCATAAAATTAATCTCTTACATGTATTATTATTTAGGGATGTCAAGCGATTAAAATGTTTTTATATAATTAATTACATGAAGTGGCAATTCATATTTATATAAAAAAAATTCATAGGTTTGAAACCACATGAGGCTTTGGAAATAGCAGAATTGTTAATCATGCTTAAAATAAATCACAAATTTATGTCAAAATGCCCATATTTAGATATTATTCCTTAAGCACAATATTAAATAGTTGAAAAAACAGGAAAGAAAATATTTTTTTTTAACATCCAAGCTATTTAAAATTACTTTTATTTTTTCCTTGAATAAAGCATAATTTTATTTTATTTTGCAGTGTGTGTATTTTGAATGGTCTGACACGGAAGATATTGGCAAACAAAGGCGTTTTTACAGTTTTTTGGTGCACAAAATTGTTCTCGTAGTTTTGTATGATTACAGTTCAGTCACTGAAGTCACATGAAATGTTTTGACAATGTTTTTGGTTCCTTTTCTGGACTTTAAACCTCTTACTTACGTTATGGAGGGTCAAAAAAGCTCAAATATCTTGATTTGTGTTCTGAAGATGAACAAAGGCCTCAAGTGTTTGGAATGACACAAGGGTGAGTAATTAATAACAAAATTTTCATTTTTTGAGTGAAGCAATCCTTTAATCTACATGCTTTGACAAACAGTTACTCACAACAGTCTGAAGCTCGAGCTTCTTGTTATAGAATGATGTAAACAGGACCTATGATCACAAAATGTTGTAAACAAATAGCATGACACTCTTGTAATTATTACAATCACAATCGTAACACTATAAAATTACCCCATACACTGTAAAAAATGCTGGGTTCCACACAATTGATTTGTGTTGGGACAACATGAAGTAATTAAATTAAATTAGTTTTTACAAATTTAAGTGGATTGAACATAAAAGAATTAAGTTGTCTTCTCAAGAATTGTGTTGTTTCAGCTCATTTTAAATAAGTAGTTTGAACAAACAGCAAATATCATTTTTTGAGTGCATCTATTAAAAAATTGTGCATTTCTGAGTGTGCTTTATACAAGTGAGTGGGCTTGACAAACTACCTGTAGAAACACTATTCTCTCTATATGCACTGGACACTTTACCTAAACACCATCTTACAAGGACTCAATAAGGAAAACAATCCTCATGTTGCACTACTTGTTTTCTTCAACCTTAAATACCTCTTTTGCACAATATCCTGCACAATATTGTTCTGTCTTATGTAAAAGTACTCGCATAGTCTGTCTTCGATTTTGTGTATAGTTAAATATTTATACAGTTGAAGTCAGAATTATTAGCCATCCTGAATTATTAGCCCCCTGTATATTTCCCCCCCAATTTCTGTTTAATGGAAAGAAGATTTTTTTTCAACACATTTCTAAACATAATAGTTTTAATAACTCATTTCTAATAACTGATTTCTTTTATCTTTGCCATGATGACAGTACATAATATTTTACTGGATATTTTTCAAGATACTAGCATTCAGCTTAAAGTGCAATTTAAAGGCTTAACTAGGTTAATTAGGCAAGTAAGAGTAATTAGGCAAGTCATTGTATAACGATGGTTTGTTTTGTATACAATCAAAAAAAATATTGCTTATGGGGGCTAATAATATTGACCTTAAAATGTTTTTTTTTTTTTTTTTTTAACTGCTTTTATTTTAGCCGAAATAAAACAAATAAGACTTTCTCCAGTAGAAAAAAAATATTATATAGTTAATACTGTGAAAATTTCCTTGCTCTGATAAACATCATTCGGGAAATATAAAAAAAAAAAGAAATCACAGAAGGGCTAATAATTTTGACTTCAACTGTATATATGCTGTATATATAGTAGTTAGTATCGTTAGATTACTGCTCCGATGTGTTAGTTATGTATAGGTTTAAAATAGCTCTTACCTCCAGTGTTGTTTTGATATTTATGATTATGTTTATTCATGTAGCAATTATGTAACAGTTTCATTCCACTGTAGGTCCACACATGTAGTGGAATGACAATAAAGCTCAACTTGACTTGATAATGTTCAGTTTCATTGCACAGACTGACCATTTGGCTTCAAGAGACCTCGTCACATTGTCAGGAGCTATGCAAATTAATTTTGTTTTGTCAGCATAACTGTTTGACTCTCAAAGTGCCAGTATTACCAAACATCACAGTTTCAGCTAAAATAAATCTTTAAAGTACAAATGAAATCAAAACTAACCATATGATTTTGTTAGCTCAAGAGAGAGCTTTTTGTTGCTAGTTTGTGGTAAAGAATTCATCTGTGCATGTCATTAAGAAAAAAAAATAGTTTGCCCTTGTAATCTTTGATTGAAATCTGAAAATGCACTTCCTGGTTTTTTTTTTCCAGTTAAATTGTCAGATTGCGTATGTCTTAGGTGTTCAGGTATCCAACTGTCAGTTTTGACAACAAATAACAAAAGAAATGGTGAGGAGGAGGTGTCTGTTAGGTTGTAATAACTCTCCCTAAACCCTTTTTTAATTAAATGCCTACTTTACTACATCCCATAGATATATACACTAGATAACGCATACCGACCCTGAGCATGCGTCAATACCACCATTTGTACAGTGCTCCCAGGACAAAAGTCATTCAACTGCACTAGTCAAGACTAAAACCAATCTGAAGATGCTGGACTTTAGCGCGGCGTACGGGCGTAGTAACGAGCAAACAAAGAAAACAAAGTATAAAGGCAGAACATTTCATAGGTAAGATTTAGTTTTTTACGTTTTTGTATGTAAGAACTTTTTGTGCTAAACAAGTAATGTCATTGATGATAATACAGTCACTTACTGCACTGACCATAAGGCAAAGTAGCACCAACTTGCACTAAATTCTAGGCTTATGCTAGTTTTGTTTAATAAAATCAGCAAACAATGTAAATGAAATATGACAACAAGACATTGTGGTGCCTGAAAATTTTATTATTGTCGGCTAAGTGAAGTAACGGCTAGTTTTTGAAGTAACTTATAAGGCTACCTGATATCATAACAGTGCCTGCACCTCAATGTGCATGCTGTCTACCCTAAATTATTGAATATGACAAAGGTTATATACCATTTCGATCAGAAAGGTGGATATGCACATTTATACGCAGGGAAATTGATGGTTCACACGAGTCGTTCATAACGGAGATTCATTCACGAACAAATCGCTCCCTCTGTTGAATTAGAAGTGAAAGCGGGAGAGAGGGTGTGTTTCAGGACACGGATTAGATCAAATTTAACAGGGAGGGATAATACATTTCCATGCACACAAACACATGCTCTTTTTCGGCAATGCCTGTGTGGTCACTTATCCATTGATATAGAAAAGTGATGTAAAATTATAATTTTCGCAATTTAAAAAAAATGTTGCATACTGACCACCGGGAAAACTCCCGATCATAGATATATGTATATATGTCTATGTATCTATGGCTCCGGATGGCTAGTGCTCCACTGCACCTTCGTCCCACATTCATTTTAAAGGAGCGCTACCCTGTACTAAAATGGAGGCTCTATTGACGCATTCCTTCCTATAGACAACAATAGCGTAGGCGACATCTAACGTAAATATCTATGTCTACATCCATTCAGCTCGCAGTAGAAAAAACAAGCCAGGCCCAATGTTTTCTCATTTAATATTCCGTTTCTCTAGGAACTGCGTCACAATAGGGAAAAAAAAAAGGGTCGCAGCTTCCGGTTCATGTGAATTAAAAAAAAAAACATCAGTTTAAAGCCTGACCTACAAAGCAGAACACAGCTAAGCGAACAATAAAACCTTGACAAAATGATTTTAGTTTCGAAGATTAAAGTGTAGGACACAGTACGTGGACTTGATGTGCTGTGAAATGGCTATAAAGGTTTTTTTTTTTTATTCAGCCGCTGATTTAATTTATTAACTTCGGAGAAAGTAGGCCAGTTTTAAATGGCAGCTCTTTGCTTCCACCATTAACTTCCATGATTGATTCGCTGTTTGTGGAGCTTCCGTGGAGTGTTAATCAAGTCTGTGTTCCTCAAAACTAACAACTGATTCACTCCGACTGCAGCAGAAAACCTGAAAAGCATCCTTTCTAATCATCCCCGAGTGCAGACACCTGGACTGAATGAAGCGACCTGAGGGAATGAGCTTTTCCATTTATAAACGGTTATAAATAAGCTGGTTTCATGCTGGTGCATCGCAGGACTGAATGGCATTAATGAAGGTGACTGGATGTAAAAAAAAATAAAAATCATTGGGAGTTCAAACGCAGTCGGAGCATAAAGGATTAAAGTCAAAGTTGTCTCACGTCTGAGCTTCGTCATTGGCTCATTATATCCTGCATGAGTCACCAACCAATCGCTCTAGTCGCTTTTTCTGCTACCAGTGCCAGAATGCTGATGACCAACAGCTGAACACATGTAAATGGGTCGGTATTAATGTGGAAAACTTAATTAAGAGCATATTTGCTGGTTTAATGGTTTGCGGTTTTCGAAAAATAACCAAGATTGCAACTTTCAAAACTGCTGACTTGAAGATTGACCACTTAAAAGATTAATTTTGGTCTTGCTGGAAAAAAATGTATGTAGGAAAAATATATATCTGTAATTTTTCGATAAAGTGTAACAACTTAGCTCCACATCGCATTACCTAGACTAGCATTCAGACGTTTGAGGGTCTTTTCAAAACTTTTTAACATTGATAATAATAAGAAGTGTTTAATGAGAATTTAATTAACATGCAAGTATGATTTTTGAAGGATTGTGTGTCATCACAGCAATTAATTGCATTTTAAAATACATTTTTAAACAGCAATTCTAAATTGTAATAATACGGCAATATTAACTCTTTAAAAATTTTTATTATTTTCCATTAACCATTAAATTATTTACCATTTATTTAGGGGAAAACATGTTAAAGAATAAAAATAATAATACAGTGATGCTGATGGTTATTACAATTATTATGATTATGATGATGGTTATTATTATTATTTTTATTATTATTACTTATATGTTTTATATATATACACAACAGTTCTGTCTAGTTCTCGAATCTGATTGGCTGATAGCCGTGAGATATTAAAGTAATATCAGCACTCGTACAGCCTCTTCACCCTTGTGTATTACTCCGCCCCACGAGTGGCAAGCAAAGGACTACAGTTTGACAAATATTGCAGCTGTTTGACAACATAATGTACTTTTGAGGCTTTTTTTAGGCGATAATGTAGTTGTTTAGATTGCAACTATGCAGTTTATTTATAAGGATAGTGCCTATTTTAAATATTCATAATTTCGGAGATTCATCGCGTTAGCAGCCATCAGCCTGTCCTACTGAGCAGAGCAAAGACGGTTGACGTTCCGCCACAACATGGCGACAAAGACCGCATAATAAGCCCTTAGAGGAGAAAAACAGCATTTTTTTCAGCGTACATTAAAACTACAGCTGAATAAATCATTACAGAACAGGTAAGTGACATTCTAAGTCAATCTCTCTCTTTTATATTTTGTATTGCTGTATTTATACCATAGTAATCTGGTAGTGTTTGCTCTGCTATGGTTTCATGCCGTTCGGCCTTATAATCTTAAAATGTGAGCAAAATCACCTGTTTTGTCATCATTTTAGACATTACGCTAGAGAATCATTCAAATACTAGCTCTAAAGTGACATTTGTGAAGTAGCAACGGTTTCTGCTGTTCTGACGGTCAGCTGCAGATGTGATTGAATGGCGGAAGAAAGTAGTTCCTCATACAAAGGGGTTTTTGAGACTCTCCGTGTTTGATTTTCTTTTTTATATACACGATTATGCCGTCGAACTGTTGTATAAACGCAATATCACATGAGCAGCAATGCGATATGGCTGTATATCGTCACTGGTGGGACACTAAGGCACTCGGCCTGCAGCTTCGAGCCAACACACGCCTCCCACCAGTGCCAATATACAGCCATATCGCACTGCTACTCATGTGATATTGCTCATATATATATATATATATATATATGTACAAATAAAACACAAAATACATCCAAATAGGAAAAAATATTTAATAGTATGACATTTTTTTCATAAAATACATGAAGTATGTGAGTAAAGCTAACATTTTCACTAATTTCTGCAACTCTACAACTCCTTTTTACACATCCTATATCCTGTTGTCATGCTATAACCTCATAAGATAAGGATGACAAACATGTCACGCACTTGTATTGTAAGCATAAGCAATACATCTCAAACATGAACCAGAGAGAAGTGTGGCTTAAATGCTCCAGATAAATCTCATGTTTTTCAGCACCACAGATAAGCAGGCAAATCCAGGCATTTTTCAAAAGCGCTGTAAACTGCATTTTAGCATGTCAGACTCAAACACTGGGTCTCGGCTGGTCTCTGACCTTCTGAAAGCGAGCAGATCAAGCCCTGCTCCTGCGGGACAGCTGAGCATGCTAATAAGAGCAGAGCATTATGCCAATTAAAAGCGGCCAGCGACCTCAGCGAGCGCTAACAACCATTCACATTCAGATCTCACGCTAATTGGCTTTAGGGGAGACCGAGGCTGGACAGTGAAAGGTGAGAGTGTCAATCAAAAGCCCACCGCTGTCAGCGTCTCAATACAGAGACACAATAAACAGAGCCAATCCTCCTCCAACATCACTGCATTATTCAGACAGGACAGAGCCAAGAACAACATCAGCACATGCAGAATAATAATAACCAACTCTGCTGTATTCTTACTGTATTAAAGGGTCAGATTTAAACATGTGGCTTTATGGAATGCTTGAATGTGTCTACAGGACAAAAATAAATACAAATGTAAAAATGTAGACATGTTTTTCAAACAGAATATTTTTTTTATAAATTGAAAAATTTATAAACATTATATAATAATAATAGTAATAAATGACATTGTTTTGATTATATTAATGTATAAATAATAGTAATAATAATAATAAATAATTATATAATAATAAACAATCAAAATAAAAAGATATACATAAAATCCAATAGAACTTATATATTGTATATTTATTTATATATTATTTATATATTATATTTATATATAATTTCTATTGTTGTCATTCAAACCTTAATAATAATAATAATAATAACAAATAAATAATATAAACTTATAATAATTAATAATTAATTAATATATATAATTAATATATATAGAACAATAACAATCAAAACAAAAATATATACATAAAATGCAATTAAATGTATATATTTTATATATATTATTCATATATATATATATATATATTAGATTTACATATAATTTACATTGTTGGCATTCAAACCTTAATAATAATTATAATAGTAATAATAATTATTATTATTAAGGTTATTGACATGCCATTTATTATTATTATTATTATTAATATTATAGATTAAAATATCTAAATATACTGTCATTTAAATATCACTGTTACTGTTTTCTAAAACGATGACATTTACTAGTATTTTATTATTTTCATTATTATTATTATTAATATCATTACTACTACTGAGTATGCTGTGGGTCACAGACATCATTAAAATCAATACTGAAAATAAGAGAAGCCCCACAAACTCTTTTCTCTGTACCATGAGTGCCATCTAGTGTTTCGACTGATTTACAAAATACACAACCTGCTTTGACAACTTTCATTCAAACACAGGGATCAGCTTAAGCCCAGTTAAGCTGATGTGGCAGTTTATACAGCACTGAGAAAACACACTTCGGCTCTGTTGACCTTTACATTTCCTTATTGCTTTTAGCAGTGCAAACATCTAGACAGTTTGCCCCTCCAAAAGAAAAAGTCCATCACATTTTTTCTGAAAACAATATGACTTTCTTTCCTCCATAAAAATAATTGAGATATTTCCATTGCTATTAAATAAATATCATAAAAGTGAAAAGTGTACACCTACAAGAAAGATTTTTCATTGGTGTTCTATGAAAGACAGAGAACTATATGGTTTAGAACAATATAAATGTGCGTAAATGACAGAATGTTAATTTTGGGTGAACCAACCCTTTATTTTATGCTACCTAAACAAAAATTGCATAACAAATAAGGTGAGAGAAGTACATTTTAAAGTACTTCATTTGGTGTACCCTGTTAAAACCCTTTTTCTTAGATTTTATACTGAAACAAATGATGAATGTGACTTTTGTGGCACAGAAAAGGAGGATGCTGTCCACTTATTTTTACATTGCATTTATAGTCAAATGTTTTGAATAGATTTGGAAGGCCTCCTTAGTAAATATTAAGGAATGAAGGTTTATTCTTCAAAAGAAAGATGTACTTTTCTATTTTTATAAAGAAAGTTTACCACCAAATGTGATCTTCATTGTTCATTTCAGTTTGATTATGGGAAAGTATCATATACACAAACAGAAATGGGATAAAGGCAAAACAATCCTTTGTTATTTAAGATAGGCATGAAACATTATATTGAGTTGGACTAAAAAACAGTATAGCAAAATGCACAAGTTTTATTTCACTAGACTATTTTACAATTTTAATTTTAATTACACTATTTTAATAGACTATCACTATCTATTTTAAAATCACTTATAAAACCATATCGCTTACAGTTTGGCCTATAAATATTATACTAGTTTTGTCTATTGCTTTGTTTCTAAATATATATCGGTTATTTCTCTTGGTTTTATGTCCATGTTTTTATCATTATCTCTATATTTATACTGAATATTACTCTGTCTTATGTACAGCACTTTGGTTAGACTTGTGGCTGTTTTTAAATGTGCTTTATAAATACATGAACACGAACTTGAACTTTATATGTGAATATTTTAAGCTATTTGTATGATTGTCTCAATTTTATTGTATATTCTCATTTTTACATACTGTAATCTGTTCAATACTTGATGACAATATTTTTTTTCATCTCACTGGGAAGAAACACATCATTTAATAAAAAAAAGTCTCATTTTCCACTTACAAAAAAGTAGTTTGGTAGAACCATGATTAGAGTGAAGTACCAGATGGAAAAATAGCTTGATATTTGATCATTATTCTGTTAATGTCACAAGTAAAGTTGGGTTTTCTTTAGTTTATGGTGGTCATGGAATAATATTTTCCTGTCATCATATCCAATTTCATGTCTATTAACGCAGTCTGTCTGGAATTCAATGCTTGCTTAATGTCCTTTTTCAGCCGAATTACTCACATTTTGTCAGCCACGTCATCATCTGGTTTGCATTGGCCTTGAATGCAGGGTGTGTGACTGAAAACCTTTCATATTTTCCTCTTTCTATTCTAAGATGCGTGACATCTGTCTGCTGAGTGTCTGACTAACAAGATTGAAGCTGGGTAGGCAACGCAATCAAAGTAGGCCATTTTTCTGTCAAACTCTCAGATTAAAGATAACGCATTAGCTGTTGACTGGATCAAGACAGATCTGAATGAAAGCTTGAGGGTGATTAAAAGAAAAAGAAAAGGGAAGGGTTTAAAGTCACCTTTTAACACTTTAATTTCAGTATGATGACATATTTCCAAATGAAGCAGAATGTTGAGTGGGGGGGGGGGGGTTATTTTTGCGCTCCTCTTATCTTTCACTTACAGCAAACTAACGGTTGGAGAGGCGTGGCTATGCATATTTCGTCAAAGCAGTCAAACTGACATCATCAGAGAAAGACTGCCATTCCAGAGCAGAAGCAAATGGTCAGATTTCGATTAAAGTTTACCAAAACAAACTTTTTTTTTTCAGTGTATTAACTTGCACAGCTTAACCCTTGTGTATTGTTCAAATGGACTACCCTTTCATTATGTTGGTGGCTGTTATTGCCCCATTGACTTCTATTGCAAAGCCTTGACACCAAAAAATCATGCATTCTCTGTTGGGAAGAGGTCAAATTTGTCATTTTTACTGTTAATCATCAGTTGGCACCATTAACTATTTAGATAGGCCTATGCAAAAAAGTTTTTATATGGAGTTCTATGGAGTATAAAAACAAATTATACTGTGCGTGAATAAATACACTTACTATGTTTACTATGTTCTCAGAGCTGAGCTGCTTATTTTGATTGTCTCAGACATATCAAGGTAAGTGCGCAAAGGTCTCTATCTCACACTCACATACGCACACGCACGCGCACACGCGCACGCACGCACGCACACACGGACACAAAATTATATTGACAGTCAATGGGGTAAAAACAGCCACCAACATAACGGAAGGGTAGTAAATTAGCCCAGTGTATTGTTGAGTTTTTGAAAATTTTCAAATCATTTTCTCAAAGTATGTGTCAAAATAAGATTTGTCACCAAAAATCATTCCATTTGCTGAAATACAGAGAAAGTTGTGGCCAAATTAAGACTCAAAATCACCCCAGAGTGGATGAAAACATCCCCAACAGCACACAAGGGTTAATTGTTCTCGTTAAGACTAATGTGCGCTAGCAAAATAAACATTGCAGACTTTAGGTGAAAGTCTTTTAAGTTTAAGTCATTCAAGAAATAGGGGGAGACCAGTGATTGTATGGGGATCAGTAGTGGTTGATCATGCTAGATCTCTCAAACTTTGATATGCAGTATTCAACTACAAAAAGTCCACTTAAACTTGTCCCACACCACCACAGATTTTGTGAGTTAATATCAGAGTTCTGTTGTTACAACCAGCTGGGGATAGATGTAACAGTTAGATAATTTGGTGATATAATATCTGCACTTTACAGCATATGCAAGAACTTTACATGCATCTCACGTGAGCTCAAATGGAGTTTGGAGTGTATTTTATTGATGACATCACCATATGTTGTTTCTAACTAATCAAAGCTCATGATATATTGAATTATAGCTCTGTCTATAATTATTTATACTCAATCATAACATGTCTGTAAATGTATCTATAAAGACACGTTTACAAACCTTATACTGTTTTATACTGACACATTTATAATAGTATTATTAATACTTATTAGTGATGCATTTCATTTTTCAATATACATGTTCTTTTCACAATATGCACTTATTTATAAGTAATCATTAGTAAGTCATGGTTGTATTTTTAAAGATGCAGTCTGCAATGTTAAAATGTTGTTATGCTATAGTTACAGACTCCTTAGCAAGTTAACAGATTTTGTTCTGTCAAATAAATGAATGGTTTTATGCTGTTGATTAGAGCACTATGCCTTATAAATACTTAATGTGGGTCATAATACAGTTACTAACCTTTATAAATGCATTATTGATGGCTTAAGTAATAAGTATTAATAACATTATTATAGTTGTTTTTACTATTATGTAGCTACAACTGTCATTACAATACAGCGTGTTTGTTGTGTCTTTATAGAATGATTATACATATTAATAAAAAGAGTTATACTTTATTATAAGTATGAGCTTCACAGTAAATGTGAAGTAAATGTATTAGATTCCAAGTCAAGGGGTTTTGTAATATTTATTTTGTGCTGCGCAATGAACTACATGAAAATAATCCTTTATTCATCTATAATATAACTATCTCTGTAACTATCATTAGTGTGAAAAGGAATAAAAATTTGTTGGTGTCATACTGCCACGTAGCATTCATTATACCTAGAAACTGCAGTCAAGCGTATGTTTAAGTACGTTTTTTGTGGTTTCACAAAAATGTAGATGTAGAGTCTGTACTGGAATATGTTTTTTTCTGCCTACTTATGCTGTCTACACCAAATGTGTGGAAGCTTATAAATCACAGAGAAGTACTTAGTAAGCATGGGTGAAATATTTTGGGAAACTGCATATACACTGAAATAAAATTATTCATTGGATTTATTTATTTATTTATTTTTTTTTAAGTTAAGTGGTTGCAAACAATTTATATGGGCTGAATTTAAACAAAGAAATAAAATTTAGTCATGTTCAACTTAACTTGTTTGTTTAAATTCAGCTTATATAAATTGTTAGCAACCATTTGCAATGAGCCATTTTTTTCAGTGTAGAAGGTGGTAAAAATATGTATAATCAGTATTAATATATTAGCTTAATATTTCACTTACTTGACTGGAAATTATAAGAACAAGAATGAATGTTGAAAATCATTAAGTTTGACCCACCACAAACACCTCTCTTCTGCTTGATTTGTTACAACATTTGGCAGACTATAGTACTCAAAATGTTTGTTTTTTCCAGTCTCACAGATTAGTACAGCACATAACATGACAATAATTGATCTTTTTTATCAGCAATAATCACCAAAGTATGCAAGTTTCATTTGGTTCAGTGAAATTCTCTACATTCTGCTCTCCAATATGGCCGACTATTGACACGTCATGAAATATTTTCCATTTTTGTGCACACAAATTAAATAAATTAATAAAAGAAATTACCAACTGACCAGCATTGCCATGCTCTTTCCTACTTTTTAATAGATATAAAAAAAACTATATACTTTAGTTGTATAGTGATAGTAAATGCTAATATTCTGAACTGAAAGCATCTGCTTTAATCAAAATAGATGCATCCTCAAAATCAACATCCACACTTTTGGTCATGATGTTTGCTACTGTTTAATGCTACAAGTTGTTGAGGTCACGGAATACAATTCATGAGCGATCTTTCCAACTCAGAACAGCACCTATAATAAACATCTTCATTTTATTCCCATAAGAACGTATTCATGGCAGCAGGGGTGGATTTAACCAATAAGCAAGGTAAGCAAGGACTTAGGACCCCCAATAAAGACCTATAAATTCATATAATTTATATATAACATAGTTTTCTATCATACTTTGTATGCAAAGGGTCTAACAAATAAAACCTTTATGTAATTATTACATCCAGAATGTTTTTACTTTTATTTCAGAAAAGAAGATTAATTGTTGTGAGAAAATAAATGAATAAAAATAAATACATATAAAATAAAATAAAATAAAAACACAAAGCATACATGTTAGGACTGAAGGGTCCCATGGCTGGAATTGCTCAGGACCCCCAAATCACTAAATCCGGCATTGCATTGCGACTCTCTCTTTTGATAAAATCCATGGAGTTTTATCTTTTGTTTATCAGTTTGGTTTGAAAGGAGACAAATCTGCATAACACCGTGTCCTAAAAACAGGTGACGCGACAAGATTACAGTGACAAGCAATTTGGCTGTCCACACCACACACGACGCGACATGACAGAATCAATTAAATACTAGCCATTCATTTAAATACCAGTCGCTGCACTCCCAACGAAATGGTAGGTAATTACTAATACTGTTCTCAACAACAATTATATAATAACCACACCTGTTCCACTTCACAAGTTACACTGGAACAAAAAAAATCAACACACTGGCTAGGCCAAATACACAAGACCAGTGAGACGTTCCAGTCATTCCTGCATGCCAGCGAATCCATTTGGCAATGGTTGTTATGTTGCACAAAATAACACAGATTCGTTACTCAACTTTCATTTCCCATGCCAAACCTCACAATACTGATGCACAATGACTATACATCTTTAGATCAGTGCAGTTATTTTAATAACACCCATTCAACCCAACAAGAGTCTTCTAGCATGACCTGTTTTGTTGTAAATTTAAATCTATTATCTGCCAAGACATCGGGCATATTTTGCATGCTGTATTTGTTTCGCTTTCTGATGAGCTGTTTAAATTCAATCCATTCTCTATACAGAATATGAAAATGTTTTGCGTCTCAAGTCTCTTTATCTTTGAGAATTGCTCCTTTTTGAGGTCCACGTTCACTTTCAGAATCATGCACAGCTAATGTATTATTTTGATACACTGAATACTAGGATATAATGAAACGTGACATAATATTAGGGAAGGTTTACATTGTGTCTGTGAGTAAGTCTTGAAAACACAGATGTTTACTGAAGTGAATCATAGGTTTCTAATATCATTAGAATAGCATGCTTGATTCTCAAGAGCATGTGTGTTTTCTTAGTAGGCAGTTCTGGATTAAATTATGTTTACTTTTTAACTAAGAATAAACAAACAACTATAAATATTCTTACATTAATAAATGCATCACATTGGTATAATAAACATTTTCAAGATTTTCTTAGTTTCAAAATAGTTTGTTTTGAAGTTTCTGACCTCCCACAATACTATAATAATCTATAGTAAATACTATAGTGTTTTGAACCATACTACAGTAAATTACTTTTGTATAAATTTTATAGTTGCTGTGGTAGTTACAACCACAGCAAGATAAACTTACCCAAACACCGTACTAAGTTTTATACAGATAGGTTAACAGTATAATAATACACGATTTAATACAAAATATTGTATAAATATGGCAGCCTATATAGTAATATAAAATATACAGTTTAATACACTGTATACTAAATTTTACTACAGTACTTTTGTCATGTGGACCTTCTATAAACGTTTGAATATGTATGTATTTTGTGTGTGTGTGTGTGTGTGTGTGTGTGCGCCTACCTGACAATATATTTACCAAGTTTTGTGCTATTTTGCCTTTTCCACAGAAGTAGCTGCATTGAAACAAGTTCAGAAAGCCCATTCAAAGGGTTTTTAAAACCAGAATTTGTAGACCTGTGACATGTTTTTCGTGACTTCATAATTAAGTTGTGCCAAACCAAAAAAATACAATAACCATCCCAGCTTCGTATTAAACCTGGAAACGTGGTTGTTGTTATTGTTTTCAACACAATGAGCAGGTGAAGAAGAACATAGATCTCTTATAAGAATAAGAGATTGAGGTAAAGTTGGTTTCACACATTCAGACTTTCTCCTTAACTTCATAAAAAAGTATTCTTTGCAAATTCTAAATAGTGAAATCATATTAGCAGCCAATGACTATCAAAGTACAACATTGTTCATAATCAGATCAATTGTTTTGAGGTCACACAACGTGATTTCAGACCGAATATTCAAAATATAGGGAGCATGTCACAAGTTGCCATTGAACGAATGTGCGAACATAAAAGCAACTATACCTCAATGAATAAGAGGTCATGAAGGGTCAACCTACTGACCTGATTGGGGTCATCGTAAAACACCCCGACGGACGAGAGCTTCGGTCCGATGCTGCAGCTCTCCGTGAAAGCGGCTCCGCTGGCCTTGTACGAGCTCTTCCAGAACTTGTATGCAATCGTGATGTTTTTCACCGGAGGAGATCCAGTCCGAATCACGACTTCCGAGAAAAGACCGGTGTAAAAAACGAAGCCCACCAGAGTCACGATCAGACAAGTGACCAAAAACAAAATCAGCAGTAAAATGATAAAGTCAGACATTTTCGTTTGCCCGGCTTTACAAAATCACGCTCAGAAACGGTCAACGTGTATGAATAATTCTGTTACAGGGAAAACAAACACAAAATCAGTCCTTCAGCATGCGAGTTGGCCTGTTTGCTCGCGTGTCGCTCGGCAGATGTTACATTTACAGTGTCGAGGCTTTACTGTGAGGTAAGTTTAGTTGTGTATTGACACAGCTGAATGTTTGTTTATCCTCCTCTGCACAAAAACATTGAGCGCATTGCTTCCTGGTTGCACCATGTGACTGTGACTCAGAGGCCGAGGGATGGCGTGAACGAGCCAACCAAATAGTTGTGTTAAGTCCGATTCATTTGCGCGAGTCGGTTCTTTTGAACCGGTCAAGTATACAACCGATTCAGCGATTTCTGTGCTGGCGTGGTCAGCTGAAACAGTCGGTTGTTTTTGGCTTTTTATTCCACCCTTATTTGCATTCATAAATTAGTTTTACACTAGGTACAAAAATAGTTACACTCACACACAAAAATAGTTACACTAATATTTACACCCTATTGAATCCAATAAAAGGCCAATATTTTATCTCATTTTTAGCAAGCAAATCAATAAATAAAATGGGAAACCTTTTAACTATTAAAAATAAAATTATTTACTATTTGTTACCATTTTCTCAGGTTTGACTTATGCAGCAAATAGCAAATGTATTTTTTGTTTGTTTTAGCATTGACAGGTCTACATGTAAAATCATTCATTCATTCATTTTCCTTCATTTTCCTTCACCGTCTTGCTGTGAGGTGACAGCGCTACCCACTGTGCCACCACGCCACCCTACATGTAAATTATTCATAATAAAAATGTAAAATAATAAGAAGAATTTGGTATTCGACATTCAGTTTACATATACTTTTTGAAAACTGCAATTTAAAGAGTTATTGAATCCCAATGTTTTATCTCTGTGTCTTTTAAACAAGAAAAGCAATAAATTAAATGTAAAACCTTTTAACTATTAAGAATAAATGCGAAACAATAATAAAAAAGTGCAATTTATTTACTTTTTTTGTCACCATTTTCTCAGGTTTGACTTATGCAGCAAATAGCAAATAATTTTTTTTGTTTATTTTAGTATTGACAGGACTACATGCAAATTATTCATAATAATAAAATACAAAATAATAATAATTCGATATTCAGTATACGTATACTTTTTGAAAACTGAAATTTAAAGGGTTAAAATCCATAAAATCAATTTATTTTTGGTTAGACTGATGATGTCAATGAATGCATAACATTATTTTATGATAATTTTGGCCTTTTAGAGACCTGTGTGTAACTTAGTATAATTGACACTTAGAGTTATGGGCTATAATTAATGGTGTTTATTATTTTATATTACATTATTTGTAGTCATTAACATTCCTGTTTTTACAATAAAGTCAAATATCGTCCTGTTGGACAAGAACATAGAGGAAACTGGCATTTATTTATTATTAACATTTACATTTTATTAAAATATGACAGCAAACGGCAACAAACAAATATCTTAAAACATAAAAAAAACAAATAGTTACTCAAGAAAACCACTTGATTATAGTTAATTGAACAATACCCATCAGCCTTTAATCAATGTTTTGTTTTTGTTTTGTCTATTTAATATTAGAAAGAAAAAAAATCCAAAATAATTGGCTGCAATAGTAAAGCAACATTAGTGTACTTCAGTCTGATTCGTCTGATTCTTCCACTTCTTCCTGTCCATCATTTCTCTCATCAGAGTCACTCTCCTGCATCAAAACAGATTAAATCAAGCATCAAACATCACAAAATCTCTCATAAAGGATCCCATGAGGAAATTGAACTCCCAAAACAAGTTACATTGTAAGCCATTAAAGACACGTGACATGCTGCATATTTGCTTTTGTAAATTAGATGACAACGTGTGATAACAAAATACTGCTGCTGGGCAGGAGACGAATATGTTAATGTGATATGAGAAATGTGTTGTTGTATTAATCAAACATAATTAAAATGACCTGTCATATTTGCATTTCATTTAAAGAAATAATTCACCAAATGAAAAAAAAGAAAAATTGCTGTTAATTCGCCCTCAAGCCATCCAAGATATAGGTGATTTTTTTTTTTTTTTTTAGCTAAAAACATTCTTGATGATTTATCAAATGTTAGTCAATGGTTAACAGCACTCTGGGCTAAAACTCACTGATGAGCTAATGCTGTTTGTTTGCTAACTTTTTTGGCAACCGGTATAATAATTCATAATGGTAAATGTGTTAGACAAAAAACCCCCCAAAAAACACATAAAATGAGTAATCGTAGATCCTGACCCAGTGCTTATTATATTACGACATTCTGATTATACATATTCATTGAGCAGTGCACAACAGAAATTCCTAACAAGCTGCTATTATTGTACTGGAAAAATGTTAATCCTCCAACTGCTAAACTATGGCTTGAAGAATTGATATCTACTCTGCACTTGGAACGAACCAGATATCTTTTAAAAGGCAACATTGGACAATTCCAGAAGATTTGGGGACCTTTCTTCTGTCACTTCATGGGGAATTATTTTCCTCAAAGCAATGTATTGTAACTAAAGAGTTGTTTTGATTATCACTGTATTGTATACTTACAGGCTGGGGTTGGGGTGTTTGTTTTTGTTTTGTTTTTGTTTTAAGTTTATGCATATCAGAAAGTTAATCCTGGAATTTGTGATTATTGTAAGTCTATTCAATGACCAAATAAAACTTATTTGACAAAAAAAAAAAAAAAAAAAAGAGTAATCGCCACTAAAAACCAAAATAGCATTGTAAAATTGTATTCAGTGTTGTTCAATTGTTTTTCTCCTGTCAAAGGATGCTGAAAGTTTAGCTTTGCTATCACATGTATCAAAATGCATAGAAAAGTAGAAAAGAGCCATTTTAAATTGTAATAATGTTTCACAACATTACTGATTCGAATGAAATAAAAAGCCTTGTAAGCTTAAGAGACTTCTTTAAAAAAAAATAAATAAATAAAAAACAGTACATGACCCTAAAATGTTAGATCGAATAACACATTTTAAGGTAATAAATTTGCCTAGAATATCTGCAAACACTTGCATGTAAAGCAAGTAAACTATTAAAACATTGTTAGTGGCATCATTTTTTGGCATATTAACAAAACTATTCAATTTCCCATCAGCAAAGTACACACTTTACTGTGCAGCCTGTGTTGTAGGAACAAATGGCTTATGTTCAGAATTGCAGCCGATTAGACTACATGAGCATTTATGCAGAATAATAGAGGTCAACATACCTCTGCTTCGCTCTGTAGCTGAGAGGACTCTTCCTCCTCTTCATCAGCTGCCTGCGACCTCTGAGAGAGAATCTCTTCACCCTGCAAAAAAACAAACAAACAAAAATCTTTGACATCACTGTATTATCTAGAAATACTAAACTCAGGGTTCTTACACATTTTCCAACTTCAAATTCCAGCACTTTTCAA
>CAIGQV010019356.1:10889072-10900491 GCA_903798115.1 Danio jaintianensis | reverse complement strand
TTCCAGCACCCGTACGAACCCTGTAAACTGCACCCAGTCCTCCAAATGGTGTCCTTATATCTTCAGTAAAGTCGTTCCCAGTTTATGCTGTATGAACATGGCAAAAAAGCAGGTATTTGCGCCAATTGTTCTAAGAACTATAAATCTTCCTCCAGTTTGAAAGCCCCATATAATAGCTGTGTGTAATGTTGTATTATCTAGAAATACTAAACTGCACCCTGCAGATCATAACCAACATAATATAATATGCATGACATAATAAGAACAATACATAAAAGGGCTTTCACACCAGGTAGTTATAGGAACTCAGTTACAGGAACTAGCCACCGGACCGGTCCACCAAGAACTACATTTTCCCTCCAGACCTTCATTAGGACCTCTAGGGTGATGCAAGCCAGTGACGGCATTCACCAATAACAACAACTGGAGGATGAAGGAAGCTGCGATCAGAGCTGTTTTTTTGTTCTGTATCATGGGCATTTTATGTTCAAGTCACATGATTGAATGAGCAAAAAAAAAGCTAAGAGACTTTTTTGGCAACCACGGCCATCACTGTTTCATACAGCATGCTTTCACGCAATATTGGGTGATAATGTAGACATATAAGTCATGTGATTGAATGAGCAATATTGGGTGAATGCATTGCATGCCATAAGAAACGCTGTGATGGAGCTAGTTTAAAGTAGTAGGAACACTGTGATGGACTTTAATTAATTTAGCTCTGTCGATGGGTGTCCCTATACCTAAAATATTTGTCAAGCAAACTTTTATATGACTATTACACAACTGATACACTGCAAGTGTGGATGCCGGCCAAATATGCGCATGCTCAGTGGACATGTTTGTTTTTTTATTAAGCATTTAGGCTGTAAAGTGTTGTTGGAGATTTCTGAACTGCAATAAAAACACTTAGTTTTTGTAGACGACACCTAGATTTAATATGTCACCTTTAAATCTCTGTTCTTCAGGTTCCCCAGCCAGAAAGCCTCCTGGCAGTGGTTGAGGGTGAGCATGGCTTTCACACGGTACACAAACTGCTCCAGACTTTTCTTCAATGCTGGCACGTGATTGGTCAGCCCTGTGTCTTGCCTAGTCTGAGAACAGTAAAGCAGTGATATTAATTAGTGATGCAATATTGGCATGTATTAACATCTTCAATGTTGTTGCCTTTTTCTTGTTTTTATCTTTAATCCCACTTTCTGTGGATCAATATGAACTGCAGACGTTCACCTTTGAGTGGCCACACATGTGATGGAGTTGTCTAGTGCTGAGCTGGAAGGTCTTCAGTAGACTTTGGACATCCTCCTGAGAAGATTCAGCAGTACAAGAAGTAAAATATCACTTTATTGGCCCTCTAGTGGTTAATTAATAAAACAGCGGGTGTCTTAATAGAACAGTTCATCCAAAAATGTAAATTCATTCTCTTTCTTTTCGGCTTAGTCCCTTTATTAATCAGGGGTCGCCACTGCAGGATGAACCGCCAACTTATCCAGCATATGTTCTACGCAGCAGGTGCCCTTCCTGCTGCAACCCATCACTGGGAAACACAATTTAGATTACCCAATTCATGTATAGCACGTCTTTAGACTTGTGGTGGAAACCGGAGCACCCGGAGGAAACCCACGCGAACACGGGGAGAACATGCAAACTCCACACAGAAATGGCAACTGAACCGGCCGAGGCTTGAACCAGCGACCTTCTTGCTGTGAGGCGACATCGCTACACACTGCGCCGCCCCAAAAATGTAAATGCACCAATCATTTAAAAATACAAGAGTGAACAGACTAAAATCTGTGCAGACAAGTTTAAAGCAAACTCATTGTGTTGATTCAGGCTAACAAAAACAGTTTGACAATGGAATCCCAATGTACTCACTCAATATTTATATTTTGCTAATTTATAATAAACGTTACATAGTATGTCTTTGAACTGATTATTACTGCACTTTAGAACTTCTTAAAGACTGTGTGAAATAAATATTTACTATGTTTATTTTTCGAGCGCACATAGTTATTCTTTGTGTAAACAATTAATCTGTGCAAGTTAATCCCCTGAAATTTATTTATTTATTTTTTGGTAATCTTAAATTAAATTCTGACCATTTTTTTCACATTTGGAGTGGCGGTCCTGTTTCAGCCACAATATTCTTAACCACACCCCTTTTACCGTTAGTTTGCCAGGAGCAAATCATGCACAAAAAGAAAGCCCCACTCCCTACTCAATATTCAGTTTCATTTGGAAATACATCAACATACTGAAATAGAAGTATTTGCAATTTCTGGTTCATGCGGACTTTAAAGGTCCCATGAAGTGCTTTGAAATGTGCATTTTTTTAATTCGATAAGAATTAGTATGAGATAGTGAAAGTATTTATAGTACGTATGAAATGACGTGAAAAATTGTTGATTCATTTAGGCGGAAGTGACAAACTGCAAGCTTTGCATGTTTATATCAGTTTTATATTTTCTAAATGCGAATTTTGTCATTGTTTTGGAGCACACTAGCTGATATATATATACATTCATTCATTCATTCATTTTCTTTTCGGTTTAGTCCCTTTATTAATCTGGGGTCGCCACAGCGGATTGAACCGCCAACTTATCCAGCATATGTTTTACGCAGCGGATGCCCTTCCACCTGCAACCCATCACACTACGGACAATTTAGCTTACCCAATTCACCTATACCGCATGTGTTTGGACTGTGGGGGAAACCGGAGCACCCGGAGGCAACCCACGCGAACACGGGGAGAACATGCAAACTCCACACACAAATGGCAACTGACCCAGCCGAGGCTCGAACCAGCGACCTTCTTGCTGTGAGGCGATCGTGCTACCCACTGCGCCACCATGTCGCCCCTGATATATATATATATATATATATAAACACACACACACATCCTCAAAACTAACAGACTGAAACTAACATCTAAAAAATTTTATTTTAATGTCATGGGACCCTTAAGATGAAACATTCAAAATAAGCTAAAATGAATGAAACACAAATACCTTATGTTTTTTAAAACTGTAGTCAAGCAGAGGCATTCCAAGCTTGAGGAAGGACTCCAGAAAAAGACGACCATACTAAAGATCAAAAACAACACAAAATTACGGTTTAATTCCAACTTCACTAAAAACATACTTTTATGTGTGCAAATACTTCTCACCTTCAAACACACAGTGAGTACAGGTCTGCTGTCAAACATCTAAGCCAAAAGAAAAAAGCAGAAGAATATGATGTTTACAGCAGTGCAGTGGATGATTTTAACAGAGCTATAAATGTGAAGGGAGCACAGGAAGGACATGAAGGCTTCTGTACCTTGACCAGGTTTATGAGGATGTGAAAGTCACGCACAGCCAGATTCCAGGTTAAGAGCTTCTCACTCTGCATCTGCACAGATTTAAGTTATAGACACGTTCTCTGTACCTCCTATTGGTGCCTAAATAACAATATATACACTCATCCAACAAACAAACACACCTCTTGATTATCCATCTGTTTGCTAGGAGGAATCTTGCGCACAGCTCTCTCTAGCTCTGACATCATGCATTTGTAGTACACCAGAAATGTCTGCCTGTATCGTTGAGCAAAACAGATATTACAGGGATTTCTAGAATGGTCGAATGCAATGTTGCAGGGAATAAATTGTATTAGTACTTTTAGTCCAAATAATTCTGTTTATGGACGATACTTATACAAATGTTTTTGAAGCCTCTGTACCTGTTGAGAGTCGGCCAGCTGTGAGAGTTGGCATCTTTAGCTGCGTTCAGCAGCTCCGGAACCCCTTCACCTGCTATTTCCTCCACCGCCTTCAGAACATCATCTGTGTGCTCCAGATAAATACTACAGCAGAAAACCAAAATTACAGAAAAACATTCTCAGAAATATTTTGGATTGGCCTCTATTATGATTTGGAAGCTTGGAGTATTCTTTTTTTTTGTTTGTTTTAAATAGCTTTTACTTGATCAAATATATAGTAGTAGTAAGCAGTAATATTTTAATACAATAAAAAAGTCAGTGCAACAAAACTGATATAAAATATTTAAATATTCTGTAAAATATATGCCTTTACAGTCGCTGAATAAAATAGTGTTATTCTCTTTCCCCCAAAATATAAAATATCTAGGTCATATATTATAAATGTAATTAATATTAAATTTTTCAATTAGTAAAAGAATACATTATTGTAATAATTGTATTCCTTTTGTAAGATCACCATTAATATTTTAGTAAATAATTTTGTCTTCTTGCATAATGCAAGAATTGGACCATTTCTAAAATGAGGAACGAATGAATGGGTGTAAGAAGATTAATGAACATATAAATCAATTTATTGACTTTTTCTCTCTCCCCTATCTAAATTCACTATTAATATCCAACTCACATTAATGCCGTGTTAGTTCATTATTATTTATATACCCCTGTAATATTGATTCATATTTGAAATTAGCTATTTATGTTGTTATTTTTTCCCCTTGTAGGACATTTTAAAACGTTTTGATGGGCCAAAATCTAACTCAAGCCACCCTAAGCCAAAAGCTATTTTTTTTTTAATATATATAATATTTTAATATAAAATGTAAAAAGCATAAAGTAGAAATTTTCAATATGTTGCTCTGAAAAACTGTCTTAATGATTACATTTTAGTTAATAAAAACATTGCCTCAAACATCATCACTTCAGGAAATGACCTTTAAACTTAAACATTATATAACAAACCTGAGGACAGTTTGAAGAGTCTCATTGTATTTGATTCCTCGCTCTTTTTCTCCACTCGCTGTAACCCATTCCTGACAGAGGAAATGCTTCGTCAGGGATGCTGGAGGACATTATAGAATTCAAAATTAATATATTACACAGAGCTACCGTTATTATGCTGCATACAGTACAGGAAACATACTGATCTGTTCTCTGTAAGTCCTGTGGTTTGATCCTCCATACTGAGACAGCACAATGAGCAGCTGCGTCAGGCACAGGGCTGTGTTCAGACTGGGCACGGTGCTTCGGAAGTTCTGCAGGTACTCAAAAGCATGCCTGTAAAAATAAAACACCACATGTAGATGGTTACATTACAAACTCTGCACTAATATAAAGTAAACAGGAAGCACAGTGCCCTCCGCTATTATTTGGCACTCTTGGGCTGCGTCCGAAATCGCCTACAACTCAGTATGTACCACATTTGAATTTGAATTTAATACTCGAATTTTGTCATGACCAAGTGACCTACCCGAGTCAGTTGCGGCATCGCTTCACTCCCATTCATGAATTCACTTGCGTGGCATCATGGGATAGCGTAGTGTCCATCGGATGCGCACTTCAGAATCTCGGCAGAAGTAGTAGGTCATCCGGGTTCTTCTCGCATACTGTTTTTCAAATTCTATGAATTCGGACATACTACTCTGCTCGCATACTGTTTTTAGCATACTATATAGTATGGAAGTATGTGATATCAGATGCAGCCTATGATTGCGAGTTGCAACATCATGCTACAGGCCGCAGCGAGGACTATATGGATTTCAGAGACAGCCTTTCTCTTTATGATTTAGCAGTTTTCACACGTTTTTTTTTTCTCCATGGTTTAGACAGCATAAATAAGAAGAAAAACATATTCAGTAGAACATTAACTGCCCTGTTGTTTCCATCCAAGTAGCACCAGAAGGCTGCGCATATGGGTAACTAACAAAATCTTGACATAAGTGTAAACACTTTATATTAGTGGAGAAGGCCACTGTTATATGTGTGCTGTCGCTCTGACCTGCTGAGCTGATCCAGGGTCAGTTCGGTCTCTTCCTCCTTCAGCCGTCCGGCCAGGATTCCCAGAGCGCTTTTCAGTAGAGGACGATGCTCCGGAACAGAAAAACCAGCCCTGATTATAAACACGAGGAGATTGGAGAGGGTCAGAAAGTATTTTAGACATCAGGACAACTAATCAACTACTAACTAATCTGGGCTCACCAGCTGAACGTGGTGTGAAGCACTTGCAGGAGGAGCTGATAGGCTGAACACATGAGCTGATTTTCCTTCACATCCACGTTAGGAGCGTCAACAACACCCTGGTTCTCAGTCAGAAGAGTCTGTGTGTGGACAAACACGTTTAAGCAGAGCAATAAAATTCATCTTTATTTATATAGTGCATTTTACAATGTAGATTGTGTCAAGCATTGATGAAAAATGAGAGTAAAAGCCATAACATTTCAAATTGTGGAACATTCCAGCAATTCAGGCAGACAGGAGAGTAGTGTAGAATGCTGGTGTAGTTCTAGTTAAATTGAAACTGCTTCAGTTTAGTTTAGTACAGCGTTTCTCAATCCTGGTCCTCGCGCTTCATATTTTGCATGTCTCTCTTATTTAACACGGCTGATTGAGATAACCAGCTTGTTAGAAGAGATTTATGCATGAACTGTAGTCTGACTGACACATCCCTACGCAGTGTGCATTGTTCCCTAGACCCTTCTCCTTCAATACTCTCTACCTGAATTTAATTCATGGATTTACATAACGTCATTGCCCGCAGCTTCTACAAACTAGAAAAGCATGACATAATTAGTGATGGGTTGTTCTTGAACGATTCTTTTATTTTGAATGAATTATTTACTACCTTCTCAGGGAGTGTTTCGATCATTCGCTCATGCGCACATTTGTGCAGGTGGGGTAGAAGTTCAGCTTCTTTTTCAAGTCTTCTATTGGGTTTGAGTCGTTTGTTCATCACATGAAAGACAGAAGCCAATTATATGCAGTCAGAGCCAAAAAAATATTTGATTCGTTCATTTCTTGAGTCCTCGGTTTTTCTTTTTCATGCTGTCATGTGATGAACGAACAACTCAAAAACATGAAGACTCAAAAGGTGAACTAATCATGGGTCCTTTTGGCTCAGACTGTGACAGTTCCATAAAAGCTTCACCAATGCGCAGTGTCAAGTGAACGAATGACTCAAATTTGAAGACATGTCAGAAGAGGTTAGCTGGGCTTATAGACCAGGTAAACAATAAATGCAATAACAATAAATAAATAAAAACAATAAATAAATCAATTATTTTCTCTTTCTTATAACATTTGACTTGTTTGTAGTGTGACCAACGTTTCGGTTAGTTGTGAATGTGTGAAGCAACTCGTAACATTTTAATAAAATTTTTAGAAATTGAACGAAATGACTCGAAAAAAAGATTTGTTCATCTTGATGAACGAGACTCAAAAGTCTTGAGTCGGTAAAATGATCTAAACTTCTCATCACTAGACATAATATACCTCTGTAAATGAATATAATATAAAATCACATATCACACACTAAAATGCCATATGAATGAAACATGCTCACTTCAAACTAAAATCATGGCAGAATAGCTTATAGAGTTCACTTTGCAGGGCACTTGTTGCTGAATTAGAACAAATGTCTGACGTAGAAAGGTAAACATATGAAATGTCAACCAGGATTGAGAAACGCTGGTTTAGTATAAATGTCACACTGTCAGCACTAATGCAGCTGTAATTAACATATTTACAAGGGTGTGAATGGGACATGTGTGAACCTGGAAATGATTGTGGCAGTTCTCCAGGTGTGTGCAGAGTGTGGGCAGCAGATCACTGCAGCAGGTGGCGATTTCTTTGGCATTCTTCTGTTGCAAATGAGCAAAGCCCACTGCTCTGTCCGTCTTACTCTAGAGAGAGCCCACAGTGGCATATCGGTTATTGACTAATATTAGTAAATATATTTAGTTGATCATGTCTATTAAAGTTATCAAATGCTCATTAATGTAATTATTTTAAATAATCTGATTTAATAATACTGATAAATGATATTTAACAATACTTCAAACATACATATTTTTGATATTGTACATTGTAATAAAGAAAAATCTGCTTAACAATGGAATCACATCAGTGTACAGTATGAGAAATATTAAAACTGATATAAAATTTAAACTTCAGAATTAAAACTTTGCTAAAGATTACTTTATTTTAGGCATGATTATTATGTCTGGTGGTTCATTTCGTTGTGGTGACCCCATGATAAAAGCATGGATTAAGCCAAAGGTGAGTGAGTGAGTGATTATCATGGCAAAATTAAGAGATTTTTGTCATTATAATGTACAGTATAAAATGAATATTTTGCTTATTAGAAATATTGCATGTAACACTGTCATTAATTAAATAATTTCATAATTGAATCATTTTATTTACATGAGGCCAAAATGAAAGCAACTGTGGCATCATTGTAATGTAGTTTTTAAAAATAATTTTGTGATTTGCTAAAAATTTAATGGTTATATTAAATTGTTAATTTACATTATCACAATGGTAAAGAGAATTGTGGCATTATTAAAATGTGCAATGTAAAATTATTATTATGTGATAATGTGAAATATTATAACAACCTTATAATTTACAGTTATAAAAAAACATTTATCAATTTGCTAAACATTTAACAGCGTTATTAAATTATTCAACTAAATTATCAGTATGAAATGAATATTATGAGATAATGCACAATATAAACAATATATAGTTTGAGATTTGCTAAAGAGTACAATTGACGGAACTATTAAAAATGATAGCTTTCATTTTAAATTGTTAGTTTTAATTACCTACAAAAAATAATATCTATATGGGTTAAAAAGAAAGTTGTATTAAAGATACTCAAGAACACATTTAGAGTAGGTCAGTTATTTAAGCTGTGTGTGTGTTCATACTTTGAGAAATGGAGCCTTTTTGGCTGGAGCGGAAGCCAAACTGAAGTCCAATTTACGCCACATGTCCTCCAGCAAGAAAAGCAACTCAGCAGGGCCCAACTGCACTTCCTCCCTCAACTAGACATAAAACAGAATCTTTTATTAACTCTTGTTTATAGTTAGAGAGAATCTGTCAGCAAATAGACATGTTTTACCTTACTGTGCAGCTCAGTGTCCAGTAGTGTCCGTGACAGAAGGCCACACTGTAGCACACTCAGAGCTTCAACATCCAGCTCTCTGAAGAATGGCGAGTAAGAGGACAGACTGACCCCTGATTTACCATCCCTTTCCTTCTCCTTCTCGCTCTCTTTCTCTGGAGGATCCTGGCAAAAATAAACAATAGCTGGGATTTAAAGCAAGACATACTGATTTTTCATAAATCTGTTAATTTTCAGATTTTGTGCCTCTTGGCTTTTCATAAAGTGTTTTTGTTTTAGTAATTTAAAGAAAACATCCAAAATACAATTTTTAATCACACTTTATCAATTTGTGTCAGTACATTTCAGTCATAATAAATATTTTTCACCTGCACGAACCAATAAATCTTCACTTCAGCAGCACTTGTACAGATTTATTCATATCTCTATCTAATCAAGGGGTTTTTACTAAGAGAACTTCCATCCATAATTTGTCTGATTATATACAGCATTTTATTCGAAAATAAACAAGTGGGGCCAAGGTGGGTTTGTCCCTCTGGGGACTAGATGGGTTCGCCCATGTGGGGCCTAGGTGGGTCCGCCCATGTGGGACCTAGGTGGGTTCGCCCATGTGGGGGCTAGGTGGGTTTAAGTGCTTTGCCCATGGGTTGTCTAAATGGGACCTACGTGGTAGAATCACATAGACCCCACACTTGTTTATTATATTAAGTTGTAAAAATCATAGAAAAAAATAAATAAATAAATCGCACAAATTGCACAGCCCTTGTCTGTTTGTAGTATTTTCTTAATTATGGTGTGATAAAAAAAATACCAAACACAATTAAATCCTTAGGCTTTAATATGTCAACAAAGAAAACAAGATTTTTAAACCTGAATTCATCCTATGTTCAGATTATTGTGTTAACAATATATGCAAGTTTGTTCGTATTCAATGAAATAATGTCTCATTTGCATATTTACATAACAATTTAGAAAACTTGTAATCCAATTATTTTTGCAATTCTTAATTAAGTATGGTGATAACTTCAATTATTTTTTTCAGTAGTTCATTTGTATGCTACTTTTGTCGTGTCTTGCCATTCAGGTGACACCATAGTAAAATCATAACATATTAGAGTAAAAAGCCCAAATTACCCAGAAGTAATGTTATCAATTTCCCTCTGAAACAACATAGTTTCACAGTCTGTCTACCAGATGCTTATTTCAGTGAGTGTAAATAAAAGGAGAGACAACGTATGTGGTTTTTACCGGTTGGGACTCCTCTGCATCTGCTGCCCCCTCCAACTGGGACTTGTCACCTGAGGAGTTTTTACTCGCTGAGGCCTTCCTCTTCCTCCCAGATGACTCTAAGCAACAAAATACTATAATAGGGCTGGGAAGTATAAGGAGTTTGTGCAACATAGTGATATATTTATTATAAACAACATGGTATGATGCAATGGCACTTATATTGAAATGCAATAGCCTACTATGGGCATATATAAAAGATAGTGAAGAAAAAAGAGTGAGCTGCTGCTGGAGAAGTGCATAATCCAGTTTGTCCTGAAGTCATGCTTTATTTTAAGAACTTTAAAATAACCCATAAGCTTTAGTTCATGCTCTGATACATTTATGTGCTGCTGACAGATCGGCTACTTGCGCTGTTTGAGATGTGCTGTTTTCCTTAGTGCATAACTTGCATTTCACAAGTATTTTCTCCATCTTTAAATGTTAAAAAGTCTGTCAGGGGTCCATGAGCTTTGTGAATTTCCAGTAAACATCCTAAACTACAGTGAATGTCTGCATCAAACAGGTGAAGCACAATAACAGAGGACTGCAATATTTATGATTATAATATACAATTTGCTCAAATGTTTGTTGTTGGACAATAAATGCCCCATGTGTAGAATTTTAAACCTACAAAGTGTATTGTTTTCTAGCAGTAACTATTTTATGATTAACCATTGTACTGTGGTAATCAAAATACTTTGGTGAATTTTACTTTACTTTATTGTTTCTTAAATTGTAATGTTACAATGTTAGAATTTCATGTGAATTTCCATTGCACGCAATCTGTAGCCTAGCCTACATGGGTACATTCGCTACATTTGCTTTCATAGCCTTTAAATGTATTATTGTATCATTTGACAACATTTAGATTTTTTCTGTTAAGTAAAACACATATAGATGTTTTGTCCAAATATAAATCCAAGGAAATATAATCACAATTCAGCAAAAAAAATACTAGAGATATGTTTTTTGCCTACATCACTCAAGTCCTAAACACCAACAGAATTAAAGTTTTTTCGGTCATTTCCCCATCAACCTTACCTTTCTTTCCTTTCTTTGGTTGAACGACTGAAGAAGATGGTATCATCACATCAGCACTCTCTCCATCAAAGTTAGCCTGAGGAGGAATGTAACCTGGTGTAGCTAAAACAATATAAAATAATAAAACATTTTTTTTTAGATGCAAAACATTTAGATTTTAAAACACTTAGGAAAATAGATAATAGGTTAAAATAAACAAATAAATAAATAAAAATAATATTAACA
>CAIGQV010019356.1:10815312-10888672 GCA_903798115.1 Danio jaintianensis | reverse complement strand
ATATATAAAATGTACATTTACAATAATGTACACACATGCTCAAAAAGCACAAGCTAAATTCAAACATGAATATATGACAACACAACATTATCTAATAAAAACATAAGTTTCTCTTGTACCTGCTAAGCACGTCTGCAGTAAACTCTGTAGGTAAGTGATGTTCTGAATACGAGTTACAACCTTCATTTTCATCTCAGGATCATTCTGCCTGCAAAACGCATTCACCACCTACAAAAACCATCCAGTTGTAAACAGTAGTTTCAGAAAATTCAAAGTGATTGCTATAAGATTGCTAAAAAAACATAAAATATATTTAAAAAGTAGACTTATAAACTACATTCCAAATAGTCTGAAACTATATGATTCAGTGGCTTTCTGAGAAACAAAACAAATTTTAAATAATATTAATTATGTGAAAAAAAACGTGATGCCTAGTGAAGATTAAAATTACTTACACTAGTTTGAGACAGGGTTTATGCAGGTTTCGCCAAGTCAAATTTAAGATTTTAAGACATTTTTAAGACCATCAAGAAGGAAATTTCAGACGTATATAGGGCTAAACGCTAAGGATTATTTTAATGGCCCATCAGAAAAAAAAAAAAAAATTTACTTGCCCCATTTTTTCAACATAAATCTTTTAAGACTTTAATAAACTAAATGTATGCACAACAGACGGTTATGATATTAGTTATAAGTCTATAAAGCTAAAAGTTTTATTGAAATAAATTGTTGGTGATTGGATGTGTGTTGGATCGATTGGGTAGCTTTACATAAACAAAGGAAAATTAAGACCCATTTAAAATCATTTAAGACCTACAAGACAATATTTCAGTGAATTTAAGACTTTTTAAGGCCTAAAATTTTGTTTTTGAAATTTAATACATTTTAAGACCCCCCATGTATTATTCTTTTAAAACTGAAGTCCAATAAAAGGCAAATAGGGCCAATGATGATTTGAACTGATCAGCAAAAATGATATTTATGTGAAATGTGAATGAAGTACTGTGCTAGATTGTACTGACCTCTCTGAACCAGTTGATGGTGTGAAAGAGCAGAGAACAGAGAAACTCCCTCTCAGGTTTAGACATACTGTCCACCTTCTCCACCACCTCCATATCAGTCAAGATCAATGGACAGCCTGAAACACAACAAAACTCTTTATTTAACCACTCTTTATTTGCCCTCCTGAATCAAATTTATATGCCCTCTTAAGATGTTGACATCCTTGTCATTATTATGAAATGCAGAGGAATCTCTGCGCAGTAACGTTAACATGATCTTGATCTAGATGTTGATTTGATAGAGGTGTAGTATCTGACCCAGCAGCGCATCAATCTCCTCCAGATCACCCTGGTGCTGCACTTCTTCACACAGCCTCAGCAGGCGGAAAAATGGGGACAAACACAGAGGAGACACACGCCTGTCAACATGAGAGAGAAATATGAGAAAACTGTAGATTTGTTTCTGAGCTATGGTCTTGTGGATGGTGATATGTTGTGGGTGGTCTTGTGAATGGTGATACAGTATATGTTGTGGGTGGTCTTGTGGGTGGTGATATATGTTGTGAGTGGACATATAGTCACCCACATAACAATGGCTAATTCTCCATCCCTGTGGTATCAGTGATAAATGCAAAATAATGACTAAATATTAAACAAATTACATTAAAGCCCCTTTTTACAAGGTGTCAAATAAGTCTCTGATATCCCTAGAGTGTGTCTGTGAAGTTTCAGCGCAAAATACCCCACAAATAATGTTTTATAACTCTTTGAAACTGCCCCTTTTAGGCTTTGATCCAAATTGTGCTGTTTTGGTGACTGTCACTTTAAATTTAATTGAGGTTGTGCTCTTTTTAAAAGAGGGCGCAGCTACAAATGCATGTGCATCAGCATAGTGGCAGATTCAAAACAGGACTAACGTTATTTCTGTGAAACCTGAAAATGTCAAAAAAAGTCTCTCAGATGAAGATAGTCTTTGGAGACTACGATGTTCATTTGTGCATCCTAAAACTCCACACGTATAATCTTCTTAGTCCCTGATATTATCTCCAGCAGGTAAAAACTCTAATGGCGGATGGCTGCTTCTCACTCAGGGCTATTTATGCTAATGAGATCGTCACTAATAGGCAGGGCTTTCCCCCTTCGATAACGCGTACAAAGGGAGAATGTCAATCAAAATGTTTCTGCAGACTGTTTTTATCAAGTGTAATTATAAAAAATAAAATGTATTAATTTCTACCATTAGAAGCTGGCTATATTCACACACTGTTGCCCCAGAACTGTGTTTAAAATACTCTGGTTAGAGTATATACACTGCAGGCATGCATATAATGTATGTATGTGTCTAATGTGTCCAAATTATACACTTTTTATATTAATTTAAGATTTTTATGATTTCATCAATAATTAAAAACTCGCAGACCCTCCTGTAGATTCCCAGACCCTCCTGTAGTTTGTGCTGGACAATATTGGAAAAAACTGACTTGTTTTTTTTGCAATATATATTGCGAAAGAATTGATCATTTTAGATTGATTGGGATGATATTGTAGAACAGTGCATCTGCATAAAATATAAGAAACAAATCACAAGCATAGATAGATTTGATAGAGCAAAGATACAAATCAAATAAATAGTGCTTTATGGTTTTCAGGGGATTCAGAGTTTTCATGTGAATAATTGAATAGTGTGGCACGGTGGCACAGTGGTTAGCACTGTTGTCTCACAGCAAGAAGGTCGTTGGTTTGAGTCCCGGCTGGGCCAGTTAGCATTTCTGTGTGGAGTTTGCATGTTCTCCCCGTGTTCTCGTGGGTTTCATCCGAGTGCTCCGGTTTCCGCCATAGTCCAAAGACATGCGGTATAAGTGAATTGAATAAACTAAATTGGCCGTAGTGTATGAGTATGTGTGAATGCGAGAGTGTATGGGTGTTTCCCAGTACTGGGTTGCGGATGGAAGGACATCCGCTGCGTAAAACATATGCCGGAATAGTTGGTGGTTCACTCCGCTGTGGCAACCCCTGATAAATAAGGGACTAAGCCGAAGGAAAATGAATGAATGAATAATTGAATAGTCAAATGTAAAATAAAAAGAAAAACACTGTATAATCTTCATCGTATAAATAAATAGATAAATTAATCTTTGTTAAAGCTATTATGATTAAACTTTTTGCACTGACTCCTCAAATGACGTGTCTCCTGGTCAACCAAAATCCAGACTCAACATTCCAGATCCTTCAATGTGACTATTGCAGATGCACACATTGCGATATCGATGCTAAAACTATATATTGTGCAGCCCTAGTTTGTGCACATCTAGCTTCACAGTCTACCGTAACAGACACATTAAGCTGCTCCAGTATGTTCAGTAGACAGCATTCAGTAGTGACCTCTCTTTCTTGACTCCAGCTGGTTGCGATGTGTCTGTTTTGTGTTGCTGGTCTTGAGCCATTAGAGGAAGTAGATTGATGGCGATTCCCCCTTCACTCTCATCTTCATCCAAATTATATAGCACAGAGCCAGGAAACATGAACTGCCTAAGAAACACACAAAGGGTCATGAGAAAGTCATGACATAAAATGAAACAATAAACACTTTGATCTGATCATAGAACAATAAAATATGTGTCTTTATGAGTCATGAATGTGTCGCTCACCCTGTTATATCTGGTCCAAGGTCCACAACAAAGTCATCCTGAAAATCCTCCAACACACTCTTTCCGATCCATGCCTGAAAACGACACAGACATCACAAAGAGGTTCGATATAATAATACAAAGAGCTTTTAGGCATGAAGAGATCAGTCCTAATTTTACAATGCTGTGTCTATGACTACAAATTATTGTAGTAATGTCATTATTTACTCATCTTATACTTGTTCCAAACCAGTTTGAGTTTCTTTCTTGTTATAAAACATATTTTGAAGTATTTTGGAAACCAGTAGCCATTGACTTCCATAGCATTTTTTGTTTCCAAAGTGTGTTAACTGCTACCAGTTTCTGACATTCTTCAAAATATCTGCGTAAACAATGATTACATTTTCATTTCTGAGAGAACCATCCATTTAAGCAGTGTTCACTTAAACAGTTCAGCCCAAACAAATTAAATTCTGTCATCAATTACTCGCACTTATATCACAGTGTTAAGAGTTTTTGGTTAAGCAATAGGTTGAAATACCAATAACCCACACACACACCTGCACTAGAGGGTCCAGTTTGCAGGTCTGCAGCAGGTTGGCCAGTTCATCATAACAGAGAGCAGCAGCTTCAGGTGAACTCTCACTGCACGAGCGCACCAGCTCCAACAGAGCCATCACCTACACATTAATAAGTGATGAAAGCAGGCTAGACATTTAATGTTATAGAACTTTTTTTGTATTTAATAACACAAATAATAAGGATACAGAAAAATGCATCAAACAAAAATGTTAAGCAGCACATCTCTTAAAAACGCTGATGATAATAATAAGAAATATTTATTGAGGACAAAATCTGAATATTATAACAATTTCTGAAGGATCGTGTGACACTGAAGATCAGAGTAGGCATGGGCTGGTATAAGAAAAATATCACAGTGTTACGGTATCACGATATTGTGATTACTGCTCTAAAATAAGTCCTTTTTAAATGTCTAGGTAAAAAAAACAGCAACTTTTTCCCCACTGAAAACAATATATTTTATTTTAAGAAACATTTCAAATATTTTGGAACAGTAATCATGTCAGGCTAAATAATTAAAGTAAATCACTGACTTGACTTCTGCTATCTTCATTAGTTTCCATTAGTTTCAAAAACACCAATTTCTTTACAACTTGAAAAGGCATCTTTGGATATCTTTCTTTTCTTTGGATATAAAGTAAGCCACTGCTCTGTTCAGATCCATAGCATGCTTGGGTGTTGGGGCAGAAGTGATTTGTTTTTCAAATGTTTGCTGAATCGTGGGCTGACCAGTAGCTTTTGATGTGGAAGGCCCTTTGCTGTTGAAGATACTGTTGCTTGTCTTTTACAACACGTAAAAAAATGGAACGGTATAATAGAAAACGTTTTCAAATCGCGATAAACCTTGAAACCACTTATCATCCCACGCCGACCTGATTTCACCAAGCAGGACATGTTCCTGGATTAACATCTATGTTGATCCTGGAACAACATTCCAATCAGAATTAAGGGATACGTTTACAGTTTATGTTAGGTTTAGGCTTACAGTTAGGTTTATGCACTTTTACATGATTGTTATCCAACTATTATTTCCCCCTCTGATTTTGGGAATAATTTACAGTTATGGTTGGGTTTAGGGGTAGGGAATAGGTATGGATTACATTTTCTAACAAAAATGATGTTCCAGGATCAACATAGATGTTAATCCAGGATCGCATCGTACTTGGCAAAATCATGACGCGCTATAGTCCCATGCCTAGATCAGAGTAATGTCAGCTGAAATTCACAAACCATCAGATCATGTCTCTTACCTGTCGGTTGGTCTCTTTGGGCAACGTGCCACCCTGAGAGCCATCAAGTTTATTTCTACATAAACAACAAAAGAGGAAGAAGATAAAAAAACACACAAATTTACTTAGGGTAACTAAGAAGAAACTGTGTATAATAGGGCTGCACGATATTGGAAAAAACTGACATTGCAATATTTTCATTCGCTGCGATATAAATGCAATTTCACCAGATGACTTGAATAGCTTATAAAGAATTCATCATTTTGGATCGATTGGAATTTAGTGGTGTAGGGGAGTGTATCTGCATAAAATATATTTTTAAAAAGTGGCAAGCATAGTTAAATGCAGCAGACAAAAGTTGCAAATAAACAGTGATTTATGATTTTCTGGGGAGTCAAAAAGTATTCAGAAGCAGAAATGAAACAATCCCTGTATAATAATAATAATAATAATAACAACAACACTGTATCATATTAATTGAGTCTAAATGTACAATTAACCTTTAAGCAACGTTTAATATTTAAAAAAACGTTTAATATATTGCATCCAAAATGTTTACGTTTGCTCGAAATTCTTACAATCAAGCCTTAAAAACACATGCACATAATAAACGTTCATTCTAAGGTCAAAATTTGAAATGATTCAACTATGTTGTTAACTGTAATGTCTGGTCAACTATAATCCCAACTACATTGCACGTCCCTGCGATGTGACTATTGCGGACACACACATTGCAATATCGATGCTGAAACGATATATTGTGCAGCCCTAGTGTATAATGTAAAAAAAGTGTACCTGCAGGCCCCCATACTGCCCACCATCATAACTGCCCCAATTATACCAATGCGCTTGTACTTAGGCACAGTGCTTGATAGCTGCTTGCGGATGACGATGTGCATGTCATCCTGGTGAAGAAGAGATGATTTGTGATTTTGACAGTTTTCATTTCAGACCAACTTAAAAAAAAAATAATAACAATAAAACATTGCATACTATATATTTCAAATGAAATGTTTCTGACCTGGATGTGTCCTCCATGCTGCTCCTCTCCGAACGCCAGGCGACTGAGCAGATGGAAGAGTCGTCTGATCTGCTGTGAGGTCAGGTTGTCCATGTAATCCAGAATGCCCTGTTAAAACACCCACAATGCACAGATCCAATATATTGCATAAATAAATCATATAAATGTAATAATTATTTACTACAGTTGAATAAACTATTCGTAAAAGTTCAACATATCAAGTTAAAAGAAGGTTAAAGATGAAATATTTTTCCATTTTGTTTACCAATTAACTTCCATGGCTCCTCCCATGACCTTTTAAGTATTTGTAAAAATTATTATTTCATTTATGGAAATATTGGAAACAAATTGCGTTGCAATATGAGATCCATTTTACCAGATGTCTTGAATAACATGTGAAGAATTCATCATTTTAGAATGGTTGCAGTGATATTGTATAATGCATCTGCATAAAAAAAACAGTAAACTAGATAAATACAAATAAAAAAAGATACAAAAGAAAAGGAAATGTGCTTTATATATATTTTGGGCAAGTCTTAGTATTCAGAAAGAGATATTGAATAATCAAATGTAAAATAACAATTCACGATCTTCACAATATAAAAGAAATGCAATTAATATTTAAGCGACAAATGCTATCGTTTCTTGCTCTGAGCTTGCTTTAAATTCACAGTGACATATAAAAAAATCACAAATCCAAATGAAGAACTTTATGCAATATTAATGCTGAAATGGGCGACGCGGTGGCGCAGTGGGTAGCACGTTCGCCTCACAGCAAGAAGGTCGCTGGTTCGAGCCTCGGCTGGGTCAGTTGGCGTTTCTGTGTGGAGTTTGCATGTTCTCCCCGTGTTCGCGTGGGTTTCCTCCGGGTGCTCCGGTTTCCCCCACAAGTCCAAAGACATGCGGTATAGGTGAATTGGGTAAGCTAAAATTGTCCGTAGTGTATGCGTGTGAATGAGTGTGTATGGATGTTTCCCAGAGATGGGTTGCAGCTGGAAGGGCATCCGCTGCGTAGAACATATGCTGGATAAGTTGGCGGTTCATTCCGCTGTGGCGACCCCAGATTAATAAAGGGACTAAGCCGAAAAGAAAATGAATGAATGAATGAATAATGCTGAAATGATATATTATGGCGACGCGGTGGCGCAGTGGGTAGCACGTTCGCCTCACAGCAAGAAGGTCGCTGGTTCGAGCCTCGGCTGGGTCAGTTGGCATTTCTGTGTGGAGTTTGCATGTTCTCCCCGTGTTCGCGTGGGTTTCCTCCGGGTGCTCCGGTTTCCCCCACAAGTCCAAAGACATGCGGTATAGGTGAATTGGGTAAGCTAAAATTGTCCATAGTGAATGAGTGTGTATGAATGTTTCCCAGTGATGGGTTGCAGCTGGAAGGGCATCCGCTGCGTGGAACATATGCTGGATAAGTTGGCGGTTCATCCCGCTGTGGCGACCCCAGATTAATAAAGGGACTAAGCCGAAAAGAAAATGAATGAATGAATGATATATTATGCAGCCATATTATATTATAAAGTAGGGCTTCACAATGTATCGTTTTAGCATCGATATAGCAGTGTGCAAATCCGCAATAGTCACATCGCAGAATCTGCAATGTCAGTTCAGTTCAAGTTCAGCTACAGCTTATTCATCCACTAGGAAATTTGAGTGGGATTATAGTTGACCAGGAACCACATTATTAGGTTTAACCTTAAAAGGGTGAAAGTTTTTCATTTGCTTGTTTGCTTTGTTTTTAAGGCCTATGACTGTGAGATTCCAAGTGTATTTAAACCATTTGTCTATAAGAAATTAGAACATTTTAACAAAGGTTAACTGTTTATTTTTTATACAACAAAGACTATGAAGTGTTTTGTTTTTTTTAATAACATTTGATTATTTAATTTCTGTACATGTATACAGTTCCAGAAAACAGTAAAATGCTGTATGTTTAATAAATGCAGATTATTTGTCCTACAAAATCATCCCAATCAATATAAAATTTTGAATTCTTTTCAAATGGAGCTATACAAAACTTCTGGTGAAAATTATATTCATATTGCAATATATATCGCAGATATAATGTCAGTTTTTTTCCAATATCGTGCAGCCCTATTATAAAGTATTTTATATTAATTACATTATATATGAATTTATTAATATTCATAAACACTAATTATACAGTAATAATAATCAAACAATAATTTTATTCAGACAGATTCAAATGATCCAATCTGACAAAAAAAACTTGCTTCTGCACCAGATCAATACTTTGTAAAGAGACATTTAGACTAAACATATATATTTAAAAGAAAAATGAAAACAATTGGTAAAAATCACAATAAAAATTAATTAACTTTTGTAAGACCTAATAAACACACTTTTACCTTTTCTTAATATATTCAAAGTTTTCATGTCTGTACCACACCTGTAGTAAACAGAGACAAAGTTCACAAAGCAGACTGGTATTCATACCTTCACAAACACAGTGAACTGGCTCATCTCTGCTGGTTTCTGAGACACAAGCTCACACAGCAGCTCCAGAGCAACATCCACTTCACCGCTAACACCACTGCATGCGTGTGTGACCAGAGAGCCCACAACCTCCTACAAAGCAAACACAACACACACACAGGACATCAGTGCACATCTCTGAGGGAATGCTAATGTCCATATATCAGCAGTGTGCTCACCTGCTGACAGTACGAGTCAAAGGCAGTGAAGGCCTGTTTGTACATGTGACCCCCGAAAGGCACCACACAGCAGTCTGGAGAACGCAAGAGTCCCTGAGCCAGAGCCAGGATGGATGGGAAATAACCCCGCATCACCTGCAGGTAACAGATACAGTTTACTACTGTTTAGTGCTGTGTACAATGTTTACATTCTGCATTTTATGTAGCAATATTATATGTCGGGCCTGTAATCATGTATATATATATATATATATATATATATATATATATATATATATATATGCATGTCTGTGTCCCTGACTTTTTATGATTTTTAACCGCACACTGTCATCCCCATGGAGGAGCGTGACTGCGCAGGACACAGTCTGCGTGTGTTGATATGTGCGTATGCATCCAATAGCTTTGCGTGCATGCCCAGAAAAAACTCTATTAAAATTCTATGGAGCAGGTATTGCAGTTGAAACAATTGTTTTTCAGACAGTGATGAAACGCCGAGCAGATCAGATGACTTTAATGTCAACATGGATGAAAAAACTATCTGAGTTAGTTGACTCAGTATATAGCTCAGGTCAGAATAATCGTATTTTCTGTCAGGCAGAATGTGGATGTCTACACTGTTGATGTTAATCTACTGTTTAGGTGGTTTTACTGCACAGAAAGTTTGCAAAAAGAATGTAAATATTAAATTTTTTTCATTAACTAAAGATAATTGTTGTTTATTCATAAAAGACAATAAAATATTGATCAACCGTTGTATATAATCTGCTTACATATTATTCATGCTGTTGTCTATCTGCAGTTGAGATTACAAAATAATAATATGTTTTTTTCTTTTTGTAAAATTTTTGTGTAGTTTGAAATTAAATGTTTAATTTGCCTATTGTTATACACATTTTTACACACAAACACACACACACACATTTTATTAATATTTATTTTATATTTCTACATTTGTTATCAAACATTTGCGAAGTTTTAAATAATGTGAGAAATATGATCCCATATGAATGAGTAGATTTTTGAGTACATACTTTAAAATGTAAAAGTCCTTTCCATATGGTCAATGTATATACACTATTAAATGATCAAATTTAGAGAAAAGTTACAATATCGTGATATATATCGTTATCAGGATACAAGATTTTTGTCATATCGGCCAGCCCTAGCTCAAATTTGATATGATAACTTAATATTTATGATTGTTCCTTTAGTCATATGCATGTGAAGGAAAGCAGACCTGAGCATGGCCCTTAAAGGTCTTCTGCAGGAGGCTTTCCTGAATCAGACCCTTGCGAACTTTGACCTTGAGCACTCGCTCTGCCCCACGACGACTGTGGTTTGCATTGGTGGAGTGAAGGATGAACAGCACCAATAGATCAACCACCTGAAAGAGAAAAGAAGTAGCATTTAGAATTGCATTTGAATGTTCAAATGGGACACTAACTATAAATATACAGTATAAATAAGTCACACCTTATGATCCTCTGATTCGTCAACATTCTCTATGGCCTAAAACGAACAAAAATATTAAATCCCTTCAGTTGGATGGAATTAAATCAGGCAGTGTTTGAAGACAGAATGTAGGGCCCTATGATTTCCACAATTGTCATAAAAATATTACTAATAACAATAATGAGAATTAAAATATTACATTTCATGCACAAGCACAAAGTTCCCTTAAGTAAATTAATGTTATCATTATTATTATTACATTATTTTTGGTAAACATTTTATAAACAATACATTTAAATTGTAAAAGTTTCACAATGATCATTGTTTATCATGAATATAATTTTCATGAATATAATTTTGGGAAAAATAACTATATTAATTCTATAAACTCTCAGCTGACCTTTAGCCACGCTTCTGAGATTGTCTTCTGAAAGCGGATCGCTGACTTTATGACGTCTAGAATCAAAGCCACACTATCCTGACCACTGCTGCATGATGGGACACTGGAGGACCTGAGAAGTGACATTATAAATAAACAAGCTAGTAGATATACGCAATTTCTTATTCGTTTACTATCTTATTCTCAAAGGAAGAAAAGCAAGTCAAGTGGGTTTGGGAAAGCAGTGACGATATAGTTTTCATTGAACACAAAGAGTGAAAATGTCTCACCTTGACACGGTTTTGTTTTTCATTCGGCTCTGAGAGGCCTGTAGCACTGCTGGTAAGACACACTGTTCCAGCTCCAGCTTTTTCCGCAGGTCACACACCACCTGAGGAGCATGAATGTGACATGAGCAAAACTATAGCTCAACAACAAGAAAGTGATTTCAAATCAGGCACCGGAGAAAAGAAACGTTCACATTTTCTCGCTGTCATAAACGTCAAGGCAGAGGCCTAACCTCATTAGCATCAGATGCAGAGATGGAGTGCAAGACAAACTTCACCACAACAGGAAGATCCTCCAATTGCACGGCAGAAAGAGTTCCCATTACTGCCTCTCGCACCTGACAGAGACAAACACACAGACGATTATGAACAGTGCACACTACAACACTACTTTTTAAAGGGGTTTAAACACAGTTGTGTGGCAACAGTCTGTGAATATAACCAGCTTCTAATGGTAAGAAGTTATTAAATTCATTTTTTATAAATCACACTTGATTATATTGATTACACTGCAGAAACACTTTGATTGACATTCTCCATTTGTACATGTCATCAGAGGAGGAAAGCCCTGCCCATTAGTAACGATCTCTTCCTCATTATCATAAGATGTTAGTTTTTTTTTTTAATCTGCCACTATGCTGACACATAGGCATTTGTAGCTCCGCCCTCTTTGGAAAACAGGGCTGGGAGCACAATCTCATTTGAATTTAAAGCGACACAACACACCAAAACGGCACAATTTGGATCAAAGCCTCAAAGCCTAAAAAACAGTTTCAAAAATTTCTAAAACATTATTTGTGAGGTATTTTGAGTTGAAACTTTACATACTCACTCTAGGGACATCAGAGACGTATTTTACATCTTGTAAAAAGGCACATGAAAGGTCCCCATTAAGCAAGATGTGTTAAATTAATTTTAAAAAATGCTGTTATTTTGAACATTCAGTTTATTAAAGATTCCTGGAAAAAAAATGTAGCACATTTAATTTCTTTCTTTGCTTAAAATAATAATTTAACTGTTTTCGATATTGATGATAGTAAGAAATGCAGCAAATCAGCATATTAAAATGATTTCTAAAGGACAATAAGTTTTGAGGGAAATGTATGCTGATATAATACTGCTTTATAATCACTGAAATCATATTTTTTAACTTAAAATGATAAATTATACATTTTCACACATTTGTTTTATTTATTTTTTTTAATGCAGGCTACATTAAGCATTCAATTATTCTTTTTCTTCAAAAAAAAAGTATCCTTTAACGCTTGTTCAAATGGACTACCATTTGTTATGTCGGTGGCTGTTTTTGCCCCATTGACTTTAAATATAATTACTTTTTTTGATCGCAAAGCCTTGACACCAAATAATCATGCATTCTTGATTGTTGGTGGTTTTACTCTGTTGGGAAGAGGTCAGATTTGTAATTTTTACTGTTGATCATCAGTTGTCACCATTAACCCTTTAGATAGGCCTGTGCAAAAAAAGTTTTTTTTTTTTGTGTTTCTGTTTGTTTTTTATATGGAGTTCTATGGAGTAGAAAAACAAATTATAGTGTGCATGCATAAATACAATTATTATGTTTATTATGTTATTATGTGCGCAAAGGTCTCTCTCTCTCTCTCTCTCTCTCACACACACACACACACACACACACACACGCGCACGCACACACGCGCACGCACACACGCGCACGCACACACACACACACACTATACTCTATGGAACTCCATATAAAAGCCAGAAACTAAGCTTTTTTGCACTGCAACTGATGATCAATTACAAATTTGACCTCTTCTCAACAGGGAAAACCACCAACAATCAAGAAAACATAATTATATGGTGTCATGGCTTTGCAATACAAAGATGTCATTATAATGGAAGTCAAAGGGGCAAAAACAGCCACCAACATAACGAAAGGGTAGTAAATTTGCCCAGAATGTATTGCTGAGTTTTTGAAAACTTTCAAAGCACTTTCCCAAAATATGTGTCAAAAATCATTCCATTTGCTGAAACACACAGAAAGTTATGGCCAAATTAAGACTCAAAATCACCCCAGAGTGAATGAAAACATCCCCAACAGCACATAAGGGTTAACAAAATAAACAAATGTAAAGCAATGACAGTTTTTAAGAAACCACTTGTTAACGGGTACCTCAGACAGTAAGGCAGAACTCAGATTCAGGCTGGATAAAGCATCCAAAATAGGCACAGCGAGTTGAGTGTTCTGCTGAAGTAAACCACTGCACAAGAGAGCAGACACAAACACACTTATGTGGCTCACGTAAACACAATACACACCATTATAATAAGCATCTTCATAACAGTCACACTCATCATTACCAGATCACAGCCATAATTATTAAAACCAAACAACACAACTGAGACAGAGAACAAATCAGCTTTAACAGACACTTCTATCTCAAGCATTGGGACAAAGTGCAAGAACACCAAAGCGACAGGCTCAGCAACTGCTACCGTACTTCAGCTCTTTGGCCATGTCTCCATGCTGTGAATCCTCCAGGATTTCTGGAAGGCTTGTAATAATGTCCCGCTGTATCTCCACTGGAGCCACAGACACCATCTGCATCAGCTTACTGCTCAGATCCTATACATACACAGCAATTATAGCGGTCAGACAGCTGTAATTTAGCTTTGATGAATATCTGTGTCTGCTACAAAGGAAGCGTTAGCAATTATGATCTTGACTGGCATATATTCATAATTTAGGATTCTCCCAGTATCAATGAACAGTGTACCTTGCCATCTACGATTCGGTCAAGCCACTTTAACTGGTTTATTATGAGACGGGGAACATTGAGGCCATCCTCACTCGCTCTGTAACGGAGAACATTAAAGTTAGAGATAAGCAAGTGATGCAGGACTGTGTCTGTAATTAAAGTGATTTGTGTATAATATGTAAACAGATGGAAATTTACCCTTCAAACATGAATTCTGGAAGCTTTTCGAATAAAGTGTTTATGACCAGAGTCTAAATGTAGGGAAAATATATATATATATTATTTAAATATCCTACAAGCACAAAAATAAATAAACAAAAAGTCTCCTAAAGGTTTTCCATTGGTTTTTTCAATCAATATGGGTTACTTGTCATTTTTTTTTTTTTTTTACTTCAATACAATTAATACAATTTTAACAATGATGCATTCTTAAATTAAATAATATTATGTTTATAATATTACAAAATATAATATAACATAATATAATATAATATATAATAAAATAATGTACACTTCAATTCACAATGGTTGGTGAGTGTAAATTAAGAAAAATGGGGGACAAATCATAATTTAAAAGGCAAATGAGCTGACTATTTGTACCTGTAGCATTTCTATTCCAAGCAGCAAGCGTACCAGACTTTCCTGATAGGAACTGGAACTGATATTAGATGAAAAATGAACAAAAAAAGAAAGAAAATAAGACTTTACAAGTCAAGTGAAATAAAACTCATTATTATAACTTAACACATAAAACCATTTTATGAATGTAATATCAGAACAAGTTCAATTAAAAAAAACAAAACTGAAGTGTATTACTTAGTATCCTGCTGTGAAGTGGCTAACGGCACACAAGGCAGCAGGCAGTTTCTGAATCTCTCTGGGTCTTCAATGTATGTTTCCAGTGCAGAAATAAACTCCTGAATTATCTAAAAAAACAGGATTCAACAAGTAAGCACAGATAAAGCATCTTATAGGGGGGGAAAGTGATACAATGACGAGCTCCTCACATTGGGGAATCTGGGATTTTTTCGTAAACGCTGCTGGAGTCGCTTTTGGAAAATAACTTGGTCTACAGCTGTAAAAAAAAAAATAAATAAAGATGTCACAGAAATCTCCTGATCTGTTGAGCAATGTATGTATGCATTCGTTGTGATTTGACTTTTAGTGTATACACTGCATATTCAGTTTATCTTACCTATTTCATTAGCTGTACTGCCAGGTGTCAGGTGGACTCCTGATTCCTTCAGAAACTGAACAAAAACTGAGTCCGGGCAGGAGTCCTGAACTGAAGACTTTGTGGATCGCCCACTGCTCTTGGTCTTTTTTGCCTCTGTATAAATGAAGACACATCAGAAAGTTCCAGAGATCTTTGTAACCACAGCCAATGATTTTACCATTCCCATTATTTATTTTGGAAGTGACGTCATCGTGTACTTACTAGAAACGTCAAGAGTGGGATCTTCATCCACTGTTATGGATGATCGCTTCTTCTTACGCATCATATTCCTCTTAGATCAGATGAAAATGATGAACAACAGATGCTACAGTACCTGTTGGAGTAACAACAAATATGCCGTTTCACATGGGTTATTTCAAATCTGAAGCACTGTGTACACAACTGACAGCATAATAATGACAGTTCTAGTGCAGACAATCATTCTCTGAGGACTGTAAACAATACTTATTCGTGATTGAGAAAGCGAGAGCTAAATTACACATTCGACGATCTCGACGCACTGACCATATTCGAGACAAAATATTACCTTAATGTTAATCGTCGCGATGCTGAATTTTAACGACTGTCGTGTAAATACCGTTTATAAATGCTGATTAATTTAGACTGGAGCTCAAATGTGTGTTTTCGTGACAAGGCTAAAAGATCAGGATGTCGCAAAGCTTCCCGCGCCAGTGGTTCATACAGTTTAGGGGTCGTGGTAAAATTCTCAGCAGAGTTCATAACCGTCGGATTCCGACTCCATATAATGATTTTTAACTGGTATAACTTTAAAGAAAGATTTGTTGTGAGCAGATGAGCAAAAAATGTTAATCGATTTTGTATGTTTTGTTAAACTAATCTGTTTGCATTAAATAAATAAAAAAAACATTTGAAACAGTAGTGTTTAATTTTTTTTTTTTTAGCTTTAATAACAAAGTTCATTCATTCATTCATTTTCTTTTCAGCTTAGTACCTTTATTCATCAGGGGTCGCCACAGCGGAATGAACCGCCAACTCATCCAGCATATGTTTTACACAGCGAATGCCCTTCCAGCTGCAACCCATCACTGTTTCCCGGGCATGACCCATACACCCATACACACTCCCATTCACACACATACACTACAGACAATTTAGCCTACCCAATTCACCTATAGCACATGTCTTTGGACTTGTGGGGGAAACCGGAACACCCGGAGGAAACCCACGCGAACACTGGGAGAACATGCAAACTCCACACAGAAATGCCAACTGACCTAGCCGAGGCTCAAACCAGTGACCTTCTTGCTGTGGGGTGACAGCGCTACCCACTGTGCCACCAACTGTATAATAATTTTATGTAACATAGCTGTCTTTATACTCGTGTGTGTGTGCGTGTGTGTGTGTGTGCGCGTGTGTGTGTGCGTGTGTGTGTGTGAAATAAGTCATCGGGCCAAAAGAGAGGATTTCGTTTTCAAATTTGAAACCGTAAACGGGAGTTTGTTGATGCTCCCTAAATTTCAATGGGCGTGTTTTAAAGTAGGCGTGGAATGTGTTGTCGATGGGTCGCACCGCCCACAGTTCACAATTTAATACTAGTGTCATTTTTTCTAAATCCACAGTTACCTGCGAGACGACGGGTAAACTTGAGTAATCATGGCTGGAATTAAATCATTTTACGACATCACGGCCAAAACTCTTACAGGAGAGGAGTTCAAGTTCTCTTCTTTACAAGGCAAAGTGGTGCTGATCGAGAATGTGGCTTCGCTCTGAGGAACCACCAGCCGGGATTACGCTCAGATGAACGAGCTGCACGAGCGCTTCGCGGAGAATGGGCTCGTGGTTCTGGGTGTTCCCTGCAACCAGTTCGGTTATCAGGTGAGAAGTCTGATTTAACAGTCCTTCAAAACAGGTGTCTGTCTGTCTGTGGCGCACTTCAGCTCTCACCTTGACCTCTTGCTCTACTCCTGCTTTACTGAATGCTGGGTCATCTCTATGAACTAAACGTCGCAGCCTATATTAATCAATAAGTCAGTTATAATAAAACCTTTTTATTGATCATTTTTTAAATGATCTGAAATTATGATTTAGCCTACATTTTATATTAGCACCTAATAATTTTCATTGAGTGAAACTTATAGTAAATTTTAAAAAAAAGTAACATTTATAAAACTGCATTTATTGTAATAAGACTTAGGCCTACTCCGTTTAATTAGATAAAATATAGAAGCAAGAAGTTAATATTTTCTAGTTCATTGTTACCAAAAAAAAAATAAAAACACAAACTAAAAGCATGTAATAAACTTCAAATAAGATACATTAAGCTAAAATAACTACAATTGGGATAATTGTAATGGAAAAACTACAAATGCAATAATTATAAATGCAAAATAAATAATAAATATAAACAAACTCAAACTTAATAAAAACCACAATGATATTTAAGTGATTAAGTGGTTACATTCTAAGATACAATGATGATTTCATATATTAGCCTATGTCATGCGTTTTTAATTAAAAAAATATTTTAAGACAGAATGACTAATGACTTAATGTCTAGTAGGCCTATCTGTTTACTAATGTATAATAATCACATTTATTGCGAGTATTAGCAAACAAAGTTTTTTTTTTTGATTCTGTCACCAATCTATCTTTGTTTGTGTTTTTAGGAAAACTGCACAAATGAAGAGATCCTTTTGTCCTTGAAGTACGTCCGTCCTGGCAATGGCTATGAGCCGAAATTCCAGCTCTTGGAGAAAGTGGACGTGAACGGGAAAAACGCTCACCCGCTCTTCACCTTCCTCAAGGAGAAGCTTCCGTTCCCGAGCGATGAGCCAATGCCGTTCATGAACGACCCCAAATTCATCGTCTGGAGTCCCGTACGCAGGAACGACATTGCCTGGAACTTCGAGAAGTTTCTGATCGGATCTGACGGAGTCCCGTTTAAACGCTACAGCAGGAGATTCCTGACCAGCGGCATCGACGGAGACATCAAGAAGCTCCTCAGCATCGCAAACTAACCGGGTTTTGGGGTCTAACCGATGTCCTTAGCATACGCCGGTCTCCACGGCAGGTTTGTGCTCTCATATGTGTAAATGTTGCTGAGTTTGGACTTTTACTTCATGAAGATGCTCCTGTAAACATGCTTGTCTGTCGGGAGCAGCTGACGCCCTGCAAAAGTCCAGGCTGAACAGCTTCATTTAGCTCTTGTGTGGCACAACATGCGCTTTTAACCAATAAATTTGTAAGTTTTCTACTCAAGTCTCTTACTTTGTCTTATTCAAGGCTTTCGGTCCAGCTTTAGCTAGCGAGAGAGGACATGAAAATACAGACTTTGGGGGTTTTGTTCGTCGTGTAACATGGCACTGATCATCAGGTGTGTTGAAGAGGTTCATGTTGTATTAATGAGCTCCAGTGGAAACTGATCTCTGGTGTTTGTGTGAGAATTGAATTTCCCAATGCAGTTACCAGGACAAACATGTTTATATGCAGCATGGTTTCAAGGGATAGTTCACTCAGAAGTTGATATGCTGAGGCCATGGTGATTCTGTGGTGAACCATGGTTGTTGGTGCAAGTCAACAATTACTAGCACTTTGAGAATCATAGAAAACAAAAACATACAGGCCAAACAAAATAAATACATCACCTACAGTTGCTTTCTTCCATTGAACACAAAGACATAGGGTCTATTCCATATATATTATATTCCTTTGTTCAACAGAGGAAAGAAATTCACAAGTGTGAGGTAATGGTGAGTAAATTGTCATTTTTGGGTGTTTTTTACCTTTTAAAAGTTTTTTTTTAAATGTTCACTTTCTTGCACAGAAATGTATGTCTTTGAGTCTCAAATGTTATCTTGCATTTAAAGAATCCCCACGAACCACAGTATCACCTAAAACTTTCTTAATGTTCTACTGAAGAAAGTGGCCCGAGGGTGAGTAAATTAACAGCCAATTTTAGTTTGTTTGTTCCTGTAAACCCTTTAATTTTTATTTATTTTTTGGTCCATTTTAACAAATCAAATATATAACCAGGCTAAAGGCTCCAATCATTGCAAAAGAAGAAACCAAGGATGTATGTTACCACAATATAATAATTTCTATTGTTGTTTTTTTTTAAGTTCTCTTATGCTCACTGGGGTTGTATATATTTGATCAACCATAGAGTAAAGCAGAAAGAGTGTAAAATGCTTTATTTAAATGCTTATTTGGTGCTTAATTACTATTAAATGTTATTTGTATCTATATTAATTACAGGGTTCATACACATTTTTACTGCTAAAATTCCATGACTTTTCCAAGACTTTCAAATAAATTTTCATGACCTAATGTTTCATGCAATGTCTACATATACGGGATAAAAGAAAAACAATGCATGTTCAAATTTATTACAGCATATCGTAAAACATGCAACAATCTATTTAGTTTCAATTTCTATTTATATCTATGTAAAATTTATTTCGATAATGCTTACACCGCACTAATAATGCGAGAGTATGTGATTGGCCAAGGACAGAAACGAAGAAAAGACAACTAACCTATATTAAAGAATACAGATATCTGTTTTCCATGACTTTTCCAAAACTTTGTGGGCTTTTCTGTTTTTCCAAAACTTTTCCAGGCCTGGAAAATGCCATGTCAAAATTCCATGACTTTTCCAGGTTTTCCATGACCATATGAACCCTGTAATTAGAACAGCTTCTTCTGTCTAATATATAATACTGACAATGATAGTAATATGAAAAGTTTCTTTAGCAGCAAACCAGCATATTAGAATGCAGGATCAACACTACTGTAAATTTCGCTTTTCCGTCACAGAATAAAATGCATTTTAAAATCAAAAAACTATTTTAAATTCTAGAGATATTTCACAATATTGCTGTTTTACTGCATTTTTGAACAAATAAATGCAGACTTTCAGTATGTAATATTCATACAAAAATGTATCCAAAACCTGGTTACACTTTATTTTAAGGTGTCATTGTTACAGTGTAACTATAGACCATTTTGAGGGATGTAAACAAAAACAATGGTCCCAAAGCATTTTCTGTTTTACATTTTTAATTTCTATAGCTTCCGAGACTCCAAAAAGAGCCACATATTGATAAATAATGTTATGAGAGCTGTTTTAACATTAAGTTATGATTGAATTGCCTCTTGTTACAGTTATGAAATAGTTTGATAACAAGCAGGAAATGTTCATGGGCCAATGACATCACCACATTGAAATGGTCTACACATTTAAGTGCGGAGTAATATTAATGATCTATATGTACTTGCTATATGATTAGTTGCACGTAACTCGGCGTTATTTATGGTTCATACTTTACTAACTACCTGAAACATGTAATAAGAACACCGCAAAATAGTCTACCAAAAAAAGTGCAAATATTTAAGATTTCCCATTGTCTTTCAATTCACAACAAGATCTTAAAGCACACATTTAAAAACCAAAACAAACATTCATATACAGCTATTTATATTTACATTAGCTAAAAACCAATGGCATTTTCCCCATATACTCACAAAACTAGGTATGTAAGTTTTCTCACGAGTACTTCATTAACATTTTGGCAGATACTTAATAACAGATACTTGGATAACAAAACTTACATTACCACCAATGTTTTTTGCATTCCATGAGTATCAAACTCATTACGTTGGCATTGATAGTGCAACACGACAGGAATGCAACCATTTTAAATCATGTAAAATAGTAATGATAAATAGCAAGCCTGTGGAAAGTTTTGACCAATGCTGTACATAGACTCTTAAAGGGACAGTTCACTCAAAACTGAAAATTTCACCATAATTTTCTCACCCATCACTTGTCGTAAACAGTTTTGAGTTTCTTTCTTCTCTTGAGCACAAAAGAAGATATTCTGAAGAAAGCTGGATAGTGTTTGTGTTCCTACTATGGGAGTCAATGATTAATGCTTCCTAAAATATATTATTTTGTCTTCAACAGAAGAAAGAAACTCATAATCAGGCTTCCACATTTTATTATATTTTCAATTCAAATAGGCTTTAATCCAAATCTGGTGTCGCACATCTTGGCATGATAAATAGAACACAAAGCAGCTATCTACTGTGCTCCAGCTTATGATTATGTACATCTATGCAAGAAAAAAATAAAATAATGTCTGTGAAATTACAAAACAAACAAACGTTAAAATGGATGTTTACTGCTGAAGAAGCCGCAGGGGGAACAGCCCGAGTCCATGATCATGATGTCATTTCCAAAAGAAATTAAAATCAACAATTGTGTATTTATCAGTGAGTGACGGCTAATACCATAGTAAGGTAAACACCAGGAACAACCATCCATTTACCATTTTGCAGATTCAAAAAATTTGCATGCTGTTTAGCCACTCACACACACTCACACATAAAGAATATGCTTTGTGTATTGTTATTATTAGCAATATGAAGCACTTGTTTTGAGCTCTGCCATTTGACACACATATCCAATCAAATGGCAGATGTGCTAATGTACATCTTCGGTTAATCGTAACCCTCTTTAAAGTTGTTCAAACAACAGCCAGTTTTGTGTGTTCCTCTATAATTGTAAATATACCTTTTTAAGTGTCACATTTAGCACCACGTTCAATCAGACTTGATATTCCTCTGGACCAAAAGCCATTCAGGGAGGAGAAACAACCAGCAAAATAAATAAAAATGAGTATCATAAAGCACAAACCATCAATTCTGAAACAAAAAGCTTTGGAACTGTGATTTCATCCCCTTGTTTGTAATGGTATTTGAATATCTTTCCCTTTTTTTCAGTGTTTGGGGTGTGAATATATTAGATATCAACCCTCCCCCTTCCAAAAACCTTATAGTAATGCAACTTTTAAAGTGAAATCCCCTCCAGAGTGGTATATTTAACAAAAAGCGTGGCTTGTGATAGGATAAACAAAACATGGAGACAATATTTAATATAAGAGCGCAAGCTTCTCCGAGAGAATCTCTGTGCTTCTCACCACACGCTTAAGTTATTAAACACAGAGAGTCTATTCTTCACACGAGGCACATGTTTACAAGATGCTGAGAGCTAAAGAGTCCAACGCAAGTGTGTAGTCGAGGCATAATTTAAACATTTCAGATGAGCATAATGTTGCATACATAGTCTATTTCTAGGCATTTCCCCTCTCCCGATCTAGTTCATCTAACATTCATGTCGTCCAAAGAGAGGTTATATTGCCGTTTCACCCTCCTCCTCCTCATTTCAGACTAAAAGAAACAAGCTCCTATGATTCAGCAGGCATCGAGGTCCAAGAATAAAGTCTTTCATGTCACGCTTCAAACTAAAATTCTCTTTATTTATTATTAATATTCTTTTTTTCTGTTTTTTTTTTTTTGGCTCTTGATAAAGACGCATGTGTCAAAGAAAAAAATAAAATAAAGCTAAAATCAAAGGGCCAGTTTGTGAGCCTTTAATAGTCACTGAAGTAGCCAGGGATGTGCGTCGATGCATTGATGATTTCATATGTTGATCTCATATGTAGTTTTTGTTTCAGTGCCAGTCCTCAAAAAAAAAAGACTAAAAGAAATTCAGTTGGTGTCCATGTGGTCGTCCGGAGTCTCCGGAGCTCCTCCTAGTGAAGCGGACGGGGGGGATTTGGACGGTGTGTCTGCATCTCTGCGTTGGTAAAAGAGCACGTAGGCTGCTTTAGTCTGTGGAGAACAACAAAAAGAAACAAACTATTATCAGAGAGTCTGTGGGTAAACCATCAATTACTTTAAAGGGAGAAAAACGTCTCCCTTATGTTCATCAACATGTGAATGCTTTAGGTGTATACATTTTAATAAAGTGAGTAATAGGTAAACAAACACTTCTAAAAATTGCATTAGTGGATTAATGCAAGATCTAGATAAATTATTATACATGTTTTATATATATATATATATATATATATATATAAATTACCCTTACATCACAAATTTCAAATATCAATATGTACACCTATAGTTGAAACTTGAAATGGATTGGAATAACAAAACATTTAAATCTATAAATTTGGACTGTTTTTAAAAAACCATGAGAAATAAAGTCAAAGGAATTTAGTTAAATTAATTCCAATGGGGCTAATACTGATAGCTCTCAGATTATATGTTCTTAGAAATCAAAAACAATTACATAAGATCTCATCGCAAAAAAATACAGGTAGATAATAGGGTTGTCATGATACTGGAATTTGATACCAGTCGATACTGAAATTTTAAAAACTTCCATTTCCCGCTAAAATTTGAGCACTGTTGAGCACACGTTCTTAAACAGCGCTGATTTGCCAGTGTTCACGTGCTCAATAGAAATGACTGTGATTGGCCATGAAGGTAATCAGTTTACCGAACTCACTGCTGTTTACTGAGTGTAACCACAGATACAGGGACACTGGAGCATTTTGAAGCCGCAATTCATCAGCGGATCACTCGTATGTCAGCTTATAGACAAACCAGCTGATCGACGTGACTTTGAAACGCTCCAGTGTCCCTGTATCTGTGGTTACACTCAGTAAACAGCAGTGAGTTTGGTGAACTGATGACCTTTACGGCATATCACAGTCATTTCTGTTCAGCATGTGAACACAATGGCAAATCAGCTGTGCTTAAGAACGTGCTCAGTGGTGCTCAAATGTTAGTGGGAAAGGGAAATTTTTTAAAATTCAGTATCGATTGGTACCGAATTCCAGTATCGTGACAACCCTAGTAGATAGATAGAACAATGATAGATAGAACGAACAATAGAAACGACGAGCCACAGGACGAGCGACAGATAGATAAAATGATAGAAAGAAAGATCGATAGAATGATAGAAAGAAAGATCAATAGAAGGATAGATAGAACGATAGATAGATCGATATAATAATAGACAGAACGATCGACAGATAAAATGATAGAAAGAAAGATCGATAGGACGATCGATAGAACGATAGATAGATAGATCGATATAACGATAGATATACGAACGACACATAGAAAGATCGATAGAACAATAAAGAAAGATCGATAGATCGATATAACGATAGATATATGAACGACAGAACGAACGACACAAAGAAAGATCGATAGAAAGAAAGATTGATAGAACGATTAAGAAAGATCGATAGAACGATATAATGATAGATAGAACGATAGAGAGAAAGATCGATAGAATGACAGAAAGAAAGATCGATAGAACGATAGATAGATGTAATCATAACTTAATATTTTTATATAATGATTCTTAATCCAAAATCCACAAACACTATTTTATTTTTTGAAAACATCATAGGGGCCCAAGAGTCTCACCACAATCTGATCCTCAGTAGCAGCAGACACACTGCTGTCGTCAAAGTAATACCATTTCCCATCCATCTTGTTCTTGCCGTATGCCGTGTCTGCAGGAGGAAATAAAACGTATTGCTTAACTTTTGCAATCAAAAACAAACCAAGTTATCATTTCCAGGCGACAATACGATGACAAAGATGTAAATGATCAACTCTTTGTTAGCAGTTCAAAGGAAATCTATCAGATATGAGATATCTGACCGGGTTCCAAAGTGGGTGAAAAAGAGCAAATCAAGGTGTAACCAGTTATGCATTAATGTGATTGCAAAAGGAGGAAGAAAAGGGAATTAATTAAAAGGATTATAAAATAAAGGGAGAGACAAAGAAATGAAAAAAGTGACTTACAGTGGCCGCCACCCATTCCTCCATAATGGTTGGAAACAGCAATAAGGTCGTAGACGTATGGGTCAGCTTTGGGGTCACACACAAACTCTGACATGTTTAAGTCCCTGTGTGAAAAAGTTTACATTCAGTTACACAGTCACTAGTGTTTGTCTTACAGTTCTATCTTCTATTATATGCATTATGGCTGAACAATATATCGTTTGAGCATCGATATCGCAAAGTGTGTATCTGCAATAGTCACATTGCAGGATTAGATTATTTATTAACGATTAAAAGATATCATTAAATATCATTAAAAAAAAATATTTATACAATGAGGACCATGTTATTTTACATTTTATTGATCAATTTTTGTACTTGAATACAGTTTGACATCTCAGAAAAACACTTTTATTTATTTATTTATTTATTTATTTATTCATTCATTCATTCATTCATTCATTCTCCTTCGGCTTAGTCATATACCAGGGGTTGCCACAACGGAATGAACCGCCAACTATTCCAGCATATGTTTTACGCAGCGGATGCCCTTCCAGCCACAACCCCTGTATTCAATTCATGTTTATTTATATAGCGCTTTTCACAATGTAGATTGTGTCAAAGCAGCTTAACATAGAAGTTCTAGTAAAGTCCAGATTTCAGAGTTGAGTTCAGTGTGGTTTAAATTTCACTGCTGAAAGTCCAAACACTGAAGAGCAAATCCATCGATGTGCAGCTCCACAAGTCCCAAATCAAGCAAGCCTGTGGCGAGAAAAAAAAAAAAAAAAAAAAAAAAAAAAAAAAAAAAAAAAAAAAAAATACCTTGAGAGAAACCAGGCTCTGTTGGGCATGACCCATACACACTCACATTCACACACACTAATACACTACAGCCAATTTTGTTTACCCAATTCACTTATAGCGCATATCTTTGGATTGTGGGGGAAACCGGAGCACCTGGAGGAAACCCACGCCTACATGGGGAGAACATGCAAACTCCACACAGAAATGCCAACTGGCCCAGCCGGGACTCGAACCAGCGACCTTCTTGCTGTGAGGCGACAGTGCTAAGTTAACCACTTTCATATTTGCTTGTAATTTATTATAGTTTATGCAGATGCAAGAAGACTTGATCACCCCAGTCGGTCTAAATTAATGAAATCTTTCCAAAAAGAGATATTCAGATCATCTGGTGAAATTATATTCATATCGCAATATAGAAGTCAAATCAAAACAAAATACTGCAATGTCAGATGTTTCCAATATCGTGCAGGCCAAAAATATAGCTATTTTTAAAACACAGACTACCAAAAGTAAACATGGCTCATGATGGGAATAACATTTCAACCACATTATTTTTTATCAGTACATCCAAGTACTAGACTGCAGATCTGTTTGTCTAACTCATTTACCACGATGAACAATGGATGGGTTTGTCCATCCAGACAAGCATGACGCACTTTCCCAGAAACTGACACCTGACGCAATACACCTGACGTCCGTGAACTATCCCCTGCTTCCTGTTCATTAAGGTAATCGAGAGCAAATCCAATGGCCAAGTGGGATGAAGGCCAAATGCTGAAGGCAAGTAACACAGCCAGAACAAAGCTCCCCAAAATTGTGGCATTTGCAGTGTGTTATCTGAAATGTGTATCAAATTTCATGTGATGAACTCTGTTACTACAAGAGGACTTCTCCTTTTTTATTATAATTTTTTATTTGCCTTTCAAAAACATAATTTAGGCCAAACTCAATTCCAATGTAATCTTTCACAGACTGACTGAGAAATGTCACAATGAATCAAATACTACGCCATAAAATTAAACAAAAAAGAAAAACAATGTATAAAATAACTCAATAGTACAAAAATAACCAACATACAGTGCAAGCATCAAACAGGAACTTTGTAAGGGGTTAAATAAAACCATATTTATTAAACAAACAATAAAAATGTTTAGCCTTCTCACGCTTCATTACTTTTAAAGCCTCTGTATAGGTGGTGAACTCCTTTTTAAAGACAGTCGAATGAGGAGCTGTTTTCAAAATATTGCATTTATGAATGAAGAATTTAAGTAAAATAAGTAAACAATTTGCAGTCAAGTCATCATTTTTGCTGTTCAAATGTACTCCAAATTTCACAATGTCCCAAAAGAGGACTTCTTCTTTAAATATTTTTAGGGGGATATGATGTCATGATGGTCTAGAGCATCTGTTCTTAAAGAGATAGTTCACCCGTAAATGAATATTTACTCACTATTTACTCTCTCAAGTGACTGTAAACCTTTATAAGTTTCTTTTTTTTATTGAACACAGAAGAAAATATTCTGAAAATCTGTAAACCTTGACTTCCATAGTATTTGTTTATCCTACTAAGGAAGTCAGTGGTTACAGGTTTTCAGCATTTTCAAAATATCTTCCTTTGTGTTCAACAGAAGAAGAAAAAAAACGGTTTAAAAAAAACATTTGAAACAAGTAAAGGGCAATTTTCAATTTTAGAACTATTCTAAAAAGTCTAATTCTAAGTCTAATCCTCCTTTTACTTTGTTGTTTATTCCTAAATGATGATGTTAATAGTTATTTTTGTGCTAACTGATTTTCACCCGTTTGTGTTTGGGGTGGGTTTTGGTTTTCTTTGTTTGAAATGGAATGTTGTTATGAAGCAGACTGGGCAACCCACATAAAATAGTGTCAACTTTTGTATGCAACAAATAAAAGTCGCATTCTAACAACAAAAATGTACTTGTGAATAAAATTAGTATGATGTAGATGTACTAAAACAAATTTACACCTCTGCCATGCCAAAACTGGCCTAAGACAATGTCAAACTACTTGTGGAAATAAACAGCATGGCGCCATCTGGTGGCAAATGAACAGAAGCCCTTCACACAAAGATGGCACAGAATCAGGTGTCTTAGGGCCTGGCAGAGCAAACCAACTGTTGCATCTGAGCTAAAAATTGCCTGAACACACTGCGAAAAACACACTACAGCCAACAAGCAGGTACAGTCTATGCTTGTGTGAGGAAATTACTGCCTATAGTGGCAAGTATAAAAAGACTATACTTGTCATTCCAATAAAGAAATTTGACTATGTCCACAAACTGTAAACAGAACAGCGCATTCTTCTTTAGAGATGGAAGAGATCATAAATATATTCACGCACTGAAATACGCAGGTATGAAGACATGACATTAGAACAGCCTTCTGTCTGTGCATTCTTGACTCTGCTCACTTTCAGTTTTAATCATCAAGCACTGACTCGTTTGCTAAACAGAAAAGCCAATCAGAGTTCTCTCTTTCACTGATGGTGCCAACATGCTCAGTTGGTCAAACAGGTCCTGGTGGCGTTCGACTGGTGCTAAATAGTTCCCCAGAAACGAAAAACTTGCGTATAATTTACTCTCCCTGAAGTCATCCTTCAGGGAGAGTAAAGAAAATGTTTTTCTTCTTTCAGATGAACTCAATCGGGCTACATTGAATCATATCCTGGATTTGATTTCATTGAAATATATCCTAGCTTTTCTATGGTATAGCAGTGAACGGTGTGTGTTTTTGAAGCTCCAAAAATCGCATTCAATTATCAAAAAAGTAATACATATGACTCAAGTGTGCTACTGATGTGAAATAATGGTTATTTGTAAGAAAAGGGAAAGAGGCATACTTCCACTAAAACTAAGTAAGTCTTAACTAAGTTGTAACTCAACACTCTCATAAATAAGTGTACGGCTATTGCTGGGAGAGTGAAAAACTGTAATAATTATGTAAAAAAAATGGTTTATTTACAATTACATTGATTCATTTAGCAGACTTTCAAATGAAGATACAAAAAGCACTTCAAAATCACCAGAGAGCAGCAATATATAGATGCCATGACAAATCAGTTTTGTTTTGTTCTACTATGTAATAGAAGCTTTGTAGGAAAGTGTCTGGTGCATATAAAGAGGAAAGAGTAAAGAATGTGTTTCCTACAGGTGGTTTGTCAAGCCCACTCACTTGCGTAAATCACACTCAGAAACGCACAATAACTTTCCAAGAAATATGGAGGGTTTATAAGTTAAAAGTTTTAAATCTACATCTTTTTATAGTTCTTATAACTTCTTATAGTGTCACTTTATTAACCCACTAGAAAAATAAACACTACTTTATTTTTTGACAGCTGTAGAATTTGGAGCTTCAAAAACTCAGGCACCATTCACAACCACAAAATAGTTATAGAGAAAGGATAAGGTTTAATATAACTCAGATTGTGTTCATCTGAAAAAGAAACGCATCAATAACTAGTATGAAATAAATTTCATTTCTGGGTGAACTATTTCCTTAAGGGACAAATCCAACATTTTCCAGGAATCTATTATATTCTTTACGATATTAAGTTAAAATAAACATGATTAACAGTTTCTAAAATATAGGGATACTAATTACAATTCTAAAAATATTTATCCATCTGTCCATCCATCCCCCATCTTCAAAATACATGGCATAAAATAATAATAATAATAATAAAATCAGATGTGTCATGCAAAAGATGTACCTAATTGGAAAGTCCACAACAGTATCGAGCTTGTCTCTCCAGCAGCGGTTGTAGGAGAAGCGCTTCAGATGCACAACCAGAATGCGTGGAAGAGACCACAGATCGAACTTCTTAGTGGCCTGCTGGTGTTTCTTACACGTGGGGCAGTACCTAAAGAGGTGCACAGCAAACAAACACAAAATTAAACTGTCAGTAAACGTTGCAATGCTTTGGTAAAACGTTTGACCTTGGAAATATGAGCAATAACGATTACATGACATGAAATAATCTGAACATCCTCCTCACCAAGGATCATGCTCTCCTAAAGTCTCCATTGTAGTAAAGAGTTCAATGCATTCCCGTAAAGCTACCGTAGTCTTCTTCTTTTGAGCATGTAGCATACTCTCGTGTTTGTCGTAGGCCTGGGAAAAGACTTTACATTAATGCCTAATGGCTGAAATGAAAGACGAACTCATTGACACATTGACATATGAACTCTTACAACTAGTCGATTTTGAAAATATGTGCAAAGAATTAACGCTTGTGCAGTAAGGACACACTCAACTGATCAAAAGTCACAAACATTTATGCTACACAAGATCATGGAGTAAAAAATATATATATTTAAAAGAACTTTAAAAACTTCACAAAAAATAAATAAGCAGTATAACTGTTTTTAACATTGATGACAATAAGCATATCACTAAAGACTGGAGTAATGGCAGCTTTTTTCATCACAGAAATAATCTACATTAAAATAAAAAATAATGATGAACATTACCTCAGCTTCCTGATCATCATAGGACAATCTCTTTGTGTCTGAGTCCCAATCGATGGCTACTGTTGAATGAGCTGTAGAAAGAAATTTAATTTCTTAACGTAAGAAATCTGGATTCACTTGACTTATTTTTTTTTTACTATCAAAAAAATGTCAAATAGTTAGAGTTACTTGTTAGCTTCAGTAGGTTGCCATCAAATGGAAGAGAGCTGATGTTGGCTGTGCCGTAGGAGTTGACCATGCTGAAAGAAAAGAGTTTTGGCCGAGCATTAAAAGATTTTCCTCCACTACTATTTGGCCCATTCTCTGGTTCAGAATCCTCCTCTCCGTCCACAGTGTCCGAGTGGCTGTTCTCTGGTTCTGGACTCTCCTGGTGGTCCATAGCTTCATCATCACCTAAAACAAACAGAAAAAAATATTAGATCTGTACCATGATGAATGTCAGTACATGGACATCAATTTCTCAATATTTACACAATTAAGACAATACTATGATTAAGAATCCATTAAACTGAGATTTTTGAGTATCTTAAACCAGCTTCATAGGTGAAGTAAACACAAATGAAATCATGACAGGTGGAGCATTCCTACTTTAGTCTCATTAATGAAATTTAGACATGTATTAATTTTCTCAGCATTTTGTGATGGGATTCACACACAGCAGCGGTCAGCAGTTTCACAATAAAAAGAACAAAGGTCAAGCAAGAAATTGTGTCTGCATTTGTTTTCACATATAGCATGACAAATAATTTTCTGCACTTGAAGCTTTCATAAAATTACACCTAAAATTGTATAAATCGCACCATAATAAAAAAAACTGAACGTTTATATGTGAAATTCTGGAGGAAACACTGCATGGCATTGCATTAGGATGTAGGGTTGTCACGATACTGGAATTCGGTACCAATCGATACAAAAAATTTTAAAACGTCCATTTCCCACTAACATTTGAGCGCTGTTGAGCCATTGTGTTTGGTACCGAATTCCTAATAGGGTTGTCACAATACTGGATGTAACGATGTGTGCCAATAAGCATTCTAAATACTAAAAACACACAATAAGAACGTGGGAAAACATAGTAGGAAAAACAAACATCATGGTTACAGTTTCTTCAAAAGATCTTCTTTTGGTGCATCTTTATTTAATAAAAGAGAGAAACTCAAAGGTTTGAAATAAATTAGTAAATTATGACAATTTTCATTTTTGGGTGAACTATCCCTTTAAATAATTAGATTACTGAGGTCCATGCGTAATTGACCTTGTTTACATAGACATTAGTAATTACCTTAATCTGAACAAGGCAATAATATGATTAAGGCATTTACATGAGTTGCTTTTAGAATGTTTCTTTCATGTTCCCGTTATACATGTTATAGTACATAGATCGATTAACAGCATAACACCACCATGCTGTCCAACGTTTTCTCCAGATGTTCATGTAATTTCAGGTGTTTTATTTTAAGGGCACCTATTTTACCCCTTTATCAAGATTTAAGATAAGCCTTTTGTGTCTCCAGAATGTGTCTGTAAAGTTTCAGCTCAAAACACCCATCAGATTATTTATTATACCTTTCAGAATGTTGGAATTTTCTGCTCTAAACACTATGTAGCTGTTTTTGTGGTCTGTGCCTTTAATGCTGGTTCTCCCTGCCCACCGTTCCCACGTGCCTGTCAGATTGTGCCTCTATCTCCGACTCAGCTGCGTCAGATAAACAAACAGTAGAGTGACAAACATGAAGGAAGCAGATCTCACGTAACGTTTGTGAGAAATACTACAGTAAGAACTTTCGCTATGATTATTTGATGTATTTGTTGTGGAGTTAATTTAAGCCTTTCGATGAGTCACACACAATGTCGTTACAAAGTTCATGCACACACATACCGGACACGCACGCACGCGCGTTTAACACTGCACTGTTTTTCCACGCAAATGTGACAGGATACACGTTAATATCCACTGCTTTATGGATATCCGTTATGCTAATGTACAAAATAATCCTGATTTAACGTCCACAAACCGGGATTGAAGCGTCTTCTTTTATAGACCATTTTGAGGGATGTAAACAATAACAATGGTCCTAATGTATTTCCTGTATTATATTTTGAATGTCCATAGTTTCCAAGACTCCAAAAAGGTCCATATATTGATAAATAATGTCATGGCAGCTGCTTTAACATGAAGATATGATTAAATTACCTTTTGTTACTGTTATGAAATAGTTTGGTAGCAAGCAGGAAATGTTCATGGGCCAGTGACACCGCCACATTGAAATGGTCTATAATTGACATGCGGCTGTGATGATGAATTACAGCGATTTTACTGTCTTTATTACAAACATGCACTGTTTTAAAAACGTGTTAAACTTGTAAAACTCACTCTTGATTACATTTGATGATGATTAATGATCACAGCGAGCTCAATAGATCTTTTTTTAATCCCAGTTGCTTTGCGCATGTCCTATCTTGTTAATCTGATGATATGCGTTACTTCGGAGACATGTTAATACGCGACTGTCAATCAATTCGGTGGGTGGGGAAACCGCACTCTTATGTCACGTTGCGGTCGGCCTCAAAATGGGAGGGATTTGGATCCTATTTTAATATCAGGAAAAAAAAAAACTTACTGTCTGTATATCACCCCAATATGACTGTTGGCACACTATACCTACACACAGTTCTGTCCAAACAGCTTACAAAAGATGATTTTCATCATAGGTGCCCTTTAAAAATTGTTTTGACTTTAACTCCAGTTAAACTTTCATTCAGCAAAATGTCATTCATGCCCTTGGGACAACCCTGAGGTACTGAATGAGAGTAGGATAGGGTTATTTTAATTAAATTTGATGCAGCAAGCCAAATGGAAAGAAAAATTCCACATCTTAATCAGAGTATTGTCTCAATCAAATTAAAATCAGAGTACTGGCATCCATGTAAACGTACTGAATGACAGCATTTGGGAGCTTTATGAAAAAGTCTGACTATCCTACCATCGCAAACTCCATTAGGGCCGTTGCAGGTTCCAGAATGGTTGCTGCCATTGGATCCAGCGCTGCAGGAAGCTCCATCAGACACTGGGCTGCTGCAGCCACTCAGGCCTGTGCCGTGACTGGACACTGAAGCGAGGCATTCTGGTGATTGGCTGCTGCTAGAAGATGTGGCTGAAGCAGATGCTCTACTCTCTGTAATGGTACCCTGTGAACGTTTAACGTAACGCCTAAAACGAAAATAGATAAAAAAGTTCAAATCTGGTTCAATTGGCAGGATAAGAATAACACTGTAAAAGACCAATAAAGCACAATACCAACCCGATCCTCTCCAGCACGCGCTCATAGAGGGTATCCACGGTGAGGTTGAGGCGTGGGACGGTGATGAGAAGAGGTTGGCCGAAGAGCATTGTGCCCGAAGAGCCTCCGCTGTGTTTGGCATGCCTCTCTCTGAAGTACACTGGCAGATTCATCCTCTCGCTGTCTTCTTCTAATACCTCATAACTAAAATCACAAAGACAGAGACCATTCAAACAAGACATACACTCTGTTAAATAAGGTAAAAAAAACAGTTTTACAGTGTTTAAAAACAACGGCCCAAGCTTTTTTCAGCTTTGCCATCTCAAGAACAAGAGAACAAACATTAGAACAGTATAGTAAGCAGAATTTAAGATATGACTTACACAAAGATGTCATCTTTCTCCATAATCTGATTGAGACCATCATCCCGCTTGTAGATTTTGTGAAATCTGTGATTGTAAACATCCGCCACAACCATCTAGAAGACACAAAGCAAGAACACTAAAATCTTAATGTATTGATGATTTTGGTCTAAAAATGTTTTCTATTCACATAAATACACAAAAACTTGAAAAAAAAACTGCACTGTGCATGCCAGACCAGTAGGTGGCAATGTCACATTTGTTTAAAAAATATAGAAATGTTACATGGATTTCTTCCAAATGTGAAAACATTACTAATTTGCTTTAAATTAATGTTGTTGTTTTTTAAATAAAAGACAAAATAATACATTTAAAACTATATTTCTCCGCACTTTTTTTCCATTGAATGCAAGAATACACCTAGGCCTGTCAAACTCAAAAGCGCACACACATAAATATGTGCTTCAGGAACATATGACTTTTGAACATTATGAGGTCATTCACTGTTTTTTTTTTTTAACAAACTCTCTCTTAATTTACATAGGAAGATGCTAGTTAAGTTGAAATTCTGATAAAAAAAATAATTTTTTAAAAAGTTTTACGTTTTCTGAAGGAACTCCAGATAGCTTGGCCAAAGCGCTGCACAGGTCTGTCACAACACCCATTTTGGGAACCACAACACGAAACTGGAAGATAAAATAAGGATCCATTAGCCCAAATCCTGAACTAAAACATGTCCCTTAGAGTTTTCAGGAAACGGTGTCTTACTTGCATGGCTCTGAACTGCGGGTCAGTGCGGACAAGGTACACCTCCATAGTGCGATCCTTTTTCATGGGAAGGGGTAGTGTGAGGTAGCAGAAGGGGTCAAAGGTAACGGAAACTTTGGAGCATTCAGGGCAGACCAGGGTAGATTTAAACAAGCCATGGAAAATGTCCACGATTATGGAATCATTCCGCAACCGGTGATTCGCCCATGCTTCCTTGGCTACAATCTATAGACAGATGAAACAAGTTAAGCAACATTCATCAGTTTCAAACTTAATTGCCACGTTAAAATGTATAATGAACACTTTTGGAACAGTGCTACAGCAGCAATAGCTTTAGTTTTTGTTAAAGTCCACATGAACCGGAAGCTGCAACTGTTTTTTTTTGTATTGTGACAGTTCCTAGAGAAACGGAGTTTTAAATGAGAAAATAGTGGGTGTCTACTGCGAGCAGAATGGATGTAGTAAAGTAGGCATTTCATTCAGAAAGATCGGGAAATTGGTTTTAGAAGAGTTACTACATCCTAACAGACTCCTCCTCCTCACCATTTCTGTTTGTTGTCAAAACTGACAGTTGGAGGGGCGTGGTTAACCTACTTAAAATACCTAAGACATACGTAATCTGACAATTTAACTGAAAACAAACAGGAAGTGCATTTTCAGATTTTGATTAAAGATTACAAGGGCAAAAAAATTTTTTTCTTAATGACATGCACAGATGAATTGTTCACCACAAAACTAGCAAACTAAATTAAATGGTTAGTTTTGATTTCATTTGTACTTTATACGGTTCAGCTACTCATGGCATTATGGTTTACACTCAATGATGCAAGTTTTACCTCATCAGGTCGTCCCTCAGCATCTCTCAGGGCCAGGTAAGGCTTCTTCTTGACACGGTTAAGGTCTTCATGTAGGCCGTCCAACAGAAAGGCCAGCAGCTCCTGAGAGTCTTGTTGCTGGTACCCTGAGAACTGCGGGGCGAACCGACCCACCTGGGTCTGAACAAAGAGAGAAGATGCATTTTAGCATCCATACATAACAAAGGTATGTGTTGAAAACGTTAGGTGACTTCCATAGTGACTTCTCACTCACTTTAAAAGTGCGTGGAGCCACATAACTGCTCCGACTAAGCCACATCTGTTTGACCAGATCTGCATAGGCCTCCGCAATCTCTCCTCTCATCCCTAATGGATTTTCCCGGTTGATCTCAGCTTCATATCGATCCTCCAAGAAATATTCAGTCAGAGGGGGAGTGTTGCTCAGGCACTAAATTGGCGAGCCAATTAGAATGAGAAGGACATTAGTGTAAAAGTCAAGGAATCAAGAGTTTGGCTGGCTAGTATGATCCAGTTAGCTAACTGCAAAAGCTACACTAAGCGGGCCATGAAAGTGCTGTTTGCTTTTGACTACCTGTTTAAATGAACATCTTTGTATACCTGGAGGGCAGAGTTCATAAAGCAGGTGTTGCCCAAGTTGCTCAGACCACAGAGGCCAGGCTGAGCAGCAGATTCTCTGTAACTGTAGGACGAGCTGTATGAGTTGTAACTTCCCAATCTGAAAAATGTATGGTGAGTTAGTTAAGATGTTTACCATCAGTTACAGGACTTTTATTATGCACTTTTCTGACCACACAGACAAAGTCTGTGTACTGTAAGCCAGTCATCAAACAACATACTGAAGTGTTAAATTTTTTCAAAACAAATGCAAGTTTGTCAACTGCACTCAAAAACACATGAGCAAATATGGATGCAGATTTTTTTTTTCCTGCTCAAACATTATTTACTAAAAAAAGTTAAAAGTAAAATAATATAATCTCTTTAACACCACATTTAGACAAGCAAAACTGGTCAACCAAATGCTGAACAAAGGGAGCCTGATCTTGTTTCAGTTCCCTTTTTAAACTCTCCCAATAAGGAATTAAACTAGTTTATCTGTGGAGTAATTTAATACAGTTTTATATGATTTAATTCTCAAGCTGACCTGTTACCAGAAGTACTGTTGTTCAGCATGTAGCCAGAGTTGCTATTGCTATCTCCATTGGTAATTGTGGAGGATATGGTGGCAGATGAGTTTGAAGAGAGTTTTGGGGAGGTTGTATAATTCCGAGAGGTTGAAGTACTGGACCTAGAGATAAATCAAACAACTTCAGGTTACAGGCAGAAAAAAAAAAAATAATAATAATTTAAAAGAAAGCTGGAAAAAGCTTAAAATAGAATTAAATTCAGGTTTCATCACTTGAAATGAATCTTATATGCATTAAGCTGCTTAACAAAAGGAATGAAGTGTATGGACATACTTTGAATGGCAGCTCTGTCTGGGCCATGTGCCATCCTCATTCTTCTTCTCTATAACAAGCACCTGAAGAGTAGAATAAGAATAAGTATGTGAGCTTATAAAACCTGTCTTATAAACCAATCATAACAGGAAAGGTAGTGTAACGGTTTACCTGGCCCTGAAAAAGCCCTGCATCCTGTACGGTGCTGTCAAGCTTGTTAAGTTGTTCATAGGTGTTACTCATATATTTATTCCAAAGACGAGTTTCCTTTTCAGATGGGATGTCAAATAAAGACCTCATTTCCTTTTCAATAGTATCTAAAAAAACAATTAAAGAGGAAAAAAACTGTTGTATGACTGGCACAATTATTATTACAGCAATTTTGAGTTTCAACTTAAAGGCAAAACACAAGCAGATGCTTTTAATAAGTAAAATGAATGAACAGTATTCATTCATTGACCTCAGTGATGTTTACTAGGGCTGCACAATATCGCAATGTGCACATTTATAATAGTCACATCGCAAGATATGCAATGTTGAGTCTTAGTTGACCAGGAGCTTAATCACAATTACATTTTTAATTACAAATTAATTAGAATTAATAAATTGTATGCAATTATTGTATTTATATGGATTTTTTTTCCCTTCATTTTTGTCTTGTTTCTAGTCCAAATATTTAAAATTAAGAGTTTTTACTTAAAACGAGTTAAATTATCTGCCAGTGGGGTAAGTAAAATAATCTTGTTTTTGCTTTGAAATGTAGATATTTGGACTAGAAACAAGACAAAGCAAAGTAAGAAAAGCATTTTTTGCATTGTGGTTATTTAATTTCTCTACCTGAATACTGTTACAACTCCCCAGAAAACCATCAAATAGTGCCATTCAAACTATCTTGTGAAACTGTATTCATATCGCAATATTTATCGCAGAAAAATAAAATCTCGCAATATTTTTCCAATCGTGCAGCCCTACTGCTTACCAGTGGTAATGGATGTAATCAATTATATAAATTATTACTGAGTGAAGAAAAACAACTACTTTATTTTATGGAAGGCTTATAAATGACATACCTATAGTGTCTGCTTTGCTGAAATGGCGAGTGACAACTTTGTCCATGTTGTCATTTTCACACAGGTTCAACTCAAGCAAATACACTTCAACCTTACAGTGCTTAACAAACATCCCATGTTCAACAACCTGGAAAAACATTTTAAAATTTAAAAACTTACTGAGTTTCATTAAGAGAAAAAAACAGGCTTTTAAAGCATTTCACATAACTTAGCATCAAAACACAATATATCTGACCAAAATGTGCAATTACTTCAACACTTAAATCACTGATGCTCTATGAGCCCTAAATGTTCTACTGTAACCACACAACAACAAATGAGAAAACAATGCCAACCTTTCTGATGATGGGTTTCTGACTTCCCAGCGAGCCATACCAACTGACCAGTTTATTCCAGGCCTCAGTAGGCACTAAAACATAGTCTAACTCGTCTATGAGATGTTCTTTCAGTGACTGGGACTTGCGATCTATAATACAGAAGCAAAACAAATAAAGGGAAAAATCTTAATCATAATATATATAAGAAGCCTTTTAACACTATATTAGATGATCCAACAGAATTACCCATTCTATGATAAATTACAAATCAAGTCAATTCCTTGAGCTTTCAAGCTTAAAAAAGGGTGCAAAGCATCAACAAAAAAAAGTTAACAATTAATTTTATAATTTACCACCTAAAATGAGCATTTTGCCACACCTGACAATGACCTCAAAACTTATGGCCAAAACATAATCAAAGAATTTAATTACATAATAATAATAATAATAATAATAATAATAATACACTTGATAATGAAACATTCTCACATTTGGTGCTCGCTGAGTTAATTCTAGGCTCTGATTTCAAGTCACAATAGTTTTGGACTAAAATTAATAAATTAATTAATAAAGTAGTTATTCTGTCATAATCTTCATCTCCAGTTAGCTGTTAATGCTGATAATCATTGTGACTGGATCGCTGAGTGAGTCAATTTAACTTTTTAAGGATGAGATCAATCAGATTCATGAGCTAATCTTTAAATAAATATAAATGAAAAGACTTGATTCACACAGTTTGTGTTTAATGGAGAAATATTCTTTAAAAATCTTAATAAATAAATGTATTTTGTTTTTTACTGGTGGCAAAACATACCCAATTCTCTTTACAACATCCATCTGTAAGGATGTTGCAAAACAACACTCAACATTCACTACCTGAAAAGAGGCCAGAGTTGTCAATGGGTCCCGGGTAGAGATTGTGCTCTCCAACATTGTACAAATCCCAGCTGTCAAAGCCAACATATTTCTTCCACTGTTTGAACCACCGGCTGTCAATCAAATACCTAAACAAATGAAACAATAGGTGGAGATCAGTGAAGAGTCAGAGGGAAGGGACAATTAACGCATTTCTCTCCTAAATTATGAGAGCTGAACAGTCTGCAACACAAGTTTCTATTTAGTTACATTACACACCTACCAATTTAGAACAGTCAATAAGGATGCCTTTCTTAATCTCATCTAAAGTAAGAACTTGTTCCACTACATAATCTTGTTAGCACTTGATTCCCTCTGCCAAGAGATAGACATTGAACTTTGATAAAATAAAGTCAAAAATGCAAATGAAGAGACTGGAAAACCAAAAGTTAAAATTCAGTCATGGTTGGCACATATACAACTTTGTTGTTTACTTTCATATTAGGGAAATAAAACGCATTGAAAGTAGCAGAAGCTGTCGTTTTGCATGAACTATTCCTTGAATTCAAAATGTTGATTTGTACAAGCATAAAACTAAACTAAAAACTTATGAAGCGGAGTACTTTACTTCTCAGTTCTTTTCCCAAATAAAAGCCACACGGAGACCAAAAAAACCACTTACAAACAAATACGGTTTTAAAAGCGAGATAATGTATTTGCTTTTTTGACCTTTAATCTACATCAATTCAAAATATTTGTGCATGTATTATCGATGCCATAAACTCTTCTGCTGCCCAACAACATTGCGAGTGACTGGGTGTTATCCAGTGGCCATGACAAAGCACTGCCAGCAATACTTGTTTAGGTAGCTTACACTCCTCTCTACAACTTCAAAAGGAGGAGTCGGACCTTCATTTCAATCTAGTTTGTCAGTTCCTCTAAAATAACTTTAACGTCTGACAGAAATTACCACTTATCCCGTCAACGAAACGCAAACTAGCCTGGCTAACTAGCCTCGGCTAATGAAGTGCCTTACATGCCTGACGCTACTTTGCCATGTAACGTTAGCTTATCAGAAAACTGATAACCGACAACGGGGTGCTTGAGTTTATATGCAAACCCTTCAGCTATTAACGCGCCTGAAAACACCTTATTTTGGCATTAAAGGGACATTTACGGTGAAAAACTGTGATGATTGGGAAGAAATTGGAAGCTAAGGTTAGTTAACCTGTGCTAACTAGCTACAAGACATCTTCATCGTTTTCTAACCGACATAAATTGTGGTAAATGCTAATAATAATTAACCCCACACTGTTCTTCCATACTGCCTAGATGGTAATGTGCACTATCTAGTTTCTGGGTGTTAGCGGAACATGTGGCTGTCCACAGCCGGAGAAGTGAAGGGATTTCCGGCAGCCGGTGTCTCCGTCGGTAGGCCTGAGCTGATGCCGACAAGCGTGCCATGACTACGGCTTTATTTAAAAAACCTCTTACCACTCGTCTCCCTTTCGAAGTAGCGTTTTTAGCAGTGTCCCGATGGTCTGCTTTTGGCTCTCGGTGGACGGTACTGGTGTCTGTGTGATCACCGGCTTCTCGTCAGGGTCCGAAGCGTTACCCGACTCGGGTCCGCCTCCCTCCGCCATCGTGCAGCGAGTGAACCCGCAGTGACCGCGAGCGCGCTGCTGAAGAATACCGGGGACGCGCAGCGCTAAAGGGAGCGCGCATACTGGAGCTCGACTAGCCGCTACATGCAATCTGGGAGCGGCTGATAAATGAAACAAACTGAGCCCTCTGGTACGGCGGTAAATAAATCGTTTTTTATTAACTGAAATAAGTGTACTATATTTTAGTTTAATAATGTTACATGTTCTGCATTTAAACTGTAATTTAGGCCTACATTCAAGTAGTTGTTATTGTCCATTTATTGCCCATTTACTTCTGTTTGAACATGACCAGAAATTTATTTTTTAGCTAATACATTTTCATAAATCCTGAATGGTTTGGAGGAAAGACATATAAAGTTTAACCATATTAAGTTTAACTTACTGATAGGAAACGTGCACCAAAATGTTTTTTTTTTGTAATGAAATGTATTAAAAGATTTTTCTCTAAAGCTGTGAAAAAAATCAAAATAAAATGTTTCAAATTTGAGATTGAGATCTCAAAATTGATGAAACTGTTACTTCCGTTATTTTTGACTGCAAATCTTTACAAGTGTGACTGTTTTCAGGATACATTTTTTGACTTATGTTTGTAAGTTGTGTGTGGGTGTTCACATAGTAAGTGCCGTAACCTTTTCAAATATTTGTACCATTCCAGAGTTAAAAAAAAAAAATATATATATATATATCCATGATGAACAGTAGTTTGGTGCCCATATCATGACTTTAATATGACTCACTTTATTCCTGTCAGGTAGCTACTAAAACGATTAATAGGACCCGATTTCTATTAAATTGAGTTTTAAATAGATAGATAAATTTAATTGAATGTTGAATTGTAAAGCCAAGCAAAATATAATAATCTGAACTAGATCTTTTTCATGAGTCAGTTGAACTGATTCACAAACCCCCTCTGAAGGATTTATTCATAAATCAAACATAACTGAATCAACATAGTAAATACCAGAAATATGTTGCATGATGGTTTTATTAACATGTTTACAAAAAAAGTACTGTTTTTGACAAATAGCATTTTATTCAAATGTCAAAAAAGATGTACATTTTCATATTGTTTAATATAAATTATTATTATTTAGCTGAATCATGATTATATTGTGGAGTAGACTGTGTTTTGTAACAAGCCACTGCAGGTAGGATCAGAGGCCTGTACCATGAAGCTAGATTAGTTTGCACCAATTCTGTTTTTCAGGTACCCCGAAGGTAGCTCAGCTGCTCCATAATACCATGGCAACAAAGTGATTCAAGTCGAGTTGCCTTCATGTCACCTAAAACCCAAGATTGGTACAAACTAAACTGAAACTTAACTGTCTAGCCAGCTAATCAAGCTTCATGTTACAGGCCTCAGGAGAACTCTTCAAAGTGGCTAAGAAATGATAACATTTTGCTGAAAATTACAAAGACTACATTTTCCCTCGGAACCAATGAATCTGCGCAAACTGACCAAAAAAAAAAAAATCATCAGTGGTAGAAAAACATATTTAAATTAAAATACAGAAAACAGAACAGTGCATGACTGTTTTTGTATTAAAAATGTGCACATCCAGAAAATGTTGTGTGGAAAATGTATTAAAAAAAAACAAAGATGTTTAATAAAAGTCAAAAAATATATTACATGCCAACAACTCAATAAATAATCTCTAATGAGGAAGATCTACTCAATGACCATAATTGCAAAGTGTTTTTTTTTCCACAATATACTCAGTGCATGGTGTGTTATTGGCACCATAAAGCATCTAAACTTCTATTCAATTTAGAAAATACTATAGATGAAACTGAAACTAAATTATTGACTGATCCACTTTTTTAAATCACTTTATTTTCTAAAACTTCCTTTTTGTCTGTTTGGTCCAAACAATCACACGGTCCTAGTAAAATAAGACCAAGAAAGGGGCTATTAAAACAACTAAAATTAATACTAATTTGTTTAACAAAACTAAAAAGAAAACAGCAATGGAGGAATGTTAAAAAAAAAAAAACAGCTACACTCTGGTTTTCACTGTAATCTGTTGTAGAAATGCAGTTGCAAAACAAAACCCATAAAGCTCTAAGCTTGATCACACTATAATGCTCAAGGTCTGAGCAAAAAATCAGCAGTGGAGGGAACGGTGCATGCATACGACACAAAATGTGATATGTCTGCAATGATGTTTATGACACTTTCTAGAAAGAAAACTCTGAATGGAAGCATATGGTCACTCCCAAAACCAGTCCGACAATTCGCTCTTTTTAATTCAGTGAGGTCTGCCAAAACCTCTCAGTAGTGCACAGGCACTTAGAAGATGCCCGTTGGCAAGTCTTTGCTGAACATCCCAGACAAATCCAAGTCCTTACTCATTAGATCCTCCTCAACATTCTCTAAAGCCCATTGGTGATCAGTCAACTCCAGCGCCTCCCATTCAGCCTACGAAAAAACAGACAGTACATAACATTAGGGAGATAAAACCTACTTGGCTTGCAGTCTTAATTTTTTTAACTAATAGCATACACTTAATAAGATTATAGTACAGCTAATAATTTGTAATACCTTGAATGCTTTGTTTGTGTCGGCTGGCATTGCCATTGCAGCGCCACTCATCTGTTCCTGCATAATGCGAGACTGATCTGCACCTGTTGCAAATGTCAGACAATTAATTGCATACAGAAAATTAATTTACTTACAGAGCCAATACAATACAAATGCAACATGAAAAATTCATATGATTGTAAAATTAAGGAATAGTTAATCCTTAAATAATTCCCATGTCATCATTTACTCATCCATTCATTCATGTCATTCCAAATCCAAAATTATGGCTATTAATATTATTATGCTATTATATTATATTAAAGGTTTCCAATAATAGGACTACTTTCATCATATATTAAGAAAAAAAAAATAATTCTTCAAGTAGACATTTGCAGAATGATCTCACGGTGTCTAAAATGACTCATCAAGGAGTCTTGCTGAGTTCCATTCAGAAGGGCTCATCCCTATGCCCTGATCCCTTCAGAGGGTCCCAGTTTTGAGCACTTCAGTTTGGAACGACACTTCAATGTGGCTGCCATGATATTTTTTTCACTCTGAAGTGCCCTTTGGAGGGCAATACATCCCAACTGTCTGTCTCTCTAAAAACCTTTCCTTTTCAGAGAGCTTACTCTGCTCTGATTGGGCAGATGGCCCAGTCTGTTGTGATTGGTCTACCACTTACAGCATATGTCTGAAATCAAAGGCCCTTTAAAGGCCACCTATCAAACAAAATCAACTTTTGGGAGCTGTTTGGACAGAACTGCATGCAGGTATAATGTGTCCACTGTCATATTGAAGTGCTATAAACACAACAAGTCTCTTTTTTTTTTATTTTATTTTTTTTTACATTTTCTGACAGTAAAATAGGATCTATATTGTAGCGACCTTGAGGCCCACCACAACGTGACGTAGCAGTGTGCAGTCACCAATATTGGTTGACAGGCGCATATTAACATGTCTTTGTAGTAACATGCATAATTGTGTCCACGAGACAGGATTTGCTAAGAAACTAGGATTAAAAGATCAGGTCCAACTCTCTGTGATCAAACTGCACTGCAAACTGCAAATGACGAAGAATGGTCTGGGAGAACCAGCTCATTTTTATCTAAAGCAGGGGTCACCAATCTCGGTCCTAGAGGGCCGGTGTCCCTGCAGGGTTTAGCTCCAACTTGCTTCAACACACCTGCTTGGATGTTTCAAGTATACCTAGTAAGACCTTGATTAGCTTGTTCAGGTGTGTTTGATTAGGGCTGGAGCTAAAATCTGCAGGACACCGGCCCTCCAGGAACAAGTTTGGTGACCCTTGATTTAAAGGAACAGGCACAAAAGTTACAATTCCCTCTGACCCAAAAATGGACATTTTCAACAGGGTATAATAAATAATCTGATTGGATATCTGAAACTTCACGGACACATTCTGAAGACACAAAAGACTTATTTGACATCTTGTAAAAAGGCCAATATTGAAGCCATTTAAAATATCTGAATTTTGAATAAATAGGTTTTATTGAATGTATTGAGTTCTCATCTTTTGGAGGCAATGTTTGTGTAGGAAGTAAGAATGAAATGTGTATACTCATTTCAGGCAGTTCTGAACTAGCTCTTTTTTGCAGACCTTTTACATTTACAAACAACTATATTATACACTACATCTAAGATAATGTCTGAAAAAGCCAAATACCCCCTATTAAGATATTTTTTTAATCATACCTGATAGTGTAAGGGCTGATTTGAGTAAATTATAAATTAAATTATTAAATAAACAAACATATTTTTAAAAGTTTTCAGTTAATAAACAAAGTCATATTTGTTTAAGCTTCTAAATAAATCAGCACATTTTTAGATAATATTACATCAAGCCATCACTGCTGGCGTTAAGTCAGTCAAATATATTATTATATTACTTATATTTACCATTATCCTGTCCAAGAATCAGGGAATACATACTCCTGAGACCAAAGACATTCAGGAAATACCAAGATGCTGAACTCACCCTGCGGATTAATACAGCAGGAGATTATTAAGACACAGCTTTAAGTAAATAGGAAAGTGAAAGACACTCAAGGGTGAAAGAGCACTAACCAGGAGGCATCTAGAGAGAGCAACTCAATTCCCTGCTGCAGCATTGGCTTAAAGCGGAGTGTGAGAGGGAACGGTACTTTTGCTTGGGGGAGAAAGCAAGAATTAGAAACACGTTAAGGCAAGTTCTGTAAGAATATACTTCAACAAGCCCTATTTTACTATGGAAAATTGTATGCCTTACTTGTAACAAACCCAGAGAAAGTCCAGTTGATCCAACCACCAATAAGAATCATAGGCAGGACATTTGTCACGTTGCCTTTCATCATATCAGTCAACATGCTCGGATCTAATTGAGTAAAAAAACATCAAATTAATCTCGTTACTCCATTCTTGCTGTCAGTTTATCTTTATAAAAGCCAAATCTTTGACCCAGTGTGTCAGTTTCAAGAAAACTCACCAGTCATTGGAGATGGTGGGACCACCTTTCTTTTAGTCTTCTTAAAAAACCCATCTTCTTGGTTATTGAAGTAGAATTTTCTCATCAAGAAAGACTATTTTAGCAAAATAGAACAAATCAGATTTTCTACTTCGATCACATCTCAAGCAAAATAAAAAAAAGGTTGAATAAGGCTCACTTGTTTAGGGATGTATTTGCCATTTTCTCGTAAAACCCTGCTTCTGATAAGAACCTGGCTGTGTAGAGAACATAAAAAAAAATTGATTGTTTGTGATATTTTGTGAGTTTCAGAAATAAAAGCGGACAGACGATGAAAGTTACCTGTCTGAAACCTGCTCTAATGTGAGCTTCTTGTCACTTTGTAACAGAATTGAGACATAATGGCGGATCACGCCAACAAGAAAAGTAATAAATACAATTGGCAGCACAACCCAAAGACGAATGTTGGAGTCCAGGAGGAGCTCGGGTTCAGCCATGCTTTTAGGAAGAGATTATTGATGGAATATCACCACCCTGAAACATAAAAACAACAGGTTTCAATCTAAGAATCTTTTGGATTTGATATTAAAATGAATCCTTAAATTAACAACCAGATCATTCATTGTGAGCTACATAGCTGTGGACAAAATGAAGAGACATTCAACAGGATTTATCATTTATAGTTTTGTGTTTGAGTAACGGACAACTTTTCTCCAAGCTACTGATGACATTTCTTCGTTGACCAGGTAACGTCATTTTTCTCGTATATTTTCACGTCATTTTTCTCGTATAAAACCAGGTAAAGTTGGTTTTATATTCGCACATTCGTTCAGTAACAGCTCCCTATATTTTTTACCATGGTACTTTGAATATTCAGACTGATATCTCATTTAAGTATGACTTCAAAACAACATTAACACTATTTAACTGACTGTGAACAATGTTGTACTTTGATAGTCACTGGCTGCTAATATGATTTCACTATTTAGAATTTGCAATGAATATACTACATTATTAAGGAAAAAAGCCTGAATGTGTTAATATAAAACCAACTTTACCTAATAAATAATGTGTTGTCATTTAGAGCATAAAATGGCAACTGTCGAAATACCTAAATGTTATTAGATCATTATAGAATTAATTTAAAAAAAATTCTCAAACCCATTACACCAATAACTTAATTACACCAAGGAAACAATTTCCAAATTATCTCTTAATTACATATAAAGCGGCAGCCCTTACATTATCAAAACATTCTAGAAGTCGATTCCTTCACGTGTCTATGAAGGTTGAATATGTTAAAGCTCATTGCAGCACACGGAAGCTGTGTAAGGATCCATTTATCGTTAAACCAAGCACTGAGGTTTTTTTTATTAGTGTACTTGTCAATCTCTATATGCTCTATCCGTTTTATCATACAAAACAAACATATCAAGCAGGTGCTTTACATCATTTAAATCCACTCGTTATAATGACGCGTCAAGCTTAGCATGTTGCTAACACTTCTCTTTAGGGGTGGTGATGCAGGATTTAATGTCATATACACATTCGCACTGCACAAACGCTATATTTTTGACGCTACAGGTTACGACAACTGAGTTTATCATAATGTATTTATTGTACCTGCTCTCGTATTCAAATGACGGTTTATCTGTGTGAAGACCGATAACGACTCGAATCAGGATGCGACACCATACAGCTACTACTGCTGTGAAGATGTGAATGAGAACCAGAAGATTTTCAAAATAAAAGTCGTTAGCGTAACATTTTCTTAATAAAAGTTCCTACATTTAAAAAAATGTGGTTATTGTGTAAATATAATATGCTATTATTTCAATGCTATTGTTTGTTTTGGTACAAAATTATCCTACAGTAAAGTAAAATGTTTTAGCAAAAAGCTAAATAGCTTTTTTTTTTTTTTTTTTTTTTTTTTTAAGTATTTACAAAAAACTATCAAAATTGGCCAAATAGGATATGAGACAACGAACACACAGCTTTGGAGAAAAAAAAACAAACACTTAAAAATAGTTATGGTTCTTCAGACTTCTCCATCAGTAATTTATAAAAACAAATATAATTTTACTCAAAACGTGCATCACATATCCAGACAAATGGTAATAACTTTGAAGTGTATATCAATTGTTTCTATGGCTCAAACAAGTATAAATAGCATATACAGTCAGGCCCGTATATAGTTTTACATTTAAGGCATAAACAAACTATCTTAATTTAATTAAGAAAGAAAAATGTTGACAATTGTATTTAATTATTTTTGGATTTATTCATTGAATGTGGCAATTGTGGGGATTTCATTTTAAAGACTAAAGTAACAGTCTTTTACTTTCAAATAACATTAGACAACATTAAAATTGTGCTAAAAAAAAAAAATGTACAAAGAACAAATCTCCAAATGTATCCGCAGCACATTTTAATACTGTGATGTTTAAGAAAACAACACACTTCTTCTACAAATCACATCCTCTCTCATCAACACTGGCAAATTCATCAACAGGCAGTTTCTGCAGTATTTGGTCCACTGAAAGAAACTACAGCAAAATAAAACTAAAAAGGAGCGATTACAGAAACAGTAGTGTGACTGAAAATGCACATAACTATTTCATAATAGCTTGTAGACAAAACGAAACAAATATAAATGGCAAAACCTCAAATCCAATGCAGAAAGGAAACAGCTCTGATGCACATGGGTCAACTTTAACAGCCAATCTAAATGTTTTCATACACTCAGCCCACACAAAAATGCAAGAGGCAAACATGCACTTCTCCACGCATACACCATAAAAATCATTGTATTTACACCAGAACGACTGTTACCATGATATACCATTGCACTTACGTCATCACACACACACCAAGACAAGCTGATGTCTAAATTATCCAAAATATGGATGTTCGTTCTCTTTCGCATTATTGAAATGACCTGAAATCAAAAACCCAATTGATAGATCCTTTCTTTGAAAATGAAGACTGGAAAATAAGGATGTTTACATTCCCATGCCTAACACTGAGAAATCAAGCTTCCATATACCCCCCCCCAAGAAAACGAAATGCATTTCAGTCTGCAACTCTGGTGTGAAGCGAGTCGGTACAGATCAGGATTAGATGCATAATGGGAGCACATCCTTGATGCAGAGCATTGAATTTGTGCCTTTAATAAAACAAAAAACATATAAAAGAAATTATTAAACTCAAATTCAGTCAGTCAGAAGGCGGCACTAGAATAGGAGAGCTCCCACACTGCCCACTTCACTCTGTTCCTTCACAAAGATCTCAAAGTACTGGTAGATGATGGTGACGGCTAACAAGATTCCAGTTCCTGAACCGATGGCTCCCAGAAAGTCTGCCATGACTGAGAGACCTCCTATACACAGGCCTCCAAAGGCTGCTGCTGTGGGAATGTACCTAAACATGGATTTAAGTCATGGTTTAGTTAATCAGTGTCTGACTTATTGAGTTTAGTTATGTTTGAGTTATCTCCATGTTTTACCTGTTCAGTTCATGAACCATGGAGGTTTCTCTGTGTCCTCTCATAACCATCTGCTGCTCTTTTAGTTGTTTGGCAACCTAAATAATGCAAAGTGTACATATGAAGACCAGTTAAGTTGAGCAGTTTGCGATCAATACACAAGAACACTATTTTCCTGAATAGAAGTCAAGGTATTATTTAATTCTGCATTCAATGTAGACAGAATCACATGATGAAAAACGTATGGCTAATTGGCAAGTAAAAGTGTTTCATTTAGTCAAACATGGATTTTTTTTAACTCATTTGGTGCTTAATGAGATTTAATTTTAGACTTTGGACTCTGTGCAGTCTTGGTTTATAATATAGAGATATATAAAGAGTATCACAATAACTCTATTTAATATCTCCTATTTTAATTCCCTCTTCTGTTCTAAATACAATTAAATTTATAGACTGTGCTGTGGGGAAAGGCAAACTAAATAACACGATTAAAACCATTTTAAACCGTTTTATACAACATATAAATGAAATTATAAAATACTACATACACTAATGCAACATGTTTTTTTTTTTACAATTTAATTTTAAATGTGTGTGACTTGTATTCTGGAAAACATGGTAGTCTAATGCTCATACGTCTTTGGCAGATGATCCTGAAACTTCAATCCAGGTCTTTGAGAAGAAGGCACAGGATCCCAGCATGAAGATGATGTAGATGATGGCATGGATAGGATCCTCCAGAACTGTGCCAAAAGACTCTGGGGGTGACAGGTAGTAGCAAAGGCCACCTACTGGGTAAGCACGGGCTGGTCCTCCAGTTGAGGTATCCTGTTAAAAGAAATGAATATAGTCATTACAGTTATAGTTTCAAACAACACAGATAATTAAGTTAGTTAATTTAGCTGCATAAAAAGTACCATTTATCTCTTTATGGGCAAACTTTACATGGGATACATAAATCTTTGTCACTTACCGACCAAGTCCCTAAAAGGTTGACCAAGAAGTTTCCGCTGAAGCGAGTCGAGAGCATTTGAGAGATGACGTAAAGGTTGGACACCAGTGCAGACTGCAGCATGATGGGAATGTTGGAGGTGTAGAAGAGCTTGATGGGATATGTGTTGTACTGGCCACGGTAACGTGCAGATTTGATAGGCAGATCGACTCTAAATCCCTGTGGAATGAGGAAAAGTATGTAACACTTGAAATTTAAATAATGTATAATTAACTGTCACAGTCTTGAGGTGACAAACTGATCAAATTATGATAGCAAAAAAACAACAGCAACAGGTCTGTGCTTGTTTGCAAGGATGCACAATTTACAAAGGTATTTAATAACCTATTCTTTAAGCTACTGTATGCAACTTTTGGTTTTCTAGAAGTTTACAAGTAAAACTGCAGACTTTTACTTTCACTTTGTGGATATAACACATGAATGTACTAGGTCTCGAAATCATCTCAATAGATCAAAAGATATAACTTTCATGTTTTCCAAATATAAACAATAAAAAAAAATAAAAAACATTTTTTGCAATTGTAATTTCACCAAGTTTAAGAATTACTAGGAAAAATCATAACACTAATATGCTAATTTTGTTTGTTTTACTGAGAACTTACTTTCTAACTTTCTTTCTCCTTTAATAAACCACAAAGCTTTTATTTTGGCAGCTGATTACTAAGCATTTCTCATTTCAAGTTTGAAAGCTATTTTACTTACATTTGTAAATGCTAGTAAAATAAGTGACCCAAATTCAGAGAAATTGCAGAGAACATTTACTGTAAACAGAGCCATTCTGAGACATTGAAAACACCAGATCATGAGCTGATAATATCGAAAAGAAGCCTTGACTCTGAAACACTACACTCATAAAATCAATTTATTCAATTGACAAGCTTTGTGATTTAAATTTTTTTGGGCTAAATTTTGCTGAACTTAAGTTGTTTGTGATATTTACCTGGAAGTATATGACCACAGCAAAGACGAAGATTGTAGCGATGAGGTTCATGAAGTTGGGCAGGTTCTGTCTGTAAAAGGCTTCTCTCAGAGCTCGCACTTTATCAGTACGAGTGGCCAATAGGTGAAAGAGAGCAATGATGGCCCCTTCAAACTCAGTGCCTGAATACACACAAACAAATTCAGTCAACATTATGGCAAGAAGGGTTCAGAACAAGATGCTGTATCCTGAACACAGACCTCTTCCTGTGTTGACAGTTGTTGGGCTGAACGCCTTCCATACGATTGTCTCACAGATGTTGGTGGCGATGAAGAGAGAGATACCAGAGCCCAAGCCATAGCCCTTTTGCAGCAACTCATCCAGCAGCAACACGATCATTCCAGCCACAAACAACTGCAGAAAACAAATGATCAACCATCACAATTTACTTAAAGCATGCAGATCATAAAGGGACAACTCACCCAAAATAAACATGACATTTTCCAAACCCGTAGAAGTTTCATTCTTCTTTGAACATGAAAGGTGATATTTTGAAGAATGCTGGGGGCCAAATTATAGCTATTGACTTTCAACCATTGCAGAAAAAAAAAAAAATAATACTATGAAAGTGAGCAGGTTCCATCAACTGTTTGGTTACCAGCTTTCTTCAAATTATCATCTTTTGTGTTCAACAGAAGAAAGAAACTCCTACATATTTAGATCAAATGAAAAGTTTTCAAAAAATAAAACCTTCACAAAATAAGATCAAAGATGTGGTTCTATCAGTTTTTTATAATGATGGTCATTTGCATAGATAGGAGATACAAACGCAAACAGACAAGATTATTTGAACAATGCCTGTAAACATCACCGTGTTAGCCAGAGCAAAGTCTTGTGAAATTGAAGGCAATTTAACAACCAATGATGATAACAGTAGATTGAGGCAAAAACAAATGTTTCATAATACAGTAAATGCAATCCAATGTTTTGTTGTTGTTGTTGTTAGTACTAGTAGCATGGTTTCCATTATAGATTTGTGCAAATGTCTATATGTCGATAGACAAGTGTGAAACACAGCTTTTTTTTAAAACTGATGTTATGTGACTTGCAATAAGTCATTACAAATATAATCATGATGGATATTGGTTTACATATATTGCCTGTAAATATGGAGACATAGGCGTGTTATTCAAGCATTAATTGGAGGAAAGCCCCTTAAATTTGTGAGTGGCCACATACAGTATGAGACATTTCTGAACAAGTTCACAATTTCCAGACCAACAGATCAACCTTTTTTTTTGGTCTAAGGCAATAATTCATTTTGTAGCATCTTGTAATGCATCAGCTCTGCAAAGTTTCACATGCATTTTTATTCTACACATTTCAATTTGACAGATTCTGTTTTGACAATGTCTAGAGCACTAAAACTAAATGCACATCACACAATATTAATGACTGAAACAGAAAATGTGCATTATTCATTCGCAACGCCACCAGATTAACTTGGAATCAAAAGAAACTTGATTACACCAGATTAACTTGGAACTTCTGTTAAATGTCTATTAAATACACTTACAATGTGATACCGGTCAGTTTAATCACTACGAAAATGTCTAAATAAATATACCAAGTGGCTAGAAACATGAATTACCTGGATGATGATGAGGAGGCAGATTCCAGCACCCATCTCTGAAGGATCTCCATACATACCAGTCATCACATACACGATAGCCTGACCAATGGTGATGATCATGCCAAACACTGGTGGATAGATTGCACAGCTAGATTAGATGACATTCAGAAATAAGAGAAATTATGAGCTTAAGATGGGTTTTCCATAACTAATAATGCCTTTCCGTTAGTACCAGTGAAGTCACTTCATTTTAGATAAATGTATTAAAGACCCGAGAAAATACATGGTAAGGGATAATGCATGATTAGAATATTTTGCAGGTTTAGTTTGCAATAAAGGATGCCTGACAGCATTATCAAATTGCTAAATCAAATAAATAAACATGCATAAAATATTGGTGATAATACATTCAGAATTCCACAAATGACAAATTTAGAGTCGAGAAGTCTATGGAAAGAGAATAAAATCCATATCTTCCAGTAAGATTCATATATTATAAAGCAGAAAGGAGTGTCTTACGTTTCTGAGCCCCATTGAAGAGCGCTCTGTCTTTAGGGGTGTCTCCAACCTCAATGATTTTAGCTCCAGCCAGCAGCTGCATGATCAAGCCAGACGTCACAATGGGAGAGATACCCAACTCCATCAAAGTACCTGAAATACACATTTTTTTTTATAACATAATTAGAATTTTATTATTATTATTTTAATATGGGTCAATAAGGGATTTCCCAAAGACCAATGACTAACACAAAACACTCTGTAAAAGAAATAAGGATAATATAAATTATTTTTTCCTGCATATTAGAATGGGTTCATTCAATTTTTAATAATATTTTGACTATCCTACTTCTTATTCATGATATATAGAAAACAGTAAGATGTGAATCAGTGTAGCATCATTAATGTTGTCAGGAATCTTTAGAACAAAAATTATTTGATGACATATTAAAAGACTTTAAGGACCAAAATAATAATTTATAGTCATTTTAATTATTTATACTTTGCCACTATCCTTAAACTCACCAGGTTTTATCTATTTGACAGGAAGTTTTTAATAGTTAAAAATACAATAAATATTTTGTCTGTTCACTTATTACTTTATGCATTTTAAACAAAATTAGCATGTTTTACATATATATGTAATGCTAAATGACAGTGGAATTAAAAGTTTTACCAATATTTTATTATAAATTTAATTTGATGCAGGCACCAAAATAGGACATCTCCTATGCCAAATATTGTTCAAAATTCTCTTCAAATAATCCCAAGAATAGTCTGATACTTTTGTGTTATTCATTAACTACATTAACATTACGTTATTGGCGAATGCTGATTATCATAAAATAATATTCGATTATCCTACCCCAAGTTCATTACATTCATCTATTTAATGCTGAGCAACTGTATGAAAATTAAACAGCTAATGAAGCTTGATTAAATCACATGTCAAACATGTAATGGCTGATTCAATCACAATCTGACACTGCTCATTCAGTTGTACACACCTCTGTTGGATGCCAGGATCACTCTCATCCAGTAAAAGGGATCTGCTGAGTCTGAAGACATGATTCCAAAAAGAGGAATCTAAGGGAAGGAGATCATAAAACAAAAACAAGTTTACGGTCTTCAGAAACAAGTAAAAGCACACCCAAAAATGGTAAAGTTTGATTTCAGAGGTTTATAAAATGTGCATGAATGACTTGTTGATCATCAACAGTTTACAACACTAAGAGCTTAGGAGTTCAGATGAGATCAAACATACCTGGCAGCAAACCAGAAAGATGAAAAGCGTGATCGCAGTCCATAACACTTTTTCTTTGAATTGAATCTGTGAGGAAGAATTTTTAAAAGTTATAAATCACCAAAATGCTACAAGGTAAAACAAATAAATCGAAATGTTTATATAGCCAAACCACATACCCTCCTCTCTGGCTTCTGGATCTCGGGTAAAACCGCACAGAATGGCTTTATTACTTCCAAGAATTTAACTGAGGGGAAAACAAAACAGCCCTTTTAGATTACGGTTATAATGTCTAACATGTGAAATCAAAACATTGTCACTATCCCAGGAGCTCCTGATGGATTTAGTCGACGTGGCTTTAAAGTTTCTGGAGTTCAAACAAGTTAGTTGAATCTGTGTCTCCTGCAACGTCATCATTTAGCTCAAGAAAACCTCCACCCAAAATAACACTTGACAAACCATCATCTTTGCATGAAATACACGCATAATAAAAACAACAACAAATCACGTCACAATTAAAAAAATAATGATTTAAAGGTAACGTTAAGCGACATTAGGATGAACTTTAGGACGAAGTTAATTCTATATTTCGTGAATATGCATGATGTTGTAATATAAATGACTTGCAATGTAATAAGTTTAAAATGCATATAACGTCCATGTTGAGACAAAAACTGAAAGTGCATTTGTGACCAGGCTAACGTCAATTTACGTTACTAACCTAGTGCTAGCTGGTCATATTAGACTGCAATTACACACTTAACAATTAAAGACACATTTTTAAACAACAAAACCTAATTATGTTGTGTGTTTAAACTCTCCAATAAAACAACAGACAATAGATTCTTACAGCAAAATACAGTTGTTGCTAACGCATGAGGAAAGATCGAAGCACAGATGCTAATCGGTTATTACTAAAGCAGCAGTAGTTTACTTTATAACTACAGAAAGCATTGAAGTTCTTGTTGAATAGACTCGAAGTTGTGTTAAAAATGATGAAGACTCACTGGCCATGGTGTCCCTCTGATGATGGTCGCAGACTACCGGTTAGCGAGCACATGGTATTGGCTCTAGGAGGGTGTTCAGGACACGTCATCACCAAGAGCACAAATACACGTCAGTGTTTGTGCCGTTGAACTAGCGGCTAGCGTGAATGTAATGGGCGGGAATCGTGGCCCAAAACATGTCTTGTGATGTCTGTTACTTTTCTCCCCGTTGGCTTAAACGAACAAATCAAAGCAGTTTACGATTATTTAAGAATAATTAAATATATATATATATTTTAATGCTGGGATGGATTTTTGTATTTAAACTGGGAATAAAGCTTTGGCAACTTATTTATTGAAAATATAGCACATTTTAGGGTATAAATATCTTGTTTTTTTCAAGGGAGGCAAGAGCATAGAAGCGGCGTAAGCTCTTTGAGGTAGGGTGCGGCTTCCTGAGCCTCAACGCGCCCGCTGGCGGCAGACTATTTTTGTCTCAAGGGTGTTAGCTTTCAGTTTATTGTTAATTTTTATTGCCGCTTATTATAAAGGAAATATATTTTTAATGAGTATTTTGGGTTCAATTTGTGTTTTATTTAGACGTTTTATTGTAATCCTTCAGTAAGTTGAGTGACTTGGTGACTTGTGAGATTGATGTAACTTACTGACGCACCATTAGCCAACAATATTCCCTACAAGGATAAACCGCGAGGTAATGTGTATTGTTTTGTGTTGTGTTAACTATAGTTTATGTCAGCGTACAAGGCAATATTACAATATAAAAAATGTTACCCGTCTAATTTTAAACTATGAATTTCAGATTGAAAGTTTACTTCACAAAAATGACCACCAGGCGGCACCTCTGAATCAGATATCAGGATCTCGATTCATTAAAAAATAGCTTGTGGCTACAAGGACTTGACAGTAGAATGATTCCGAGGTAAGAAAACTCCCTGAAAAATACCAAGAAGTTCAAGAAGTACTGTTGTGCAAAGATGGTTTTTGAAACTTATGGTACAGTTATTTGTACAGATAAATCCTATTAGCATTTTATATCGTCACGGTGCCGTTCTATTAGTCCAAAACAGTTTTAAGATTTGATTTTCAATTTAAATGTAACTTTTAGTTCATATAGTAATCATGCTATTGCCACAGTATTATTTCACAGTATAGCCTACCTTCACTGTACCGTTTCAATAGTATTTTATAGTCATGTACAGTTTTGATATTATTACATTTCAATTAAATATTTATTTTTATCTATTGTTTTATTCAGAATATTATTCAGAAATAAAGGTACAAGAGCTGTCAATGGGGTGTACATTCTCAAAAAAAGTACATGTTTGTAAGTAAATGCTCCATATTTGTATCTTAAATGTTCAAGTATCTAAAGTGTACATATTAATACCTAAAAAGTACAAAAGTGAACCTTTTGAAAAGGTACACTGGGCATGTTACAGCTCTCATACGTTTATAACTGAGAATCACCAATAAAATATATAAAATCCAAGATAACAGTATTATACAGATGCTTGATTCTTACTGGCTGGTGAACATTCTAAGGTGTGCAATTATTTTCAGGGAACCATGCACACCTCTAAACTAGTGCAGGTCTTGTCCGCATTACTGTTCCATATCACAACACCAAATGATTTCAGTTATTTGACAGTCTACAACTGTCAAAAATTACATTCAAACAAAACAGAAAGCTTTGAATGAGATGTGCAAGAAACCTACACACAGCAGTGGTTTGTGGACAAAAAACAGACAAATTCCTTAAATACAACATCTGAACAATACCTTTAGGTGTGATAAACAGTGTTGTCAGCACTTTTCTATTGATTTTATCAATAAAATAGATGTGTGAGTAAAAAGCTACATGGCGTTTCTCACTAGTTTTTAAACATACAATTAATCTCTCTCATTAATAATTGTATTGATATTTGTGTTTGTCTGCTATCCATAGCTCAATTCTGTTGACATTTTGCAATTATTAGTGGAGGCTTGGGATGTAATGCTTAATAATTAGCTCTAAAAGCAGTTTAAAAGTGCATTATGCAAATTTTGCCAAAAAACATGCTGATATCTCAAAGCATCACACACACTCATAAACCAATAAGACCTAACCCCATTTGTGATATCTCTGCTATCTTTACCAGACACACCTTACCGCTGATTGACTGCAATTTTTTTGAGACTCGGTCTGACACTGTGGTCAAAAGCGTTTTTCAAATATTGCTTAAAGGGACAGTTCACCCAAAAATGAAAAAAAATCCTCACCATTTACTCACACTCAAATGGTTCTACACTTCTGTTGAACACAAAACAAGATATTCTGAAGAATGTTGGAAACCAGCACACATCAATAGGAACAAAAAATATTATGGACGTCAGTGGCTGCTGCTTTCCAGGATTCTTCAAAATATCTTCTTCAACAGAAGAAAGAAACTCAAACAGGTTTGAAACAAGTGGCGAGTGAGTAAATCATGGCAGAATTGTACATTTTTTAGGTGAACTATCCCTATAATTAACCTCTAAGGGCAAAAATCTGTCTTTAAATACAACATCTGAATAATGTCTTTAGGTGTGGTATGACCACACGGACTCAACCTTGGGTGTGCATCATTTTTTGAGCATTTTTTTCCTTACATAATAAATTATTTAATTAACCTTTTTTAATTTTTGTAAACATCTGTTGAAATCATGATTGTGACAGCAGATTATCCTATATAGTCTGGTGTCTGCATCTGCTGGAGGCCAGTCTGACACACATAACCACTGAGCCGTAACATTCACACCAACCGGGAGTGTACGAATGATTGAACGGAGAGAACACGTAGCCTTTCACTCAGTACTTTTACACGTTTATGCACACAGCAGCTGATCCTGTGGTGTGATTTCTTGTGGTTAGTTGTCTACCTTTTAATAAAGATGTACTTGTTCAGACTGGTTATATAATGGTCAGTGAACTGTGAGATAACGCAGAGGTGAGGCCAAGCAAATACCATACAAATCACACATCCTTTTCCCACCCCGGCTGGTTCTTTTTCTTTTACATCTCGGCGCCATGTCGTATAAGGACAAAAATGTCATTTAGCACTGTGTTTTGTATGTGCGTAAGTATGTATTATGTAAATGTATAAATGAGTGGCATTTCAGTCAGAGCTGGAATCTGGATCGAGAAGAAAGTGGCATGAGACATAAGCGGAGGAAATTAATATTTCCTATGTTTATTTTCTCATACACCAAGGCTTTCCGCTTCATTTATTTTTGTGGTGTTTGCATTTCTCTGTGAGATATGGCCAGTTTGAGCTGCTATTTTCAGAGGCTGTTGACATTATACAGGAACTAAATTCTTAAGTTGCTAGCTGTTCTGAGAGCTCTGTGATTTATTTTCTGGATTACGTGCCGTTTCAGTTCTTCATCTGACTCACCTGGGTTTGGTTTATAATTTGTGAAATTGTGAGAAATAAATGGCTTAAACACATACATTTTTTTTAAATTCTTACATAAGGCAGGAAAGTTAACCTGTTTTATTTCATGTTCAGTAACTACCATAGAATGAATTCAGGTTTACTTCTATCAATCTTGAAGTTTTACATTCTTAAAAGCACTTAAAAGTAAATATAGACACACACAGTTGTGTTCAAAAAGAGCAATGTAACCTTTTGAACCACTGTTATAGCAATAGTGATATTTGTGCATTGCAAATGATATGCTCATGGATGTAGTAGTGACAACAGAAACCAACAGAAAAACAACAGACCTAACCGTTGAGTCATGTGTTCAGCTTGTTCTGAGCAATTGGCTAATGCACGAAAAGAGGTGTGTGCAAAATAATAGCAGTGTGGACTCGTGAATTCGTTCATTCGTGAATAAAACTGGTGTCCTTAACGGTCCTTTATTAACGAGGAATCTCAGCACACACACACATTTATTTATTTATTTTGTTCAGAAGCACAATGTAATTTAAGTAAGGTAAATGGTAAATGTATGAAGAAGTGAATTCTCATCTCAAATGCTTTAAAGTAGCAACAAAAAGCTGAAAGATGTGTAAAAAAACAAGCAACTTAAAACAGATTGAAGAATATTCTGAATGTCAAATATTCCGCCAATCATCACTTCCAGACAGATGAAAGATGATATGACTGTACTTAAAGGTAATTTTAGATGTTTGATTAAAGCTCAGTTGTCAGTAAGAAGCCCCCATAAAACACTATACATAATCTGTTAAAATTACCTAAGAAACACATTTAAAAAAGTTAAATTGTTCTTTTTGGATCTAGTGGTGATCGACAGTATATCAGACAACCAGGTAACGAAGACTGTCTGAATCATGTTGGCACAAAAATCATGGTATGTAAATGTTTCTCATACTGTGTGGCTTTGGGCCTATTTATCATTTACCGTGTATCATAGATCAGTTTGAATACATCATAATACTTGAAGAAATTATGTTCCCCTATGCTGAAGAAGAAATGCCCCTGAAATGTGTGTGTGAACAAAACATGACCCCAAATACACAAGTTAGTGAGCAACATCTTGGCAAAAAAGGATTGAGGTACTGGAGTGTCCAGCTCAATCCCCTGACCTCAACCCTATTGAAAACTTGTGGTGTGACACTAAAATGCACTTTCTGAAGCAAAACAAGAAAATTCTAAGAAAATGTGGAATGTTCTAAAAAAATTATGGAATGTTCTTTCTGGGCTGAAATACCTGTTCCTGGATACCAGACATTGGTTGACTTGACGCAAACAGCTCCAACAGTTGAAAAACAATGACTATGCAAATAAATATTAGTTCCGTAATTTGAACCGAAGTGTAAAAATGTCTTTATAAGTGTTCCAGTATAAAGAAAAAAAATATTGCTTCTGAATTTTTCAGCTATTTTTTCATATTAATATTTATTTTATTTGCATATTATTAGATTTTTTAAAAACTGCACAGTATTCATAAAATGTCCTAATACTTTGAATTAGAATTGATATTATAATTTTCAGTCTTGGTGAGCTGCAAACCTATTAATAAAAGGTAAATCATTTCATTTTCGGATGTATTTCGGTATTACTATAAAATATATTCTTGGTGTTATTTTTGACTCTGAGCTTAAATTTGATCACCAAATTAATGCGGTTGTCAAAAATAGTTTTTTTCTATCTTGTATCTATTGCCAAGTTGAAGTTTGTCCTCTCTTTCAGTGACTTGGAGAATGCCTTCATCTCTTTTCGTCTGGATTATTGCAATGCATTGTATCTGGGTGTGAGTCAGGCCTCTCTCACTCTCGTCTGCAGCTGGTCCAGAACTCAGCTGCCAGGCTTTTAACTGGCACAAAAAAAGGAGAGCACATCACACCTGTACTGGTTTCCCTACACTGGTTACCGATCCAGTTTAGAATTCAGTACAAATTACTGTTGTATGTTTTAAATCCCTCCATGGCCTGGCCCCTGAGTATATTTCTGAGCTAATTAATATACATCAACACGTGAGATCTCTTTGCTCTAAGTATCGACTCTATTTGACAGTTCTGCGATCAGGCTTGAAATGTCGAGGTGATAGAGCTTTTTCAGTAGCAGCTCCAAGACTTTGGAACGATCTTCCACTCTCCTTAGAAACATCTCCTACTTTGGAGTCATTTCAGAGGTCACTGAAAACACACTTATTTTCTTTAGCTTTTAATCGTGTTGTGAGTTTATGTATTTTGGCTCCTTGTATGTTTGCATGTATTATGTGTTTTTATGTACAGCATTTTGGTACCCATTGTGGTTGGTTGAAAGTGCTCTAGAAATAAATAGAGTTGAGTATATATTACAGTTCACAAGCTTCATTTTCAAGATATATATTTTTTAATCAAGTTTGTCTAAAGTATTTTTGTAAGTTTGCCTGTTCCCTTTTAATCTAGTGTTAAATGAAATAAAAGCTTTGTGTAAACACTCTGGCCTGGAGCACAAGGTATTTGCCAACATCCAGAAACATTTGTTTAAGTGACACCATCATTTCTTTGCCACGTCAGCGGTATGATCCCTAAGCCTTGATGAGGCATGGCAAATTTGTTTAGACAGAGAACATGGTTAATTCCACAGACAGTTGAAGTCAGAATTATTAGCCCTCCTGTGAATTTGTTTCTTTTTAAAATATTTTCCAAATGATTTTTAACAGAGGAAGGAATTATTCATAGTTTTTCTTCTGGAAAAGGTCTTATTTGTTTTATTTTGGCTAGAATAAAAGCAGTTTTTAATAAAAAAAAAAATCATTTTAAGTTCAGTATTATTAGCCCCCTTAAGCAATATTTGTTTGATTGTCTACAGAACAAACCACTGTTATACAATAATTTGCCTAATTACCCTAACTTTCCTAATTAAATTGCACTTTAAGCTGAATACTAATGTCTTGAAAAAATATCTAGTAAAATATTATGTATTGTCACCATGGCAAAGATGAAATAAATCAGTTATTAGAAATTAGTTATTAAAACTTATGTTTAGTAATGTGCTGAAAAAAAAAACTTCTTTCCATTAAACAGAAAATATACAGGGCTAATAATTCAGGAGGGATAATAATTCTTACTTATGTGCAGACTCACACGTACAATCATTAAACACTTATTCTCTCTCTACTGTCTGCAAAAAAATAGGTAAATGAATGCAAACGTTGGCGACATTTTGCTAATAAGTGTCTGTTTCAGTTTATTTCTTATTTAGACGCATCTATAAATACTGTGAGTTAGAGAGGCGTCTGATGAGTCAGAATGGGATATGACATGCGAACACACACAACAGGACAGCAGAGGAAAGAATGCTCAGAATCAACAGATTCCTAAACCAAAAAGGGAAACATATCGGAATTGTTTGGGTCATTCAGTGCAATTTTAAAATTAGTTCAAGTGCTTTTAATTCCTCTTTGAAATATTATTACTTTAAGTATGTGGAACAGCACTTAAAATATTTCCTCCTGAATATTACACATAGTCGTCTCGTCTCATAGAATCCCTCTGAATAACTTGAGCAGGACACCAGAGCACTTTACAAATGCCGGAGACATTGTTACATCATTCTTGTTACATCAAGGCTACTGGATGACATTTGACCAGGATCTTAAACCGATAGTTCACCAAAAAAAGAAAAATTATGTCGTTGCTTACTGTACCTGTGCATCTTCAAAGCCATATTCTGTTAATTTGTGCATACACTGTAAAAAATTACATAATAAAAAGTCATGACAACTTATGATTTTACGTTACTTTAACTTAATTTAGTTAATCATGTTTCAACATTTGTTTATTGAACAAATTTTACCTTGATGTTTTAAGTCAGCTTAATTGATGCAAGTAAAAATGACTTGTAAAGTTCAGCTTAAACATTTAAGTGAGCAACATATTTTTTACAGTGTAGAACAAGGAAAGGAGAAGAAAATGAGAGGGGAAAAAATCTTATAAATGGTTTATTTTTTGAGTAAACTCTCTTATTATTGTGGATGTCAATTCAGAATTATAAGAAAACTGTAAAAAGATAAAGTTGTGATCTTTAATCTCACAATTCTGACTTTTTTTCTGAGAATTGTGAGGAAAGGAATTTCAAGCATTAAGATATAAACTATCACTAGAAAATAATAGAGAGAATTAATGTTATTAATGACCTTTTGTATGATCTTGAGTTTACATATCAGAATTTTAAATTTACACATCACAAATCTGAATTTACTTTTCAAAATTATGAATTTACAACTCACAAATCTAAGTTTGTCTATGAATATAATATTTAATATATATTTTTATATAGAAAATAGAAATAAATTCAAATATAAATAAAAAGTAAATAAATCAAAATGTACTCAAAATGAAAAAATTTTTTTGTAACCTGTCTGAAAAGGGCTTCCCAGCTTCACCCTTAAAGTTTTAGCTGGACAACAAAGACCACAAGTTATGTAAAAACAACACTTAGTCAACCCTGCCTTTTCTCTTTGCCGCTGGGTGCTTCAGCTGAGCTGAGCTGCCCTGACAGAACATCCACCTCACACACGATACACAACTAAAACTGGGATTGGAAATGAAATGCATTCATCACTCTTTATTTCTTCTTCTTCTTCTTTCATGCACTCCTCATGTCTTTTCAACCAGAAAAGCAACAGTGCACTTTCAGGAGAGACAGTTCAACGAGTATTTACTTGCACGAACAGAAACACCTGAGCATTTGAAGCTACGGTAATAAAAAAATAAGCCAACTCAACACAGCTGATGAAGGATATGTTGGTGGGCAGATTTAGTTGATCTCGTTAGTGTAATTGGTGTGGTGGATTAAATACATGTTGACAGCGCAGCCAGTGAATGAAGTCAATACAACAGCCTACAGCCTCATGCTATATAGGAGCGGCATTTACGTCATTGGGCTGCTTATGTAAGATTGTAAATCTTTCTTGCCCTGGTTTTCTCTAACTCTCTCTAACTGTGGTCAACATTAAGGGACATTGATGACCTATGACTGGCCCTGTCAGGGTGTGCTTTTGTCTCTGGAATCTCCAGGCAGAAAGGCTTTTTTTTTTTTCTTACTGATAGCTGCTACACCTGTGATGTGGTGTTGGCTTGTTATATTGGAGCAGTGATGTCTTTTTTTCCAACCTGTTTGAATGAAGAATGATGGCTGAAATTGGATGAAATATGGATTTTCAGCACGTGTAAAGTCAATAAAGTGACTGAAAATCACAGTAATGACACACAATTCACTGAAATTGGCTGATTACATAAAGAACTACCGCACTGTATTGGACACTTAAATCAGTTGTTATTTTTTTCTAAGAGTTTATTGTATATATTTATAATATAATATATAATTAATGGATTACTTTTAATTTATCAAATGTATTTATTAATATTTAACAAAAAATTTACATACAGTGCTAAATGAATTTTTATCCATTTCTCAGTGACTATAGCTAATATAATTTGGTGCATTTGGAAAAAAATGATTCATTAAACGGATATACGCCTCACAGCAAGAAGGTCATCGGTTCGAGCCTCGGCTGAGTCAGTTGACATTTCTGTGTGGAGTTTGCATGTTCTCCCCGTGTTTGCGTGGGTTTCCTCCGGGTGCTCCGGTTTTCCCCACAAGTCCAAAGACATGCGGTATAGGTGAATTGGTAGGCTAAATTGTCCATAGTGTATGTGTGTGAATGGTAGTGTATGGGTGTTTCCCAGTGATGGGTTGCGGCTGGAAGGGCATCCGCTGTGTAAAACATATGCTGGATAAGTTGGCGGTTCATTCCGCTGTGGCGACCCCAGGTTAATAAAGGGACTAAGCCGAAAAGAAAATGAATGAATGATAAACGGATAAATTGATTGATTTATTATATATTTTATATACTTATTATTTATTATATCCTTATATATTTATTAATTTAGAAATAGAAAGATAATACATTTAAATTCATTAGAAATATTGAAAAAAATTACAAACTACAAAATGTTATACATTTTTAGTTTCTCTTTATTTTTGCTCTTTTTAAAAATTATTTAATATTTTTCCCTAACATATACATTTGGGCTACAAATTTTTGGACCATTATCGTAAGTTAATTTGTTAGATTAGCCCCCAATTTAGCTTCAGTACTGACTGATCTAATGTATATGCACAGATATAATATTGTACAGCATCCTATAGAAAATATTCATTTAAATGAGAGATTTGTGAGGGGTGTACTCATATATGCTGAACACTGTATATTTAAATATGTATACTTTTTTTTATAAGTGTCTTCTTGCCTGAAAGAATACGTTTGTACTAATATAGATTATATCGTTTTATAGTGAAAATAATGCTAACTATTTGAATTTTTGTAAAGTTTTTTTTTCTATTGTCATTTTTATTAGCATTATTAATATTATTCATTCATTCATTTTCTTTTCGGCTTAGTCCCTTTATTAATCTGGGGTCACCACAGCGGAATGAACCGCCAACTTAGCCAGCATATGTTTTACGCAACAGATGCCCTTCCAGCTGCAACCCATCACTGGGAAACTTCCATACACTCCCATTCACACACATACACTACGGACAATTTAGCTTACCCAATTCACCTATACCGCATGTCTTTGGACTGGTGGGGGAAACCAGAGCACCCGGAGGAAACCCACGCGAACATGAGGAGAACATGCAAACTCCACACAGAAATGCCAACTGACCCAGCCGAGGCTCGAACCAGCGACCTTCTTGCTGTGAGGCGATTGTGCTACCCACTGCGCCACCGTGACACCCCTATTAATATTATTATTATTATTTTATTAAGGGTCTCAGTTTTGACATTACTAAAAGCATCTCACGCTGGTAAGGAAAGTTGAATGCATCCAGATAATGACTGACAATCAAATATTTACATATGTGTGCGTGAGTGTAATTGTGACCTCAAAAGGTATGACTCAATTTGCAGAAAAAAGACTAAAGAAACTGAGCATTGCTTTACCCTCACAATGGTCTATTCTTAGGAACACAGAGAGAACAAAGGTAGAATAGAATGAATTGAACTAAACGGAGCGCAGCTGAGTACCAATAATGAGCATGCAAATGTTTACTTTCTAAATGAGCAGCTGCGCACTTGAAACCAGCAATTATGTAAGATGAACATATCCCCCCATATGTTTCAGATCTGGGATGAATTCATTTGATATTTGCATGACATTTAAAGGAGGTGCAATTAGCGTATGTAGGCCAATGCATGATCCCCAGTGCCAGAGACAAGAACTAAAAATATGGTACCGTTCTGTTGCCATGGTGATTTCAGTATTGGGTGAAGGTAAACTGTACTGACAGAAAAACGCATAATGCTAAATCATAAGCATTTACACTGCCACACAGCATGGATAAAGACACACTGGCCCTCATCCATGTTGTTACATCACATATTCACTGCGACAATGCAGACTACTGAGACATGGGATAATGCAGATAAAACAAGCAAACAGAGCAAATGATTAAACCCTCATTGTCCTCAAAGCCTATAAAGCCCATTATTTGGCATCTGAAGCCCTCAGTGGAGTGCTTATGTTTTAGACCAGCTGCTCATCATTCACAATTCACTCTCAACTGGCTTTCATTTATTTACCATCTCATATTAATATGCTACAGTTGGTGAATTGTTATTTTATATAAAATGACCCCATAATTTCTAGTTTGCTGATTTGATGTTAAAAATATTTTGTATCATATAAAAAATCCTCAATTATGGTTTTCACAAATATGTTATACAATCAGACATCTTCATTTACTAGCTAGAAGAGCAATTCAGCATGTTAAAATAATTTTGGAAGGATCATGTGATGCTGACAACTGGAGAAATTATGCTGTACATTTAGATTTGCCATCACAAGAATAAATAACATTTTTAATAATATATAATCAATAATACTTGACAATACTTCCATTTTAACGTTTTTTTAGGTACCAGGAACCACCAAAATTGGGCTTTCACAGTGATGCCAAATGATTTTTTTGGCTCCCTAAAGAAACTTATATGAAAATGTTTTTTTTGTTTGTTTTTTTAGGTTTTTAGTGCAAAGAGATTCACAGCATCAATAGAAATTTGTCACTTTTCCAGCTTTTCCAGTTAAAATTCCCTAATCAGGGATCACAGAGGAAAAACTATTTTCTTCATGGCAGTAATAGAACAACATATCCCTTTGCATTATCTATCCAAAACTATATACAGGAAAAGGGGGTAGTGGTATATATTTACAGTAAAAATAAATCTTCTATAGCAAAAAGACATTAGGTTGAATGGGAGTAATGTACTCAATCCATTTGAACCAAACGTCAACAAATGTATCTTTTTGTTTATGCACACAGTATGTAATTTTCTCCATAATGATATATTTTTCAAGACATCAATCAAATCTTGCATTTGTGGTGGATTAGGTTTATACCAGCATCTAATAGCTTTTTTACTTGAAGCAAGGATGACTCTATACATATATTTGTTTTTTTCTTTCCAAGGAATCCATTGCCAGCATACCCAAATAAAGTACCTCAAAACTGAAATCAATTAAAATATATAAGATATTTTCTAAAACGCTATGTATATCTTTCCAAAAACGTCTAATATTAGGACATTCCCAAAATATGCGAAAATGGTTAGCATCTGAAAAAGTTTTTCAAACAAGCTTTATATCGTATAGTTTGGGGAAAAAATTACTTTTTCACAAAAAAAAAATAACCTTTTCTAGAATTAAAAAGTGTGGTGGGAGTTAAAGATTTTTCATGGAAACATCAGTGCCAATAAAGAACCTTTGTTTTTATGAGTGTTTCCATGAAGGTTTCATAAAGAACCTTTAACTCCGATGAAAACTTTTCATTCCAAAAAATATTGTTTATAGTTTCTTTGGATCATTAATATATATTTTTTTACACTAAGAAACAAATGGTTCTTCTTTCTCCAAAAAACTCAATAGTTCTTCTGTGGCTACAAAAAAAACCTCTTTTGGAACCATTGTTTTAAAAATCCACTCTAATGTTTGATTAATGCATACATGTGCGTCATTATGTGACAGCGATATAGGTCTATTTGTAACCGAGACGTCTGAATTCTCAAACGGTCAGTAAAGAGGAAGAGGTAAGGCCACTTGGTTAAGACACCTTGTGTTAAATGTTTTTCACAGAGCAAGACATTAGCAAGCTGAAAACTCATGATGATGAAGAGTAATGTGGTGATTTCCACTCTAGCCAATGCAATTCACATATTACTATGGGAAATTAGGATGATGCTCTTCTTATTTTGAGCAACTTACTTTCGCTAAGATCTTAATTCTTCAACACATCATGCAAAACAAAAACCACATTACAAGACCAGCTTTTAACACAAACATGTTTTATTATTCCTTCAACATACCGTGTACAACAGATAGAGGTATCTGAACATGTCAAATAATAATATTCATTAATATCATTATTGTAACATTAATAACATGGAATGTAGTTTTGAATCTCCATTCACCTTTTTTTCTTTTTAGTTTATTTAGGAAATATGACAAATAAATAAAGCTTTATTATAGTCTCTTTATGTCAACTAACAATCTGAATATAGTTGTCTCTTCACAATGGGTAAAGGTGCAAGGGGACAGTGCTGTAGAGTAACACTTAACAGTCTTCCATTACACAACCTACCATTCCTTCATCCAACAAGGAGCGTTCGGAAGCTAATAACAAGTTCCAAAATCTTCTCATGGAGTGAGCACTGGAACAAAATCAGGTCCTTTTTTAATCAGTAAATAACCATTTTCTCAATAAATAGAACAAAAAGGGCAATGGCGTCAATGTTGTAACAGTACATAAAGGGAAGTGAGTGAAGCTACTAAACACTGAGGAAGTCATATCGATCTCAATGTTAGTCTCTTGAACCTTTTTTAATTCGCTACGCACACAAAAACAGACACCAAAAACAACTGAACAGGTGGAGCTCTGAGATTTTACTGAGCCGGACGTCTCAATGGATTGAATGAACTAGGAAGAGAAAGAGAACAAAGCATTTCCTCATTTGAATGCCATGCTGGTTTAAACGAAGCGGTGGTTTAGTCTGTGCTGTGGTCCTCAAGTTGGGAAATTATGGTGATGAGGTTTTCCAGTCCGAAGATGTAACCGCTATCCTGGCCCTCGTGGACTACACTGTCCTCCCCGTAGTGCCTACATGTGGTGTGGGCAAAGTCAATCATGCGCACGTCTACGGCCGGCCCGCTGTCTGACCTGGCCATCCGTCGCACCACCGAAGAGCTGCTGGTGCTGCTTCCACCACCGCAAGCACCACTGCTGCTACTGGCTGCACCTGCACCATGAGGAAAACCAAATGCAGCTCCCTCTTCTTCTTCCTCCTCCTCTTCCTCTTCATCATCGTCATCATCTTCTTCCTCCTCTTCTGAAAGCCCATCCTCAGCAGAGTGGCGCGTTCGTGGCGGGTCTCCGTCGTAGATTATCAAGAGCGAGCTAGAGTAAAAACGGTAGCTTTCGCATGCCTCCAGCGCCGCCTGCATGTCTCGCAGCTTCCGCAGCACTGGAGATAAGAGTTCACGTCGTAGGCGTCTCCCATCGTGGAAGAACTGAAAGATGGCCTCTTTGAAGCCAGACAGGGTCAGCTTACGGCCGTGGTACTTGTTCATGAACATGAGCTGACCTGTGGCTGAATGGTAGACCTGGAGGAAAGCAAAAAGGAGTGAGTGAATAATACAACGTCTTTCTAATATTTGTCTTGTGGATTCGTGTTCAAGAGCCAAGCTAACCTGCATCCCACAGAGGCGGACTCCGATGCTGGCAGATGTGCTCTGCTGACACTTGCGGATCTGCACGGCCTTCTTCTCTTCAGAGGCATCGTCGCCGTGCTGCCTCGTCCCCATCTTCAGATCAAGCACGCAAGGAACTGCGTAGCGCCATGTCAGGTTCTCCAGCAGGATGAATTCTGATAAAGGGGTTGTGGGTTAAGGGAAATAGAGACTCTACCTCAATATTATAACCCTTAGTTTTTGTCTGATGATGAATAGGCCTCAATTTGGAATCACCTTACAATTTTTGTTGTTATTGTAAAGAAAGAAGCTTTATAATGTAGTGTGGTAGTGTGAATAATTAGCAATTTACACACACACGCACGCACACACACACAGTAATTTTTAATTAAAAGTAAAGTACAACAGGCATTTATTTAAAATGCAAATGATTAAGGCACTTTTGTCTATTATAATTCTTAATTACTATCATGTATTGTATTATGTATTTTTTAATATACACACACACACACACTACCATTATTTCTGAATAATAACTTTTTTATACTACAACCTATATATTAAAATATACAATATGCAAAATGATTTTGAAAGTTTTCTTATGCTCACCAAGGCTGCATTTACTTAATAACAAATACAGTTTTATTGGTATAATATATCAAAATGTTATTTATTTCTGTGATGGTAAAGCTCAATTTTATCAGCCAGTCTTCAGTGTCACATGATCTTTCAAAAATCGTAATTTGATGTATTATTACTTATTACTGTTATTATTATCATGTTATTATGACAGTTATTATTTATTATTAATGTTTAAGACATTGCTGCTTATTATTTTAGTACTAATAGTTTCCTTCTCTGTTTATTTGATGAATATAAAGATCAAACAGCTTTCATTTGTAACATATCCGTGTTAGGCAACAGGCAGCATTGAAGGATACTGTATTGATTGCGGTGTTTTGCGTTCTCCTTCATCCTCTGCAGGTGTTGTTGGTGGCACTTGAGGCTCCAGGGGTTGTGCTTTAGCTGAGGGCCGGCAGCATTGCTCCTCTCCAGGCTGTAGTAGAAAACCTCGGCCTGCTTGAGCCATTCCAGCTCCTCCTCGCGTTTCACACTGGCAGGGTGAAGACAGAGGTGGGTCAGCCAGACAGACAGATTAGGGCTACTTGCTGGATCAGACTACTTGTTTGGATGAACTCAGCAGGCTTTTTAGGGATCTGAACAAACACCCCAGCACTGCAACCACCCAAACAAGGTTAATGCATCAAGCTAAAAGGCTTAAAAATGTTTTAGTCATCTTAAATCAACATCCTAGAATCATGGCTGAATGTGTCTATAGACTGCAAATATTGGTATAGAATCATTAGTCTGAATTATTATTAAGGGATCCATGCTTGCAAAAGTGCACTTCTTGTTGTTTTAAAGTTGTACAGTAGGCCATTACGCATGTCTCCTAATATCCTAAATCCTTCACAAAGAACAAATGCTCCTTATCTGCCCTTTCACCCCCTCCCCAGTCAGTTCCTGAGGTCACACGTAAGTCACAAAGCTACGCTGCTTATATAACTTTGGCTCAAAACACACATTTGCACCAGTCCGGCTGCCAGGAGCTGAGAGTGCATCTGCTCTGGCCAGCTGGATGTTCTGGGGGTAAGAGCGCTCAGCATCTCCTCATGACGACAAGAACACTACCATTGGTCACATTCTCATTGAGTCAGACAAGTACTGAGCAGCGCCATTATTACAGGAGAACACAGCCCAGTATTATCCAAGAGATGTGGGGCAGTGTGGCCATAGCGATAAAGCTAAGTGAATAGCTGATGGTTCAATTCAGAGGGAACAGTACATGATTTATCAGTAATCTATTGTTCCCTGCAGCATCTGCTAAATGACAAGTACTTTTTCAAAAGCTTTGGCAGACGCTTTTTTTTATTTCAAGGCGTCATAATTGAATTGCTACAAAAATTTATTAGTAAGGTAATATTGTTTAATATTGTATTGTTTAATAATTTATTGAAAATAAGTTTATATTGTTTATTTAAGGGTGCATTTAACCTATGAAGAGTTTAAAATCGATGGTGGGGATGAAACTGTTTCATCACATACACAAATACAGATTGGCTTCAAAAGAAGTTTTGTGCAACATTAATTTTGACTAATCATTTTTACACAACCGATTTAAGGCGGCCATAAAGCAGGTCTGTGTCAGATTGGAATTTAGTGCAAAGATGCTACGCCACATTAAATGGTTTGTGTAAATACAAATTTTAGAAAATTTATGCTGCTTCAGGTTTGCTTTCTGTGCAACCTTGCTGTGTAAAGATGCTTTATGATGAGAAAACAGTACGCTTATGAGCATTCTGTCCCTTGTCTGTCACATGTTGTGAAATCATGTATGGTTTTTGGTTTATTTAGATGTATTTGTCCCATGCTGAATTCATATATTAAGTTAAACACACCAGAATTTGTTTAGAAATGGACTAATACCAACTCTTTTGGGGGTCTTAGGGGCCGTTTACATATCGTGTCTAAAACACAAGGTGCATCGATTCCTTCACAATTTTCAACGCACTTTGTGCTCGCTTGGCATCTGTCATTGCTAGGCAACCATTGACCATTTTCTCAAAGAATGACAAACTGAAACCATTGCTGCAGCTCTAGTATTAGTATTTATGTCGAAAATGAAAAAAAAAACTGCAGTGTTTGAGTGCTCGGTTTTTGTCTGAGGTAATTAGTCTACTACTGAAATGTGTATATTCATTCAAGGTATGAACCCGAATGGCGAGTTCTAGTCACATAACTAGTGGTCCGCTTGCGGAACTCTGAAAAGTTGTGATGTTTTCAACTAGGTGCGCCTAGTTTTCCATATTTGCGTGCACAAGCAGCCCGCCTCCTTTGGAAATAACAAACTTGCATGCGCAAAAGACATGATATGTGAACAGCCACTTGTTCCGCTTGTTTGTTGTGCTCTAAGGTTTGCATGGCAGTATTTAACAGATCACCACAACAAAAAGAATTACTAATTTAAAAGGTTAGGAATAAAAAGATCTATTATACATGATGACAGGCCGACTGCTCAATTAAATATCACTGTTCTCTTACCTCTTATCCTTATCCTTCCGGGCATGTCTGGACCGCTCTTTGCTGTAGCTCTCATTATCCAGCAGCATCTTGGAGACCCACTTCATTTTGTTATTGGGTTCCAGATCAGCCGAGGGGTCCACGTTCTCCAAGTCCCCAAGCTCATTGTGCAGAGGGTATGCTATTAGACACAGATTCCCTTCTTCATCCTCCTCGAAACTCACTGACACCACACCTGCAGAGACAGAAGAGAGAGACAAAAAAATTAGGTCAGAGGTGAAATCAAAATAACTTCACATCAGCAAACAGGAAGCAGTCAGAGTTTCGAGCTTAAAGTAAACTGTCTGGGAAATCTTTAACATCTCTTACCCACTTCTCTTTTTTTTGCGCTTAAAAGCTTGGCAGTCTTAAACAAAAGCTACTGAGCCGACAGCACGGGCTGCTCCTAACCTGATAGGAATCACACAATCCATAACAAACAAACAAGACAGAAATACTTGGAAGACAGAGAGAGAGAGAGAGAGAGAGAGAGAGAGAGAGAGAGAGAGAGAG
>CAIGQV010019356.1:10804707-10815302 GCA_903798115.1 Danio jaintianensis | reverse complement strand
AGAGAGAGAGAGAGAGAGAGAGAGAGAGAGAGAGAGAGAGAGAGAGCGAGAGCAATTGGTTGGGAAGAGAGAGAAAATTCTAGGAAACAACAACAACAAGAGCAGCCAATGTACAGGAGCTGTGACTTCATCAGTTCTCAATCTGTCACAGCAAATCACATGAAATGTTTTCGTTCAATCAGTCAACAACACACAAGAATCAAATCCACCCAAAGACAAAAGACAAGAGGCAATATAATTAAATCAAGACCATTTATTATCTAATTTAAAATCATATCACTTCATTACTCAAATTTAAAAACGGAAAAGCCAAAAGGCATCAGATAAAACAAAGCACCAAAACATGGGGAATTTTTTTTTTAACTCACAGCAGAAAAATTTAAACAATTACAAGGATGCATTATGAACATGCTGTCCCAATTAGTCTAAAATGTTTCAAAAGATGCATACAAAACACATACTTTGTATAAACATACTAAAAATCGCATATCTAAGATTCTTGTGAAAGAGAATAGCAATAATTACAATAAGAATTTAAATATTTTAGAATTGTATAATTATAAGTCTGCCATTATCAAAGTATTTTATCAAAGAACATGCAAAAAAATACAACAGATTTTTTTTTTAATCCACTTCAAGGCAGAACTACATGGAAGTTTCAATCACAAATTATATATTTTTATTATATACTCAAAATGTAATACTGAGAATAAGACATTAAAACATTTTAGTTAAGAGATATAACTACACAATGCAATTTTTTTTTTATTAATATGGCCAGTCTCACTTAAACATCCAGTTCAAAATATTTCAAAAAAACGTAATTCTGACAAGTGGCAAATGCACTCAATATGATATATCACTAATAGTAATTTACAAAAGTTACATTTCAACACACCATAAACAACCACAGAGATTATGCCCAAGCTTCTGTTTTGACATCAAACCCATCCCCCAATCTCACCCAATAAAAATACAGATGTCCTGCACATTTATGCAGTGGAAAGCATGGCACGGTAAAAGGGTTTAAACACTGCAGTGTGCATCCAAACAGGGCAGTGTATATAGTTTTTTTTTTTTTTTTTTTTTTTTTTTTTTTTAACAGGGGGAAAGGAAACAGGTGGACAAGCAAAAATCTGAGCTGGTTTAACTTGTCTTTCAAGATGGATCCTCATGAATGACAGCAAATCTTGAAATCCCAAGTGTGCGAGAGACAGTCCATAATGTCACGAAAGCAAGTTCAAACAAAAACATTTGCCATCGTTGCTTATTTTCAAGCTTATTTTCGGATTTTTCATCTTCAAACGAAACTCTGACACAATGAATAGACTTGCCAGCATGCTGTAACTTACCTTATAGGGACCTTCACAGGCAGATAAGTACACCACCATATTTAAATCAATTCAAATATGACTTTCTTACTTCTATAGAACACAAATTATTCAGTTTCATTAAAAAAGTTACTGACAGGACATCTCTTTTTCTGTTCCACAAAACCAAGAAAGTCATATGGGTTTGGTAGCAACATGACAGGGAGAAAAAATAATAAAAATCTTCATTTTTTGTTTGTGCTGTCTCTTTAAAAATGGAACATCAACAGCGCCCCCATGGGAAAATCAGCATTAAAAAGGAAAAACACGGCAGCACTGCTGGCCCTCATTCAACGTGATTTTTTTTAACAGCAGATTACACCGAGACATATCACATTGTACGCGAAAGACAGTCGTGAAAGAGAAAGGAATAGCTCTAATAGACAAGAATTGACAATTATACACATAGTAGTACTTACCTCTGTATTGCGGGGTGAACTTCCGCATAGCCGCAGGGAGGCTCTTATAAAACTGGTGCTCCCGGGGGATGAGGGGCTTGCATATCGTCTGCTCCCCGAAGCGGAGCACACACGAGTGTCCCCCCACCTGGTGCACAAAGGGCTCAAGGAGCACCCCTTTGCCCAAAAACCCCTGCGGCTCTGTCTGCATCCCTTCGATGGCTGGGCTCATCCTCCGGGGGCATTAGACTCTCACTCCTGGTCCAGTTGGACACCACAGATGCGTATACGGATGAGAAGGACGAGCTGGCCTCTCTATATCTCCTTCTGTCTTATTATTTTATCTCGATTAAAGCTAGCGTTTGTTCACGTTACCTCCGCCGTGCGTTAGAACACCGCAGGACATAAACAAAAGAAAGAGGAAGAAGGAAGACCACGACACGACAGAAAAAAATAACAGCTCTTTGTTTCGATTCAGGTCCTTTTTTATGACACGAATTATCAAGTTCGTATCTTGAAGTGCTCTAGGTGTACTCTAAGGGCGAAATGTCAGGGATTAAACCGAGAAAGAGCTGTTTAAACGCCTGAGCTTCTACCGCTTTCGCACAGGCTCTTCTACTGACACCGTAATCTCTCGCCGAACTGAGAAAATGTCAGCGCCGCGTCGTTAGCCCCGCCTCTAATGTCAAATCGGCCAATCAGAGCGCTAGAACCGGTGTTGGGTGGCAACCACCATACAGGACAGAATGCGAACAAAAAAGAGTGAGGAAGGATGGGGGAGGGGAGGAAGTGGATGGAAAACAGTCTGGGGAGGAGGAGAAGGAGGGGTGAGGCTGGACAACTCAGCTGTTTTTCTACGTGTGTGACATGGATGGTTAAGTGTTTTTAAAGTGCACATTTTAGGCACTCGCAGGACAAGGGTCATGACATGAACATGCAGAAAATGGGGGAAGGAAACGAAAAGGCTGAAATGAAAATGACCTATCATAAACTAGCAGAAAAACACTGACATGGCGTGGAAATGTTCTATGGACGTTCAAGGTTCTTTATGGAGCCATCAAAACCAATAAAGATAATTTTTGAGTGTTTTTACCTTATAAACAAAATGTTCATAACACTAAATGTTCGCATGACTTTTGTAGTGTCAGATTAGAGATATATCAACCGAGGTGTGTTATATGGTATACTGCTTTACATACTGTATGCGAATAATGTTAGATACATATCCCACTTTAAATAATGAGCTGTGCAATAATATAGTTTCATTTAGTGACAATCTTTAACATTGTTAAAGAAGAGCCTTTAATATCGTTTGAAACTTCACACAAAACTTTTTTATCATAAAAATGTTCTTGGCGGTTCATTCCGCTGTGGCAACCCCTGATAAATAAGGGACTAGCTGAAGAAAAATGAATGAAAACGCTCTTTAAATAATTAAAGAGTTCTTCACTCTAAGAAAAAACATGTTATTTTGAGAACTGTTGAATTAAAAGGCTTTAATGAATATAAAATTGTTATTCTTTGCAAAAACTCTATTTTGGAACCTTTATTTTTGAGTTAATTTTTTTTTTTATATTAAATAAAGTTGGATATACCTATAGTATTTACTTTGTTCAGTTCTGGTGACATGACAAGTCAAAGACTGTATGACGGTGCATATCCTTCTAAATTCAGACATTTATCTGTGGAGTAAATGGAAAAAAAAACATTGCTTAATATTTATAGGCAACATAACACATTTAGTCTCCTATAGTCTACAAGCCAACTGTGGCGTGCACTTTAAAAATAAAGAACATGCACGTGAATTGCTATTGTAGGAATAGTCTGATTTTATCTTTGCTAGTTTGGTGACAAATTTAGGGCACTCAAATGAGACGAAAAACAGGTGACGCATGATACAATGGACTTCAAGAATAGGGGATTACCTTTGTGGATCTTTGTGTCAATTGTTCAGAAAAAAGTAAATAAATAGGGTGTTTATGTGGACAGGTGTTTATTTTTTAGACAATTATGATAGGATTATGATAGTGTTTCAATTTTATTTTTAGACCGTAATCATGATATGAAATGGTTTTATATGATATCAGTGCACAAAAAAGCTGGTGTGATGAGAGCAAATGGGCAGCCTGGCAATATGTTTTCCTCAAAAATAAATATATGTAGTTTGATGAAGGATGGATACACGTATCATCAACAGTAGGAGATTTGCAGTAGCGTTAGACCACAGGCAGAGGTTTTGACTTTAATCTCTCTTTAATCCTGCCTGCTGGAACTCACGAGTGGAAAAATGGGCCATGGAAAAAGCATGAGAGAAGAATGAAAAACATGAATTACCACTACATGTCAAGGACCCCCCTTTTGTGAAGTTGAATATATTAATCATTGAATATTACTTATAGACAATCCATTAGGTTAAACTGAAAAATCTGTCACCATTAACTAATATTCTTTTTCCTTTTTACATATATAAGAAAATATTTTGCATGTACTTATGTAGATATTAACCTGTAGACAGTCAAGCTGCAAAGACAAAAAGCTTCATAAAAACAATATTCTAATAACTGATGATCTTTAATTATGATTTTTATTTATTTTAAATTACCCCTACTTTAAAATACTTGCAGTGACATTGTTTAACTGTATTTTCATAACATAGCTTGTCAGTCTTAAAGTTGTTTAACATAATTTTTCATTTTTTTAAATTTACAGTAAAAAAACACATCTTAAAATTTTTAGATTATGTTTGAGATAAATAATAATGCAAGTTACTAATATTATTATGTAACAATAAATTTAAATGTTTATTACATTTTGTTCATGTTATGTAATGATTCCCAAATTTAATGTTAATATTTCAACAATTTAACAACACATTTGCATGTTCACAGTTCTTGATCGATGTCTAAAATACGTTTTTTTTTTTTTACAACAACAGCCTTATACTGAGTGTTGCATGTATTTTGTAATCAGTCACGATGTTTTAAAATAAGGAAAAAAGGCAGACATTTGAGTTGTTATTCGCTGTTATCTATCTATGTTATCTATTTTGCATTAGCTGCAATTTCTGTGATACAAATCTTGAAATATTAAAACATCATTACCAGAGTGCAGGCACCGCAGTGTCAAAAGTGCACACGATTCATTTATTCATTAATGGAACAAATGCAAATTGAGGGGTGGTATTCCAGTGGTCAAAGGTTTTGACCAGTGACACAAAAGCCTGACACCTCTCTGAGACCTGTGAACCTGAGAGTCCCTGAGAGAACCATTGTGCCTTTAAATAGGCTACATAGCCTCAAAAGGCTTCATGTGCAGGACCATCCCTGATATTTTTACACAGCATGTAAACACCATCTGCTAAATGGCAGGTAATTCATCACAGAACTAAACAGATATGCTGCTATTAAGATCAGTATGTCTTTAACAACACAAATATCTAGTAAAGTAAGCACAGAAGACAGTCAAAACTGCTGACAAAGTGAAACACCAAACTTGAGATGATCTGAGATGGAACAGAAAGTTTCGCCAATTGCTCAGTGTAACGGTTGATTTTTAGATATGAAACATTCTGAGCTTTTACGGTCTAAAAATGAAACTTGAACAAAACTGAGAACACTGGATTCTGCAATATACTGATATTTACATTTACGCATTTGGCAGACCATTTAATTCAAAGCAACTTTCATTGCAGTGAAGGTACACCAGTTCTTGCTTTCCTTGTGCACTGTAAAAAAATACCTGTTAATTAACAGTTTTCGTATTTTGTGATTCTCAAGTGTTTTCCGTTTATTTACAGTTGTGAATTGCATTATGGGAGCTTGATCTCTGCGCTGTCGACTTTACAGTTTAACAAAGTGACTTTTATTGTCATTTTATTAGTTTGAAATAATATAATGTATTAGAAATAGTATATAGAGAAACAAGTCTGTAAAATAACAGAAAATATCACTTTAAACTTAAAAATGTTTGTTGTGGAATAAAAACATGAATCACAAAATACTGAAAACTGCTAATTTATAGATATTCTGTACAGCGTGGATTGAACCCACAAACTTGTCGTTGCTAGTGCCTTGTCTCTACCATTTGTACTACAGGAAGGCATACAATATGTAAGCTTAGGTGCTTTTGTCAGATTTCTAACAAGGGCATTAAACCGTTGCCAACGCTAATGCAATACTGAGCTCTTCTTAATTCACTCGCAGACTTGGTACATTGTGATCCAACCCAAAAGAAGTCTGCAGGAGCACGGTCTGATCTGTAACCCAATAAGTACTGAGGTCAAAGCCAAGGCCAAGTCTAGGCTTCATGAATGGAGACCGGTGAGAATGTGAGACAGTAATGTGATTAGGGTCATCCTAATCTCTCAGCGTGGCTATCATGAGTTAAAAACACTGGGATTGAAGCTGGCATCACCAATCCAGGACAATGTGTACTTCCTAGCATCCTGAACACTGATGACTAATTTGGGGTTAAGCCAAAGATTGATGTTTGACTGGAGTCAAGCACATCAAAACTGAGCCTTAATATATTAATACTAATATTCATTCATTCATTCATTTTCAACCGCTTTTCCGGGGCCGGGTCGCGGGGGCAGCAGTCTTAGGAGAGAACCCCAGACTTCCCTCTCCCCAGACACTTCCTCCAGCTCCTCCGGGGGGGATACCGAGGCGTTCCCAGGCCAGCCGAGAGACATAGTCCCTCCAGCGTGTCCTGGGTCTTCCCCGAGGCCTCCTCCCGGTGGGACATGCCTGGAACACCTCCCTAGGTAGGCGTCCAGGAGGCATCCGAAACAGATGCCCGAGCCACCTCAGCTGACTTCTCTCGATGTGGAGGAGCAGCGGCTCTACTCCGAGCTCCTCCCGGGTGACAGAGCTCCTCACCCTATCTATAAGGGTGCGCCCTGCCACCCTTCGAAGGAAACTCATTTCGGCCGCTTGTATCCGAGATCTTGTCCTTTCGGTCATGACCCAAAGCTCATGACCATAGGTGAGAGTAGGAACGTAGATTGACCGGTAAATCGAGAGCTTCGCCTTTCGGCTCAGCTCCTTCTTTACCACAACGGACCGGTACATCGACCGCATTACTGCGGCCGCTGCACCAATCCGCCTGTCAATCTCACGTTCCATCCTTCCCTCACTCGTGAACAAAACACCAAGATACTTGAACTCCTCCACCTGGGGTAAGGACTTTTCTCCAACCTGGAGATGGCAAACCACCTTTTTCCGGTGGAGCACCATGGCCTCGGACTTGGAGGTGCTGATTCTCATCCCAGCCGCGCCACACTCGGCAGCAAACCGCTCCAGTGCATGCTGAAGGTCCATGTTCGATGCAGCCAACAGAACAACATCGTCTGCGAATAACAGAGATGAAATCCTGTAGCCCCCGAACCGGACCCCCTCCAGCCCAAGGCTGCGCCTTGAAATTCTGTCCATATAAATTATGAACAGAATTGGTGACAAAGGGCAGCCCTGCCGGAGTCCAACATGCACTGGAAACAAGTCTGACTTATTGCCTGCAATGCGAACCAAACTCCTACTCTGTACATACAGGGATGAGACAGCCCTTAACAGAGCGCCTCTGACCCCATACTCCCAGAGCACCCTCCACAGAATGCCACGAGGGACACGGTCGAATGCCTTCTCCAAGTCCACAAAACACATGTGGACTGGTTGGGCATACTCCCATGAACCCTCGAGCACCCTGGTGAGGGTATAGAGCTGGTCCAGTGTACCACGCCCCGGGCGAAAACCGCATTGTTCCTCCTGGATCCTAGGTTCAACCATCGGCCGGATCCTCCTCTCTAGTACCCTGGCATAGACTTTCCCAGGGAGGCTGAGGAGTGTGATCCCCCTATAGTTGGAGCACACCCTCCGGTCCCCCTTCTTAAAAATGGGAACCACCACCCCAGTTGCCCAGTCCAGAGGTACTGTCCCCAACCTCCATGCGATATTGTAGAGACGTGTCAGCCAAGACAGCCCTACAACATCCAGAGACCTAAGATACACAGGGTGAATCTCATCCACCCCGGCTGCTTTGCCACTGCGGAGCTTGCAAACTACCTCAGTGACCTCAGCTTGGGTGATGGGCGAGTCCACCCCTGCATCCCCAGTCTCTGCTTCCTCAATGAAAGACATGTCGGTGGGGTTAAGGAGATCCTCAAAGTATTCCTTCCACCGTCCGACAACATCCCCAGTCGAGGTCAACAGCTCCCCACTTCCACTGTAAACAGTGTTGATGTGGAGCTGCTTTCCCCTCCTGAGGCGCCGAACGGTTTGCCAGAATCTCTTTGGGGCCGACCGATAGTCTTCCTCCATGGTCTCCCCGAACTCTTCCCAGGCCCGAGTTTTTGCTTCCGCAACCGCCCGGGCTGCAGCACGCTTGGTCTGTCGGTACCCATCAGCTGCCTCGGGCGTCCTGCAAGTCAACCAAGCCCTGTAGGACTCCTTCTTCAGCTTGACGGCATCCCTTACTTCCGGTGTCCACCACCGGGTTCGTGGATTGCCGCCCTGACAAGCACCACAGACCTTACGGCCACAGCTCCTCACGGCCGCGTCAGCAATGGAGTCGGAGAACATGGACCACTCGGTCTCAATGTCACCAGCCTCCCTCGGGATCTGGTCAAAGCTCTTCCGGAGGTGAGAGTTGAAAATCCCTCTGACTTGAGGTTCAGCCAGACGTTCCCAGAGGACCCTCACAATACGCTTGGGCCTGCCAGGTCTGTCCAGCTTTCCCCCCTCCCAGCGGATCCAACTCACCACCAGGTGGTGATCAGTTGACAGCTCTGCCCCTCTCTTTACCCGAGTGTCCAAGACATACGGTCGGAGATCAGATGATACAACCACAAAGTCGATCATTGACCTCCGCCCTAGGGTGTCCTGGTGCCATGTGCACTGATGGACACCCTTATGCTCGAACATGGTGTTCGTTATGGACAAACTGTGATTAGCACAGAAGTCCAATAACAAAACACCACTCGGATTCAGATCAGGGAGGCCGTTCCTCCCAATCACGCCTCTCCAGGTATCACTGTCATTGCCCACGTGGGCATTGAAGTCCCCCAGTAGAACAACGGAGTCCTCAGTCTGAGCACCTTCCAGCACCCCTCCCAAGGACTCCAAGAAGGCCGGGTACTCTACACTGGTGTTTGGCCCGTAGGCACAAACCACAGTGAGAGACCTATCCCTGACCCGAAGGCGCAGGGAGGCGACCCTCTCGTTCACCGGGGAAAACTCCAACACATGGCGGCTAAGTTGGGGAGCTATAAGCAAGCCCACACCAGCCCGCCGCCTCTCACTGTGAGCAACTCCAGAGTAGAAGAAAGTCCAGCCCTTCTCAAGAAGTTGAGTTCCAGAGCCCCAGTTGTGCGTGGAGGTGAGCCCAACTATCTCTAGTCGGTACCGTTCCACCTCCCGCACAAGCTCGGGCTCCTTCCCTCCCAGTGAGGTGACATTCCATGTCCCAAGAGCCAGTTTCTGTGCCTGACGATCGGGTTGACGTGGTCCCAACCTTCGACCACCACCCGTTCCACAATGCACCGGCCCCTTACGGCTCCCCCTGCAGGTGGTGGGCCTGCAGGAGGATGGTCCCACGTCGCTCCTTCGGGCTGAGCCCGGCCGGGTTCCGTGGGAAAAAACCCGGCCACCAGGCGCTCGCATACGAGCCCCAACTCCAGGCCTGGCTCCAGGGTGGGGCCCCGGCTGCGCCATACCGGGCGACGTCACGGTCCTCGATGTTACTTTACTCATAAGGGGTTTTTGAACCGCACTTAGTCTGACCTGTCACCTAAGACCTTTTTGCCTTGGGAGACCCTTACCCAATTCACCTGTAACGCATGTCTTGGGACTTGTGGGGGAAACCGGAGCACCCGGAGGAAACCCACACGAAGGAGAACGGGGAGAACATGCAAACTCCACACAGAAATGCCAACTGACCCAGCTGGGGCTCGAACCAGTGACCTTCTTGCTGTGAGGCGATCGTGCTACCCACTGTGCCACCATGACGCCCCGCTTTTGATGTTGAAAAGTTAAAAAAAAAGTGACTCTTGTTGACATTTTTAATAGTTAAAAGAAGTGATATATTGTCTGTGTTTGTGTTGTAAATTATGGTACAAAAACCTGGTAACAAACTGCTAGTACTTTTTCTGTTATTTTACTTAATTCTCTTAATTCTCTTTATATTATTTCTTAAACAATATCTTGTCTCAAACTACTAAGAAATGCCAATAAAAGTCATCTTGTTAATCTGCAGTGTTCAGTTTTCAACATCAAAAGTTGACAGAGCAGAGATAAAACCATAATGCAATTTACGACCGTTAATAAACAGAAAGCACTATGTGAACCACAAAATACAGAAAATGTTAATTAACAGATATTTTTTTACAGTGTCGTGAATAGAATGTCACAATGGAAAAAAGGAATTATGAATACTAATACTAATAAATTTAAGTTAACTTTGTGTATATTTGTGCACTGAGACTAATGCAATATAAAATGCCTTAAAATATAAAAGAATATAAGAATGAATATAAGAATAAAATATCAAATAATGTTGGTTTATTGTGAATTGAAGGACAGTAAGGTCCATTTAGATTACTTGATTTAAATATTTACAATAATAATCTAAATATTCTAATATTTGATTAGTAAAATCATGGTGTTTTTGCATTGAAATATCAGATACAACAGTGGTGCATCTGTTGAGCAGACATGATGAATTTTGCCTGTTTTGAATCACTAGCAATTAGGTAGTGATGACAGAATGTGACTTCCCAATAATCCAAATGTGTGTGTGTGTGTGTGTGTGTGTGTGTGTGTGTGTGTGTGTGTGT
>CAIGQV010019356.1:10766445-10778182 GCA_903798115.1 Danio jaintianensis | reverse complement strand
TATATATATATTTATATATATTGTTACTAAACTCTCAAAATCATTCTGCATAAATCCACATTTGATTTTTTATTTGATTTTCTTCTTACAAAACTCTGTGTAGAAATAAGAAAAAATATCAGCAGATTTTGTTCCTCTAATCTGCAACTGAATGCAAATACTAAGCAGCCAACAATACATTTAACCTTCTGTTTACTTTAGTGTACTGCGTTTTGTCAGTGGTAGGACATTATATAAACATTAAGAGAAAGAATTTTGTTCAAATGTTATTAATTATTTATCCACTCAGAGGAAAGAACTGAAATCCTTTCATTTGTATGATTTCTGGAGACATATTTAATATCTTAGACATATTTAGATTTAATGATTTTTAACTAGATATCAAGCACTGTGTTAGTCATCCACCTCACTAAACACGTGAGAGAAAAAGATAAGATTAGTGTTTGCTGGAAGCTCCGTCCACAGAAATAAACTTTGCCGTACAGCATGGAAGAGAAAGCTAGTCACATTATGCAAAAAATCTTCCTCTGAGTAGGAAATTAAAGGAATAGTTCAACCAGATTTGAACATTCTGTCAGCATTTACCCACCCACATTGTTCCCATAATATTACATTGTTCATAACTAATATTGACACTTTTGTTCCTTCTAGAATGCAAAAGAAGAAGCTTACTAGAGGTGGAACAATTGATCCATGCAAGGTAATACACTGAAAAATAATGATTCTTAATCAGGAGTTTGCATGTTCTCCCCATGTTTGCGTGGGTTTCCTCCGGGTGCTCCGGTTTCCCCCACAGTCCAAAGACATGCAGTAGAGGTGAATTGAATAAACTAAATTGGCCATAGTGTATGTGTGTGAATGTGAGAGTGTATGGGTGTTTCCCAGTACTGGGTTGCGGCTGGAAGGGCATCCGCTGTGTAAAACATATGCTATGGATAAGATGGCGGTTAATTCCGCTGTGGTGACCACTGATATATAAAAGCCGAAGAAAAATGAATGAATGAATGAATTCTTATTAAAAATCTGACCATTTGCTTCCTCTCTGGAATGGCAGTCTTTCTCTGATGATGTCAGTTTGACGGCTTGGGCGAAATATGCATAGCTACGTTCCTTCAATCATTAGTTTGCTGCGAGTGAAAGTTGAGAGGATGAGTGCAAAAATAAAGCTCCACCCCCTACTCAATATTACATTTCAGCTTGCAGTTCACGAGGACTTTAAAGTGTCAGTTTCATTATATGAATCACCAAGGACCACACTTTCAGTTTATAGTCATCTTCAGTGTTCTAATGAAGAGAAAAGTCATCTACATCTTGGATGACCTAAAGGTGAATATATCCACAGTACATTTTTAAATCAGGATGAAATCTAAATTTACTCTTCTTCTTGTTATACACTGTAAAAAATGCTGGGTTCCACACAATTCCTTCATGTTGTCCCAACACAAATCGATTAAGTTAAGTACAAATTTAAGTGGATTTAATATACACTGTAAAAAATCCAACTTGAAAAAAGTTGAAATTACTTGTTTGTTTTTGTTGGTTTGGCAAAAATCTGTAAAAATGTCTGTACAACTACATTTAACACGTTTACTTAACCTAAATCAAAATTTTCTTCATTCAGTTAAAAAGATTAGTTTTGTGAGCAAAACTTTGCAATTTCACCCAAAAAAAGCTTCTGCCAACTTGTTAATTTAAGTTGAGTTAATCTCAGACCTCCTCACTTGAAAAAATAATGGTTGCAGTATTTCTAACCCTAACAACAACAACGACAAAAATAACAGTAACACCAATAATAACATTAATGTCATTTTTATTAACAACAACAACAACAACAAAATACTACAATAATGCTAACGTAATTTGAAATGATTATTAATTTGTAATTTATCTTTTTTTGGGGGCGGGGGGGCTTCACAGCTGCAAACAGACTGCAAAAGAAACTCTTTGCGCATATGGACTGTTCATTTGTATTTACTGTTATGTGTATATATATATATCGAAGTTTTTTCTTAACAAAATTAAAATGAAAATTCAAATCCCTAAAAAGATCAAATAATAAATCGAACTTTCAAAACAACTACCCAAATGATAAATCAAATGCTCAAACGATCAAATAATAAATCAAAATGCATTCTCAAATGAGAAATCAAATGTCTTTGATATTTAATTTTCATGAACAACTCAGTAAAATCCTGTAATAATTAAATGACAAATCAAATGCTCAAACTATAATTCAAATGGAGGAATCAGTTTCTGGTTACACACACACACAGCTGGAAGCTCATGATGGACTGATTACTAGGACTATAAAGACACACAGACTCTTTGCTGAGTCTTGTTTTTCCCTGTGAACCATTACATAATTACATTACATTACATTTTGTGCATTCTGTTTGTGCTGCCATGTTTTGATCCTTGGCTTGTTTACCGTTATTGTTGTTTTGCCTCCTGTCCTGTTTCTAATTATGTGTTTAATAAATGTTTTGTTAACATTTGTCTCTGTTTTATTTATTTATTTTTTCAGTTGAACTGTTTGTTTGTTTGTTTTGATAATGTATTATTTCTTAGTACCAATTTCCAAAAGTTTTTTTGTTCACTCAACTTCAGACATTTTAGGTCAGTGCAACAGATGTTTTCAAAAGTTAAGTACACGAGAAAAACACGAGTTTTTTTTTTTTCACTTAACTTTAGGCATTCCAGTTCTGCAGACAAAAAATGTTCAGTTGGCACAACTTTAAAAGTTTTGTTACAGAGTAGTTCACCTCTCCAGAAAACTCATAATCTTATGTTAACCCAACTAAATGTTTTTTGTATTACTGACAAATAATTGTAGGTCAGTGCAGCTGATGTTTTCAAAAGTTGAGTGAACAAGAAAAAGCGAAAGGAAATAATGATTATGTTTTTTGTTGTTGTACATGGCTTAAAATTTTTTACAGTGTAAAACTCTTGCGGGTGCTCCGGTTACCCCCACAGTCGAAATGCGCTATAAGTGAATTGAATAAACTAAATTGGCCGTAGTGTATGAGTGCGTGTGTGAATGCGAGAGTGTATAGGTGTTTCCCCGTACTGGGTTGCGGCTGGAAGGGCATCTGCTGTGTAAAACATATGCCAGAATAGTTGGCGGATCATTTTGCTGTGACGACCTCTGAAATAGAGACTAAGCCAAAGGAAATGAATGAATGAATGAATACTTTTTCCTCATAATCGTTTATCAAATACCATAACATCCCTCCCCCCACAAAATAACGTTTTTCACTTCTGGTCACATGGAATGTCTTTCGGGCGGGGCTATCAGGGCGTGTCTTGTTCTGCATTTCTCACTGTAAAAAATGCTGGGTTCCACACAATCAATTTGAGTTGGGACAACATATAGTAATTAAGTTAGTAGTTTTAGAAATTTAGAAATTTAAGTGTATTGAACATAAAACAATTAAGTTGTTGTTTCAGCGCATTTTAAACAAGTAGTTTGAACAAACAATAAACCAAATTTTTTTGAGTGTCCATTTATCAATCTTGCTTCATTTTGTTAGCAACACCTATTTTTCAGTGATCCAATCCATTCCCAAAAGACAAAATCATGCATCGCCCTTTATTTATTTCTAGTTTTAGGACCATTTCAATCAGACGTACATCACGATGTGTGGAAAAAAAAGGACGATCTTAATATCCATTTCATGTGTTTTTGGCAGTGAACTATCCCTACATAGACAATCAACCAAACACATGTAGTTCTCAGCCCAAGAAAAATAATAAAAGCAAATCCCTTTTTTTTTTTGAAAACCTGAACAAAAGCGAGAAAGTGCTGCAATTACCCTGATGCTAATTGTATTGAACTACAATACCCCGTTCGCACAAGAACAATGAGAAAATCAAATCTGTCGCTTCTGAATGCATGTCACATTTTTGCATATAGGGTGTATATTAAGACACTACAATTAGCTTCATAATGACAGCATTAAACTTATCTGCTGTATTAATTACAGGTCTGGCAATCTAGGAGCCGTGAACACTAGTCGAACGTTTTTGTTCCGGTCAGTCCACCTGCAAAAATGCATGAATCAGTTTGTGGATCACATGGAGATCTCGAAAACATGCACATTAGCGCTTTCAGACATAGTGTAGTACGAGGAGGAGGAGGAGGAGGAGGAGGAATGGACTTACATAACACTACCATACAAACACACATTCACACCGCAGCACGTGTTCAGGGTGAGACACTGAGCAGACTAAAGACAAAACCAGATGTTGAGACACGTCTGGATAATGGAAGAACATTGGCAGCAGTGGTTTCACACTGTTGAGAATGTTGAATGAAAGGGTTTTATTTACGCATAAAGGCATTCTCATGGAGCTGAGAGTTTGTTAAATGAGTAGTAAATTAAAAATTAACAAGTGGTTCCAAAACGTTTTTTTAAGTGTTGAACACAAAAGAAGATATTTTGAAGAATGTTGAACATACTGAAAAAATTCATTGGATTTACTCAATTTTTTTAAGTGGATGCAAACTATTTATATGGGCTGAATTTAAACAAACAAATTAAGTTGAACATTACTAAATTCAATTTGTTTGTTTAAATTCGGCCCATATAAATTGTTTGCAACCACTTACTTCAACATTTTTTTAAGGTAAATCCAATTAATCATTTTATTTGCACTGGTAGCCATTGACATCCATACTACTGAAGTCAATGGCTACCAGTTTCAATGTTCTTCACATTATTATCTTCTATTTATGTTCAAGGGAAGAAAGAAACTAGAACAGATTTAATGATGAGAGATTTATCATATTTGCTGAACTTTAACTTTATGGCAACAGGTTCTTTTTGTATCTTTCTATCTGCATTCATGCTACTCACTGAGATTAATGTGAAGAAGAATCTCTGAGCGCTGTTTGTTGATTCATACAGCAGTGTGTGAGACAGCAGTGTGTGCATATGAGTGTGTGTGTAAGTGGTTTGGGGTGACGGCTATTAAGTGTTACTGATTCTAGGAACAGCAGGCAGCACGGGGTGTGTTGATTCTTGTGACATTACTATAGTCATAATTCACACTCCTTACACTACATACAACTCTTGTCACCTTAAAGGTCTTTACTAATATATATACATAGATACAAATATATGTTTACAGTCCTAAACATCAATTAGCATTTGTTTCCACATGCAAAATTGCTAACAATTAAAAAAAACAACAACAACAACAACAACAACAAAATGATACTAATAGGCGACACGGTGGCTCAGTGGTTAGCACTGTCGCCTCACAGCAAGAAGGTCACTGGTTCGAGTCCCGGCTGGGTCAGTTGGCGTTTCTGTGTGGAGTTTGCATGTTCTCCTTGTGTTCGAGTGGGTTTCCTCCGGGTGCTCCGGTTTCTCCCACAAGTCCAAAGACATGTGCTATAGGTGAATTAAATAAACTAAATTGGCCGTAGTTTATTTGTGTGAATGAGTGTTTATGGATGTTTCCCATTACTGGGTTGCGGCTGGAAGGGCATCCACTGCATAAAACAAGTTGGCGGTTCATTCCGCTGTGGCGACCCCTGATAAATAAAGGGAGCCGAAGGAAAATGAATGAATGAATGAATAATACCACTATTCTGTACTGTTAACTATTACAATAATGAAGTAGCATAAACCTTCTTTATTTTTATTTTATTTATTTTTTTTGTAACTTTTAAGCCTTTATAGCTCTAAATATATTAATAAACATTAATTATCCAAATTATTTTTAAGTAAAAAAATTTACACTTGCAAATGTTTTTAGAAGAAAAAATAACACTGTGAATAAGACCACTAGTGTACTGTCAAAATATTGTTTCTCTAAATAATAATTAGCATTAATTAGGATAAAGTTGCAATTTTTAAATGGCTTTTTAAAAGTAAAATTAAATGGCTTTTTAAAAGAAAAGTACACTGTAAAAAACTCTTTCTGCATTAAATGTTTTAGTTGAATCAAATGAACTTTTCTAGTCATCTCAACTTAAATCAGTCAAACTGACTAAAATATTATGTTAAACATTGTATAGCTCAAAAAGTTAATTCAAACCTAATTAACTTATTAAATTAAGTTAAAGTAACATAAAAACATTTGTTGTCATGACGTTTTGTCATTATATATATATATATTTACAGTATAAGAAAGAAAAAAACACTATACCAGCAAATTATATATTTTATTTAACGTTTATTGTAAATCTAAACACCTCTACACTGTGGCTATGAATCTGCATCCTACTAGAAACAGTCACTCCTATAAAAAATATATATAATCCAGTCAGATTTGGGTATGTCCAAACACTTATTTAGTGTAGTAAAGCAGAGCCGCAAATGTTCAAATCCCAAAAAGTGAATGGATACATAAAAAATTCATTTCCAGTGACACCTATAGGGTCAAAGGAAAGTAGACACTAGCCATTGATGGAAATTAAATTGCCTGCTCAAGATAAATATCTTTGTTTTAAAGCCTGTCTTATCTACACTGTTGGATAGACTGGTTAAAGCAGTGTGTTAATGAGTTTACATAACAGTGGCTTTACTGGATCCAGATGGACGTGCAAAAATGATTCTCGAGTAAAAGTAGACATACAGAATGAAACATTTACTCAATTAAAAATACAAGTATTTGAAATGTCTGTCTTCGTTCACTCAAAAAATTACTTTCGCTGCTTGTTCAAACTACTTATTTAAAGTGAGTTGAACCAACACAATGTGCTATATGCACAGCTAGTGTTTTTCAGCCAACAGTAAACTTCCGGTGAAAGGTTAATGTAACTCATTTCAATTTGATAAGATTCCTTTTGCATCGTCAACGTTGTTATGTAATTAAAATACTTTCAGTTAAATAAACTTAAGCATTCATTTAGTTGTTCAAGCGCAAAACGAGATAAAAGATGTCAGTAGCAGTAGGCTAATGCAGAAGCTCTATTGAAAATACTGGGGTAAAATAAATTATCATTTTTTAAAGAGATGGTAGGGAAAATTTTAATTTAATGCAGTGCTTCTTGTTCGGTCTGAGACCCACTTTATATCATATATCAATCAGGCAGTGATGATCACTGATTTTTAAAGAAAACAGATCTTAAACGTGGCGATTTTGTAATGAAAAGACAGTTCACTAGAAGTGCTTGGGCTGGCTGACTGAAAATTAAAAGTCTGTGTGCATATACCCCACTATTAAGTTTTTATGGGGGACAACTTAATCGTTTCATCTTCAATCCACTTTGAAAAAACTATTAAGTTAATTTAATCAATTTGTGTTGAGACAAAATGAAGGAATCGTATGGAACGTAGCATTTTTTCTGAAAAGAAATGTCATCAGTAATATTCATTCATTCATTCATATTCTTTTCGGCTTAGTCCCTTTATTAATCTGGGGTCACCACAGTGGAATGAACCACCAACTTATCCAGCACATGTTTTACGCAGCGGATGCCCTTCCAGCTGCAACTCATCACTGGGTAAACACACACACCAGCGACCTTCTTGCTGTGAGGCGATTGTGCTACCCACTGTGCCACCGTGACGCCCCGTCATCAGTAATATACAGAATTTTTAAAAAAATTATATTTTAATTAAACCCGACGGCGCGGTGGCACAGTGGGTAGTGCTGTCGCCTCACAGCAAGAAGGTCGCTGGGCCGAGCCTCGGCTGGGTCAGTTGGCATTTCTGTGTGGAGTTTGCATGTTCTCCTCGTGTTCGCGTGGGTTTCCTCCAGGTGCTCTGGTTATCCCCACAACTCCAAAGACATGCTCTATAGGTGAATTGGGTAAGCTAAATTGTCCGTAGTGTATGTGTGTGAATGAGTGTGTATGGTTGTTTCCCAGTGATGGGTTGCAGCTGGAAGGGCATCCGCTGTGTAAAACATATGCTGGATAAGTTGGCGGTTCATTCCGCTGTGGTGACCCCTGATTAATAAAGGCACTAAGCCGAAAAAAAAATGAATGAAGGAATGGAAGATGGAAGAAAATGAAATGTAAAGAAAATGTTTCTTTTTTTTTTGTTTAAATACAGTATGAGTAATAAAAACAGGCCTATAAATTCTTCTTCAGTAAAAGTACACTGTCGGTTTAAATTTTAATTAAGTACAAATCCTCAAAAATAAGAATTAAATTCAGCAATCATGCAAAACGACCCCTAGGTGACCTACAGCACAAATTAAGCTCAGTTATAAACTGCGTTCATTTATGTGATGTGCGCCTTCAAGCAAGTTCTTTGGTGTTTTTATAGAGATCAATGACGCAGGCTAATGTAAAGGTCATGTAACAGGGCATGAGCTGAGCATATCTCACCAGAATATCCAATAATTGTGACGTTAGCAGTCTGCAGAGAGTCTGTGTGTGTGGGTTGTGTATTTTTCACTCCGTCTCTCTCAAGACAATGAGCCTTTTGCTCATCAGACAATGGAGGATCATTCACATAGTGTTCTCAAACTCTTGACTCTTGTCCTCCCACATGTTCGAATGGAGAGAAAATGAATACTAATAATGTAATATAATGTAATATGAAATTGGATCGGCGGTTCATTCCGCTGTGGCGACCCCTGATTAATAAAGGGACTAAGCCGAAAAGAAAATGAATGAATGAATGAATGAATGAATGAATGAATGAAATTGGATCAGCTCGTTCTGGGCATTTGACCATTTCACCCATTTGATCTGTTTGCTGTGCATTTCCTCTTTAATTATGACTATTAATTAATTATGATTATTAATTATGACTATGATTATTAATTCAGTAGGTTAGTTTTAAGGATATCTATAAGCTAGTGTGCTACAAAACAGTGACAAAATTCATGTTTAGAAGATGTAAACCTCATGAACATCCAATGCTTGCAGTTTGTCACTTCAACCTAAATGGATCAAAAATTTATTTGACATCACCTCATGCTTCATTTTCTCCCGCCCTCTCTTTATGTTTCAGTTGAGATTACGTCAAATATCGAATAAAAAAATTCATATTTCAAAGCACTTCATGGGACCTTTAAAGATGCTTAGGTTGATAAAGTGGACAAATTCCCATTGCAGGGTGTCAGCGGGATCTTCAAAAGTATTAAAAGTTGAGAAATCAATTTAGAGAAATTTAAAGCCCTTAAACAGTATTTAAAAAGTGTTGAATGCTATTTTACAAGGTATTCAAGTTTGCATCATCTTTGATTATACAATGTATAGTTGACTGCCAAAGTAACTGCCCACACTAATGTGTGTTACATATTTTTGTGGATCATGATGAAAGTGCAATTGCTGCCTCTAATTTTATTTCACTTCAGATAGTTCAGCCTGTGATACAGCAGATCAGATTACTAGTCACAAATTCATATTTTTATTCAATATTTTGGTTACCAAAATTCTAAAATACTTTTAACAAATCGGAAATTGGTATTGAAATAAGCTAATAAATAAAAAATAATAAAAATTTTGTTGTCCAAGAAAAAATCAATTCTTTAAAATCAATATCTTTATAGATTAATGTGTTGAGTTGTATTAAATACGAGTCTAAAGTAAAGCTCCAGTTTTTTTTCTGGTCTAATTTTTTACTAGTCAAAGTTTCTTATTTCTCTTTCTTTGGGGTAGTAAAAAAAAAAAACTCTTGTGCACCACAATTCTGAATTATGTGGCACTGATAAGGAGTTATCACACGGTAAGACTCTTTTGTTGTGCAATGTTAAGTTTTAGAATTTGCATATACATTAAATGCAATACTGTCTGTGTGGAGTTTGCATGTTCTCCTCGTGTTGGCGTGGGTTTCCTCCGGGTGCTCCGGTTTCCACCACAGTCCAAAGACATGTGCTATAGGTGAATTGGATGAACTAAATTGGCCATAGTGTATGAGTGTGTGTGAATGTGAGAGTGTATGGGTGTTTCCCAGTGCTGGGTTGAGGCTGGAAGGGCATCCGCTGTGTGAAACATATGCCGGAATAGTTGGCGATTCATTCCGCTGTGGCGACCCCTAATGGATAAGGGACCAAGCTGAAGAAAAATTAATGAATGAATAAATGCTATACCAAAAACCAAATCATTATTCATTTGACTTCTTTGGTTATCATCTTTATATTGTTGTTTGCCTCTAGCCACCCTATATTCTCCCCATCTACTCCCCACATGTTCTTCCAGCACGTGTACTGAACCCATAAATCAAACAGTTAGTTCATGTATATGAGACTCCTTCAAGAGCTTCACAGCATGTGTTCACAGAAGTGAAAAGGGGAAATCATGTTGCTGGCTTGGTGGTTTACCTCATGTTGCTGCTTAGCAAACCTGTGTTGCAAACCTGTTGTCTTAAAAACGACAAGTTGACTTTACTTAAAAAAAAAAAAAAAAGTAAGTTGTGTTAAGTTGACTAAACCTATTTTTATACACATAGATCATTTACTTTTCAATTTTAAGGCAACAGATTTACTCACTTTTTTTAAATAAAGTCAACTAATTGCTTTTTACACTGCAGATGTACAGAGTTGTGCATGCAAAGAATGGCATGTGTTAATATTTGTCCATCTCTATAGTAATACAATTTAAAAATCAGATGTAACCCCTTGGGCTATGGTGGTTTAGTGGTTATCACTGGCACCTCACAGCAAGAAGGTTGCTTGTTCGAGTCCCGGCTGGGCCAGTTGGTGTTTCTGTGTGGAGTTTGCATGTTCTCCTCATGTTCGCGTGGGTTTCCGGTTTCCCCCACAGTCCAAAGACATGCGCTATAAGTGAATTGGATGAACTAAAATTTATGTAAGAGTGTATGGGTGTTTCCCAGTACTGGGATATGGCTGGAAGGGCATCCGCTGTGTAAAACATATGCTGGAATAGTTGGCGGTTCATTCTAAGCCGAAGGAAAATAAATGAATGAATGAATGTAACCCCTTTTTCTGCTGATGTCATTTAAATCATAATGCCATGAAAAACCTTTAAAGCATATTATCGAATTAGGCTTTTTATACATTCAATACAGTGGGTGAGAGCTCAAAAGTTCTACAAGTTAAGAAAAAACATGCAAATAAAAAAAACCTAACACACGGAGAAAACATCTTTAACAATTTGACAATGCATGTGCATGCAAATTTTGCAAGTTAAGAAAATTTGTGCATATATCTTTTTCAGTTTGACAACACACACACACACATTCTCGCAACACATACAAATAAATAAGTGTCCTGCAAGTTCAGAAAACACAAAAACACTAACAAATTTGGAAAACATCATGGGTTCTGATTGGTCAGCTGGCCCAGTGTGTTCTGATTTGCTGACCACCTATAGTGCGCATTAATGGAAACGTCATGCTCAGGGACAGGTTTATGTAAATTTCAGGATTGGTGATGTCACAAACTCTGGAAGAAGCTCATTCATAAGTCAATTCAGTAAAAAATATCTCCATTTGCATTGAACTTTGAGTGACGCACATGTTGTTTATCCTCAAATAGCAACATTACACACTAACTAAATTTTTTTTAAAGTATGATAAGATGCTAATTAGACTGGAGCCAAAACCATATCTATAATAACATGTTAGTAAATTTTATAATTCTCTATGTAAATAGGACATTTACATTGATTTCTTAAATCAGCAAATAAGAGAATTGAATACTTTATATCAATTATTTAATTTAGCTTTTCAGTAAGATAAAATCAATATTTTTTAATTGAATGTTAAAAACATGCATCAGTTTCTGTTGTTTGGTGTTATTCTTTCTTTCTTTCTTTCTTTCTTTCTTTCTTTCTTTCTTTCTTTCTTTCTTTCTTTCTTTCTTTCTT
>CAIGQV010019356.1:10716109-10760173 GCA_903798115.1 Danio jaintianensis | reverse complement strand
AATTAATAAATATAAATGATTTTATAAATATTTTTCCATCTCTGGATATTAAGTGTTGCAAAGCATTAAAAAAAAAAGAATAAAATACTGTTTAAATGTACAGTTGTGGCGCCACCATGTGGGTTTTTCAAAACGTAATTGAAATATATTATTCATTCATTCATTTTCCTTCGGCTTATTCCCTTTATTCATCAGGGGTCACCACAGCGGAATGAACAACTAACGTATCCAGCACATGTTTTACACAGTGGATGCCCTTCCAGCTGCAACCCAGTACTGGGAAACATCCATACACACTCATTCACACACATACACTACAGCCAATTTAGTTTATTCAATTCACCTATAGCGCATGTCCTTGAACTGTGGTGGAAACCGGAGCACCCGAAGTGAACCCATGTGAACAGGTGTAGAACATGCAAACTCCACACAGTAATGCCAACTGACTCAGCCGAGGCTTGAACCAGCGACCTTCTTGCTGTGAGGTGACAGTGCTAACCATTGAGCCACCTTGTCACCCCTGAAATATATTATTGGAATATATATATATATATAATTAAATTATTACGTTTTTAAATAACAGTTAATAAAATATAATATAGGCTGCACGGTGGCGCAGTGGGTAGCACGTTCGCCTTACAGCAAGAAGGTCGCTGGTTCGAGCCTCGGCTGGGTCAGTTGGCGTTTCTGTGTGGAGTTTGCATGTTCTCCCCGTGTTTGCGTGGGTTTCCTCCGGGAGCTCCGGTTTCCCCAAGTCCAAAGATATGCGCTATAGGTGAATTGGGTAGGCTAAATTGTCCGTAGTGTATGAGTGTGAATGAGTGTGTATGGATGTTTCCCAGTGATGGGTTGCAGGTGGAAGGGCATCCGCTGCGTAAAACATATGCTGGATAAGTTGGCGGTTCATTCCGCTGTGGCGAGCCCAGATTAATAAAGGGACTAAGCCGAAAAGAAAATGAATGAATGAATGAAAATATAATATATATATTTTATAATATAATATAAAAATAAATAATATAGTTTTAATAATTGATTATGTATCTTTAAGTATCTTTTTGTGTGTACAACATGTGTTGTAATATGTATATCTCTGTAACTTTGTCGTATGCTGCCTGTCCTGACCCAGGACTCCCCTGGTAGAAGAGAAATTGTATCTCAATGGGACCTTCCTGGTTAAATAAATAAAATAAAAAATAGAGGAAGCTTGAAAATACTAAAATGCTACTCATCAAGAAGAAATGACAGTTTATTCTATTTTGTCTTGAGTCTTCTCTGTATTCTGTAGTAAATACACACATAAAACAATTACTAATTATGTATTACATACTAATAAAACACATTTGTATATTTAGTCAAATTATGACAACTAAATTCATTTTGGTCCAAATATTTTGGAATAAACAATTACTCATAGTTTTGTCTTCTGTAGAGAGCTTATTCTGTAACTCCACAATTACATCACTTGTTATTTCTGTCTACATGTCACTCACTCATGTAACAACATCAGAAGATGATACACCCAAAACACGCTACAGCAAATTACTCATTTTCTCTCCCTCCTGCTCACACAGCTGTTTTACAAGTGTGCGACAGCTGCTTATTTCCATATATCATCCTGACATCTACGTAAAGTGTCTGTTGTGTGTGATGTAAGCATTATACATCACAAAAAATGCTGACGTAATAGATTTCCACTCACCCCAGAATACCTCACAGAATACATACATACACAATAAACATAACATAAACACTATATTAAACACAATTTTAAAAACCAGACGTTGTTGGTAGACATTCATGTAATATACGCTCAAATGCTGTTTAGATAAGAAAAGGGGAGTACAAGCCTTAATTTTGATTCCAATCCCTAAGGAGATGTTTAGGTTGGGGAAAGATTGTGCAACATCACTTCCTTATGAGGTGCTTAGGCGTGTTCTGTGAATGGGGGTTTGACCGTGTTTTTCTCTCTCATGCTAATGCGAGAAGTCGAAACCGTCCCGTACGAGGAAACTAGCTAATCTCGTGAGTTCCAACAACAGGTAGGTAAAATTTGTGAAGCACAACCTGTTACCGTTTTCTGTGGATTTATTGCAATTGACGTTTGAGGACTCTCGTTCACTTTTCATTGGACTTCATTGGAGAAGGAGGTAAAAGGCCACAGGTGAGCCTCAGGTTAATTCACGCACGCACACGTTTTTATGGTTTTATCGATATTCATTTACTTTAACTTGCCCGTCGCGTCACATTTTATTCAATATTTGAGTATGGTCGTCTAAATGTATTGGTATTCCGTGACAAAATATGAAAATCAAATCTGGTTGCTGTAATGTTTGTTTATCGGTACATATTGCGCGCAACCTTGCATATCAACTATTTGGTTGACACCAATGAGTTTGGCTACAGTTTTTTTTTCTCTCGTAAAGCTTACATTACAAATATATTCCTAAAGCAATATATTGCGTAATTCAGTCATTCATTAGCTCGCAGAATTCCGCCTAGTGACCATAGTTTCCGCCTAAATATTAAATAAATATCACATATTTGGACCGCCTTCAAGTATTTATTTATTTTTTTTCATAAAAGGGTTGGAAAAATACCAATGTTCATAAATCTACAGTGTTTTTTTTTTTTTAATTTTGCAGCCTACTAAAACCCTGATAACTGAAATACTTTTATGGGTTTTGTTGTTTTTGCTGTTGTAACACAAGATTGAGTGCTCAAAATCAAAGCAAAACCATAACCAATGTATTGTGCAAATAAAATGTGGTGTAGTCAAGGATAGACACCTTCTTTGGTGTCTGAATCAAATTCATTCATTCATTCATTTTCTTTTCGGCTTAGTCCCTTTATTAATCTGGGGTCGCCACAGCGGAATGAACCGCCAACTTATCCAGCATATGTTTTACGCAGCGGATGCCCTTCCAGCTGCAACCCATCACTGGGAAACATCCATACACACTCATTCACACACATACACTACGGACAATTTAGCTTACCCAATTTACCTATAGCGCATGTCTTTGGACTTGTGGGGGAAACCGGAGCACCCGGAGGAAACCCACGTGAACACGGGGAGAACATGCAAACTCCACACAGAAATGCCAACTGACCCAGCCGAGGCTCGAACCAGCGACCTTCTTGCTGTGAGGCGAACGTGCTACCCACTGCGCCACCGTATAAAGTGTCTTCTTTAATATTTCAAAAAACATTTGTGAAGGTAAAATGTTCCATTGTCATGCAGAGCAATATATTTATTATTAGTATAAAGTGAAACAAAATACATATTCTGGAGGACACTTGTGGAAGTATGCATATGTATATCATATTACATTTTAGTATATTTTAAGTGGTTACTTTTTGCTAATAATGGGTAAAACCTTGTGTTTGGAAGTATTTTGGGAAACATTTTGAAATGATACTTGTTCTGTGTTCTGTAAATAGAGTATTTGACTCTAGTATGTCATCAGATGATTTTTGTTTGAATTATTTTTGTTATATAAGTTATTGTTACAATGACTTATACTTATTTTATTCTATTAGTTATATTATAAACTAGTATTATTACTAGTTTATTATTCACAACACACTTTAAAACATTCATCAACTTTGTAAAGTTATAATATATGCACGGTAAAGTTACAGCATAATACAAAATTTTAGGGACCATAACAGTATCTAAACTGTCATTTTAGTTTTACTTATCTTTAGCCGTCCTTTAGCCAAACAGATGGAATGCATGTTGTTCTCACATAAAGTTGAAAGCATTTTTACAATGTACATGCTCATCTCACATTCTTTTTGTCTTTTTTCCATTCAAAGGTTCTGGTTATCTTCATCATGTGTTAGCAGTACAGCAGTGACATCAGGACAGTGGAGATGTTCATTAGCCCAAAGACCTTGTTAACATGTGTCTGGTTGCAGATACATCTGACCTGTGCCCTAAAAACATGTCCTGCCATCCCACAAATGAACGTAAACTTTTCTGTGACCTACCCAATCTCCTTTTTCCAAACCACTAACGCCATACAGAACATAGTTTTTAATGAATATTTTGATGAAGTTTATGTGGCCTCTCAAAACGTGGTTGAAGCCTTGGACAAAAATCTGACCAAACTATGGGAATTAAAAACGGGACCAGTTGGCAGTCCAGACTGTCAGACATGTAACTGTGATATTGAGATTGAAGCGGGAACATCATTGGACACGGATAACCAAGTTCTTGTTTTGGAGCCTCAGCAGCATCTGGACTTCCTGTACATCTGTGGGAGCACCCAGTATGGAGTCTGTAACATGCTTGAACTTAATAAAGGCAATATAACCTCTAGCCCCGAATGTTTTTTCAATAAAGAAGCCAACTCGCCCTCGGATTGTCCTGACTGCATTGCCAGTCCTCTGGGAACGAAGGTCACCGTGGTCGAAGATGGTTATTCAACATACTTCTTCACAGCAGCTACCGTCAACAGCACCATTGCTGGGTACTTTGGCAAACACTCACTTTCTATCCGTCGCTTGCTTAACACAGAAAATGGTTTCCATGGTGATGTGAAGAATCTGACTGTTCTTCCCAAATTCCGGGATGTATTTACCATTGACTACATCTATACATTTTCCACGACGGAATATGTTTATTTCTTATCTGTGCAATGGGAGAATCTAATGAAACCAAATGCGAAGTTGCAGACTCATCTCGGGCGTCTACCAATTAAGGACAGCGAGCTTTGGATGTACAGGGAAATCATTCTGGAGTGCCGCTTCGAGCCCAAACGCAGGAGAAGGAGTTTCAGGGACGTTGTTTATAATTCGGTTCAAGCTGCTCACTTCAGTACAGCAGGCAAAGAGCTGGCTGATGATCTGGGAGTGAGGATAGACAGCCCGATACTGTATGGAGTGTTCGCTGTGACGGATCAAAAGGGCAATCCAATGCGCCAGTCTGCCTTGTGCGCTTTTCCATTAGACTACGTGAACAGTGCCATTGAAAAGGGGGTAGAGGCCTGCTGTTCAAGTCCGACTGAGCGGATCTCAAGGGGATTGTGCCATTTCCAGCCCTGTGAAATGTGCCCAGTTGAGGTGAGTTTGTATCTTTCACTGCTGCTTTATGACAGTTTTTAAACATTTTTAAAGTTCTCATGAAACCAAAAGATTTTTGACTTTTATTATGTGTTTTGCCATTAAGATTATCTATGATCTAGTGTGCACTGAAACAGTACAATATATGATTGCATTCAAAACATTATTTAATATTGATCGTTTATATTGATCAGTGATTTTTATGACATTACTCTGCACTTAAGCTTTTCGTCAGATTTTATGTCCAGCTTGAAGTGTCGCTTCCACCATATAATATCTCAGAGTATAATCTCGCCCAGACTATACTCCGAGGGCGAGTATAGTCACTGAATTCAATATATCCAGCTTATTTTGTTGTCAATCGCCAAGTTATAGACTTAATTTAAACTAGTTTTGCACTTTGCAGTGCAATATCTGATGGAATTTTCATCAATTATGACACGTTCGATCTCTTAGTCCCCACTTTGAGTCAGTCACAGGCAGACAGAGAGGGATCGCACATGAGAAGGATCATGTGTTTGCATGTAAATGACACAGGCATATCTAATAGCTCATAGTAACATGTATTAGCTACCTCTTCACAAATTTGTAAGCATATTTGTGAGTTTGTATTTGTGAGATGAGTCTGTCACTGAGTTGCTATGGTTACTACTAATGTTTGAGGGTAGCACATTTATTTTTAATTATGATCAAAACTGAAAAACTGCATTAACCAATTTTATTGTACAACATTCAGGCAAGGAATTTCTTTCTTTCTTTCTTTTTTTTTTTTTTTGGCATTTTTGCTTTTATTTGACAGGACAGTTGGTTGACAGGAAGTGAAGTGGGAGAGAGAGGGGGGTAGGATCAGGAAAGGTCCACAAGCCGGGATTTGAACTTGGGACGCCCAAAGCACTGCCACACCATATGTCGACACCAATCATTTTTGGTGCATTTAAACAAAAACATTTATTAAACAGTTATATCCATTAAAATAAGAGTTTGGTCACCTAACATCTTTAGGAATAGAAAGATTATACATTTCAAAAATTCTAAATTTGTTATGTTCTGTAGATTGTTCCTGTTTTATAAAAATGTATTTAATATTTTCTCCCAACATATTACTTTGGTGTAATAATTTTTGTACTGTGATCTTAAGTTTTTTTTAAATATACATTTTTGTCGGTGCCGGTAGCCTAATGGTTTGTGCATTGATACATTGCACCGAGGTGCTCACGCTGACCCAAGTTCGATTTCCGGCTCGAGATCCTTTGCCGATCCTTCCCCTATCTCTACTCCCCACACTGTCCTGTCTGTAAATCTCCACTGTCCTATCACAATAAAGGTGAAAATCCCTTAAAAATGGTAAAAAACAACAACATTTGAATTCATTTTCAAAAGGGGTTTACTCATTTATGCTGAGCACTGTGTATATCCATAGTTATCCAGTGAAGAGCAGTGAATGATTCTCTCATTTTTATTGTGATTCATTTTTTTTATCATTTGATATTTCCCTTACTGTTTGTGTTCACTTAAAACATAACCAACAATGTTAATGTAAATACAGAAATTATATAATAATTCTGTGTGTATCTGATTGTTCAAATGTTTCATCTGACTAAAGAGAACTGCGGGTCCTAGTTATCTTCAGGATCTAGTGCAGTCTGACAGTCATCTGTCTCTGCATGTGCTTTGGCCTTGTGTCAGTCAACACAAACAACTCACTGAGACCTTTTCCTGAATTTTGCTAATTATTATTTTTTTAACATCAGGCACATCCAACACTTAATGGTCAAACCATCCCACACTTAATTTTTTTATTCCCATTATTTTTGTACAAAACAAAACATCAGATGAAATTAGTATATATTTTATTTACAAGAAAACATTACATATGGTAGGGCTACTTTATTTATATGCATCAGTCCTGTGTTAATTCTAGCAACATTACATCCTCCCTCAACACACAACAACCCAAACTCAGTGTGCCTCACACAGGTGAGTGGGCTTTACAAACCACTAGTAGAAAACATACTCTTTCATCTAACTGACACTGCATCAGTTTTTGCACATTTGCACCAGACATGTTCTTAGACACACACACACACACATACACACACACACGCACGCACGCACACGCACACACACACACACACACACACAAATTACCATGCATTTATGAAGTGTCCATCACACAGGTGAGTGGGTTTGACAAACCACCTGTAGAAACACACTTCACTCCCCTCTCTCAAAAAAAAACAAAAAACCCCAAAACACTCTCTTACTCTAGCTTTTAATTCTCTGAGCACTAACAGTTCCTTATATAATTAGCACTTCCTGTCCGTACTGCCTCTTCGTGTTGATTTGCTGAATGTCTCCTCAATTGTAAGTCGCTTTGGAAGCATCTGCCAAATGACTAAATGTAAATGTAATGTACATCAACCTTATTGATACATTACATTTATGTAAAATGATTTCCAATATGAAAGACAATTTTGATTTACAAAAAAGGCTGAATTAAATCTTCTGAAATGGTCTACTGCCGTTTTATGTTTGCACCTGTAAGACTTGTCCCCATCTTGTTTTTAGTCAGAGGGTTTTATGGATTCAGTCTAGTTTATATTACACAACCTGTACCTTAAAAGGAGTGGACCATAAAATAATTCATGCTAAGTGAAGCTTGCTTCAGGAAATGACTCATACAAACATTTGATTTTCGTTTAAACTTGACCGTGGACCTGCACTTGCTCAGAGTAGTCTCTATTTTGTTGTTGTATTTGTGAAGTCACTTTTTGTTTTGTAGATACCAGCGAATACAAGCTCAAACATGACCTGTAATACATCACTCGATACCTTACTGGTAGACTGAAAACTTCGTATGGCAGACGTTTGTGCTGAGTTTGGCTTTATCTCTCGGGATCTTAAATAGGCAATGAGTCAAAGCTGATGAAGTATGCACTGGCAGGATATTCAATAGTGACGTCAACTGTTTTTAACCAATAGGAATGGAGATAACGAGAAAGGTGACTGAAATAAAACATGATTTACGGTGCAGATGTCCTGTAGTTTAAGTTTTTATGTGTTATGTGTTCATGTGTAAATATGTCCATTGTAAATAATGTCGGGAGGGTTCATACTGTTCAACTCACATTTATTGTTTTTGTGGTTTCCCTTTTAATAGTAAAAAAGATCTGGTCAGGCATGTTTAAATTAAGAATCTTTTAATTGCAGGGCTCGCAGAATCTGGTAGCCCGACGTCCCGGGGCTATTGTTCTTTCAGTCGGGCTACCAAAATGTATCTACAACGTGCCCGGCGGGCTAGATAGATTTTGGTAACCCGACTGAAAAAACAATAGCCCCGGGACGTCAGGCTACCAGATTTTGCAAGCTCTGCATACTAAAAGACTACTTATTAATTAAGTTAAATTTTTTTAAACATCTGTTCCCCCATTTGTCAGCAGGAAATTTGGATAATTTTATCATTTTCATCATTTAGTAATGACGAAACCCACACTGAAAAAACTGAAACTACTGTGTCTTTCATTCAAAGTACATTTTTATATTGGATTAAGTGGACAAATATGGTTTCTGATTTTAACCTGTTTTATTCAATTTGCAAAAAAAAAAAAAAAAAAAAGGAAAAACCGAACTTCCTGGGAAAAATGAAAAGCATTAGTTTTTCTTATAGTTGTATTTTTACTTTAAACCAGCAGTTTCATCCAAGTCAAAATAATAATTTGAAGGGAAGGTGGCATGGTGGCTCAGTGGTTAGCACTGTCGCCTCACAGCAAGAAGGTCGCTGGGTCGAGTCCCAGCTGGGCCAGTTGGTGTTTCTGTGTGGAGTTTGCATGTTCTCCCCGTGTTTGCGTGGGTTTCCTCCGGGTGCTCCGGTTTCCCCCACAGTCCAAAGGCATGCCCTATAAGTGAATTGGATGAACTTAATTGTCCGTAGTGTATGAGTGTGTGTGTGAATGTGAGTGTTTATGGGTGTTTCCCAGTACTGGGTTGCAGCTGGAAGGGCATCAGCTGCTTAAAACATATGCTAGAGTAGTTGGCGCTTTATTCTGCTATGGCGACCCCTGATAAATAAGGGACTAAGCCAAAGGAAAATGAATGAATGAATGAATTTGATTGGTTCAAAGCAAAATTATACTTTGACCTAAGGGTAAAAAAGATTTTTATAATATATTTTCCATAATAAAAATCTATGTTGTACCAAAGTTAGTGTTAGTGTTTTTATAGTAAACAATATTTTTACTTTGGTACTCTGGTAATTATTTTTTTTCCTGGGCCACAATAAATATTTTTGATTGAGATTTGAACCAAAGTAAAATTACACTTGGAGAAAGACAGAAAAAGGGCGACACGGTGGTTAGCACTGTCGCCTCAAAGCAAGAAGGTTGCTGGTTCGAGTCTCGGCTGGGTCAATTGGCATTTCTGTGTGGAGTTCACATTTTCTCCCTGTGTTCACGTGGGTTTCCTCCGGGTGCTCCGGTTTGCCCCACAGTCCAAAGACATGCGCTATAGGTGAATTGGTTAAACAAAATTGGCCGTAGTGTATATGTGTGAATGAGTGTGTATGGGTGTTTCCTAGTACTGGGTTGCAGGTAGAAGGGCACCCGCTGTGTAAAACATATGCTGGATAAGTTGGCAGTTCATTCCGCTGTGGCGACCCCTGATGAATAAAGGAACTAAGCCGAAGGAAAATTAATGAATGTATGAAAGACAGAAAAAGAGAGAAAAATTTTGCTGTAACAAATAACAGTAATTTTTTTTAAAAGTTGGTTCAAAGTATAATTTTTTACAGTGCATATTCTGACATATCTTCAGAATATGTGTCAATTACATATTTTACAGCACATGCATTTAATATGCTTTTACGTCTGCTAATCACTATGCTAATGAGACATTTTGTATTTGACCCATGTAAAGAATAATTGTAGTTATATTATGAATGATAATACAAAAAAATCTTTCCTTGTTTACGTATCATTCCAAGGAGAGATTCTAATGAATGAGCAGATAAACACTAGATCAGTTAGTTTCACACATGATTGCTTTTATGAAAGTGGCTCCAAGATGGAGGTCAAGATTTCACAAAGTTATCATGCAACTTCTAAGAAATTGGAAAACCGCATACATTGTACAGTACAGTATGTACCACTTTTATTAAAGTGCATAAAACACTTTTTAAAGTTTTAAAAATATGACAGCCTTACTTCATTAATCTCTAATGCAATGTAGATTAAATCTTGACAGAGTGCACATATCTCACAAATGCTAATTTGGTACAAGGGTTCAAGCTTTAGTGGCAGGAAATCATTTATTACTGCCAGATGGTGTCTGGAGCCTTCTGTGTGCAAATTGTTGCTTCCTTTAAATTAGAAATTGCTGCTGAAGTGAAGGGTTTTTTTTGTGCCCCCCTTTTGAGGTCAGCAAAAACGTAAATAGGAAATGGTGACAAATAAAGTTGTTTGTTTTAAAAAAAATTCAATTATAGCTTCAGTTGTAGGCAATGAATGTAAAGTGTATGTTTATGTAATTGCTGATGTTGCCAGTTACATTGTGTCAAAAGGGATTTTTTTTATCTGTTCTTTCAAATCAGCACAAAACGACACATAAATGGTTAATTCATATAATACATTCAGTTAAATGTTCTGTTCAATTTGTTTAGAATTCAGAGAGTTTGACTTGCAAAACTACTCCCACCATGGTGTCAAAGCCTTACTACAGAGTGGACTTCTTCAATGGGCAGATGAGCAGTGTGCTCTTCACCTCTATTCTGGTCACCACCATTGAGACCAAGACTGTGGCTCACATCGGCACGGATCACGGACGACTTCTGCAGGTTATTAGAGCGCCACTCATTCATGTAGAAACAAGTTTGTTTTCAAATACTGTGGAAAAAAATCTTATAGGGTCATATTTCCCTCTGATTTGAAAATTCATATTTTACTCACCCATATGTTGTTCTAAATCAATAAGTCTGTTTGTTCATCTTTGGATCACAAATGAAGATGTTTATTGGAATCTGATAAATTAATCTAACTGGATTCAATGTCATCTCACTAAGTAATCTAATCTAAAAAAAATTGTCAAACAAATCCAAAAAAACAAACACTCAACCATAAATCCAAGCAGTTTTATCTAGGTTTTCTCAAGAGACATGATTCTTTCAGAAGCTTAAATGTGTCATGTGACTTGCAAGAATAAACTTAATTGGTTCTTGCATGTTTACTGATCAGCGTTTATGTATCATTAAAAGAACAAATTACATCTGTCTGTCATGTAAAGTGTCTGTTCGGAACATTTTAACTGCTCAATTCACATGGATTTACATTTGGATCTCTTTGCAAAGTTTTGATGCATCAGACTTTTTGTATTAATAGACGTTCATAAGCCTTTTTAGCTTTAGGTTTCAATTAGCCCAATCATTCATTTCAGTCATTCTAAACATCTGCAACCACATATCTCAGGTTATTTTAATTGGCTTCATATCTTTACCAGATGTTAAAAAATTTGTTTAAAGTCACATTTTTTCCTCAAGTCATTTTCCAAATTTGGTCATTGACTGAATTTTTGTTGGCCCTGTATTTTGATGGTTAGCTTACTATAAATGGATAATGCCTTTACAAGGGCAAATTTATTAACTGTGATCCTGTCATTAAACTCTATGTGTATTTCTGACTCTTGACTGACAAAAAGTCTTTTACTTTTCAGATCATTCTGAGCAAATCAATCCCTGTAGTGTTTGCCAACTACTCTCTTGTTGACGATGCACAGAAAGTGTCACGCATAGCCGCTATTCATTCATCATTAGAATCTCTGCTCTTTGTTGTTGGAAACAAGGTATGCACATTTATTCTGTGTAATTTCTATCAGCAGTGAACTGAAGGTTTAAAGCAAGACAAAGCAGGTCAATGAGTGAAAAACAAACAAACCAATAGTTATAACCATACTTCTACAGTGGATTACATTAAGAATTGCAAACATTTTTTTGTATTACGAGTGTTCTAATGTTTAAATCGTAAAATGAGGCATTTTTTAATGAAATATGCATCATTTTGCATATATTTCTTGCACAAAAATAAGTCAGGTTTAAAATTCAGCTTTCTCATTGTTTTTGATTATTGCATAATTCAGAAAATACTGTGAACAGCACGAAAAAGAAAAATCACTGTCATGTATGAACATTTCTCTCTGTTAAAGTCTTCACGATATAAAATTATAAGTATAGGTTTAAAAATAAATTATTCTTGGACTGAAAGTCACTTTTCATCTCCATCTGTTTTACCTGTCTAAGATGTGTCTTTTAATCTTGTGTTTACAGCTGATAAATGTGTCTCCCAGAGGCCCAGGCTGTACCCATTTCCTCAACTGTTCAGCGTGTTTAGCGGCTCCGAGGTTTATGGGATGTGGCTGGTGTGGTGAAGTCTGTTCCCAACAGCATCAGTGTGAAGATCAGTGGAGCAGCGACTCCTGCCCTCCTGTTATCACCCAGGTAATACCTTGACAGTGGAGTATGACAAAAATTGGGCAATAAAGGTGACAGTAAACTCTGTCTGTCTATTAAGTTTGCATTTCTCATTATATACGGTGAGTGTATGATAATATGAGGGGTGCTTCAAAGCCATTGTAGTCATATCAGGGCAGGGCTGTGTTAACAACTGCAGTATCTGTTGGACTCTCACCTCTGTCTCACACCAAATAAAAAGCTGCTGTTTTGCTTTTTTCCCTATTTCAGTACAGAAAAAGTCACCAAAACTAGGAAAAAATACAAAAAATGTTTAATCAAAGCTATGTTTTATAATAAAATAATAATGTGCTAGGCATTTGTAGGCTGTTCGTTTGCTCTCCAAAATTTTGAAGGGAAGATTAGTAATGTTTCCTTTGTAACAACTAATTTCACCTCTTTTTTGCACTCTTATAGTTTTTCCCCAGGACGGTACCCTCAAATGGGACGAGTGAACTTATTCTTTGCGGCTGGAATTTCCAGTCAGCTTCCCGTCCTGCTATTACTCAAATGTCTCATCAGGTCAGAGTGGGAAACAGCGACTGTACAGTTATACCGGAAAAAACCAGTAGCTCTCTGTAAGTAACACATTTTGGGTCTTATCATCACTCTTTTAAATAGCAAATGCACATGTGCCCATTTGTGCACCCATTGGTGTTCTGTTCTGAAAATGATGTGAGTTTGGGCACATTCTTGGCTATTTTTTTTTTATTTTTAAAGTGAATTCGAACATGCCCAAAGTGCAATTGTGACCATTAGCTTAGATCATTATAATAGTCAAGTCAAGTTAATTTATATAACGCTTTTCACAATGTAGATTGTGTCAAAGCAGCTTAACATAGTTCTTGTAAAGTCCAGATTTCAGAGTTGAAGTTCAGTTTAGTTTAGTTCAGTGTGGTCTAAATTTCACTGCTGAAATTTCAAATAGTGCCCTTTAGTTTTTCCACAGAAGTACAGGTAGTATAAGACAAATGTACCAGACAAGAATGGTTTGTTTCCAAATAAAACACAAGGTTGTGATAGGAAAAAAATATAATAATAAATAATATATATATAGATATATATTTTCAAATAGCCAATACTCAATAACTCAACCCTTATAAACATGGACTAAAACTTCTATTCCAACACATACATTACAGTTTTTATTCATATTTAATTATCTTTTTTATATTTTGTGGTAATTTATTTAGTTTCATTACCTCACCTTAAACTTATCTTAAAGTTAGTTTGACAGTAGCACTTTCAGTTTTTTCCTCTGTTATATATATTTTATTTCAGCTTTCAGCTATTTCAGGTTTATTTAACATTAACAACATTATTGTTTTGTTATGAATATTATTTTTTAATTTCTCTTCAGGCTGGTTTGTAGGATTATTGGAGAGGAATCAGGCCTGCAGCAGAGTGTTAACATAACAATCCAAGTGAATGAAAGAAAAGTGGGAAGTGGATACTTCATCTCTGGGAAGGCTGGCATACAAGGCTTCAGTTTTGTGGTAATGACCAAACCATTCTCAACCTTAATATGTCCACTTGATTATGTATTTAATACAGATTTGGGGCCAGATTTACTGACAGCGTACACTAATGCTAAACCCCTTTTCAGATTTTGAAAACTACTTTCAGGAAAACACAACTAAATTAGCTCATTTTTGTTATTTTATTTTGGCTGGAACTTTTGCATACAGATTCGCTATCTGACACAACATTTATAAGAGGACAGTCTTAATATACTTAATAAATTCTAAACGCCAATTTTGTGCCGAACATGGCAATTTTATTTTGTAAATTTGACTGTTATTATTAAAAGTACTTCTGATAACTAATTGGATAAGTCATAATTTGTTATTATATCTCCCATCAGACTCCAGAAATCACAGATATCAGTCCAAGCTTTGGACCGAAGATTGGAGGAACCCTGATTACCCTGTCTGGAAAACATCTGGATGCTGGTGGAAGCAGAACGATCAGCCTTGGGGACAGAAATTGCCCTGTTGAAAGGTTATTGTGCCAGGTTATGAAATGCACTTTTTAAAAGTTACCAGTCATGGTTTAGAAATGTAGTAAGTGTAGTATTTCATTTTTAAGCACTTGTATTTTCCTCCTGTTGTTTTTCATAGCATCTCCAGCAATGGGACTTCTATTGTTTGCCGGTCTGAAGGTGTTGAGGAGACTTCAGAAGTGGATGTGAAGGTTGTAATTGATGGGTTGACTATTTCCTCCACAAAAACATTCAGCTACAGGGTGAATCCTGAGGTGACGGGTGTGAACCCCAACTGTGGTTTTAGAAGGTGAGCCAACAGTTTAATGCTTTTATCTGTAAATATACCTATAAAAGTAGTGTGAAAGAGTGATTGAATTGTTCACTGTGTATTTTATGGTCCTGCTATAATGAAGAGGATCAAAAATGATCATCACTGGGCAGAATCTGGACTCTGTTTCCCAAGCCGTCATTAAATACAGAGGCGGCTACAAAGACCCTGTGCAAACCGTAAGACACATTTGTATTTTGAAGAGGTATTTTAAAGGGCCGGTTCACCCAAAGGTGAAAATTCTGTCATTTACTCACCCTCCACTAGTTCCAAACATTTAGCAATTTCTGTTTTCTTTTGGTCACAAAGGAAGACATTTTAAAGAATCTTGAAAACTGCTATACATTGACTTTTATACTATGAATGTCAATGGTTACTGATTTCCAACATTCCTCAAAACATCATCTTTTGAGTTAAAAAGAAACTCAAAAACATTTCAAACCACTTGAAGGGTGAGTAAATGGTGAGTTTATTTTTATTTTTGCATGAACTATTCCTTTGAAAGCAGTTAATATGCCGTCGCTGATTGAATTCTGCATCTCTTTAGGTGTGTTCTGGTCAAGGGAACCCCACGCAGATGGAGTGTATGAGCCCTGTGTGTGAGGAGTCAACAGGAATCCTCTCTGTAGATCTGGATGGAGCCAAAAATCTCCAGTCTCAGACTTTTACCTGCCATGCTAATGGAGAACCCATCCCCTTTGAAACAGAGGACCATGTGCTGGAGCTCAGCCCAGGCCAGGATGAAGTCTCTCTGCATGTGCGTCTTCAGTTGAATATTGGTTATGTGGTATCAAAAAATGTTTGTTGAGGGACAGTCAGAGTCAAGTGTTATCTGATTCAAGATATTAAGTCTGCCAATACTCTAATGACTGCTTAGCATGTTGTTACTTATAATACATAGAATGTCTTAAGTGGATGATCAGAATAAAGTAAATACTCTGTATATTAATATTACACTAAATCTTCATGCTTTTTTTTATTTCAGCACAAGAAACTGGCTCTTGTGTCTGGTTGCATGGAAATCATCATGACAGTTAATGGCGTGGATTGCAACGCTAAAGTTCTGGACAATGAGATCACTTGCAGGATCCCCAAAAATCTGACTATCCCCAGCCAAGGGGCGCCAGTCAAGGTTAGAGTCTGCAAACTATTAAACTCACCTTTGAAATGTTCAAGATGACTCTGCATTTCACTGGTGATGCATTGCTCTGTCACTTTGTTTTTTTCAGGTGTTAGTGAATAGAGAAGAGCATGACATCGGTGTGGTAGTAATGAAGAACAACAACTTAATTGTGGCCGTGGTGCTGGGCATATTAGCTGCAGTTGGTGTGGGAGCAGCTATCGTCTATGTAGCCATGGCTCAAGAGCGAAAGAAAAAGAAAGGTAAGTCTGTTCTTCCCTTAATACATTTTTATGCCAATTACAAACAGATTGTTATCTGAAAATATTTTCAGAAATCAAACAAATTACTCCGCATTTATTCTTTACCATTTTTTAGGATTTTAACCCTTTAAATTAGTTAACATAATGCCACTGTTGTTATTTATGGAATAAGCACAACTAAATCTTGCATATATTAAATGCTAAATGACTTTCTGTTATTATTACAGTCTTGGATAAATCGGTGATTATGAATTACAATAATGTTGGATTACAAAAAGATTTGTGCAGTGTCACTTTTAAAGAAACACTTGCACACATAGAACTTTCTCAGTATATGCATACAAAACAAACCCTCATACACCATCATTACATTATACATTATTATATAGATAGAATTACATTGCTCCAAAAGTAGTATTTGGTCAAACTTGAGAAAATGGCGCTAAAATTGTAATAAAATTTACATTGAATCATAACCTTACACTGTAAAAAGAAATTTCCAAGTGCACTGTAAATTAACAATTACAATTGTGCTGTAGTTTTACTGTAAATTTGATGTAAAATTTACAGTATCATACAGTATACAGTACATATTATACAGTATACAGTACTGGCAAGTTTGGTTGCCAGTTATACTGTAAAATTTATAAGTGCACTGTAAATTAACAACTACTATTGTGCTGTAAAACCACAGCACATTTTCAATTGTTAATTTACAGTGCTTTTTGTAAATGTTGCAAGTAATACTGTAAAAATGGGCAGTAATACTGTAAATTTTACAGTGTAGAGAAAAAGCACCAATGAAAAAGACACAAATGTACATACACATGGGTTAAGCAAATGTTTAAAATATTACATGAAATTGTCACATTGGCAACTTTAGTGACATTTTTGAGAAATAAATATCAAATATCATAATCATGTTTATTTAATTAAAATAAAAACTTTGCAAAATTATGTAAATTTGCATGTTAAAAAAAATACCTTTTGTTTGATTGGCAGCTGCACTTGTTGAGGTTCGACTATCCATGCATTCAAATCGCACTACAGTGGAGAATTATGACAGATCACCTGATGGCGACTACAGAAGGGGTGAGACAACCTAAAAGCAAATATTTTTGTGAAAATATTGACCCTGGCAATAACTATAATTTAAAGATAACATAGTTCAGCTTGGTACTACTCATCCATTTTTCAACCAACACAAACTGTTCATCCTGCAGGTCTGTCAGTTTCTCCATTTCATGGCTCCGGCACCACATTCACCAGTCTGCCGTATGCCGGCTCAATGGAATCTGCAGCAGCTCCTCTGATGCACCGTCAGGTCTCCATGTCTGCTCTACGGCCTGATCTGCTGGAAGAGGTCAAGAATGTTTTAATATCACCCGATAAGATCAAAATCCAGCATGAACAAATCATTGGCAAAGGTGACAATTCATCTGGTTAATATTTTGAATAGCATGTCATCTTTCTGTTCCACATTTTAATCTTAAATCTTTTTCAGGACATTTTGGAACAGTGTATCATGGATATCTTATTGATAGTGATAACAAAGAGATCCACTGTGCAGTCAAATCACTGAATAGTAAGTAATTTATCACTTGTTTTAAAAATTGTTATTGCTAAATATTATATTATATTATATTACATTTAGTAGCTAAATTATCTAAAATAATACAAATAAAGCATTACAAACTGAAATTTTACAAGTGAATTTAGGTATCAGACCATTTAAAAATATGGAATAAAATATTAGTTCTTAGTCATTCTTTACCAATGCAATCTGAAAGATGCTTCTCGTGTTCTTCTTGAAAGGGATCAATGATCTGGAGGAGGTGGAGCAGTTTTTAAGAGAAGGACTCTTTATGAAGGCCTTCCACCATCCTCACGTCCTATCTCTTTTGGGTATTGTGCTTCCCAGCGATGGACTTCCTCTGGTTATTCTCCCGTACATGAAACACGGTGATCTCCGGCATTTCATCCGCTCTCCAGAAAAGGTAAGCAAGCACATTCATTTTGTACCTTTCTACCAATTAATGTGTACCAATGGTGCTGGAAAACAGCACAACATTCATTTGAAATGATAGGAGTTAAATGAATCCACTTTTATTTTAGTTTTTTATTTTCCACAGAAAACACAAACAACTGACAGTAGCTGTTTAAACCAATGCAATAAATTGGAAAAAGTGGAATAAAATTATAATAAAATTTGAATTGGAGTAAAAAAAAAAGTAGAAAATTTGAATATTGCATTAATACTTAAATACTGTTAATGCATTTAATATGCATGGTTTCTTTTAAGATAAAAATCTCCATCATTTGACCACATACATTGTTTTATGCCTTTATGTTTTTTGTTTGTTATTCATGTTCATACGCATTTACAGATATCACATTAAAAAACTGCTGAATGGAAATGCCAAGATGCATGTGAAACCTACCTTTCTTGGCGTTTGCGTCTAGACATTTTTTTGTGTGATATCCCAAAATGTGCATAAAAGTATGTGGCTGTAAACAAAGCTAGTGAACCACAGGGAAACGGGGGCTAAAATACAAGGATGACAAAGAATTGAAGGACACCTGGAGACACAATCATGAACAACCAATCAGCACCAATGACATTACAAAATGACTACAGGAAAAGGAACCAAATAGACTTACAAAGTAAAAGTTCACATACAAAACATGGATCATGTGACAGTGTCATTGAAATACTGCTGAAATACTGTTTGAATTAGTTTTTAAATTAATTTTAATTTAACATTTTTTATAATTTTCTTGTGCCATGATACCAAAAACCATGACAAAACTTGCATTTAGAAGATACTACAAAACTTACCATGTCTCATTTACACCCATATCAATTATTGATATTCTGATGACATAATTCAGCACTTCTCATTAGATATCTTGTCCAAGTAAATGCTGTCTAAAATCTGAAGCATACTGCCCTTTAAACTGTTAATTTTTAAGGTTTTGCATTTGTGTCATGCAAACCACTGTAGCAAACACAGACTGATCGCTGAGCAGATGCACAAGTTGGAGCAGACCACAAAACATATTGGATTCATTTGAATTCTACACAAAATTTATAAAGTAATATGGAGGAGATTAAGAAGTGAAAGTGTCTGTCATAAGCAACTTTAACTCAACAGCTATGGCTAATTTGTGATAACAGTCTTATTGGCTTTTTTTTTTTTTAAAGTGGAAGCTACATAAATACATTAAATAACAGGGCAGTTAAATCAATTGCTTTTACTAAAATGTTGCACTGAAAACCATGAAAATGTATCATTTATGTTTAGAGTCCCACAGTGAAAGATCTGATTGGCTTCGGGCTTCAAGTAGCCAAAGGAATGGAGTATCTCGCAAACAAGAAGTTTGTGCACAGAGACCTTGCTGCACGCAATTGCATGTAAGTAACAGATGAAAGTATGTAAACGGCAAACTGTTATTAATGGTCTTTTTTGCTTTACAATGTTTATAGATAAATGAATCCCTTAAAACTTGATTAATCCTCTCTTGGAAGGCTGGACGAGTCATTTACAGTGAAAGTGGCTGACTTTGGCATGGCACGTGATGTCTATGATAAGGAATACTACAGCATCCAGGACAGCAAAAGAGCGAAGCTGCCAGTGAAATGGATGGCTTTAGAAAGCCTGCAGACACAGAAATTCACCACCAAATCAGATGTGGTACGTTTGAATTTGGGCAATCTTTTCAAGAAACACAGTTTAGAACTCAATAGATTTTTTTTTTCATGTAATTTCATTTGTTACACATCTGCAAAGAGAAAATGTTTAAAGGGCTCCTATTTTACCCCTTTTACTCTTTCTCCAGAATGTGTCTGTAACGTTTCAGCTCAAAATACCCATCAGATCATTTATTAAACCCTGCTGAATATTTCAATTTTGGAGTAAGATTACATTGTAGCTGTTTTGTTGCCTGTGCCTTTAAATGCAAATGATTCCCACATGCGTGTCTGCGATTCTACTGTCTTTTCTTATTTACAAACTTGCACGTTTTAAAAACGTTTTAATCTTGTAAAACTCATTCTTGAGGGGCAGCTGATCACGGAGAGTTGGAACAGATCTTTTAATCCCAGTTTCTTTGCAAATCCTGTTCTGTGGACATGTTTATACGCGTTACTATGGAGACCTGTTAATTCACACCTGTCAATCAGTTCGGTGAGCTGGAAAAACTGCACTCCTACTTCAAGTTGCGGTAGGGTGCAAAATCGCTGGGAATGGATCCTATTTTAACATCATGAAAAAAAAAAAAAAAAAAAGACTTGTTGTGTGTATATCACTCCAATATGACTGTGGACACACTATACCTACACAAAATTCTATTTAAACAGCTTCCAAAAGTTGATTTTGCATTATAGGTACCCTTTAAATAAATGTATCAAATAGAGAAATTTCTATTCCCTTGCTATGATGGACAGTCTATTCATCATACCTAGTAAGTAGGTATGATGCATAGACTGTAAAAGATTTTTAAAAATATAGTATATTATAAGTGTAATTTTTATTCGTTTACATGCAGAGCACAGGGTTTATGGCCTATTCTGCTGCCCAACACTAGGGGGCGATAACATTTTTTGCTTCAATTTTCAGCACATGTGAGGCACACTTAATATGATGCTACATTTTTATACAACATAAATGCATATAAACAGATGCTTTTCTTCCCTGTAGTGGTCTTATGGAGTGTTGATGTGGGAGTTGTTGACGAGAGGAGCCAGTCCGTACCCTGACGTGGACCCTTATGACATCACGCCTTATCTGGTGCAAGGCCGTCGACTGCCACAGCCGCAGTATTGCTTTGATTCCCTGTAAGTCTTTTTTTGAGTTGCCTTTTATTTTAAAGAGGGCATATCATGTGCATCTCAGAATATCTTTGGGCTTTTGAGATTTCTACTGACATATTTCAACAACCACTGATATTTCAGATATTTAAAATTAATACATTTATGAGAGCTGAATAAATACGCATTCCATTGATGTATAGTTTGCTAGGATTGGACAATATTTGGTGGATATACAACTATTTAATCTGGAATCTGAGGGTAAATATTAAATACTAAAGATTAAGAGATTAGTCTTTACAGTTGTCCAAATCTTCACTGTAGGAAATTTATAAAATATCTTCATGGAACATTATCTTTACTTAATATGTATTAGCTTAACCAATCAAACAATTTAAATACTGAAAGACCTCTGTTATATTCACCAAGGCTGCGTTCATTTAAAGAAATCTGTAATATTGTTATATAATATTATTACAATATAAAACAACAGTGTTCAAATGTTGGTGAAGCAGAATTTTTGGCATTTTTACGCCTTTCTTTAGTGTCATATGATCCTTCAGACATCATTCTAATATGCTGATTTAATCATCAAAAACATTGCTTATTATTACCAATGTTGAAAAGAGTTTTTGTTGTGGAACTCTTAATAAGCGACCTACCAAAATTTAGAAGTAAGAACTTAAAAAGAGAGATTTTATTATATTTATTTATCAATTTAATAGCAGAGGTTTCTCTATAGCGCACTTTCTATTCATCAAATAATCCTATAAACATATATCACAGTTTCCACAAAAATAAACATAAAACCAAAAAATGAAACATAAAAAACGAAAAAAAAATTCAACATAAAAACCAATAACCATCTTAAATATTTAGGCACTAGATCTACATATAAAAATGTTTTCTGAAGGATCATGTGACTCTAAAAAAAGAGTGATGATACTGAAAACTGAGCTTTGCCATCACAGAAATAAATCTAATTTTGAAATATATTTAAATGAAAAATTAATTTTAAATGCTATAAAATGACTAGTTCTGAAATAAAAAATCATAAAGTCCATGTGAACTGCACGTTGCTGAGACTTTTATTTCAGTATGTTGATGTACTTGCAACTGAAACAGAATATTCTTTTCATACGCTCATAGCAAACTAATGGTAAGAGAGGTTATTTATATGCAGTTGACGTCAACAGAAGTACCTCCACATAGGGCTGGGCCGATAAACGATATTATATCGAATCGCGATAAAATTTATGTCAATAACAATGATAAGCTCTGAACTTTTTTTACTCGATATTGATCTAAGAGCCAATCACACAGCAGAAATGTGCAACAATGGGAATCTAGAAGCGTGTTGATATTAGAGATGTACCAAATTTTCGGCCACCGGAAATTTATCGGCTGAAAATATGTTATGGCATTTAATGGACCCTCTAATTTTTGTGGCTTCAGTCATTGCTGGGGTACTCTTTTAAATCTGGAAGCATTAACAACTTATATCGAAATATATATCGTTATCGTTCAATATGGAAAATAATTATCAGGATTTTATTTTTGCCATATTGCCCAGCCCTGCCTCCACAAAGGCGTTAGCAAATGGTCCGACTTTTTTTGAAGATTACCAAAACAAACACATTTATTTTCAGTGGATTCACTTGCACGGATTAATTATTCACTTTAAGAATAAAAATGTGAGCTAGCAAAATAAACAGTAAATTTTGATGTCATGTGGACTTTAAGTATTCCAAAACAACTGCTAGTGTATTCATATGTGACTAAAACCATTAGTTAACAAAAATATTTTTTAACTTAGTAAAAATACCCAGCTTTACAGGTAGCTTCACAGTTGTCTACAAACGAAAAAAAAAAGAAAATGGTTATGGATTGTGTATTGCAGCTGGTCAGTTCTGATGCAGTGCTGGCATCCTGAGCCAGAGAAGAGGCCGGGTTTCACTACACTCGTGCAGGCCGTTCAGGACATCCACTCCAGCCTGGACGGGGAGCATTACATCAACCTCCAGATCACCTATGTGAATCTAGACCAGTCTCGACCGTACCCGTCACTGTGTCCCGCTACACCTGCACACTCAGACCAGTCCTCCACCTGAAGAAGAGCATGCACTGAACATCAGCTGCTGGATTTAATAGAGAATCCCAAAAGACCATCCACCATTCTTTGTGAACTTGTGTCTTTTGGGATTTTAAGCGTTTGGGCAAGTGCACTTTTAAAAATGAATGTCTTTGATCAGGTTTTTATACTTTTTTAAACATGTGGAATTGTTTCTTACTCTAGATAATGGAAATTGCTCATGCTTATAGTTTTTAACACTGTCCAGACGCAATCCAATAGGATTTTCCAACTGCCCTGTAAAAAAATGATATGCCACACTGTAAAGAAATTCTTGTTGCCTTAATTTTTTTTGTTGAATTAAATTCTCTTTTTCTAGTTATCTCAACTTAAATCAATCAAACTGACAAAAAATATGAAGTTAAACTTTGCATAACTTAAAAAATGTAGTTGAAACCCGATTAACTTATTAAAATAAGTTCAAGTAACATAAAAACATTCGTCATATCATTTTTTAAAGTGCAAAAAGTCATGACTACAAATGTTTTTTTGTTACTTTTACTTATTTTAATAAGTGAATCAGGTTTCAACTAAAAATTTTAAGTTATGCAATATTTTAGGTTTATTTTTACATATTTTTACTCAGTTTGGTGGATATTGAAGTTGAGATGACTAGAAAAGTTCATTTGATTCAACTAAACAAATGAAGGCCGCAAGAATGTTTTACAGTGTGCTTGTGAAAATTATACGAGCAGATTTATTTAAAGATTACTTGAAATATAGTTTCCATAGATTTATTTGACTTGTTTTTTTGTGATATATTTTTAAGTGTACATAAAGAAATAAAACAGCAATATGTTGTTTAAATTAAATTACAGCTGTTTCAATGGCTCATAACACGTTCAGGTTTGTTTTAAACAAGAAGAGGATCATTTTTAATAAAATATTGTAAAAACTGCAGAATTTTGGCAAGTGCTTTAATGCTTTTTTCAGTTTTGTTTAAATTATTTTTAAGAGATAAAAACATTCATGAAAATGAATAAAAATTATTTGTAAAAAAAAAAGATGAATATATATATATATATCTGACTAATATCTGTTTTTCACCTTTTTTGAAGAATTGTTGAGTTATATTTATTATTGTGTCAGAACCAACTGAAAATGACCTTCTGTATTAAAAATCCCAAAGACAATCCACATTCTTTGTGTGCATCTGAAATGGTCATACTTTTTTGAACTGAATGTGTTAGTTCACTAAAAAATATATTTTTTTGTTATTAATTACTCCCTAATGTCATAGAAAACATAAAAAACACAAATTAACATATTGTAGGTGCAATCTGAAATCTTTGAAAATACCAAAGCTCCCCCAGAAAATCCTCAAAACAGACCATTTGTTGTCAATAAATCAATCGCAATATTATCAAGCCACGAGAATACTTTAGTGTGCACATAAAACAAAAATAATGCTTTTATTCAACAGCATGACTCTCTGTTTGAAACAAAACACAGGCACATTTGAGCTACATGAACGATTGAAGAAGAAACTGTTGAATAAAGTTGTTTTATTATTGTTTTTTTTTATAAAATAATGATTCACAGAATAAATGTCATTTTATAATTTGTGCAGAATTATTAAAGGGCTGTTGGTTTTATGTTCCCCAAAATTAAATTCTACTGCAAGTTAATATTCCTTAATAAAAGAAATCACAGTAATCCACAAATTACCATTGGTTTGCTTCACTAACCAGTTTATTCATTGTATTTGTAGTTATTCTCTTTCCTAGTCACTAGAGGTCGGTATACCTTAGGTTTTCTAATGCCACACGTAGCATTATTACTGCTTCCGTTGTGTTGAGGTTTTCCTAAACTGCAGTGACTCACAGAGTTGACACATTAGGAAGAAACGCAACACCTAAATGCCATGGTCTGAGTCAGTCCTGTATATCAGTGACTGCTTGGATTGATCGCATTAAAATCATTTCAATTTAAAGCACATACAGCCACAATCCACAAGTGGACTGTTTCAGCATCGTGTTGTAGGCTATATGCTTTCATAATAGTGCAGTGATTTAGCACCGCGATTAAATGAATGAAACAATAGTTTTTAAAAAATCTCTCAAGATCTCTCAAGTCTAAAGTTGACCTTCAGCCTCCACGTCTTGTCAAAAAGCTTCCTGTCTGGCACCACCATGATGGTGGTATAAACGTCACCTTTCCAAGATAAGATGTGTACAACCCCTTCAAAAGTTGGGTACGTTTTTGTAAAAGGCTATACAATTAAGCATATGTTATTTGTTAATTGTCTTTAGAATTTATTTAATTGACAAAATTTATTGATCAAATAAATTGTATTCTATAAAAAAAAAAAAAAATATATATATATATATATATAAGTACCGAATAGACCCCCTTTTGTCTTCAGAACTGCCATAATCCTTCGTGGCATAGATTCAACGAGGTGCTCTATTGGATTGAGATCTGGTGACTGTGGAGGCCATTTGAGTACAGTGAACTCCTTGTCATGTTCAAGAAACCAGTCTGAGATGATTTGCGCTTTATGGTGCGTTATCCTGCTGGAAGTAGCCATCAGAAGATGGGTACACTGTGGTCATAAAGGGATGGACATGGTCAGCAACAATACTCAGGTAGGCTGTGGCATTGACACGATGCTCAATTGGTACTAATGGGCCCAAAGTGTGCCAACGTTCCCCCAAACTATCCCCCACACCATTACACCACCACCAGCCTGAACGTTGATACAAAGCAGGATGGATCCATTCTTTCATGTTGACGCCAAATTCTGACCCTACCATTCGAATGTTGCAGCACAAATCAAGACTCATTAGACCAGGCAACGTTTTTCCAATCTTCTATTGTCCAATTTTGGTGAGCCTGTGTGAATTGTAGCCTCAGTTTCCTGTTCTTAGCTAACAGGAGTAGCACCTGGTGTGGTCCTCTGCTGCTGTAGCCCATCCGCCTCACGGTTCGACGTGTTGTGTGTTCAGAGACGCTCTTCTGTATACCTCGGTTGTAACGAGTGGTTATTAAAGTTACTGTTGCCTTTCTATCAGCTTGAACCAGTCTGGCCATTCTCCTCTGACCTCTGGCATCAACAAGGCATTTGCACCCACAGAACTGCTGCTCACTGGATATTTTCTCTTTTTCTGACCATTCTCTGTAAACCATAGAGATGGTTGTGCGTGAAAATCCCAGTAGATCAGCAGTTTCTGAAATACTCAGACCAGCCCCTCTGGCACCAACAACCATGCCACGTTCAAAGTCACTTAAATCACCTTTCTTCTTCTTCTTTTGATTGGCTGATTAGAAATTTGCGTTAACGAGCAGTTGGACAGGTGTACCTAATAAAGTGGCCGGTGAGTATATATATATATACACAGTGGGCATTAATGAAAGTGAAAGTTGTGACATGTGACCCATACTTGGAATTTGTGCTCTGCATTTAACCCATCCAAGTGCACACACACAGCAGTGAACACGCACCCTGAGCATTGGGGGATCAGTGCCTTGCTCAAGCTCAGCCGTGGTATTGAGTATTGATTATTCACTCCCAACACCTACAGTCCCTACCAATGCCACTCGACCTGCGACCTTTACAATTTTTTAATTGTTAGGCCACGGCTTGTACGTGACGAAATGGTCACATATGATGAGTTTTATGCTGTAGCCTACAGTGTGAAGGGAGAAGTTTTCTCCTTGAGTTACTTTTTTTGATGCAGCAGCAGACTGTATTTAGTGAGTGTTTTCTTGTAGTACTCCTGAGCACATGCAGCTTTTTTTAACACTGAGTAGTGGAATATTGAGTAGGGGACGGGGCTTTCTTTTTACACATCATTCACTTGTAGCAAATTAACAGTAAGTGTGGCGTGGTTAAGAATATTGTGGCTGAAGCCGTCAAACTGACGTCAACAGAGAAGAACCACCACTCCAAATGTGGAAGCAAATGCTCAGACTTTGATTGAAGTTTACCAAAACAAAAAAAAATTTCAGTGGATTACCTTGCATGGATTGATTGTTCACCTAAGTAATAACAAAGTGCACAAGCAAAATAAACTTTGATTTAAAATTTTGATTTCACGCAGTCTTAAAATATGGTAGTAAAAAGACAAATTCTTCATGATTTTGCATTGAGAAATGGGATGTTGAAATGTTTGACAATTCTCTCATAACTTTTGGTACAAAACGTTGAGCAGCGATCCAACTTTAGAGAAACTGAGATGCCTTTTTTACACATGAAACCCTCATGTAGCACCAATTTACCTGCTTATTGTGGACTCCTAAAACTGTTGAGTTTGTATATTCTATATCCTATTCATTTAGATGTGTTGCAGCCATCAAAATCAAATTTGTTTGTATTTCCCAAATTCATTCAATTTTGTTAGTGAAAACACTGGAAATCTTTTCTTTTTTATTTGATAAAAATGTAATAAGGGGTGACACGATGGCTCAGTGGTTAGCACTGTTGCCTCACAGCAAGAAGGTTGCTGGTTCGAGTCCCGGCTGGGTCAGTTGGCATTTCTGTGTGGAGTTTACATGTTCTCCCCTCGTTCGCATGGGTTTCCTCCGGGTGCTCCGGTTTCCCCCACAGTCCAAAGACATGCGCTATAGGGAAATTGAATAAACTAAATGGGCCGTAGTGTATGAGTGCGAATGAGTGTGTATGGATGTTTCCCAGTACTGGGTTGCAGCTGGAAGGGCATCCGCTGTATAAAACATATGCTGGATAAGTTGCGGTTCATTCTGCTGTGGCGACCCCTGATGAATAAAGGGACTAAGCCGAAGGAAAATGAATGAATAAATGAAAAATGTAATAAAGGTTATAGATAATTAACAAATAACTGATTCTTGATTTCACTGCATTGTACCAAATGATTGGAGGGATTGTGGAGCAGTCACACATGGCGGAGATACAGTACATGTACCGTCAGCTCCTCATCCCTCATACACAGACTTCTGTTTGAACGGGAATCTAGTTCATACGGTTGGTCTTCACTGAAAGAGGCTTATGAGAGAGTAAAACAAGATCTGCAGAGATTTTATGGGTAATTTCACTTTTCATAAGCATGCCATTTGTTTTCTGCCCAAATACCTGATGTGTTCTGCATTGCTTGATCTATGAAAAAGCAAAAATAAACCTTAATAAAATAAATCTTAAAAAAAATAAATAAATAAACGATGTAGAAACAAATTTCACTCAGAAATTCTTAATATACTTTAAATAAAACAATTACAAGTAACAGCAAATACTGAATGAAAAATGATATCCCTTAGGAAAATTACCCATTGTTTTACTACAAATAAAGCTGAAAAATATGGTTATTGTTTTTTTTTCCTTTCTGTTTTGCCAACATAAAAATGATTTAAACAAAATGAAAGCAGAATATCTGTGTGTCTCCGACTCAGAGCAACACTGAAGTTTCATTCTGGTATGATTCTATTAATGAACGAATCAAGTGAATCAATGATACGAGGGCCGTTCTTAAAAGTACATTTGAGTTTGAGCTTACTTTAAAGGGATAGTTCACCAAAAAATTAACATTTCCTCACTATTTACTTACACTCTAAACTTTTATGAATTTCTTTCTTCTGTTGAACACAACAAAAGATACCAAAGAACGTTCAGTTCATCCATTGCCATTCTTCAAAATATATTGTTTTGTGTTCAACAGAAGAAAGAAACAGATTTGGAAAAAGTGGAGGATGAGTGAATCATGTCAGAATTTTCATTTGTCATCCTTTTAAACTGTTATGTTCTGTCATTGAAAAGTATGTTCTATTGTATGAATGTGATTATTATGAATGGAATTTGCATTTGGATGCATGCAGTATACATATTGTTTTTCATGTACTATATAGTTGGGAAGTATGTGATTTCAGATTCGTAAACGAGTCAACCGTTTTGAACGAATTGCTTGAATGAAAGATTCAACGAATCACTTGTTAAGACAAGGACTTCCTGCCATTTTCTGGTGGATTTACTGTCATATTTTATCTGTGACAATCTTAAACCATGCACCCAAGGCACAAACACAAAAGCATTAATTCATTCATTCATTTTTCTTTGGCTTAGTCTCTATTTCCAGCTATTATTCCTCTCTATTAGTATTATATAGTATTATTGTCACGGTTGTCTACTCACAAAGGCTCAGGAACACGGAATTTATCAAATACGAAGATTTATTCACAACACTCACTGGAAACTGGAGACACGGGAAGACGGAGACACAGGAACATGGACAATACGTGGTGGCAATACAATACTCGACAAAGACGGAGACAGACTAAAGGGTAGATATACACACACGCTAATGGGACACAGGAGGGGAACACAGGTGAAAACAATCAATTGGAAACAGCGGGAAACAGAACAAAGGAGCACATGACAAAAACGGAACAAACACCTGACATTACCCCCCCCTTTGAAGGCGCGTCCTCGCGCCTTTAACATCATAAAAGGGAGGATGGGAGGGGGCCAGGGAGGAGTCTTAGGAGGGAGGAACCAGGAAGGGAGCAGGAAGACCCAGGACACAGTCAGAGGGACGGCCCAGGGCGGAGTCGAGGAAGGGAGGAGGCCAGGGAGGAGTCTTAGGAGGGAGGAACCAGGAAGGGAGCTGGAGCAGGAAGACCCAGGACACAGCCAGAAGGACGGCCCAGGGCGGAGTCGAGGAAGGGAGGAGCCATGGAGGAGGAGTGGCCGCCGACTCCAAGGGGCCGACCGAGGGAGACGCCGCTGATGGTGGTGGAGCCCAAGGAGGAGACAGAGAGCCGTAGGGTGAAGGTGACGCCGAGGTCCCGGAGGGCCGGGGTGGAGCAGACGGCTCACCCGAACGAGGCGACGGCAGGGGTCCAGAAGCCCGCGGCGGAGCCAGAGCGACAGAGGACCAAGGCGTAGCTGGAGGGAAGGAGGAGCTCGATGTAGCTGGCCGGACGGAGCGACGAGGCACAGCCAGAGGAGTGGAGTCCAGAGGCGTAGGAAGGGCGACGACTGACCAAGGCGGAGCCGGAGGGACGAGGGAGCCTGGTGGAGCTGGTGGACTGACGGTCCACGGCGGAGACGAGGGAGGAGGGAGCCAAGGCGGAGCACAAGGGTCGAAGGGCCGAGGTGGAGTCTGTAGCTCGGAGGCTGGAGGAGCTGACGCTGGGTGACACCCTCCAGAGGGCGATGCTGGCAGGCAGCACCTCCGAGCGAGCTCCACCTCTGGAGCTTGAGGGCGAGCTGGGGGGTTGGCTGACTGCAGCAGCGCTGGAGCTGGCTGACTGGCTGCAGTCATAGGTATGAGCAGAGGTGAAGAGGGTGGGATGGGTGGGAAGTCACTCATGACTCTGGAGCTTGGGGCATCGGGAACTAAAAGACTGTGTGGAAACAGTTGACTTGGAGATGAGTCTTTGCTGTCTGGGAACAGCGGAAGGGGCTTGACTTCGCTCCAGAAGTCGATGAGTAACTTCCCAGTGTCCAGCGGTCGCTCACCGTTAGCAGTGGGAGGGTGGATGGGACCCTCGCTCGGTCCCTCTATCTCCACCAGGACTCCCACCTTGGGTGATGTTGCCGGCTCTCGCACCTGGTCAGACGGATCCTTGAGCTCCTCCTCCACGGTGGTATTTGGCTCTGTCGCTCTTGTTGGCGATGGCTCGCGCACCGCGGGTGGCTCTCCGTCTGCGGTGGGCTCTGGCAAACGTTCCCTGCAGATCGGTGGTGTTGGGCTGGTCACTGGGTCGGGAGTGGCACTGGCGAGCTCTTCCTCTACACAGACGGTGAATGTCGATCCATTCCTCGCCAGTGTCCACTCCACATAGGCGGCAAAATTGCCCCGAGGACCATCTTCGGACGACCGTGCTCTGCAAGCGGTGTTAAGGCTGGTGTTGAAAAACCCGCAGAGCACGTTGTCCGGATAGCTGGTGGTATTCGCTATTGACAAGTACAAACTCGTATGGTCCTCGAGGCTGCTTTCCCCCTGCTCCAGCAGGAGGCGAAGGAATTCGGGGCTGTAGATGGGGTCCATGGGAACACGGGGGAGAGGAAAAGAAAACACTGGGGCAAAAAAGACTATAAAAATAAAACGGGGGAAAACACGCCGCACTTGTTTGTTTTGGTCGAGTATTCTGTCACGGTTGTCTACTCACAAAGGCTCAGGAAACACGGGATTATCAAAAACGAAGATTTATTAATAAACACTCACTGGAAACACTGGAAGACGGAGACACAGGAACATGGACAATACGTGGTGGCAATACAATACTCGACAAAGACGGAGACAGACTAAAGGGTAGATATACACACACGCTAATGGGACACAGGAGGGGAACACAGGTGAAAACAATCAATTGGAAACAGCGGGAAACAGAACAAAGGAGCACATGACGAAAACGGAACAAACACCTGACAATTATAGATATTAGTCTCTATTATTCCAGCATGTGTTTTACACAGGGGATGCCCTTCCAGCCCTTATCTGATACAAAAAAATGTGAGGGAAGGGAAGCTATAGAAAGTCCCTGGTTTGAGTCTTAGCTGGTTCAGTTGTCATGTGTGGAGTTTGCATGTTCTCCCCATGTTGGCGTTGGTTTCCTCCGGGTGCTCCGGTTCCCCCCACAGTCCAAAGACATGCGCTATGAGTGAATTGGATGAACTAGGTTTGCCGTACTGTGTGAATGAGAGAGTGTGTGGATGTTTCCCAGCACTGAGGGGTTCATGAGTTAATGTACTCTCAGTGCTGGGTTGCATAAAACATATGCCAGAGTAGTTGGCAGTTCATTCCGCTGTGACGACCCCTGATAAATATGGGACTAAGCCGAAGGATAGTGAGTGAGTAAAAACATGCATAAACTACAATGGAAACAAACTGACCAAATAAATTCCAGCATGCGCATCAAAAAAAGTCATGTGATTTTGTTTTAACAGATCATGTGATAGCAAAAATAGGCGTGATTGGATGGCATCAATTGACAAACCAGCAGAGCAGCCACATTGTAAGACATCTGAAATGTTGTTTTGGTCATTCTTAAATGCTTTAGCCAAAGTGTGTCATTAAAGTGGTTCAGTATTGATACCTCCCAGATTATCTCACGCCTCTAAAAGTTCATCGTGTTCATCTTCGTCTTTATCTGAAGCGCAAGTAATTTGTTATATAAGAAAAAAGGCCAACAGTCTCCTACCACAGTAAATCACATTTTTCTTTTATATATTTGCCGCCTGTTTATCAGGAAGTGACAGTTTCGTTCTCGTTGACTCATTAGATGGAAACTGTGCTTTATTCGCAAATGTTTTATGTGATATTCCAGTTTTGCGCATAGATGTAATCGGATGGAAACATAGCTTTTGTGTGTGAGTTACTCAAATTCCTGAAGATTCCATGAAAAACTGAGCTGACCAGTGAGCTGTTAAACCCCTTTTTCTTGAGGTGTGCTCTATTTGTGGACTGTTTTCAATCGTTCTTGAGGCCGGAGTGTTGGTTCAGTTTATTTTTCTGCTGGTGCTGTTAGGGTGAGGATGTTTCAGACGTCAGAGCCGCAGCAGCACCTGTCATCTACTGCACACCGTGTTCATCCTCAGCTTTCAGCCTTAGCTCTACGTCTACCGCATGTACTGTTGGGTGTAAGGAATTACAAAGTAACTTTTAAAAAATGTTCTAAAATAAAGTAAGCCATTCCTGTTCGTTTTAGATAATTTAATGTTATTTATAATGTACTTGCCTTAAATACTGTAAATACATTCAACAGTTCTGTATAAATCAATGCAGAGAAGTATACACATATACTTTGCGGGATAATTCTATTTTTCAATTAAAGAAGGTTACATTTATCAAGACTATTGCATATGCTTAAAATGATTTGAGTAAGAAAACAGCAATTAAACAGTAACACAATAAACACTATGGTACATAATACAATACTGTATGGTACAGTGTTTATAAAATATGGTGTCATTGCTTTTAAAATGTTTCACGATACATATAATTGCTTTGTAAGTAATTTGTTAATTAAAAAATGTAACGTTTGATATTACACTTTTAAGTGTTTGGTTTGTTAATAAAGAAAAAAAGGCAATATTTGACTCAAATTTAAAGAATAAAGAGTTTAATTTATATTGCCCCACGTACAGATTTATAATGATTTGAAGTAGTATTAAATCAAGTAATGAAATTCCTTATTGAGCCTTTATTGATTCCTTATTGAAAGTCATTTAAAAAGTAATTTAAATACAATTTTGATGATGTAATTAGTAAGAAGAAATTAATTACTTTGTGTGTATACATTTCTTCCAAAATGTGCTTTGAATTAGAGAACATGGAAACAATATATATTTATCATATCTTTATTCAGCAAATTTAGTTTTTTGGGGCATGTTTAAAGATGTTTTTGTAAAGAAATGATTTTCAGCAAGGATGCATGAAATGCCAGGAATTTACATCGTTTTCCCAAAATCGTTTACTCATCCTTTATTTGTTCCGAACCTGTTGGTTTCAAATCTGAGAAGATATTCTGAAAATTCATTCATTCATTTTCTTTTCGGTTTAGTCCCTTTATTAATCTGGGGTTGCCACAGCGGAATGAACCGCCAACTTATCCAGCATATGTTTAACACAGCGGATGCCCTTCCAGCCGCAACACATCACTTGGAAAGATCCATACACACTCATTCACACACATACACTACGGACAGTTTAGCCTACCCAATTCACCTATACCACATAGGGGAGAACATGCAAACTCCACACAGAAACGCCAACTGACACAGCCGAGGCTTGAACCAGCGACCTTCTTGCTGTGAGGCGAACGTGCTACCCACTGCGCCACCATGTAGCCCCTATTCTGAAAATATTATTCTAAAATCATTCCATTTTCATTATCTAAAATTTATATATGTTATATATGTAACAGAAACTTGCAGGGCTTGAAGCATCTTGAAGGTAATGATGAGTAAATGAGGAAATATACATTTTATTTTTAGGAAATATACAATATTCACTATGCTTTTAAATAATGTTACAAAAGATTTTTTAGTTCAAAAAACTTATTTTGAACATTCTATTAACCAAAAAGTCTGAAAATCAGCCATTTTCAACATTAATAAAAATAATAAATCTTTCTTGAGCAGCAATTCAGCATATTAGTATGATATATGAATCTGAAACTTATAAAAGTAGTAATGAATGTTTATTTGTATGTCTTTTAAGAAATGTTACATTTTAAAGCATATTTAAATATAAAACATATAAAGCATTTGCTTTTTATCTCTATGAAATCTTTGTCTCTTAATGTTATCGAATAAGTCTTGTAAATAATTATGATTAACAATAAATAAATATCTTTTATAAATTGTTTAATAGTTTTTCCAGACACATTCTAAAAAAATTTTTAATTAAAGCTTTTATTTACTTTTATTGTTTAGATGCTTGAAAACCCCCTTTTTCATTTTTTTACCAAATAAATGCATCCTTGGTGAAAACAAGAGTCTAAAAACCTCGTCCATCCCAAACATTTGTGCAGTATGCAAGTTTTATAATGATAGATTTGCCCTTTTTCTTGAATGAAGCGGAGATGAAGTGGGACTGTGAAATTTTATTTACAACACTCAAAAAAATATGTTTGCTGCTTGTTTAAATTACTAATTTGAAATGAGCTGAAACAACACAATTCTTGAGGGTTTTTCTGGGACAACTTAAATGTTTTATGTTCAATCAACTTAAAATTGTAAAAAAACATTAAGTTAACTTAATCGAATTGTGTTCTGACGACATGAAGAGCATGTGTGGAACCCAGCTGTTTTTTTACAGTGACTTTTTTATATCACGTTTGATTTTATGTTTAAGTTATGGTGACTTTTAAGTGTTTTATTGCTAACTCTAGACTAGGGAAAGCATTCACTAATGAAGAATCTAACTAAGGAACTGAGAATTCTTGTAACAAACTTATGTGTGTGTTCTTTTCAAGAAAGCAACCATTCATTTGTGTTGTGTTTTATTTTCATTTGTTTATTTTCATTTATTCTTCATTTAATTATTTTATTTAATCACATGATCATTAGTCATTTATATAATTATAATTATATGCTTTTATTCATCATTAGTTAATGATTTGATTATTATTTGTCATTTTATAATGTTTTTATATTTTATTATTGTTATTTTCTTATAATAATTGATTTATTATTATTTCATTTTTCCATATTGTTATAATCTTAAGACTGTGGATTCAAGCGAAACTTGTTTTCATGAGTAAGAGATAAGAGAATGTCTCCATATCAAGGTCTGTATTGTCTCTGGACAATGTTGTGAAGCAGTAATTTTCCATTGCTGTTGCTTGTGGTATAATAACACTTGTTGGATTTATCCTGGTCAGACGAAGCCTGAGCATTGAATCATACGCAACTAAGATTATGCTCTTTCTTTATCATCATGACTTCATCTCCTGTTTCTGCTCCTCTCTGGCTTTCTCAGTCAACTCCTATATTGATAGGAGATTGTTAATTCTGTTGAATACTGGTTAACAAGTTTGGGTATTGGAAACTCTGCTGACTTGTTGTCCAGATACCTGGAGAAACTGACATTTCCTGACAAGATCTGGCATCCGGGGCTGGATCTTATTTATCTGACGTGGAGAGTGATCTAACAGTAATAATATGAATTTCCCCCTAATAAACTCCTACATTTGCTTATCGATAGTAATGTAATGGTTTCGAATTAATATTAATACATATTCCCTAATAAGCAACTAGTTAACAGTGAATATGAGTTCCCTAGTCTAAAGAGTTATGATTTCAGCATTCAGTATCTTGACTCTCCAAGCTTTACCATGAACCCAGAAGTCAATATTTCCTGCATTCGTGCTTTTTCACCCGAACGTTTTATTTTGTGCATTCAGTTTGAAGCTTAGCCTTGAGCCTGTGAGTTTCAGAAAAAAGCACCGCATCGCATTCTTCCATCCTCTACGTTGTCGCAAAGCATCTAGAAGGATTATGTAAAAGTCTCTCTGAGGCCACAAGGGTATCTATTGGTATTCACATGAATGCTGTTGGGTTGAATATGTCTGTGGAAGGGAATTAATTGAAAAATGGTTACCATGCCATGAAAAGCATTTTTTTTTCACAGACTCAAGGCCACATACAGCATTGGAGCGATTGTTAGGGTAAGTCGATTGGATCTCTGTGGATCACATTGAAAACCGCTGAATGTTCTGTTGTGAAAGAAAGCAGGAGGTCTTCGGGTCAAAACTTTTCTTAATCAGCACTTAGATTCATTTGAAATGGTACAAGTGTCACAAATGTTTCACCTTATGCACGAAGACAAAGTAGGAAATGACTTTACTGTAGCATAAATATTTCTTCTGAATGGTTGTAAATTGTATAGTTTTTTTTTTACATTTTATAGGTAAAGTCTAGCGTTGCTGAAGGAGCTGAAGGTTAAACCATAAGGAGATCTTAATGTTTGACCAAATGATGGATATATTTGACCAAGAACAGAAAAAAGAACAGAAAAGTGTCAATTTATGGATGGTTTTTGATGGATGAGTTTTACGATGACTGATATCTTTTTATGTTTTAAATAAGCATGGATATACTGGGTTAAAAATGAAAAAAAGGGGGTTTTCAGGCATCAAAACGATAATAGTAAAACAGCTTTAATTTTTCATACATTAGAATGTGTCTGGAAAAAAGACGATGGCACTAATTCAGTTATTAATTACTCTCCCTCATGTCGTTCCAAACCCCAGACCTTCGTTCGTCTTCTGAACACAAATTAAGATAATTTAGGTGAACTCCCTGAGGAGAGCACCCTGATTCTCCATAGACAGCAAGGTTGACAAAAAATACCTCCCAAAAAAACATCCTCAAAACAGACCATATTGGTGGTGTAACTGATCACAAATCACTTTATGCAATTTGCTTTCCATTTGTCACAAAAACAGTGCTGCAAGAAACTTTTAGTTTTAACAAACATAACTTAGAACCTGTCATTTTAATATAAAATAAAAATCAAGAAATTACCAGCTAAATAAAAAGAAATAATAAAATATTCAATACTGTGAAAAAGGATCTTCGCTACTGTTGCTGATAACGCTAAATGTATGAACCTAACATTAGAGTTTGCACAAAACATCATGTTTATTTTTTAGTCTCATTTTCAACTAATGATTCAATAACTCACTCATAAAAACGTCATATATTTTGGAGAATTATTCAGTGGCACATTTTTGATGGCTGTTTGTCGCCACCTATTGGTTAAACAATGTAATTGCTGCAACTTTCATTTTTAAGCTTCAAGTTGCATTAAACAACGATTTTAATCTTTACCATAAACATCAGTGTTTATATCTGAACTATAAACTGTTATCCCAGTGCTTCTGTGTTATTTGATTGTTGTAACCTTGGAACTAACTGAAAAGGGTAAAAACTGAATCTCTTTCTTGATGTAGGGCAGATTTGAATGCTGCGTTAAAAAAACATATGCAAATAATCATCATTTATAATTTATGTTGCATGGGTGTTTGAATTGAGATCTTGATCTTTTAATGATTAATTGTGCAGCTTTACACTGAATGCATTACTGCAGGCTAAATAAGTAGTGACAGAAAACACCTTTAATAACCTAAGAAAGCATTTAGGTGCCACCTCAACTTTTTCTGTCATCATTATAATTTACAGGGAAGACAAAATGCTTTCATACATATGATTTGAATGTTGCGGAGGCGAATTCTCTGCGATTGTTAAAAAAGTTGGATTAATCTACAAGTAAAGAAAAGTTATTAATCCACGGGTCACGTACGTGCCTAACCATGGGTAAGGATTTGTTACACCCTTAAACCATATGCTTTCAGTGGTGCAATCAGAAGATTATCAAATTATGAGAATACATTTGTGTGCACATAAAACAAAAACAAGACGTTTATTCAAAGGTTTCTTCTTCTCAGGATCAGTATAGGGTGCACCTTCAAATGTCACGCTTGCCCCCGGGGGTATACGTGACTGCAAAGAGCTTATGAATGCTCACAATATACTGACACTGAGGAGAAGAATGCAATGAAATGCAATATATGATCCTGTTGTTATCAGACTGAAATAAGACTTAAAATAGGAGCCATGGATATTAATTTGGTTGTACCTGTATGTATTTTTTAAACTCTCAAAGTGCCAGACTTGTATTTTTTGAATCACCAAGTACCAGTTTCAGCTTAAAATCTTCTTTAATGTTCTACTGGAACATAAAAGTCACCTATATTTTGGTCTGTGTGAGTAAATTAACGACAAGTTTTAATTTTTGGGTGAAACAAAGCATAATCTGGACAGTTTTTTATTTTAGTTTTATTTTTGGAGATTTGGAGATCATTCACCCTTTCACACAGACAGGAGCTGCACCTGTATATTTTTAGTTGCATAAGAATTTAATTTTACGGAAAATATTCATGAAGTATGCCTATGGTGCGACCCTTTTAAAACTTCACTTAAAAATTCAGTCTCTCATCATTCTGACAGAAATATCTGCTGACCTTTGGGTTTGACAAGCTTGGCACAACCTGCAACCTGCTTTTTTTTTTTGCCTTATATTGCATGCACAGCTCAATTAACATTCCTGGGTATGAAATATGCATCAGCCTGCTTCATCTATAATAAATAACCAGCACATGTTCTCCTATATATATGTACTTAGCATATATAAAGTATAAGGTTGCTGACGTACACATACTACACACCAATGATCGGTCAGCAGACCCGTATCGTGTAAAATGTGCAGCAAAGGCTTTGATAAACCAAATTTGTTTGACAAATTACGCAACAGTGTTCCCTGTGTGTTTGGATGCCTCATTGCTCATTTTACAGCTTCATTCCTCTTCATTTCTCTGATCCACAGTCTGCAAAGCACTGAGAACTATCAAAAGCCTTGTCACATCAAATACTCTGGCATTTCTGAAAATTCTTATGCTCATCAGGGCTCGTTTAAGCATTTGATTGGAAGTAAAATATATATAGTGAAATATTATCACTTTATTATTACATATTATTTTTTCCTGTGACTTTCATAAAATTTACTTAAATCATTATAATGCTTTGGTGCTCAGTAAACTATTACTATTATTATTATTATTAATTCTGAAAATTCTTTGTTGCATTTTGAACATTTTTGTATTTTCAAATGTGTCCTGCAGATTTTTTTCTGACCAAAAGGTAACCGACAGAAGGTACCCACTAAAATTCTATTCAGTGTCACAATACACACCAAATAATATTCATTCACTCATTCATTCATTCATTTATTTTCCTTTGACTTAGTCCCTTTATTAATCAGGGGTTGCCACAGCGGAACGAACCGCCAACTTATCCAGCATATGTTTTACGCAGCAGATGCCGTTCCAGCTACAACCCATCACTGGGAAACACCCGTACACTCTCATTTACACACATACAATATGGACACTATGTCTTTGGACTTGTGGGGGAAACCGGAGCACTCAGAGGAAACCCACGCCAACACGGGCAGAACATGCAAACTCCACACAGAAATGCCAACTGACCCAGCCGAGGCTCAAACCAATGACCTTCTTACTGTGAGGCAACAGCGCTATCTACTGCGCCACCGCACCGCCCCCAAATAATATTATTGTACATATTTAGAACATATCTTAATAGCAACGGAACATTATTTCATTCATATTTTAATCTTACAAAAATATTTGAAGCGTTACTACACTCAAAAAAAAAAGATTTCTGCTGCTGGTTTAAACTACTTATTTAAAATGAGCTGAAGCAACACAATTCTTGAGTTTTTTGGGGGGCCAAATTAATTATAATCAATAGTTCAATCCACTTTAATTTGTAAAAGCAATTAAGTAAATTAATTTGTGTTGGGACAACATGAAGGAATTGTGTGGAACCTAGCATTTTTTTTACAGTGTACATTACCTGCATTCACTCAAAACATTTTGTTGCTGCTTGTTCAAAATTCTTATTTAAAATGAGTGGAAACACAATTCTTGTTTTTATTTTTGGACAACCTATTTTTTATGTTCAATCCACTTAAATTTGTTAACTGAATACATTTGTGTTGGGACAGCATGAATGAATTGTGTGGAACCTTGCATTTCTACAGTGTTTAATATACTTCCGATGCATTTTTTTTTACATTCATCCATACACCACAACGGCATGTCTTGTTTTGGTGTGTTTTTTTTTTTGTTTTTCAGAACACAATTTCATAGAATGGACAAATGGACAAAACAACACAATGGACAAATATTCTGTTCCCTCAATAAAAAATGCTGGGTTCCACACAATTCCTTCATGTTGTCCCAACACAAATCAATTAAGTTAACCAAATTGTTTTTACAAGTTTAAGCGGATTGAACATAATATAATTAAGTTGTCCCAATAAAAAACTTAAGAATTGTGTTGATTAAATAAGTAGTTTGAACAAGCAGCAAAATATATTTATTATTTGAGTGTTGACAGCTTGAAAAGAAAAAAGGTAAAGGCGAAATGTTTTATTTGTTCTACAGAATCTCCCTGAAATCTACTTTCTTCTCAATATTGCGGCTATTCCAGCAGTATTAAATGTTAAGACACCAGTGACCCGGTCAGTCCTTTCTCACTCTCTTCTGCCTCAATCTTTCTTTGACTGTCTCCATTTTTGTCTTGCTGAGCTTTTTACTTTTTCATTTTATTTTTTTTGCTCAGAGCTGGTACATTGCAGAGCTCTGAGCAATACACCTGAGATAAGCACAGGAGACAGCTGCGCTTTTCTTTTTCGTCTTGACGGAGGAGGTAGTCATAGAAACCCTTAACTTCTTACTCTTACCACCAGCTGTGAAAACAACGCAAATCTTCATTATTAATGCAACTCGATTTCTAATCTGCGAATCCTAGTACGACACACCAAATCATCCGGCATCATTGTAGATGTGTCTGTGTATTTGTTTTCTTCTAGTTCGGCTACTGAGGTGCATTCATTCTTTTGATTAGGGTGGGTGTTGCGATTTAACGTCACTCTCAGGCATTCATACGTTACCTTTTTTCTTTTTATTATTGTTTATTTGCCTGAGAATCAGCTTGATTGTGCTGAGCTCACTCTGCAGGACTTCATTGAGCTCTATTGTCAATACGTTTGGATTTCTGTGCATTTACAGGACGTTGTGGTGGGATTTGTGTATTATTATATAGGCATCTATTATTTTGATAGTTTATAGACAAAATGGAGGCTTCAATGATGCATTTTGGATGAGAAGAGTATGTCAACTGTGCTATTTTTAGTGGATTCAGTCATTGTTTTGTGTGTGTGTGTGTGCGTGTGTGTGTGCGTGTGTATGTGTGTGTGACAGAGAAGGAGAGAAAAAAATGCAGTTGGCGATGATCTTTCCAAGGGTTGAAGGCAAAGGTTAAACGTAAACCTAAAATTACAATTATGCAAAAATGTTTTTAGGTGCCATCTTATAAAAGGTCAATCTTCCTCTAAAATATTTCAATGAAAGAATATTATCGCTTTAAATAACAGAGTGTATATGCTTGACTTTAAAATTTAAAGAAAGTGTGCTTTAAAAAGCCTTTGAGTAAAAGGGATAGTTTACCCACAATTTTTTTTTACATTTTTACTCACCCTTTACTTGATTCAAGCTTTTGTGAGTTTATTTCTTCTGTTGAACACCAAAGAAGATATTTTGAAGAAAGCTGGAAAGCTGTAACCATTGACTTTCATACTAGGAAAAACAAGAAGTACCATTGACTTCCTTACTAGGAAAAACAAGAAGTCAATGGTTACAGGTTTCCAGCTTTCTTCAATATATCTTCTTTTATGTTTAACAGAAGAAAGAAACTCATTAAGGTTTGAAACAAGTAAAGGGTGAGTAAACGATGACAGAATATTCATTTTTGGGTGACTATCATTTTAAGACTTTGATCAGTTCCACAATGTTTTTTTAAAAATAATAATTCCTTACATTTATATAGCGCTTTTCTGGGCGCTCAAAGCGCTTTACACGTGGGGGAATCTCCTCATCCACCACCAGTGTGCAGCATCGACCTGGATGACACGACGGCAGCCATAAATAGTACAAGTTCTTCGTTTTATGCTGTAATGTTTTTGTTTTCTTCAGACTGACTTTTTTTTTTTTATATCTAATGCCATAATCTGCATGAAAAACAAGCAAACAAAATGAAACAAACAGCTCAACAAATAACACACAGCAAGACCCAACATGTTTGAAATGAATCAATTTGTATTTCTTGCTTCTCGTCATGTACAAAATAATAGATAGCTGGCTAAGCACATAAACACATGCTGAGAAATCTGTTTGATAGAGTTACCATGCAAAGATTGCAAGTTTATATATATATATTAAATTATCCTTTTTTAAGGGAGATTTCCTTTGACAATATTATTATATTATTATTAGTTATTAATTCTATTGGTCTCACTTTACAATAAGGTTTCAATAGTTAATGTACAAACTAATGCTAAACAATTTTTGGACAGCATTTATTAATCATAGTTCAACATTTACTAATCCATTTTTTAAAATTAGTTTATGCACTGTGAGTTAACATGAACAACTTTATTACTATTTACTAATATTAGCAAAGATTAACACATACTGTAATAAATGTATTGTTCATAGTTTGTTCATGTTCATATATAGATGCATTAACATTAACTAATGCAACCTTATTGTAAAGTGTTATATTGTATTGTTATTTAATTGGCATATTTAACTGTTAACATATTAAACTTATTCATTTATATTTTTTACACAATTTTAGCAACTGATACATAAAACACTGTGCAAGAGACTGATCATTATTTATGCTTTTGATCCACAGTCTAAGCAAGCAGTCCTAGTGGTTTCACAAATGTAATTCATGCAGGTTGGGAATGACCTGAGGGTGAGTAAATGTTTTTCATTTATCATTTTTTTGGGTGAACTGTCTCTTTAAAGTTTGGCTAAAACACTCTGTTTCTGCTATTCATTGGCCCTGACTCCTTTAAACCCATTGCTGAGATTTTATTGAGCACAAACATGACTTTGACTCTCAGAGTTTTCACATTATCAACACTTTTGCTGTGTAAAAGATGTTTTCATTTAATCATTAGATTTAGATAATGGGAGTGTAGTGCTCCCAAACACTTTGTGTCTTGCACGCATTGTGTAGAGGTGTACAAATACCAACATAGGCTCATTCTGAAAACGTAGCCCTATATACATTTCTGGAGATCGCAAATTATGTAGCCAGAGGTATGTATGGCTGCATTTCGTCTTTAAAACAAAAGCTACAGGGCGGTATGACGCCGTTCCTTTTTCTCCAGAAATGTATATAGCGGTACGTTTTCTGAATGACCCTGGGTTGACAAATACAGGATTGTGCATGTGCTGAACCTATCATTTCATAGCAACACAAAAGAAGATATTTTGAAGAATGCTGACTTCCAGAATTGAAGATGCTGAATGCTGAACCATTGACTTCCATAGTATTTGTTTTTCCTTCTATGGAAGTAGATTCTATGGAAGTGGAAAAATGCTGGGTTGTGTTGAGACAACATGAAGAAATAAAGTTAACTTACAAGTTTTTACAAATTTATGTGGATTGAACATAAAACAATTAAGTTGCCCCCCCCCCCAAAAAAAAAAAAAAAAACAACAACTCAAGAATTGTGTTGTTTCAGCTCATTTTAAATAAGTAAACTATTCCTTTAAGTACACATATACCATAAAATGAAGTTCAACCATTATTTTCATTCATATATTGTTCTGTTAATCGATTCTACATAAAAAGTTTGCAGCTTGAGTCATAGTTTAACTTTGAAGACCTGCAGTACCAATGAATGATCAGGGCAGAGCAAATGGTTAATTACTTATGCTCTGTATCTGCACTTTCAGAGATGCACACACACACACACACACACACACACACACACACACACACACACAC
>CAIGQV010019356.1:10678528-10699137 GCA_903798115.1 Danio jaintianensis | reverse complement strand
GAGAGAGAGAGAGAGAGAGAGAGAGAGAGAGAGAGAGAGAGAGAGAGAGAGAGAGAGAGATATCAGGCGAGCGCGCGCTCCAAGTGCAGGATTCTGGGTTGGCAGCAGTGCGCGAGAATCGAGCGTGGCACGCGGCGGAATACTGACCAAAATTACCGCGAACTCAAACATCTGGAGACCCTCAGGGGAAAACGGTCGCGAACGACGCCCTTATTACACATATTTTTCTGAAACACTTAAATTATTCGGTAAGTCTTTGTGGTTACATGAATTGAACGCAACTGTTGTGCCTGAACGCGTTTAATTTGTTGTTGCTGTTAGTGTTTTTACAGAACACCATCGTTTGTTTTACCAATTTCTGAAGCAAATTCACCTGTGACTTCACCTGTAACCCAAACTGACACAAACTCTTTCCAGAACTTTAAGAGGTTCCGCGCCACGGTTATGGTGCTTGTAATTGTATACTTATTTGCAGGTTTTAAGTTTTGTCAGTTTAGTCTAAATAGGACGTCAAATACGTTTACGTCAAACCCAAATCATTGCGTATGTTGCGCGCAAATGGAGACTGCTGTTTCTTTCTTGACAGCAAAACCTGCCTCTTCCTGGCAAGTTCATGTCAATGAATACGTGGAAATTGACTCTAAGTGAGTTTGACCTATCCTTTTTGTTTGATAGCATACTAAGTGAAATTGTTAATTTTGTTGTAGAATTCAGCAATGTGACCTGTCATTGGTTAACACTTAAGATTTTAAATGTGTTTTGTATTTTATTTTGCTTTGACATCATGTACCACCTGTAGCCCAAATGCACATCTTGACTGTTTTGTTGTGGTGTCTTTAAGAGAAATAGCTCGGATTAAAGGAGTTTGAAAATGAACTATACTTAGACCCAGTTGTCAAGTATAAAGACTGCTACTGTTACAACCTAGAAAACTGATTAAAGGAGTAGACAGTGTGTGTTTGTTCTTTAAAAAGAACTAGGTTATTCATACTATATGAGTTCTGTAGTTTAATATCTATTAGCGTGAATTTAAAATCAATTTATAAAACTAGCATTATATATTTTTTACCTTAAAGACTAGTGTTCCTTATATTGTCCCTTATATTTTATGTTTAGTCATGCGTGATAATGTCCTTAAAGTTTATTTCTGTTGTGCACTTTTTTCCCATATCCTCATTGTGAGTCAACAATGGGTGACATTTTTTTTTCTGTTGTGATGGAGCTTAACTTGTATTTAACCTAGGGCATTCCGTTAAATGCTCTCAGCCTGTAATTTAGTGGTCGTGGCTTTGTTTGAAAGGCTGTTATTTCTTATGTAACAGTCAATGATTGTTCTACTTATTTACAAAGACAAATTTTAGTTGTTTAGTTGGATTTTTTTACTCTTGAAAGAGAGGGAAAATGTATGAAGCTTGTTTTTGTCCATATGTTTTGTTAAATATGGAGAGTTGTTTAGTTGGATTTTTTTTTGGTGTGTGTTCATGAAAGAGGCTGAAAAATGCATGAAGCTTTGTTTTTGTTGTCAGTTTGGATTGTGTATGCTCACTTACTAATTGTGTCTGTCTTTATCAACCCCATATGTTTCAAAAGAGCCCAAATACCTTTTTTTTTTTTTTTTACATTTTATAGAATTGATGTTGATGATGTTACAGCATTATAGATAGAAAAGCAGATCTGACCTTGCTCTCTTAGAAGATGAGCACAAAGAAGCCCGGACACTGTGTTTGTGTCAGTGTCTGTACTGTATGTGTGTGTGAATGCAACCCACGGGCTAAAACACCACCCACCACCTCTGTTCAAAACACCGTCCTGTTCTCCAGAGCTCTTCACAGGGCCCGTCATCCCTTTATATAACATAACACCTGGTTCACCTCCACCCCCAGACAACACCCGCACTGCAGAGGTAATAAACAAGAGCACCACCCTCCTTTCCCCACTGCAGACTTCCCAAAACACTTGACACTTTTATAATGGCCAGAGGTGTTTTTAAAGCCAGAAAGCTATCTTTACTCAACAACCTGTTGATTCACATGGGGGCTGCCAAAAAATAGAACTGTGCCAAATATAATTTAGTGATTAGCTGCTAAGAGGTCCTTTCAGTGTGCTCTTTTCAACCATTCAAGTACATGTTGGGGAAATACTAGAGGTTGCCTTATTCTGACTGATGGATTTTTTTATTCAGCAACAATGCATTAAGCTGATTAAAAGTGACAGGAAATGCCTTTATAAAGCTACAAAAAGATACCTATTTAAAACCCCCCCCCCCCCAAAAAACCAAACATTTCTTTTAAAGTTTTTATGCATCCTGAAAAACTGTCTTGCCATTTTATTAAACTTTGTAAGCAGTACAACTGTTTTCATCAACATTGATAACGTTAAGAAATGAGCTCCAAGTATGTATAATAAAAAGAATTACTGATATATTTTTAAATGCATGTGTAATTTTAAAATCAGAATCAGACAGAGCTTTATTGCCAGGTTTGTTCACACATACGAGGAATTTGTTTTCGTGACAGAGCTTCTACAGTGCAACAGAATGACAGAGACAGGACAAAAAACAGATAATAAATATATTTTAAAAATAAAAGTAAATAGTGAATGCAAATATACAAATTGACAAGTGTATGTACAGGTATATTACTATGTACAATGTTATATGTGCAGCTGTTACGTGCAAATTGGCATGTAAGGTATGTTGTTAAATAAATAAGTGTATGTGTATGAAAAGTAGTGATGTTTGTTTCACAATTACTATCATAAAGTGTTCATGAGATGGATTGCCTGAGGAAAACTGAATATAATAATTAAACGATAGCCTTTTTGAAGTCTTCAACAAATCAGCGGTAATTGAAAAATCACAGAAATTATTTGGTCAAAAACTTGAACGTCAAAAAAAGAGGGGAATTATTAACTTTATTAGAAGTTTCACTCTTCAAAATGTCTAATTGAGTTGCTTCAATTCAAAATGGGGTGAAACACTTTGGATTGTCTAGATTTTACAGAAATTTGTGTTAAAACAATAACCCTTGTAGTGTTATTTTTAATTCTAGACATTAAGGCTTTTTTTGTAAGTTTGGACTTTTATTATATATAAAAGCAGTCTGCATTTGTACATGAACATTCATCAGTCAGTTTGCTTTGCTATTTTAAAACAGCCTAATTTCTGCTAGCTTCAGTATGCACATTTTAAAACTTGTATATATGTAAAATATGCAACAACATTTATTGAGAATGATTAGAAGATTCAATGACCTCAAAAAATATATATAAGAGAGGGAGAGAGAGAGATACAGCTTAGTTTTTAAGCATCAGTGCTGTTATAACATGATTTAGTCTTAATCATCTATTTGACACATGAGCATAATCTATAAAATAAGTGCTTAACACAGTGGCACTCTTGCCATAACCAGAGAGACAGCTTTCTCATGGGAAAGGAGTCACTGAGATGCAGTCTGTGCATGTTTGAAATGCTGAGATCCTCTGTTTTATTTCTGCCTAAATGGAAACCTCCAGTTGACACCAAATTCCCTGGAGCGGCTTCTGAGGATATAAAATAAGAGGACGAGCATCAGTGCGTCTGTGCTTAAGTGTGAATGAGAGAAGCAGGGAGAGAAATAGAGAGGGACTGGAGTAAAAAAAAAAAAAAAAAACTACAGAAGATAAATAATAATCTACAGTTTCTATGGGGGACCTTGTTTATGACAACACATGCCCTCATGACCTAGATTCATGAATCATGCCCCCAAGAGTGTCTCAATCTGTCCTGTCTCCGGCCATAGAATGCACTTATTTAGATAAGGACTAATAATAACTTTATTTAATGTGATTATTAGATGCAATCAAATGTGTTTGAATGTATTTAAATTTAAATGTAATTCTGAATGGAAAAACAACATCACAAATGCAAAAACTTTCACTGGTTTAACTGATTAAGGATGGTATATCGCAGAGACTGACTCGGATTTGACTCACTGTCCAATGTCAGATCTAAAGGGGAATGTAAAATGGAGATGTTAATTAATATTTCACCCACCCACTCGTATGGGCAACATTTCCATCACCATCTGGAGATGCATTAGTCCGTGCAGGTCTAATGGAGCTGGACTTATGAACACGGTTAGTGGATTTGTTGGAGTCATTAGTTTCACACAAGTTCAAGGATGTCAAAGCACCACAACTGCGTAATATTTCCAGTAACTGTAGATGAAAGTTCTCTTGGGAAGTCTATTTATTTTTATGAAAAACAGTAGCCTGAATGCAGCTTAATTAGATGTGCAGTAGAATATCATTGATCTGGTCTTCATCCAGGGCATCACAGTGGCGCAGTGGGTAGCACGATCGCCTCACAGCAAGAAGGTCACTGGTTCGAGCCTCGGCTGGGTCAGTTGGCATTTCTGTCTGGAGTTTGCATGTTCTCCCCGTGTGTATGGATGTTTCCCAGTACTGGGTTGCAGCTGGAAGGGCATCCGCTGCGTAAAACATGCTGGATAAGTTGGCGGTTCATTCCGCTGTGGCGACCCCAGATTAATAAATTGACTAAGCCGAAAAGAAAATTAATGAATGAATGGTCTTCATCCAGATGAAAATAACGAGGGTTTCTGACATTGTAATCATGGTTTCTAATTAGGGTGTTAATATAATTGTTTTTTAGGTTTAAATTTCACAGTCATTTGATGGCTTGGGTTAGCAGTGTAAATATGGAAGCCAAGTGTCATAACATGGAAAGCTCAGAGGGATGTGTTTTATCGTATTACAGCATTTAGGAGATATTGCTTGCTGCTATAACATACCCATCACCAATTCCCCAAACTAGCACTAACCCAGCAAGAGAGCAGTCTGATGTAAGACTTCCAAGTTAAAGCTTGAGCATTTGAGACTTCTCTGGAGAAGCGTTGTTGTGGTTCTCTCACTGCAAGCTAATGTTTGAAAAGCAGCCATGGAATAAAATAGAACAACATCTTTGCTTTTATAGTCTGTTGAAATCCAGAAGCTATTGCTTTCCCTCCTTTTTTTGGTTGCCTGGGAAACGGTGTTATCATGAGGCGGGTGCTTGTTGTTAAGTGATCCACCCTCAATGTTTTTCAGTGGAATCATGCCCAGAACAGCCAGGAAATGAAGTTAACTGAGCAGCAGTCTTTGTTTAGTGCAAATCTCTGCAGTCTGTGAAAGTTATGGGATGCACAGAACTTTGTGAAATTAAAAAAAAATCCTACTCACTTCACAAAGCATCTTAAAGGTTCTGTGAAATTAAAATATATATTTTTAGATGTTAGTTTCAGTCTGTTAGTTTTAAGGATATCTATAAGTTAGTGTGCTCCAAAACATATAGAAGATATAAAACATATATAAACATGTAAAGCTTGCAGTTTTTCACTTCCGCCTAAATCAATCAACGATTTTTTTCACATCACCTCATACTACATTTTCTCACCAAATATTGACCAATCAAATACCCTCTAGCATCTGACATGTCCTGCCCTCTTTAAAACGCTTTTCAATTGATGCGCTTGAGCTCAACCGCTCTCACTGGCAGAGCTGTGATAAAACAAAACGCTATTGGCTGTTTTTTTAAAGGGAGGAGCTACTCTGTCCCACTCTCTCTACATTTTTCATTTGAGATTAGTCACACATCGAGTAAAAAAGTGACATTTCAAAGCACTTCACAGGACCTTTAATGTTTCAAAACATTTGGAAAATTTTAGGTTTTATTTTTAACTATATGATTCAACGAACAAGGATATTTCTTGAATTTTTAGTAATCATCCACTTAAAGAAATTCTGCATCACACCTGAAAGGATGTAAATGTAAGGCAAATTAATTATTTAACATCTTTGCAGAAAGGATGCATAAAATATAAAGGCAAATGTCTTGTCAAACTTATCCTGTGTGTTCAGAAAAAGTATTTAAAAAATGGTAAATAGATCTTCATTTCATTTCATATCAAACATTCATTTTCATTAGATGTGAAAATGACCAAAAGTATAACGCCAGCAGTAGATTAAATAACAATAAATGTTTTGTATTAAGAAAATAACAGCATTTTTAGTCATTCAAACATGAAATATCAATCAACAGCAGAAGTTCTTTACAGGTTTTTGCTTTTTCATAGTTTTAATATATTTATATGTATTCCGATATGTATTTGATGGACTTGTCTGACCTCTGTGTTTTTGTCAATTGCAGTAGGGCTACACAATATATCGTTTGAGCATCGATATCACACTGTGCAATAGTCACATCGCAGGATTAGATTATTTATTAAAGATTAAAAGATAAACCTATTATTAAATATTATTATTTTTTAGAAATGTTACAATAATGACCATGTTATGTTATGCTTGATTGTTCAGTTTCTATAACTGAGTACTGTTAGACTCTCCAGAAAACCATAAAGCGCAGTTAATTGAACTTTTATCTTTGCTCTGTTGTATTTATACATGCTTTTATTCAATCATACATTAATTTTCCTATGGCTTAGTCCCTTATTTATCAGGGGTCCGCCAACTATTCCGGCACATGTTTTACACAGCGGATGCCCTTCAAGCCGCAACCCAGTACTGGGAAACACTCATACACTCTCATTCACACACACACAAAATATCGCAATGTCAGATTTTTCCAATATCGTGCAGCCCTACATTGCAGCATCTTTCTTGAGTTAAAAGTTAAACTCGTGTCTCATACCCTAGCCTTTTTTACACGTTCCACTGCAGAAATTACAATGTTTGCACCATTATTTAATGCCCCCAAATCATGTTTCATCTCATTTTACACGCATCTTATCATCATCGATTCTGCTTGTCTGAGACCAGATTTGCACTGCGCTGGTCAAATGAACTGCTGTGTCTGTGTTCTCTCATTTGTGCATGGTCAGTAAATCAGAACTTTACATTGCTATCCTTACTTTTATGAGATAGGTCTCCCATGCTAATTTACCCAGTTTTGGTAATCTGACCCCTGACTTTGATCTCAATTTTGACAAAGCATATAGTAACTTCTCACGATAGAGTAGGGTTTGTTATTCACCCCTGACTGAGATGAGTCTCCAGTACATGTAGAATTGTAGAGGTCTGCGCAATGTCTCGAATCCAACAGCCCAACTACTGCTGTCTGTACTCTAAAGCAGCCGCACTGTACTGTACCACTGCATTTATGTATGACTGTAACCAAGGCAACAAACAACATAAGGAACAGAATGGACAGATTAGTCGACTGGGTGTGAATCAAATCCAGGCTTCTTAATACGCACATAACTCCTCCAATTAGCCCTTCCTCAAAGAGAGATAAAACCACACAGGTCTTTTTGGGAAGCTTCTGACTGCTCCGGCTTGTGGCTTTGTGGAGGTGTTAGACAGGTAAGATAAGATACACTGCCCTCTTTGTATTGTGCGCTTTCATGTTGTCCGTTGGGTCTCAGGAATGTTTCCACTCGCACTTCTTGTGTCCAAAAGTACAGTTGTGCATTTGAATATGCAGTGTAAATGACGTGTACTGTATGTTTATTGAGTGGTCAGCTTTAGCATTTGTGTCAGAATTCTTTTTGGTGAACATCAGAAGGAGATTTGTGTGTGTGTGTGTGTGTGTTGGTGCTGTACTGAGCCATCTGGCACCTACTGTTTCACCACAGCTTGATAAGATTCACCCTTTGAAGAGACCTAAGATTCCTGCTGTCTGCTAGGCCTGTGGTGTCCATCTATAGACCTATTTCACCAGAAATATGGTGCGCTGCAATATTTAATAGTTGGACATGAAATATGGTGTGTTTTTGACCTGAATATAACGGATTCTTATCTGGAGTTTGTGTCCCCCTTGATAGAAAAGTAAGAAAACTGTACTTTATTTTTTAAAATGTTATTTTTTGGTTTGAATAATTATTCTTATATTAACATTAAAGTATATTATATATAATATAATATATATGTATTTTTTTAGTGTGAAGGTGCTTTTGAACATAAAATGTAAATTAGCAAAAGCAAAAAAAAAAGAATGAAACTCATCAATCAATCAGTCAATCAAGAAACATTTTTAAAAAATCACACCCAATAATCACATAATAGTGCATGAGCTCAAAAATCTTATTGAAGTTGAGAGAGAGTAGCCTACACATGTAAGTAAACACACTTTTAAAGGTGGACAAAAAGGTTTAAAGTGCTCAGTGCAAATACAATTAGCTTTTCTTTTTATTTCATCATTAGTGATTTAACAGATAATAGGACATTTGATTTTATTCAGAACAGTGTAACTGTATAACAGTGTAAAGTCTTTTTACTTTTTACCAAAACCTGATCAGAAATCTTCAGTTGCACGTTATTTGTCAGAAGCTGATCGTTTCATGCCATATTTGTATTTTTTGAACAAGTTTATTTTGTCCACAGAAAGGAGGAAACATTAAGCATGTTCTTCTTATGCTTTATCACTCCATGAAATTAGTTAAATGTACAGATTGTTTGTGCATTTTTTGCATAAAAGTGATCTTAGTTTGCATAATTTTGGTTTGTACAAGTTCAGTCAAAATGTTAAAATGTTTCTGTAAATAGAATCAGATATGCTACTGTCTGTTTTGACACTTATGACAACGTGATTTGAAAACATTTTGTCTTTCCACTGAGCACTTTCTTGTCCTCCCAATAAAGCATTATTACATGATTTATTCAACACATATGTGTGCAGGATTTTTACTTTGTCCATAAAATAAAATGCATGAACACCACCTGCAGAAAGTTCAGGTGCATTATTGTTTTACTGTTAATAGTTCTCATTAGTAATATATATTTTATAATTGTAAATTGTTCAATAGGCCTGTCAGAATAATCAATATATTGACTTATCGCACAACACATGGACATGACCTCAATCATTTTAGGTGATGCAATATGCAGTATATCGCCCACACATAAAAACCAATTCTAGCAACATTTAAGCTGATTGTGCAATATCTCTATCATTGTCGGTATGGTTAAAAAAACACTATAGTATTTACATGTGGGTGTCTGACAACTGAAAATAGATCTGGTAGCAGATATCGCAGCCTCTGGTGCTTTTTTACCTTGCACTTTTTTGTTAACATTTATTATTATTTATTTAGGATATGCGTTTTCACATTCCAATTCCAATGCCTAATTATTAAATTGTTAAAATGACTATAATTAAATTAAATATTCTTAAGAAAATTATAAAATATCATGTGTTCTTTGGAAGAGTGCACTTCCATCGTGATGATATTATATTGTCATTCTGGCATTATATAATGAGTGGCATAAAATGGTCTTAAAATGGCAATAATATCGTTTATCGCAATATATTTTGATGCAATATATCATACAACAAAAAATAGATATCGTGACAGGCTTCAGATTGATAGGCATGTAGAGATGGAGCTCCATTATAGTTGTTTTAATTTGGGAGTTAAAAAATCTGTGGAAAAAAAAATAATAAAGGATATGAATGAACTAGAATAGCTCATATTCTTCAAAGTGAAAGTTTCCTTTTGACTGAGCTGATTGTTAACTGTGGAGTGATGGATGAAAGACATGAACTGCGCCCTTGCTTTGTATTTGTAAAGAGAGTTCTTCTCTAAGGTTATTCCCATTGCTTTTTTACACAGTTAAAATGTTTAATGCATTACTATTTAAAAAATCATTTTGACACCCTCTCAGCACTGGACAAAAAAGACTAAAAGGTTTATATGATTACAGAATTTGAAAAAATAAATCGTATTGCTTATTGGAGGTGTATTTTTCCTTATTTATGTCATGTTGTGAATAGCTTACATTGTTTTTACTGAACATCATGAAGCCAGGCAGCTACTGTATATTCATTTAACATTATTGTTGTGAATAATATTGTGGATAATGTGGTGAATAAAAGTCCTGTGTTGAAAATGAATAGCAAGTAAATGAGTTGCGAGCTCACTGTAAATGAATACAGATTAGCTGGGGTCATATAGGGTTTATGCAAATTTCATTCCTCTTTCTGCTTTATGTAAATTAGTGGGGGTTTTATCTAATGTATTACCACAGCTGAGAATCAGATCTCACAAAGATTGAAAATGTCAAATCTTCAAATGTCCATCATCAGTTCATATCTCTGTGGGAGGGTCAGGTGTTTGACAGTAGCATTAGCACAACTGACTCTCTGTTGATCTGATATTAAGTGCTTTTTTTATGATTCATCCACGTTTGCTTGAAAATAGAGGATAAACGTTTCTGAAAATGTTTAAACTGATTAAACGGTTAGTTTTCTTGATGATTTAAACTATTATTAATTAATAATTTGATTTTAGACTCAGCAGCTGCATTTAGGTTGAATTTTTATCTTTCTAGATGCCTCTGGATGCCTCAGGCTGTAAACATGACAAATTCGGCCTTGATTAAAAATGGAATATATATAAAGTCACCTGACAGTTTTGTACAACACTGTATGTTGTGAAGTGCATGTAAGTAGAGTCAAATGAGATTAGTTACTTTTTTTTTTTTTTTTCATAAATTATTTTAGTTTCTTTCCCAAATGTTATTTTTATGTTCACATTTTTTATGGGACATTTTAATAGCTTAAATACAATTTAGTAATCAAAAAGCATGACCAATTCAGTTAAATCTTCAAATGTTTTCAATTTAACATCGAATTATTAAGATATTATCAAAAATGTTTAATTTTTGGAACACAGGAATATTTATATATCATTTTTGCTCAAATTGTGTTTTATTCCCTACAATATCAAAACAATGGTGGATGTTGATGATGATGATTATTATTATTGTCATCACTACTACAACTACTATTACATTCTGAGAAGTTCATTTTATTCTAAAATATGAATATTTGTTATATTTGCTTTAGCATGTGTGGTAAATAAACAAAAACCTATCATTTATAGAACATGATGACTTTATATATTTAATTAGTCTTTTTAATGTTGAATATTTCCAAATGTTGTTTGTAGTGCAATATGTTTGGGTGTACAGCACCTTTTTATTTATTTATCTATATCCAAAATTTGCCAAACTTCATTTATTCCATATTTTACAGCTAATCCTTTTTTTCCCCTTCACTTCGTGAATTGGTAAAGTTTTTTTTCCTCGCCACTGGCCTGCTCGGATCGGTACTTGTGTAGCTGCGCATCGATGCATTTGCTCTTCAGTGTTTGAGCTCGGAGTGAAATTTAAACCACACTGAACTGAACTAAACTGAACTTCAACTCTAAAAATCTGGACTTTACTAGAACATCTATGTTAATCTGCTTTGACACAATCTACAATGTATAAGCGCTATATAAATAAACAGGAATTGAATTGAATTGAATCCTGTTTTTATGGCTGGGTTCCACAATTCCATCTGAATTTTCCACATTTTTTACATCATAGGGCTTTATGAAAGACAGGTTGTAGTTCATTCATCCTGCTTACTAGACTTATTATAACACATTTAGTTTATTTAAACATTTTTTGGTCATTTTATTTCACAATAGATAAATGAGAAGCAATATTGAAAAAAAAAAATACTGCTGAATTCCGTGATTGACTAATCAGAATCTGATATTTTAGAGAGCTGGGTAAAAAGTATTAATAATGTCCATGATTGCGCATTGTCATTGTCATGTGATTGGGGGCAATGCTCTTGTTTTTAATCAAGCTTTTACTTTCTTGGCCAGAGCACATTTACAACACACAGTCCTAATGCTATGATTGTGCCAAATAAGAAACACAACAACATGATGCACCATCAATTAGATCACTAAGTACCCATTTCTAAAAATAAACTCATCCATATGAATGTGTTTTGAAAAAATAATGTCTGACTCACAGCTAATTAATGTTATGTCTATTCATTTGTTTGATTGCAGCAAGAGAGCATGTTTTTTTCTTTCATTAAGAGGAGAATAAAACACTTACTATGGCCGATGGAGGCTTGATGGCCAATTTTTGAGTAGTAAATGCTCAAATGGCACTTTGCTAATTGAACATCGACAGACACATAATGGAATTACAGGACAAATTGCAACAGGGTTATTATAAACCATTGACTTCCATTTCTCTCTGTTTTTAAACATATCATTTTTGTTTTCGTTGCTATTTTACCATCAAAAATACTTTTTTTTTAAAAACTGCTCAGAGGACATTTTTATTACTAGAATGTTTCTGTTTCATAACTTAATAGACTAAAGGGCCATTCACAACAGAGAAGATAACTATAATGATAATGGTAAAAAATATAGTTTGAAATATGAAAGAATACATGATGTCACGGGGGGACAATATCATTAAAAAACATTTTCCAAACTTTTTTCCATCTGATGAATGAAGAAAACATCCACAGTCAATAAATATTCATCCTGCTTTTAAAAATATTTTAAAGATGCAGGTGGCAAATAAACAGAATATTATCTTTATAGTTATCATACTTTGTGTAAACAGTTCCTTAGTTTTAAAGTTTTCTCTGAGAGAAATATGTGTTACACAGATGTACTTTAAGGTTTTAATCCAATTTAATCTGCCTGGTCTGTATTTTGCTCACAGTGCATTGTAATAGTGACAGAGCAAATTACCTAGTGTTTTTCAGCAAACTCAGTGGCCCTCTGAGAAGTCTAATCCTGTACGAATGTGAATGTGTGATTGCTGATATTTAATGATTCCCAATGCATCTCCTTGTGTATGTTTTGTCTTGCCAGGACTTGCCAGGACTATACTATATACTAATACCACTGCTTATCTAACAAACAAGTATTGTAATATAATTAAGTAGAACAAAATAATAACATTAATTAAAGAAAATAGCAAAATACAGAAGTCTATCATTTCTAAAATCAGCATCAGTTAATTGCATGTTTTCTCTAAGGATAAAAAGTATGATGGAGTGAAAATTTTTATTTTAATTGTGAAATAATGCTCTTTTCCCCCAAGAAACTTGCATTCAGTTTTTTGCATTCTCCTAAAGAATTATTGTGCCATGAAACTTTTGTGTGTGTTTGCTCAGTGATGTTCTGAAATATATATTTCTTTCCACCTCAGAGTTTTTTCCATCACAAAAGTTTGAGAGCCAATGGAAAATGTCTGAAGAAAGTGCAAAAGTTTTGAAAAATAGTGCTAAATGTATTATTTCCCTTTAGGCGCTCCATATAAATTGAAATAAATAGTTCACCACAAAAATAGAAATTTGCTGTTAATGTACTAAAGGCATTCAGGATGTAGGTTAAATCTTTTGAAAAATTATTATTATTATTCCTTTAACCATGGCTCCTGGTGATTCATATGATGTAGTGCAAGTCAATGGTTGGTGCTCACATATCATTATGCAGCAGGAAGCTTTTTTGACTCGCAAAGTGCTTGTTGATGTACACTTGCATTTTATGAATCACCAAGGGTAGTAATTTTGGCTTAAAATTCTTTATTTTTCTGACTGAGGAAAAAAAGTCATGCAAATCAAGGATGCCTGAGTGTGATTAAATTAGTTAAATTTTTTGTCACATTAATTTACTTGTATTTAATTATTTTAAGCACACATATGTCTTGTGTGAAGCTTGTTTTATAGTACATTAAAATTGTATCAACATGACATATTAAAAGACATACATAATGTACTTTAATGCCTACATAAAAACTACATTTTTAGTCTCAGCAAAATTAGTGTAAAATCATAGACGACAGGTGACAAGAACAGAAATTTAGCATTGATTAGAAAACCCCTTGTCCAAATATGGCTTTTGTTGAGATCTTGAGTTGTTGAGATCTTTTTGTCAACAGAAAACAGGAAACAAATGATCAATTACTCTTATCTCATTGCTGTCAAGGCAGATTTCCATTGCAGTTTTCATCATTCTGATGAGTGCTTTCGGCTAGTTATAGACTCCAGGTAAACTCATAACATCCAACATTCCTGATTTGTTTGAGCAGTGCTGGTCCAATTCCAAAATGTTATTTAATGTTGAGCTCATGGGCTGCTTTAGGATAGGAACACTATCGCAGCATGTCTTATAGAAAAGGCTGAGTGACAGCAAATGTAGACACGGCTGGCAGCTCTGCAGAGAGAGAGAAAGAGCCAAACAATGCCCAAGGCTTCAAACTGAATGTTAAGCTTTACAGAGCACAGACAGCTTCCACGGCGAAGAGACACTGCGCACAGAAATGCTGAAGCTGGATTGCATAATTTATCAGAAACAAGGTAAAGGGGTTATATTGTGTCTATTGCTTTCGGACGCATTGATCCCCTAATCCCCCAGAAGATTTAGATGAGCATATGTGTTAAATCTCCCTGCTGAACTCTTGCAAGAGACATTCAGAAGAGTTTTTCATTAAGAAATTTGTTCCTCGCTAATGTGCTTCACAATGGGAAACAATTTCCCTGATGTCCTTTTGCAGCTGCCCCTTTTCTGACTTCTGCCGTCAAAGAAAAAGAGTCGCTGACACCGAGACAGTACAGCCCAAATTATTATTTTATTTTTATTGTGTTACCTAATGGACTTCATTCAGTTTTATGACTGTTTTATTACAAAATGAATACATTTGTAAAGGTTTTATTCAGATTTGCAAACTGAGCAAAGTATGCAGTAGGTTGAAATTGCTGATAGTCTTAAAAGATTTTTTTTTAAATGAAGTATGAATATTCAAGCTGCCTTCAGTCCTGTTTTTGTTCTTTTGAAATATTACTAACAATATAAAAGCATTTTTGATATTTAGTTTATAAAATCCGAGTGAAAAACAAATTAATCACAACATGAAGGGGGAGGTTTTTATAATTACACTAAACAATCTTTTATACACTGTAAAAAAAACAAATGTAAAATTTACGGTAAAAAAAATGCAGCTGTGGTTCCCGGAATTTAACTGTTAAAAATACGGTAGGAAGGTAACGAAATTTCTACATGTATTTTGTTTATTTTTTTGTTATACACCAATGTTTTGAAGTACAAACATATACACAACTTTGTTACACAGATAAAAACACAACAATAAGCAGGTGTGATTGAGAAAGTCACATGGCGAACCAATGCTCACTAAAAACAACTGTTCCCACAAGCAGAGAAACATACTACTAAACACCATCATGGAAACACACATAAAATTAATTAATTATGGAATAAACTTTATTCATCAACATTAGTAGTAACATAAAACTCTAATGTGCATAACTCAAGAGAAAAAACTAAAAAGAACCATAGTAATGTCAACAAAAAAGCATAAATGCAGAAGTGTCATGCAGAGAATTCTGGGAAAGTGAATTTACAGCTATTCACAATATAAATTAAAGAAACTTACTGCTAAACAGGTTACAGGTTACACATTTTACAGTAGCAATTTTACACTGTTTTACTGTTGAAATCACAAGGATTTTTTTTACAGTATATCTTTTAATCTCAGTCAAAAGGAAGGTGCGCTGTACATCATGATTTTTAGCAATTTTTCAATCCTAACACACTGTCAGAAATAAAGGTACAGGAGCTGTCACTGGGGCAGTACATTTACAAAAGTTACATATTTGTACCTAAAGGGTCCATAATTTGGGTACTAATGTATACCTTTGAGGTACCATTTACATATCTTTATTTCTGAGAGTGTAGTTTAGTTAAGTTAAATGCTTTAAGTATTCTCTATCTGGTTAAAGAAATGAATAAGCTACGAAAATGAAACCTTTGAGAAAACAAACATTTCAAATACTTAATCTAGGCGCTTTTTATTTTTTTATTGAAAAATACAAAATGTTAGTATGTGCACTAAATCTCTACGTGTTCAGTTTTTAAAACATCTCTTCTCCTGTTCTCCAAACTGTCTTTAAAGTGCTTTTCTCCCCTCATTACCATGCATGTATTGGTTTTGCAAAGCCAGTGTCTCTTGCAATCATAGGGGCCAAGGGGAGATTAATTAGAGACCTTGGTGCTCCTGTGACGGGCAAAGAAAACAGCCTCTCTCTCAGCCTGTAATTTATGTAATACCTCCTTTACTGTGGATATCAGGACTGGCCTTTTTTGGTCTTTACTCCGGTGCTGGGTGGTAATGATGCTTCAGTCTGCTCTCCTGCCTTTTCTGGACTATTCTGGGAGAGTGGAGGAGAGAAAATAGGATGTTTTTGTACTGTAACATCAAACAAAGGATTTCAGAGTAAGTTCAAGCCTGGCAGAGTTCAGAGGCGTGCAGTGCATGTGAACTATTGTGCTGGTTTTTGTCTGGTTTCTTTGTTAATTTTCAAAGCCCGAAGCCTTTAGAGACAAAATCCTGTCACATTATCCGGCGGAGCTTCAGTGTGATTGAGGACTGTCATGGTGTTCAGCAAATTGTCGGGTCAGACCCGGGTAGCGGTGCAATTGTACTGCCAGCCTGATGTGTAATTGCGTGTTTGTGTGAGGTCCTTTTGTTGTTTGTTTCAGTACGTTATGCTGTGATGGATAATAGCTGTCCTCCCAGCTCTCAAAACAGTAAAGTGACAGTTTTGGAAGATTCACCACAGCTTTCTAAATCTATAGGCCCTTCTGAGAAGATAACGGAGAATTACATGATGTGCCGCATAAGAGGCTGTTAACACTAGTAGGGGACTTTTGTGAGCTCTGCATGTGGTGCGTTTAGATTTGAGCAGTTTGTTCTTCTTTGGTCGTTTCAGTACCTCACTAGTTAATAAAAAGGCAAAACGCTATAGGGTTTATTACCCAAGGAATAAAGCACCAGGAAATCTCCAAAATAAGTATGCATTAAAGCAAGTGCTAGCACAAAGAAAATGCTAAGCCATCAAGCTTTCTATTGCTGATGATTATGGTAAAAAATATATAGATATTATATAAGAAAATTATATCATTTTTGTTCTCAAATCAACCCAACAGAAAGACTAATTTTACTGGTACTAGATAATACAAATTTGCATTTCTTCTTCAAAATATGACCTGCTCAAATATTTCACCAATACATTCACAGCATTTGAAGATGCATATTATTTAACTATTTATTATGTTAAAAACAGCACGGTGGCTCAGTGGTTAGCACTGTTGCCTCACAGCAAGAAGGTCGCTGGTTTGAGTCCCGGCTGGGCCAGTTGGCATTTCAGTGTGGAGTTTGCATGTTCTCCCCGTGTTTATGTTGGTTTCTATCCTCCACAGTCCAAAGACATGTAGTAAGTGAATTGGATGAACTAAATTGGCCGTAGTGTATGAGTGTGTGTGTGATAGAGCACAGTACTGGGTTGTGGCTGGAAGGGCATCTGCTGTGTAAAACATATGCCAGAGTAGTTGGCGGTTCATTTAGCCTGATAAATCAGGGACTAAGCCGAAGGAAAATGAATGAATTAATGAAAACAGTGTGTGAGCCAATTAGCATGCTAGAACTCATATATAAAAACAGTGGGCAAAAAATACCTCAATGAACCAGTACTTTCACCAAGACTAAAAATGTGCTTATTCGACAGACGTTTTACTATCCCATAAGGCCATGGGAAAGGATTAATGAATGCAATGGAAGCAACACAACTGACACTGCTATTTGATATACACAACATGGTGAATGTCATTCATTCATTAATTTTCTTTCCGGCTTAGTCCCTTTATTAATCAGGGGTCGCCACAGCGGAATGAACCGCCAACTTATCCAGCATATGTTTTACGCAGCGGATGCCCTTCCAGCTGCAACCCATCACTGGGAAACATCCATACACACTCATTCACACACATACACTACGGACAATTTAGCTTACCCAATTCACCTGTAGTGCATGTCTTTGGAGTTGTGGGGGAAACCGAAGCACCCGGAGGAAACCCACGCAAACACGGGGAGAACATGCAAACTCCACACAGAAATGCCAACTGACCCAGCCGAGGCTCAAACCAGCGACCTTCTTGCTGTGAGGCGATTGTGCTACCCACTGCGCCACCGTGCTGCCCCATGGTGAATGTAATATGTCCAGTACTCAACTGTAGTACTGCCTATTTAGAAAATGTGATTTTGGATGCAAATTTGGTGCATTTGAAAGGTAAATTCAGAATTTTGCACGGACAACATTAAAGTATGGATCTTTCCTGCCTTGTATGATCAGTTCAACCTGCTCCTGGTGGTGTAATCTTGTGGGTGATGTTTTCTTGGCATAATTCATATTTGATAATTCATAATTCAACAATCACCCTGATTGTTATTGATGACTATGTCTATGATTATAGTGTGCCAGTCTTGTGAAGACTACTTTTAGCACAATAACTTGCCATGCTACCAAGCTCAGATATACCTCAGACTAGTTTCTTGAACATAACAATGACAGATGACCTCCAGGGCACCTTTGGTACAGTATGTGGAGGAAATTAAGACTGGCATGATGAATGTTTAGCTGACAAACTGCAGACAGTAAATCAATATATAGGCCAAAACTCTGAGGAATATTTCCAGCCTCTTGTTAAATCTCTGCCACAAAGAATTAAGGCAGCTGTGAAAGCAAAATTGGTGTAACCAGAAGGCATAGTGAATGTTGTTGTTAGTGAAGTGGCCAGTGAGCGGCCTTATATTGTATTACAGAAGTAAAATGTGTTGAGTGGATAAATTATTTAAGTAAAGTGGTTAGTAAATGCCATTTCATTTTGACTTAAACATGAACTTGTATAAATAAATAAAAGTTCACTGGTTTTAAACCAGATTTGTGTTGTTACATTGCTCAGTATGTACATTTTCTCCATGTTTCCTGCACCAAAAAAGTGATTTTTGACAACTCAGGGACAACTACTTTTGTTACAGCTAAAGATCAAACATCCTGATTTTGTATGGACAGTCATTTGGACAAAGAAGTGATGTCAGAATTAAAAGTGCATTCTTGCTATTGAAGTTTTTGGCAAAAACGCATGCAACAGGCATTTTCTTCTGCTCTCTAGAGTTATGCATAAGCAGTCATTCTTTAGCAAAGGTCATCTTGCCAGCTGTGAATCCATTTAAAGACATGGTTTACCCCAAGATTTACCCCAAAATTTGTTGATACAAAACAGTATGACTTCTGATGTTTGAGTTATTTTTGTCCATGTCATGAAAGTCACTGTTATCTTTCATGTATGAAAAAAACAAATCATTTGTTTTCCACAGTGTCATGTTCACCAGCGATCAAGGACTTCAGAGATCACTGGTGAACTACATATCATAACGAACTACATTTCCCAGCATTCCGTCACACACACCCGGTCTTCACTTACACTGATCACTTCCGCAGCTGCAAACCGTTCACCACAGTATTGTATGGACTATAAATATACCCTGCACCCGTCTTGTCTTTGCTTGTTTGTTATATGTCTTCTTGATTTCCTAGTCAGGTTTCTGTGGTATTGTATAGTTTGTTATTGCTCATGTTTTGTCTTAGTTCCCGGTCTTAGTTCAAGTTTTATTATTTTGTTATTTTTGTTTTGCACAATGTCCTGTTTTTGTAAGATGTCTCACCATTAAATGCACATGGATCCTACTCATCTTGTCCTGTCTGCAATACCTCCCAGTAACGTGACAGAACGAACGAGCCATAATGGATCCAGCAGATGATGAGATTATCAGACTCCAGCAGGGTAATCGCTCCGTTGAGCGATACATAGCGGAGTTTTTGAACTTGGCCCCGAGAAGCAGTTATCCAGATATACTGCTGATGATGTTTTTTAAGGGAGGACTTTCAGACCCAAGTCGCCGTCATATGCCAGATTATGAGGAGGATTTGGGCCTATACTCATTTATGGAGTTTGCCCTCTTGTTGTCGGGCTCTCCCCTCACTATTTCTGTTCTGGAGGAGGAGGAACCACAGCAGAACAAGAGGAGGAAAGCCAAACTCAAGCTCCGTTCCTATCCTCGTCGGTCAAGTTCATGACTTTTTTTTTTTCTAAGTCCCAGGAAGGGATTTTAGAGCCGTGTGAATCCCCAGTGCTGCTGGAGCAGCTATCTGAGTTCCACGAAAAGCCGGAGGTGCCACTTGAGCCCCATGAAGGGCTGGCAGAGCTGTGCTGCTAGAGCAGTCGTCTGAGTCCCACAAGAGGCCGGAGCCTCCACTTGAGTCCCATGATGGGCTGGCAGAGCCGTGTGATTTTTCCCAGTGCTGCCGGAGCAGCCGTCTGAGTCCCACGAAAGGCCGGAGGTGCCACTTGAGCCCCATGAAGGGCTAGCAGAGTCGTGTGACTCCCCAGTGCTGCTGGAGCAGCCATCTGAGTGCCACGAAAGGCTGTATGAGGTTTGTGATTCTTTAGTCCCGCTGGAGTTGGAGGAACTGCCAGTACTTCCTGAATTAAAGCCTTCCGACTCACTGGAGCTCGATGAACAGTCAGTGATTCCTGAGTCAAAGTCTCTCGACTTGCTGGAGCTCGATGAACAACCAGTGTTTCCTGAATCAAAGTTTCCTGACTCGCTGGGGTTCGGTGAACCGCCAGTACATCCTGAACCAAAGCCTCCTGACTCACTGGGGTTCGGTGAACCGCCAGTACCTCCTGAATCAAGGCCTCCTGACTCACTGGGGTTCTGTGAACCGCCAGTACATCCTGAACCAAAGCCTCCTGATCCGCTGGGGTTTGGTGAACCGCCAGTACCTTCTGAACCAAAGCCTCCTGATCCGCTGGGGTTCGGTGAACCGCCAGTACCTCCTGAACCAAAGCCTCCTGACTCACTGGGGTTCGGTGAACCGCCAGTACCTCCTT
>CAIGQV010019356.1:10622762-10678428 GCA_903798115.1 Danio jaintianensis | reverse complement strand
AACCAAAGCCTCCTGATCCGCTGGGGTTCGGTGAACCGCCAGTACCTCCTGAACCAAAGCCTCCTGACTCACTGGGGTTCGGTGAACCGCCAGTACCTCCTGAATCAAGGCCTCCTGACTCACTGGGGTTCTGTGAACCGCCAGTACATCCTGAACCAAAGCCTCCTGATCCGCTGGGGTTTGGTGAACCGCCAGTACCTTCTGAACCAAAGCCTCCTGATCCGCTGGGGTTCGGTGAACCGCCAGTACCTTCTGAACCAAAGCCTCCTGACTCACTGGGGTTCGGTGAACCGCCAGTACATCCTGAACCAAAACCTCCAGACCCACGGAGGGCGTTTAACCCATATCTGCCTGCTGAACCTAAACCCCCAGACATACTTCACCTTCATGCTCCAGATCCGCCTGAGTTCCATTCTCCAGGTCCTCCGCAGCTTCACGCTCCTGATCCGCCTGAATTCCATGCTCCAGGTCCTCCACAGCTTCATGCTCCAGATCCGCCTGAATTCCATGCTCCAGGTCCTCCGCAGCTTCATGCTCCAGATCCACCTGAGTTCCATGCTCCAGGTCCTCTGCAGCTTCATGCTCCAGATCTGCCTGAATTCCATGCTCCAGGTCCTCCGCAGCTTCATGCTCCAGATCCGCCTGAATTCCATGCTCCAGGTCCTCCACAGCTTCATGCTCCAGATCCGCCGGAGTTCCACGCTCCAGGTCCGCCACAGTTCCTTGTTCCACAGTTTTTGTATTCTTGTTCCTGTCTAGTCACTGTGTTATGTGCCGTTTTGTTTTGGACCCTCCATGCCCTCCCCCTGTTCCGCCTCCGCTTCACCTCCCTCCGGGAATATTCTGTCGCGTCTGGAATCCGCTCCTTAGGAGGGGGGGTACTGTCATGTTCACCAGCGATCAAGGACTTCAGAGATCGCTGGTGAACTACATATCATAACGAACTACATTTCCCAGCATTCCGTCACACACACCCGGTCTTCACTTACACTGATCACTTCCGCAGCTGCAACCCGTTCACCACAGTATTGTATGGACTATAAATATACCCTGCACCTGTCTTGTCTTTGCTCGTTTGTTATATGTCTTCTTGATTTCCTAGTCAGGTTTCTGTGGTATTGTATAGTTTGTTATTGCTCATGTTTTGTCTTAGTTCAAGTTTTATTATTTTGTTATTTTTGTTTTGCACAATGTCCTGTTTTTGTAAGATGTCTCACCATTAAATGCACATGGATCCTACTCATCTTGTCCTGTCTGCAATACCTCCCAGTAACGTGACACACAGCAGCAATACTCTCATTCAGGTTTAAAATGACATGAGGGTGAGTAAATGAAGACAGAATCTTTTTTAGTGAACGATCCTTTAAATGTCATAATTCTTATCATTTTGTATCCTAATATAAACAATTTGAGACTGTCCAATGAATGTCAATTATCTGTCGGAAGTTCCTGCAGTCTTTTCCTGTTGCTTGCTCTCAGATCCGTCATCCATAACCATGATTACTGAATGTTCAGAGAATCAGAATTTTTCAGAGCGACTTCCTGCCACAAGTGGAAATTGTCACTTTTGGAATAAATTGTAGGCATTACTCATGTGTGGTTATGAGTGTGCTGTCTGCCAAATCTCTCTCTCCCCCCTTTTTTTCTCGCTCGCAGATAAATGAGAATTTATTCCTCCTCTCTGAGTTCTGGCTTAGACTTAGAGAAAAGCAAAGGGTTGCGGAGCTCACTCGAAGCTCAATGGAAGAAAAAAAAAAGAAACAACTGCACACATTTTAATTGTCAATGAATGAATGTGGAGCGGCATCTCAAGGCTTCACAGCAAAAAACTCTCTCCATAATTTATTAAATTCACACCATCATCAACACGCACATCAGCGGCTTTTCAAAACAGGAACAATTAAAATGTGCACTCAGAAGGCGGATAGAAGACAGAAATTCTCTAATCATCAACCGTATTGTGCATTGAGAGGCTGGTAATTTGCTTGGTAATGTTGCAGACGTAGGTTACAGGATGATTAGACTAATGCAGTACAGTGCTGGATTATAACTCGACAAGGGCTCATGGCTGGTTTTTGCTTGAATTGTTATTTATTTGTATGTAATACGTGTTACAATACAATGTAATACATGTAATACAATACCTTTACATGTAGTATTGTGGCAAATGCTTTTATGTGAAAATTATGTGGACAAGAAATGTGGAGAACAGGAGTAATTGAAGCAGCAAAAGAACAAACATATGCAAATATTATGGAAAGTCAATGCTATCTCATGGCAAGTCGTAACTTTTAGATTTTTAGTGGCTAATTTGTATGAATTTGTACAATCTCATGCGTACAATTTAGTATAATTTTCTCATCCCCCAATGATGGTTGGGTTTAGGGGCATTTAACATTTTCGTACGACTGAACTCGTATGAATTCGAGCGAATTAGCCACTAAACTGACAAAAAGTTAAATAGTTACATTTCCTTGTGAGATCAGGCTGGAAAAGTCCCTATTACTCTAAAGCATTTTTATTTTGTAAAGAATAGTGTGTTTATTGATTTATTTATAATTAAAAATAAATGCAACATATAACATTTGAATTGGGATGTAATAGAGCTTTTTTCAAATAGCAGCAACAGAAGGTCAAGTGTTGATGAAAAATATGGATGTTTAGCCATTTGTTGAGACAACTTGGACAACAGTAATAATCAAAATCAACAAAAGAGCAAGATACAAATTAGTTTAATTTAATGGTGCATTGCAATACTGTTATAGTCAATTCTAAGATACTACTTTTGTATGCCTTTTGCTCATGTAAAATGATCTTAGGGTGCTCAGGGTGCAGAGATACTATGAGTAATGTGAATATTTATTTATGGACACACATATTATTCTGGTGCAAATTTCTCATATTAGGCCTTAACTTAAGATATGATGCATTAAATTGGAATATATATATATTTTTTTCAAATTTGTATTACAGAAGCAAATAACTTAATTTGGGACTTATATTATATCTTACAAAATTGTATCTTATCTCTAGTTATGAAATCTTAAAGTCTGTCATAAAGTTTGACAATCCACTCTCAGGTCTGTTACCCACAACCAACACTGCACAAGCTGCTAATAAGTAAAAAATTTTAGCCTAAACAAAATGGATAAACAAAACCGGCTAGTCACTATAACAGTAATGCTCTGTGATGCTTTGTTGGGCTTTGTTGGGCTTTGTGTAATTGTAATCATGTTGCACTGCATTCTTTAATTACTTGTTTTAAGTAAATTAAGCAAAAGAAGTGTTTTGCTGAAATGTAACACATCTTCAGGGTCTACCAAGAGTCTCCCTACAATTAATCTTTGTTCTTCTTTTTCAATCACCAATAAATGTAAGGCCATCCTTGGACAGCACAATTATAAGCATTTTTTTCATTAGCTAATAATTTTGAAGTTAGGTAAGCTGTCAGTTTGCCCTAAAGTTTTTTTTGTTAGGATGTTGTGTAATACAACATTCCTGTTTGTAGTTAAGATTTAAATTACCATGGTTACCAAACAGATAGTATAAGTTAATATGTTAGGATTTTTCTGTAATATGCTCCCTGTTTCCTAACTAGCTTGGGCATCTCACCAAATCAAATGAAAATCTTAAGCTCAGTTGGTTATACATGTAGAAGCAATTGCATACCTCTCTTCAATTAACTCACTATTTTAGATATCTTTCATGTCCTTATAGCACATATGATCATTTTTTACACACCTTTACAGAACATTTACGTTTGATTTCAGGGCAGGAGCAGCCATGCCATTTGGCTGTTTGACTCTGGGAGAGAAGAAGGACTACAACAGTCCTTCAGAGGTCACTGAGAAGTATGACCTGGGACAGGTAGTAAAATCGTGAGTACAAATCTATGGTTCTATATTAGTAGTACCTTTTATTTTCATATTGTTTATAACACTATTTCTTGCATTCTATAATGCAAATTAATGAACTGTTCTACTTTTCTAAATAAAAAATCTCCATGACACTTCCAAAATGATCTTGAATCTCAGAATTTCTTACTCAAATCATGAATTATTGTCCCTCAACAGGGAGGAGTTTTGTGAAATCTTCAGGGCGAAGGACAAGAACACACTGAAAATGTACACCTGTAAAAAGTTCCTGAAGAAAGACGGGAGGAAAGTACGGAAAGCAGCCAAAAACGAGATCCTCATCCTGAAAATGTATGTTTTCCATGCAGGTTATTTATAAGATCTACATTTTAGAGAAGAAAGGTACTCGCAGATGGTGCTCGGCGTTGAATTTGTTTAACAAGATTTGCAGAATGCAGTCGACTCTTTACCATGCAAATTATTTTATTTTTGCAGATAGTGATGATTTCTTTTCACTTTCTACTCTGCTTCCTTTCACAGTGTCACAGTTTCTCTCTCTGTCTCTCCCCGCAGGGTGAAGCATCATAACATCCTCCAGCTGGTAGATGTCTTTGAGACGAGAAAAGAGTACTTCCTCTTTCTGGAGCTGTAAGTGCTGTGGGTTTTTGTCTGTGAGAGTGAAAATACAAGTGTGTGGATGCATACTATTTGCTTTCATTGTATTTAGTTTGGAACAAGCTTTTTTGTTCTTAGATGTAGAATATAGAATTCCCTACCGTATCCAATACTAATATTGGCACCCTTGATAAATCTCAGCAAACCAGGCTCTCAAAAAGGTTTGTTGTTTAATCGTTTGGTCAAAATATGAACTCTGCTCTCATTAAGAACAGACAATCGCAAACAGTTTTTTTTGTATATAAAAATAATTAATTAATTAGCTATTAATTCATATAAGCAAATTATTTTAAAAGGAACAGGAAATTGTTCAAATAAGCTCACAGAGCTTTACATATGATTTCAATCTCCCTCAGCCAATCATTAAAATGGGTCAAACAACAGAACTGAGCTGTGTTTATGGCTAATGGTAGTTGAGTTTCACAAAATGGGAAGAGGCTATATGAAAAGTGCAAGAACACTGAAGATGCCCATATCCAGCATCAGGTGATAGGGTATACAGTAGTCAACGTTTGAAGTGGTTTTTCAAAATAGTCCTTAGACAAGAATGGGTGTTGTATAATAGTTTTAGGACAACTTTGATGAAAGGTTTTGAACCACTTCAAATGTTGACTACTGTATATTGATATGAAATGGTAGTTCAGTCCCCGGGAAGTGTAATGGATGGTCTTTTCCAAACACACTGTTAGGAGGATGAAAAAGTCTCCAAGCGTCACAGCTGTAAAATTGCAGAAGTTAGTTGGGTCTTAGGGGTACATCAGCACAAATAATTTGAAAGGGTTTCAAGAAAAAGGCCATTATTCTTATCCAAAAAGCAACTTAAGTGTCTTTAGTTATTTTTGTTGTTAATATTTTGAATAAAATATCAAAAGATTAAACACTTAAGACTTTTTTTCACAGGCTTCTTTGCTCATATTTAACAAGGGTGCCAATATTAGTGGAGGGAACTTTATTTTCACTGTAATAAAAAAAACCTGTGGTTTAAAGTCAGCATGAAATAGAAGTTGCTGATGCTTTTATTTCAGTATGTTGATGTACTTCCAAATGAAACAGAATATTGTGTAGGGTGCAGGGCTTCCTTTTTGCACATTATGGTTTAGAATATTGGTTATGGTTATGGTTAAGAATATTGTGGCTGAAGCCTGAACTGATGTCAACAGAGAAGGACTGCCATTCCAAACATAAAGATTGGAGATTCACAAAACAACCTTTTTTTCAGTGGATTAACATGCATGGATTAATTGTTTACCTAAAGAATAACAATGTGCGCTAGTAAAATAAACATTGTACATTTAGAGTTTCACATGGATTGTAATTTTCACATTGAACATAATGACGAATGCACAAAGATGCCCATTTTTTTTTTGGTTTTTAGCTAAAATAGTCAAGATACAAAACAAAGCAAATGCATATTGTAGCAGCTACGTGGATTTATAACTGCTGAGAGGGTAAACCAGAGATGTGTTTGGTGATGCAAAAAAATCGAATAAATAAATATGAATAAGGCATGAAGTTCTTTCAATGTCTTCTCATTTATTCTAAAAAAAGTACCTTCTTGAAATTTAATTCAACAAAGAATACGGCGTCCTCTCTCCCTTTGTGAATGAACAGGTGACTGATATTAACCTTCTATGTAACCCTGTGACCCTCCACCACAATCACGTGACACAATTAACCATGTCTACTACACATATGTAATTTAACAGAGAAATGAAAAATCTGTCAACATTTAATACACCTTCTCATTCACAAAGAGAGTGAGGACACCATATTCTTTGTTGACCAAAATCAAAACTACACTGTTAAATTTAAAGACATTGGAAGAACTTCATGCCTTGTTTATATTTATTTATTCGATTTTTTACGTCACCAAACACGTCTCTGGTTTACCCTCTCAGCGGTTACAAATCCACGTAGTCGCTACAATGTGCATTGGCTTTGTCTTGTATCTTGACTATTTTATCTAAAAACTAAAAAAGTGGGCATCTTTGTGCATTCATAATTACATTGCAAGGACAAGTTTGACTGTGACATGAATGTTTGTTTTTCTTTAGGGCTACAGGGAGGGAGGTGTTCGACTGGATCCTGGACCAGGGCTACTACTCAGAGCGTGACACCAGTAATGTGATCCGGCAGGTTCTTGAGGCTGTGGCTTACCTGCACTCTCTCCGCATCGTTCACAGAAACCTGAAGGTGACGTTACTTCCATCTAATGGCCGCCACAATGTATTGCACCGGAAAGCTTTTTTAGACACAGGCTGCTTAATTCATGACAAAAGAAATATTCTGTCATCTTTAACTCTCAAGTCATGATCATTCCATTGTTTAGTGGAGCATTAAAGGAGAAGTTTTGCCGAATGTTGTTGCTTCTCTTATACATTTTTTACTGTTCAGAATATTTTGAACTCTGTTGTTAGAGAGTTTTTTTTCCAGTTTACTTTTTTAATGACTATATCTTCTCAGCTGGAAAATCTGGTCTACTATAACCGTCTGAAGAACTCCAAAATTGTAATCAGCGATTTTCATCTGGCCAAACTGGAAAACGGTCTCATCAAAGAGCCATGTGGCACACCCGAGTACCTTGGTAAGAATAAGTACATGAGGTACTTTAATGTATTGATTCATAGCCCTATGTTATGAATTATATTTAATCATATAAACATATTAATATAATTATAATATGTAAGGGTAAGTTATGTGTAAATGATCTAAATTCTAAACCGTTTTTTAAACAACAGTTTTTATAGTTATAATTTTTCATATATTTCATTTCTGAATTAAAATGTACAAAAATAATTTTAATTTAGTCTTGTGTGATAACATGAGTTATTTCATTTATGCTAACAAACATTGTTTTATGGTTTAAGTTTTAGGTACCTTTATAGCCATGCTACTCAAATAGAGCTTTTCAGATCAACAAAAACACATTTTGAATTATATATTTTTTAAACCTTTTTTATTATGTCAGACATATATATTCATTCGTGATATATTATCATGATTCAGGCTTTTTATTTCTGTATGTTTCAGCTCCAGAGGTGGTCGGCAGGCAGAGATATGGCAGACCGGTGGACTGCTGGGCCATCGGGGTGATCATGTTCATCCTGTGAGTTCATGCCATCGTCATCTGTACACTTCATTCATTGCATAATGTGGCTCAACATGTTCATTTCATTGTCTGTTGAAAGACATTTTGTTGAGATGTAGAACCCGTGTGTTTTGGACTCATCGTTGGAGTTACATGTACATTTCATTTCCTGTATTAGATCATCATCAATTTGTAAGTTCATATAATTTCCTGTATCTAATTCTCTCCCTAAATAAACATTTATTGACTAGAGGGTGTATTAGTCTAAATAAACCTGCAAGACTTCTGGAAATATTATAATTTTCAACAGACTGTCAGGAAACCCACCTTTTTATGATGAGACGGATGATGATGATTATGACAATCATGATAAGAACTTGTTCCGGAAAATTCTGTCTGGAGACTATGAGTTTGATTCACCCTACTGGGATGACATTTCAGATTCAGGTACAATATAATTAAATCTCTAGGGTGGAATATGTCTTTGGGATTCTTATCAAATCTGTAACCATTTGCATTGCAGCAAAAAGCTTAGTCGCTTGTTTAATGGATGTGGACCAGGACCAAAGACTGACCGCACAGGAAGCCATCAATCATGAGTGGTAAGGAGGCTTTTCATGTGCATTAAATAATTAGTTTTTGCTGTTTGATTTACAAAAACACTGTTCATCTTTTTGTGGTTTTTAGGATATCTGGAAATGCTGCCTCAGACAAAAACATCAAAGATGGCGTTTGTGCTCAAATCGAGAAAAACTTTGCAAAAGCCAAATGGAAGGTAAAATTATGTGGATATGTTTTTGCATTTACATTATTATTCTGCTAGGATGCATTACGTAAGGCATTTGTAATACTTCGAAGGTTCTGTTTCAAATAAATGCTGTTCTTTTGCACTTTTGTTCATCAAACAATTATGAAAAAGTATATTTTCCACACATATATTAAGCAGCTTAAAGTTTTCAACATGGATAATAAGAAATGTTTTTTGAGCAGCAAAATAGTATATTAGAATGTTTTCTGTGATACTAAAAACTGGAGTAATGGTGCTGACAATGCAACTTTGCTAGCACAAGTATAAATTGCCTTTTTCTTTTAAATATATTTGCAAAAAAAAGTTATTTAAATTTTTTTACTGTATTTTTAATCAGACTGGGTGAGCATAAATTGTTTTTAATATATTTATTATAACTATTTAGAAAATAAAATGACAAATAACATTTCGTTGTCATTCAGCATAACAGATATACGGCATTAAACATATTTAGTCTGACCTGTACTTACTAAAACCTAGAAAAGAATAAATCTTCAGTTGAACTTCATAAAAATGTATGATTGTAATATATGTAAGAAATTTAATGGTAGCTCAGTGGTCACTGGTTCGAGTCCCAGCTGGGCCAGTTGGCATTTCTGTGTGGAGTTTGCATGTTCTCCCCGTGTTCGCGTGGGTTTCCTCCGGGAGCTCCGGTTTCCCCCACAGTCCAAAGAGATGCGCTATAGGTGAATTGGATTAACTAAATTGGCCATAGTCTATGAGTGTGTGTGTGAATGCGAGAGTGTATGGGTGTTTCCCAGTACTGGGTTGCGGCTGGAAGGGCATCCGCTGCGTAAAACATATGCCGGAATAGTTGTTGCTGTGGTGACCCCTGATAAATTACTAAGCCAAAGGAAAATGAATGAATGAATTTAATGTTGTATTACAGTTTTATAGTTTTGATGCTTGAAAATTTCTTTTCATCTTCATTCATTCATTCATTTTCTTTTCGGCTTAGTCCCTTTATTAGTCTGGGGTCGCCACAGCGGAATGAACCGCCAACTTATCCAGCATATGTTTTACGCAGCGGATGCCCTTCCAGCTGCAACCCATCACTGGGAAACATCCATACACACTCATACACTACGGACAATTTAGCCTACCCAATTCACCTATAGCGCATGTCTTTGGACTTGTGGGGGAAACCGGAGCACCCGGAGGAAACCCACGCGAACACGGGGAGAACATGCAAACTCCACACAGAAACGCCAACTGACCCAGCCGAGGCTCGGACCAGCGACCTTCTTGCTGTGAGGCGAACGTGCTACCCACTGCGCCACCGTGCAGCCCTTTTCATCTTCAATGAATTTAAAATTTGCACAAAATTTCAATGAGTTTGCGTACAAAAACATTTTATATTCATAGTACAGTTAACTATAATATCCAATATTATATTATACTAAAACATTATATTATTATTATATTTAAACTGTTTTTTATTGTGTGCTATCCAGAAAGCTGTTCGTGTGACCACTATGATGAAGAGGCTCCGGGCTCCGGATCAGAGTGACTCTGGAGCCTCTAGTCCAGCGCTGGGAGCCTCAGGAGGACCCGTCACCCCCAGCACCACCCCTGTTCCCCTGGCTGCCACACCAGTGCCTCCACGCACCACCACAGTAAGCCAGGATCACCCCGAGGCCTCGGCTTCTACCAGGTGCAATGGAGAGATGTTGACATCCCAGCAGCGCAGTGGAGACAATAGAGAGGAATAGAACGGCTGATTACATTGAGAAATATGGTGATAAATAAAGCAGCATCAACACACATTGTAAGCACACAGGGTTTCTGCAGGTCTTTAAAAAGGTCTTTTAATGTCTTACTGATTATAGCAATTCACCTTTCAACAATTGAAGGCCCTAAAAATCTGTTAAATTAGTGTGGAAAGTCTTAAATGTTGCATGCACTGCAAAAAAACATTAATAACTTCATCAGTATTTTTGAAGGAATTAAGTCTTGATTTTTGAGACAATAAACACATTTTTTTCTGGTTGAATTAAGATGCTTTTAGTTTTCCAGAAAACAAGACATGGATCCTGATTCCTGAATCTTTGGAAATTTGCACTCAAAAACAAAACATAAATACTGAGGAAGAATGTCACAGTGTCACCGTTTCCATAATGTTTGACTATTCAAAACTCCTTTTTTTTAATGAATTAGATATTAATATAAATTAAAATAATGTCGTATTTTCAAACTTGTATGTGTTGCTAGTACTTCTAACTTGTGTGCTCCCAATAAATGTAAACTTTGAGAACAGATTATTCAAAAAATTGCTATATTTGGTCTCAAAAATGTAAATTCATAAATCCTGCAAGAAACCCTGTACATCTAAATTTAGTGGAACAAATTTCAATTGTGCTTAGAAGCTTGAATGCCATTTTACATTTTAATTTGTGCGAAATGCTGTAATCTATGATGAAGAATTTAAAATGTAAATCCCAGTTCCATAGTAGTCTATCAGTATTTTCTTAATCAAAGAGATATTGTTTGTAAACTCCAAAAATTATAGTGATTTAATTTTTCGAAATGTTGTTGTTAATTTAAAGCCAATTCAAAGCCAAATCATGTCGATCCTTTTCCAAGAAGTTATAACGTTACAAAGTTCAACTCAAAATAGGATCCATAGATTTATTCATTTATTTAGTTAATTTAGTTTTTATTAGAAGTTCTATTTATGTAGTTAAAATATGTTCTGCTTTATTTGTACACAGACATTTGAAAGACATTTGCTTTTTCCATATTTTAATTCTTGGCCTATATTTTAAAACAAATGCCACTCAATAAAATAAATCCTGCACCCATTAAAAAAGATAATTGAAGTCTGGACAAATAAGCTAGCAGAAAAGCAAAGCAATCTAATATACCACTTTTAAAATCTGTCTGCATATAACAAAATGTTTGGACGTTGTCTCCAGTTGTCTGTTTGATGCTAAATAGCTGCTAAATTACACTTGATATCAATATTTCTGTCGTAATATTGGCTAACCAGCAACTAAAGCTGCTGCTGTACTTGATTAATGTACAAATCATTATGTTATTATCAATACTATCATCATATCAGTATTATCTGGTGTTTTTGTACTGCTGAGTCATGTTTCTTTTTGTTCGCTGTACAATCATTCAAGGAATTATGTAGCTCTTTTTATTCAATCCGCCCTTACATCTGTATTCTGAAAGCACTGCATTTTACATAGAATACAGCTGAGTCTGGTTTCCAGAATGTTCTGTTAATGTGCAGTACAAATGAAGCAATATGAGTATTGCTGTAATACTGTGAAACTGCTATACAGGTGATCTAACGTTCCTGCCATATTTCATACAGGTAGCCAAGCAATTTGCTCTTGATGGTCCTTTGCTGTGTATTACGTTGAGTTAATGTATTCTGCCAAAACCCAGATGTTATTTTTAACTGTCCATACGGAGAGAGATGAATCCAAATGTCTTTAAACTGAAAACCCCCGCTGTAGCTACTGTCCATTATGGCCTATATTTTTATGTTTATTGTTGTTTGTTTAACTTAGCATGACTTCACAGTGATCACAGGCGCATTTATTTTGAAGCATTCACTAAATAAACTCCTCTCACTGTATATAGCTTCACTTAGTTTTATCTGTTAGTGTTATGGCAGTAATGTAAATGATTCTCACATTTTTTTTTGACCTCTGTGTGCATTGGTTTGACCTCGGCTGAAAATCAAATCATGTTTTTCTTATTTATGTTCTCCTCTTCAGGATTCACTGACTGTAGGCTCTGTAGACACTGAAATATATTTTCTGAGAAAAGTTTTCATAATAGAAGACAGAGCAGAAAACGAAGCGATCATGCAAACTCAAAAAATAAAGTCATGTATCAGCTCAGCCTAATGTGTTCGTCACTGTTTGTTTGTGGCTTCTGTATTTTGTTACTCGATATGCAGAATAAATGTTTTTGGACAGTGTTGGACAAGTTTCTATGGTGGTTCTTATTTCTAGCATCTAATGATACATTTTGCTTATACAATGGCTGTCACCTGATTTTTACTGAGAAGGAGTAAAAATCATTGTAAAAAGAATAGATCCAGTATGGCAAGCTGTTTTAACATTTAATGTTAAAAATTTATATTTGAATGTATATTCTGTCTATTTGCATGCTACTAGTAGGTTGCTTGTTTTTAAGCTTCTATCTTTTTTATGAAGTTTAATATTGTTTATTGATATGTAGCTTATAGATACTGTGCAACAGTGTTGGGGGTAACGCGTTACAAGTAACGTGAGTTACGTAATAATATTACTTTTCTAAGTAACGAGTAAAGTAACGCATTACTTAAAAAAATTAAGTACGAATATTTAAGTTACTTATTTAAATATGTAACTCAATTTACTTTTTAGATTAATTAATTCACTTTTAAAAAATAAATTGCTGAGTTAAAATTAGTGTAGTCACGTTGAGTCACACTCAATGAGAGAATGAGCTCCCCACGGGAACAGACAAAAACCAAAATGGCAGAGCCTTACATTTCTGTGATGGTATTCTCATTATTTTGAACACATGGAAGAAAAGGGGATTGTCTCAATGGACAGTGATTTTACTGAACTAATAAGACAAAAATACAAAAGAAGCAAACACATTGCTTTCAACTTTCATTAATCTGTATATACGGCATGTGCTGTATCAGGAAGTTATCAGAAGATAACATTATTCTATTTTTTTTGTTTGTTTGTTTTAAAAGGTAAATGAAGGTGTAAGTTATACAGTGTGTCGTTAAATGCAGAGCTTCTCTATTTAAAAAAGAAAAGAAAAGAAAAATACCCTGCAAGTTCTGAAAGAGATCAAGCCTCAGGCAGGTATGAAAAAGTAACTCAGAAGTAACTCAAAGGTAACGTAATACATTACTTTCTATAAAAAAGTAACTACTTTTTTGGGGAGTAACTCAATATTGCAATGCATTACTTTCAAAAATAACTTTCCACAACACTGCTGTCCAATATGCAGTAGTGTGTAATTAGTAGTATCACTGAATTAGGGATTTTCACTTATTCTTTATTTAACGAAGATTGAGTGACCCCTGCTGACGTCATATTTGCTTAACTAATTTTGAGATCCTAAAATTCACTTTGCGTCAAATAAGCTCATTGCTAGTAACAGCTGTCACTATATATTTTATAATATTTTTATTATTATTTTTTTTTTCTAGCAGAAGTGTCATTTACAATGTTTTGTGTTCAAAATAAGTAGTGATATTAAAATAAAATGTAGGCGATTATGTGGTTTTATAACAGTACTGCCCTACGTTGTCCCATCTTGTTCTAAATTCACTGTAAACCATGGATTTGGAGGGTTTATCTATTTTTAATTACCATTCTTTTTAGAATATATGTTTGCCTGCTAAAGACAGCTGTCTGTAATATGGTACTGCTTTCACAAGGTCTGTTTACCAGACATTCTGGCCAACAAGCTCTCAGAATTAGTGAAGTAGATCTAGAAGTCCCATTGAGTAAAGCTGAAGCAAAATTCATAATAAGAACATACGCACAATCAGTATGGCAAGTATACTGGGATAATATTGAAACAGGCAGACATCTATATAATATACATAAACAAGTCGGGGCTGGGAGGAAGGAGAACAGAAATCGTAGAGAAGGAAGTATTATAACTCGGATGAGAATAGGTCACTGGACTCAACCATACTTTACATAAAATAGGGAAACACCCAACTGGGCAATGTATACACTGTAATCAACAAGAAACAATAGAACATGTATTACTCCACTGTAGTAAATATAATAAAGAACGACATGATCTTATTCAATTCCCAGTGATGGGTTGCAGCTGGAAGGGCATCCGCTGCGTAAAACATATGCTGGATAAGTTGGCGGTTCATTCCGCTGTGGCGACCCCAGATTAATAAAGGGACTAAGCCGAAAAGAAAATGAATGAATGATTGATCTTATTCAATCAGTAAAGAAGAGCAAACATCATGATTTCACATTGTCAGGTTTATTAAGGAATACATCTAGTAAGGTATATAATGATATAATTAAATTTGTTAAAGAAACCCAATTAGAGAAAAGAATATAGGGATAATATAATCTAAAGAATATACTGTTACATTCCTTTTTTTTTTTTTTTTTTCTTCAGTCATTATTCAATTAGTTCCATACTCCATTCCAGTCGGTGGCGGTAATGCACTTACAAGTTTGGTTGCCAACCGCCAGTAAAATCTTAAGAAGAAGAAGAAGAAGAAGAAGAAGAAGAAGAAGGGTCTGTTTACCCCATTTTAAAACGTCAACTCCCAAAAGCCCATTCGCCGGAAACGGAGGATGTATTTTCCGCCTCTTTTTGTCGGAAGCTCAGAAACGATCCTGCGGAAAGACCACTACAAGCTAGGTGAGAATGATTTATTAATATATATTTTTACAGACAGTAGAGAGAAAATTGTTAATTTTGGCTTTTGTAAAGTAAGGATGTATGCAAACGCTGTAACGTTGTTTTCCTTTAATAAAATTGGGGAAATCTCTTGAGAGAAAGCTAATGTTAGCACGTTAGCCTTCTTTATGACGGCGGGTTTGTGAGATGAATAAAACAATAGCCTTTTTTGTGTTAATAAACATTTGAGTACTCAAATTTGCAGTTTGGCCAGGTGCTCATGAGTGTCACTCAAACACAGCCAGTTATTCCTCATCTGGTTTGACCTTATCCCTTTAGTCAGATATCTAAACGTATGTTAGCTGGTCGTATTGCATTAGCATGAGGCTTTGACCACGTACTTGCTTTTTAATATGAAGCTATCAACCCCAGTCTTGTAATGGGAAGAAAAGCGATGTTTTTAAAACCTTCATTGTTTTGTTATGCAAATTTAAGGTTGTATATCATTTAATTTGCCTTATAGAGCGTATAATGACTTCAAAGAATGTCATGTCGTCATTTCCACCCCCCCAGTGAAATATATTTGTTGGAATTGTAAAGCTAGTTTTAATTATTTAACAATAGTTTTCAAATAGTCGGTCGCTTATATTGGGTCATTAATATGATCTCTAATATGGGTTTGGTCATTTGTTTCTTAAGTTATACGAGTTTCTGCACTCGAAACTCGTGCAAAGGGTGAGTTTCAAGGAGAGGAAGAGCACGATGTGGAACAGCTCAAGACATGGACCACGAGGAGGAATGCCCTTTCGGTAAGATAACTTATATTATTTACTCTAATAAGACAATAACTGCATCCGAAATCGTACGATTTTACTACTGTATAGCCAGGTAAACCAGTATGTAAAAGAACTATGTCTTAACTCGGTTGTCAGTATGACTACATGTACTTTTCAGTGATCTGTTTAATACCTTCTAGAAAGGCAAATGCCTAATTTCAGCAAATGTTAAGTTAAAACCATGAAAGAAAAGTTATAAGAAAAGACAGCATGAACCAAAAACATTGTCAAATCATTCCATGTAACTTCCGTGGTTCAGCTGTAATCATATATATATATATATATATATATATATATATATATATATATATATATATATATATAATTTAGTTTTATTTCTGATAAATTTCAAATAAAAATCTCTGCATGGTCAGCAATTGACCCTTCCCAAACCCCACCCCCACTTCTTTTTCTCCAACAAGTTTTGGCGCTCCCCTATCAATATGTGCACTCCCCATGGAAGTAGTGAATCATTTCTGTAAAAATGACATACTGATTTCAGTCCGAATCAGACATATAAGTCTGCAATATGCATACGAGTAACTTGAAATGAAACAAACAAAACAAAAAAAGATTGAAGCTACAGCCTACAACAAGGATAGTAATGGTAACTTTGGATCAGGAAGAGATTTGGACTAATACATTTATTTTATTGCAGTGGGGAACCTCATGGTGGTATGTTTGAAGGCAGAGATGGTCCAAGGCCTGATTTCAGAGGTCGAGATGGAATGAATATGGACAGACCACCCATGGACATGAGGCGGTTTGACTGCCCACCAGATATGAGAGGACGAGACATGGGACTCAATGATAGAGGAAGAGAGCCTTCCCGAGAATTTTTCAGGCCTGGAGATGAAATGGACATGCATTTTCGAAGGCGCTTTGAAATGGATCAGAGAAACAACCTCCAGAATTCCCCAGGTTTCTTGGGTTCATCAAGGCCACCAATGGATTTAGACGGCAGAGACATGCAAGGTGGTAATATGAGGGGTCCGGAGGAGGGATTTATGAAAATGAGGGAGAGATTTCAAGTGGATATGCCTGGCCTTCCCCCTGTAGATATCAGGAGGAGACTTGCCATGGTAGCTATGGGTGGAAATGGAGATTTTGGAGATATGAGAGACAGGGAAAGGTCACGCATGGGTGACATTGATGGATATAGTATGGACATGCCTCCCAGAGACAGACCAATGATGGATTTTAACAGGCGAGGTGTCACCCCACCACTCAATCCAAGAGAAATGTTTGAGTCCGATATGGATCTGAGAAACCGCGCGGGTTCCTCCACTAATTTTAGGGATCAGCCACCTCCAATGTTTCATGACAATGATGGCCTTCCCATGGATATAAGAGGAAGATCTGATATTCCTGGGGGTCGTGGCGGCTCAGATCCCATGATCAGAACCGACGAGATGACCCTCAGGGACAGAGAATTTCCAGAGCCAATGGACAGTCCCATGACCTTCCGGGGGAGAGAAAGTGAATCGCTTTCAGATGAATGGCGCAAGCATGGCATTAGAGACCGAGACTCTCTTCCACCAATTATGGGTAGAACGCCCCCAAGTTTTCCAAGAGACATGCAAGAGAAGTTCTTCCCTAACCGCAAAAAAGATGTAGACCTTGGAGAACGGTCTCAGTTTAAGGACAGAGACAGAGAGAGGCCATCTGGTTATCTGGGGAAAGAGAGCACAGACTTCAGTCGATCAGACAGAGAGCCCAAACACCAAAACTGGGAGAAAAATATTCCCGGTGATTTCCCAAGTAGAGAACCAACTCTGGGTACTCAGAAGCCCCCTCCTCTTCAAATGGACCCCCCTCTAAATGTTCAAGGTAGAGAAGGTGATAAACCCTGGCCAGTTGATCGAGAAGAAAAGCCTGACCGAACTGCACCAGCAGGAAGTAGACCTCCATATTTCCAAGACAAGAACTCGCCAAATCAAGAGCACCACTTCACAAATGATCGAGTGCCCTTTAAGGGATCCGGTGACAGGGCTTCAGATCAGGAACCACAGAGAGAAAGCTTAATGTCTGGGCCAAAGGAAATGCAAAATAACAGAGGTGAACGACATGATCAGGATTATAGGGACATCGATTACCGCACAGGCTCGGGGCGCAAGTACGACTACAATCTTGGGAATCTTCATGGACTTGAAAAAGATGTGAAGGAATCCAAACCAGTTCCAGCTGAAAGAGTGGATGACTCTGGTTCTCAGGTTGGATTTTGTCTTTTATTTTAGAAAGTCTTCTATGATATATTCTTCTATTCTAGCTAATAAATTATGACTTGCATTAAGTGTATAATACATTTTGTAAAGTGATTATTTTTTGTTTATTGCTTTTAATTTTCAGACTGTGTTTTGGGGGGGCGTTTTATTAAGATGGGATTTGAATTTGTATTGGTTAATATGATATGTTTCTTTTCACAGCTTACATGTTAATGGACTTGAATATAAAACTTAATGTGCATTCAAACGCTAATGTTACAGATCGTCTTGTGAATTATCTTGATATTTAAACTCTATTGTGAATTTTGAATCAAAGGACCAGGATTACAGGAGTGCAGGTGTCCAGGATAAAATCACAAACACTATTGCCATCTCTGGAATTCCTAAAAGTGCCACAATGCAACAGGTGAGTAAGATTTCATTAGGATTTTAATGCTTTTAGAAATATGATCCTTTAAAAACAACACATTCTAATTGATAGTCAAGGAGGGTTTTTGACCACACTTGCCTTATTTGATTTCTTTCATAGATTCTGGAAGCTTTTGCAGTTCGTGATGGTGTTCCCATGCAGGGCATGAAAATCAGAGACGTCGTACCAGGTGAGATTTTGTTTACCATAAACATTTGATGACCAATTCGCAACAACATTTCGCTATTCGCTCTCCGAATCTTCCGCTCACTGTCTCTTTTTACATCGACTGTACTTTCTGCATCCGAGATGCTTTTGCTTTCTAAAGAAAATGCTCATCAGTATTCCCAACATGCTACAGGATCTCTTGTTGTTCTCTTTCCCCATATTCTTGTGCGGGAGATTGAATTTTCCCAAAGCAGCTTCCATATTTAGAAGTTTGGAATTTCTAAACATTGTTCTCTTTATGAACATTCAAATATCAACCAGCACTACTTTGTGATGATGTGAAGTTGCTGCTAAATACTCCTCTCTGGATTCATCAGATAAAGGTTTCAGTGGTTCTAAATAAACTGTATCGGATAAGGCGATTTGCTTTTCAATGTTCTGGAAAACTTGGGAAATTTACAGGGTTTTAAAAGGTTTTTATTTTCATAAAATGTCTTGATTTCTTCTTCAGCTAGAAATTACACTTTTCAATTCCATCCCTACAAAAGTCATGGTGATTTTGATGATTTCATGATCATGATGATTTTTGGAGGATAATACATTTTACTGAAGCTTGCAGTGATATTAAGATGATAGCACGTTTAGACATGACATCCTTAATGTTGATGTTTTTTTCAGACTTAGTTTTTAAATTACTCACAATTTTTCAGATTATCCATATAGTTTACCCCTTTATTTTTTTATACTTTTCTTTATTTTTTTTATTTTACTTTTTTATTGTTCAAACTGTCGCAAGTTTAATGTCAAAAGTGGGTCGTCTTTTTTGTTTTTGCTATAATATGATTAAACTTAATTCAGTTAAATCAGTTTTAATTTAGACTCTGTATTACACTGGTTTTTGTTCTTATTATTCTGTATTTATTTGTTTTATAAATGTATATCTTGGCCACTGAGGTGAGGCTACTCTGATTCTTTGAGCGACCAATGAAAAAAAAAAAAAGCAACATTAACATCCTGTATGAATTCGCTTGTCTCATGAAACAACTGCTTTTATACTCTTGAAAATACTCTTTATTTACCTGCATTAACTAACGCAAACCCATCTGTATTTCAAATGCTGTTCCCAGGTTACAGCTTCGATACGGCCTATGTGGAGTTTTTAAACCTCGAGGATGCTGTCCACTTCATGGAGTCCAACCAGGTGGCCCATCCTCGTCCTTCTACAACGGCTGCTAACAAGAAGAAGGCTTGGGCTAGGGAGGGGGAGGTGGCTGGGTTCGGGGTGGGAATGGGGTAGATGGTACATGAGACTTTCAAGAAAGTCCTTTTTAAACATGACCAGTTAAAACACGCCACTTAGTTTGCAACATCAACTTTCAGATGTAACAAGTGAGCATAGTGTTAAAAAGTCCACTATTTATTGATGTCTGCCGTAGGCATATTAGCTGAATGATTGTTCACTGCCTTTACAAAAGAAAGTGTATTTTTTTGAGTAATTACTTGGCATGCTAAGTTTGGAATTGCATTTGCATTTATGCAACATTTTCTTCAACTTCAGACCATTGCTATTTTATTCTACTGTTTACAACAGTATAATACTTTATTTCTATCATAAAGTACCTTCTCGATGCCATGGTCTTCCAAACACTTTCTGCTTGCTTCCACTGGTACATTTATTAGTGGTACTGAAGCAATACTGACAATTCTTCTTTGGCCTTCTTTTTCACAATGCTGTGAATTATCATTGGATTTTCAAGATTTCTGTCTCAACTTCGTAGCTTTCTTTAGTAGAGTGTCATGTTTTGCTGACTTAAAAGAAAAGGGTTAGTTGCTGTTTTTCCCTTTTTACATTTCTGATGAACAAGTTGTTCTGTGGTTGTATGTAAAGATTTGTGCTGTTATGCATCAGTATAGTATTTGTGTTGTGGTAGCCCATCCATCATTCTTTATTCTTATGCAATTACAGAGTTCCAGATCAACTGTCTTTGGTTCTTCTTTGAGCCCAAAGTTTTTTACCGTCTTTCCCTGGATTGTGATTTCATCGTCTTAACTTTGGGTGTCTTATCTCTTCTGTCACAACAAACCCATTCTTTCCATTCCTGCTTACTCCAGCTTGACCGAGTTTATGTTTGGATATATGGATGTATAGAGAGATCCAAACCGAGGGTTGTTTGGAAAATCTAGACTACTTGAGTTTGTGCATTTCTAATGAAACGGACTATAATTGTAAGGGAAGAACAACTAGAATGTTGGTTTGAATTGTGCTATTGGCCGTTGTGCTGAAACCTGATTGCTCTGTTGGTTGTTTCTGTGTTTTTTCACCTGGTTTGTGAAATCTGCCCAATTATTTTTCATAAAACAATCTTGCTCAGGGTTGTTTTACTTGAAGCTACAAACCGTTTGTCTGCTGGCTGGCTAGCAAATCCCCCCCCCCCACAAAAAACTAGTGGTGATGTGTTAAAATCCAATTTTTACAAACAAATATCTGAGACTGTAGTTCAGCACAACGGTGGGTAAGATGTTATAAAACGCTGATTACATCACACTGTTAGGACTTTGCCTATATTCATCCAGCTGAGAATGATGAATGAATGTGCAGTTATTTGTGCAATGGATCTGCTTCTATTTGGGATTTTCACACTGCTTATCTCTGGGTTATCACATTTTGAAACCCCATTTCAGTTCTGGGTAAAGGTACCTTTTACACTTAACTAGTGCCGTACTATATCTTGGGTTATGAAACCCTACTCTAGTGCAAGGGTATCAATACCTTTGTGCTGTCAGCTTTGTCTTCTTGTGCTAAATATGCAGTGTGAAACTATGCAGCATTGCGTTGTTGCAGTTCGATGTTTAGCACCAGTGCTTTGGAAAGTTATGGATCATGGAAACAGCGTGTCGTGTAAACAAAAGATTAGCGTTTGAGTGGAAACATGTCAAACGGTGACAGAAAAGGTGTGAATCAGTTTTCTTTTTTATTATAGTTTTTAAATTCTGGAAACATGACAGTACAGACACCAATATATAAGAGGGGGATACCAGCTCAAGCTATTAAACGTTGTCAAATAAACAAGAAAGAATGTTAATCGGGGGTTTAGGATTCTAACAGTGCAAAACATCAGTGTATGAATACTGTGTAACAGCAAACAAGATTAACCAGGATTTAATTGACCTGTTATTTAAAACAATCCAGGGTTGTCTTTTCTAAGTGTGAAAAGTCCTAGTGTGTACTAGTGTGAAAAGTCCATTGCTAAGTACTTTTCATTTATATTTTCAGATTAGCATTGAAATTCAGGTGATAACTACATATCTAATCATAAGCGTTTACTACGCTTTTCACATTGGACAGACTTTCTCTATTAAAAGGGCAGATTGAAAAATACAAACTAATGAAGCTAATTAGTCCGATCAGACCTCTCTCTGTTTATGGCCTGAGATAAGCAAATAGGTCATTGTAAGTTGATTTTGTGTGTGTGAAGATGTCAGAGAATTGGCATTAAAAAAACTTTCTTCCTATTTTCTAGGGATCTGTTAAGGTTGGTGACAAGATTGCTCTGCTTAAATATGTCCAATCTGACAAAAATGTGAAAGAGCAGGTGAGTTTTGTTGAATGATAGAGCTTGATTTGTACTTAGCTCTACTGTGATTTGATTCCTGTTTGAAATTCATTACTGTAATAACTGCATTGTAATTTGAATTGCAGCTCCATGAACCATCCACTAAAGCTGCACCTGCTAGCGATGATGGTTTGTTACCAAATCCAGTCACTCCACTGAACAAAGAGGAGGAAACCGTTGTCAAGCCTGTACTGGACATTACTTCTCAAGGTGTGTGGCAGAGAAGCTCAAACTTGACTCCTGAAGCGTGGCAACAACAAGTGGACCAACAGCAACAACAGCAGGAGCTGGAGCAGCAACCCACAGAAGAATGGACCAATCAGAGAGCATCACGGCAAAACCTGCAATACTCTGATCCAGTCTTTAAAGAAAGCAAGAGTAAGTGATGTCAGCTGCGACTGAGGTTTTACCTAAGGAAAATGGTAGAAGATTGTACTAAAGTTTCATCTCTTATTTTAGCAATGATCATTAAGAACATTCTCCCTACCACCACTGTGGAGACCATTCTGAAAGCACTTGATCCATTTGCGTACCTGGATGAGCGCAATGTACGTTTGGTCAAAGGAAAATCCCCTGGATCCAAATGCTTCTGCTTTGTTGATATGGATTCACATGAGGTGAGTTATACATAATTATGATTATTATAAAAACAATATAATGTCTCAAAGTCCTGATAACACTGTCTTTTGTGTACAGCATGTGACACGATTGGTGGAGCTGCTCACAAAGCCTCGGCCTATAATGATTGATGGGGTCAGAGTTTATGCTGAGGTTGCCAAGCCTTTGAAAAATCAAAAGTAAGTCATATATTTTTTTTGAGATGCATGCCAGTCCTTAGTGAAACCATTTTATGCATTGTAAAAAAAAAACTAAAAAGAAATCTTGATGTGTATTGTGATTGTTGTTTGAGCTTTGAAGTATTTTAAGGCAACGCTTCTTTTCTCTGCAGCTATAGGAGGGACAATGATAAGGCAAACACTTCTCTTCTGGGTCTCCCTCCAGATGTGTTGAAGGTAGGCCGTTTTAATGGGTAGCATGATTTGTTACCAAATATTTGTTGATACAGGGAACTTGATTGTAGCATTTAAAAAATGCAGAGCCCATTGAATGAGACACTAAAAAATCCCAAAATTCAACAGTTGATCATTAGCATTTCCATATAGTGTATTTTCACACAGAACTGAATATTCAGTTACACGTGTGTTTGTTAATGGTCCTCTTTCTAAGAAGATCTTGTATAAATTTTTTCTAGCAACAACCGTACCAGCAGCCACAGCAGCAGTTTTATCCCCAGCCTGCTCTTACAGCTGTGGGTGTTGCATCTGTGCAAGGTAAATATTCTTAAGATTGAGATGGTATTGAAATTGATTGTAGAATAAGATATTCATGTCTGTGATTTGTGGGATTTCCTATAGGTGACCCAATGGGGGCCGATGCAACCTTGTCATCAGCGGCGGTGCCAAGTTCAAGCCTAACGCAGGTGATTTTCTTGTTATGTTAGCACAAAGGGACATTTTTGAGATGGGGTCTCTAATTTAAGTCAGGGAGAAAAAGTTAATTTTTTAAGGGTAACTAAGACTCTGGCTATTCACAGGGTGTGATGTATTCAAAGAAATCGGGCGTAGCGCAAACAGCCCAGACCTCTGAGAAACAGGCTCCAGCATTATCTGATGCTGCTGTACCTGGAGCTGCAGAGTCTATTGACGGCTACAACTATGGTATGCCACTGTTCTGTTTAAACATTAACAGTATTTGCAGATAGTTTTTAAATGTATTCTGGTCAGGAATGCCATTGGTTTGAACAAGTAATGGTGGTTTTTGGTATTTTGTTGTGAAACCATATTTTCTGTGTAATGATAAACTGATACTTGGTAATACATAATATTATTATTTTTTTAATAATGCGTCTTATCATAGTGTGATTTATATTATGACTCAACACATCGAGCTGGATGGTGATTTTTTTTGTGATATAAATTGAGCCATACGGGCCGTTTATCAGCTCAGACAAACAGTGCTGTCAGATCCAGTGAGAAGTGCTTGATTATACTAATATTCTCAACAACACACACAATAAATCAGGAGAAACACTGGGCTACCTGTTTGCCTTAATTTGAAATTACAAGTGCTTTTAAAATGGCTTGACACTGTAACGTGCAAGATTTTTTAAATCGAATTCAAAATGATGTGGTCTATCATAGATACTGGTACCAGTAATAGCACTGGTAAGACAGTGTTTTGTAATACATATATGTATGTATGTATGTATGTATGTATGAATGATAGACAACTAGTCTGATAATAATACTTGTAACTGTAGGATCTGAAGCTCCAGATTTGTCAGCCTTCCTTTATGATGCTACATCTGGCTTTTACTATGACCCTCAGACTACACTTTACTATGATCCAAACTCAAGGGTAAGCATATATATTATCATTTGGATAAAAGCGTCTGGTAAATAAATATAGATACTAAATTAATCTTTAATTCTCATGAATGTGTGATGTAAATGAAATGCCATATTAAATGGTTTAATTTTTGGTTGTGCAGTATTTCTATGATGCTCAGAACCAGCAGTACCTGTATTGGGACAGTTCCTCAAAGACCTATATCCCAGTCCAGAGCTCTTCCACTGATGGTCAGGATGTACCGGACGTTCCGGCCCCTGAAGTTCCTGCTCCTGTGGCAGCTATTGCTGAGGTTATAGCCGTTCCCATTAAAGAGGAGGAAGCCAAGGCGGTTTCAGAGGCTTTGCCAGAGGTGCGGGTGGAAGAGGAGCCTGGCCAACGTGGAGAAAAGAGAGAGAAGGAAAAAGAGGAAAAGCCCAGAAGTTTAGCAGCTTTTAAGGTCTTAACAGCACTTCATTGTACCACATGTTCAGTGGCTGATTTGAAATTATGAAAGTAATGTATTAGATCTGTGTGGTAATTTTGGATGTGGTCGTCAGATAATGAAAGACATGGAGCGATGGGCGAAAATCCAGAACAGTAAGAAAGAAAGTGTCAGAGCACCTTCACCTCTCCTCAAGTCTGGAGATGACCACAGACCTTCAAAGGCAGCTGATGCAGCCTTTGCCATCTTTGAACGGAAGGTAAGATCACCCTTTTCCAATTTGCTTTCCTTCAACCCTCTCTCCTGTCCATTAATGTTGTGGTCGCCATGGTATGATTTTTGGCCGAAAAACTTATTTTAAATTTTGAGTAAGGAATTTAGGCCTTAAACCTGAAGCAATCCAGTACCAGGCCAGTTTGTCGGCACTAAATCTAAGGAATATGACAGACTGAAAAAGTGCTTTTAAATTTAGTGCAAAGAAAATTATATACTAATGTGATTTCTAAAAGCATCAAACATAACAGATGACATAAGTCTTGATAAATTGTTGAAAAGATCTCAAACTGAATACAATCTGGATTTTTCAGTTAGAGATTAAATTAAGGTTTTTTTTTTTTATAAAAATCTTAGTCGTAGTAATTCTTAGTCTTAATAATTCTTTTGCAGAATGTTTTGGTATATAACTTTGTGAAAAAAAAAAAAAAAGTTCACACAGATCAAAATTCTATAAATACTCAAAGAACAAATCACAAGCTTCAGAAGATTCATACAGGCTATATTGATCCAGTATTAGATTTTCAGTCATGATTGTTTGTGTCGTATGTAATCAAAATGCTGTAACAGTTGATATTTTTATTAGTGTTCAGTGTTATGGGTTTCTTGCCCCATAATTTATTCAGCTGAACGGCATTTGTAATCTCTAACTTTTGTCCAATGCCCTTGTAGCATCCTTGACTTTGGAATTGTTTGTAAAATAATACCGGACAAAATACGTCATGCTTTAAAATTGAATAGATGGAAAATTTACGGCTAAGACCACGGTTATATGACAACCGTGTTGACAACTTTGTCTTAAAGTTCCATTTCAAACTGACTAAACAAATAAAAATGCTTCATTATGCATGACGCCATTGTTATATTACTGAATGACCAAAAGGCGCAAAGTTTTTGTTTTAGTTGAAAAGGGTGTTTTGCAAGTCTAGCCGACACATCAGTAATTGATCAATAACAGCCTTCTAGACTTTACCTTCAATCTTTCTTCTAAACATGATTATTCCTCACTGTTTCCCTCATTCATATAGACGGGCACAGATGAACTATTCAAGAAGCCTCTTGCTCCTCCAAAGCAAAAAGATGAAAAAGCATCAAAGGTGAGAGTTTACAGCCTTACTATAAAAAACACATTAACATCAAATCAGTCTCAGTTTTCCCTAAGCTAAAAGGGCACACGCATCACCTTGACCCTGACATAGGGTTATCTGATAACCCACACTATAGCAGATTTACAGTGTGTGTCAGTGTAGATCAAAGCTGAACTCCCTCTCTGCTCTGTGTGATGGCAGCGGCCCATGGGCTCTCTGGGAATGTTGGCGGCCGATTATGGTGCGGGCAGTGACGAAGAGGAAGAAGAGAAACATGAGAAGCAGGAAGCTGCAAGACCCTCGAAGAGCCAGCCGCAGGCGGACGAGAAGGAGGACAGGCTGACAGACTGGAAGAAGATGGCCTGTCTTCTGTGCAGGAGGCAGTTCCCTAATAAAGACGCTCTGATCCGCCACCAGCAGCTGTCAGACCTCCATAAGGTAGCAAATCTCTAGTTATATCTCAAATGACACACCATGCATTTTTATACTATACACTTTCAACTCAAATACTACATGGTTGAGTGAATATGTCGTCTCAAACTACTTTTTTACTAATCAGAAATTCAAATTGTTTCCAACACGACATTTAGCAGTTGCTATATTAGTGAAATAAATCTTCAAACTATCATATCATACCTGTAATAAGTGCAACTGCTTTCAACATCAGGAGGCAGTGAAATCATCTCCATTGGAGAATTTTGTTTGCACAATCCAAAATAATACAATCCATCCTCAGCGCCTGATAGCCCCTCCACTTCTATTACATGAGCAAAGCTGCAATTGTTGAGTGCTTCAATATTCCACCCTTCTTTTTATTGGTTGAATAAGTCATCCGGCTATTTAAAATGTGCTTATTCTCTTTAGAGTTTTCAGTGTGAATGCACTACTTGCACTATTTATACTACAAAATGGCATAGAATAGTGTACAAGCATGCATTTTGGGATGCACCTTACATCTTAAACTTATGTGGTCTGTGAGGTCTTCCAAATCAATTTTTGGAATGTGTATATACATTTTTAATGTAAATTCATATTTCACCTGTATATAAGAGGAAGATGAAAATTGGTAAATTTAATTTTTAAGTGATTATTTATACTCTTCACTAGGTTTTACCCATGTGTCAGCATTTATTTAAAAATGAATAAATAAGATGTATGAACCTATATGTATATTTAAAACAAAAAAAGCAGTATTGTCTATTTGTTTCTTCTTTTTAAACTTATTGATTTTTGTTTTCTTTAGCAAAATATGGAGATTCACCTAAAAATCAAACGGTCAAAGAAAGAACTTGAGGCTCTAGAAAACCAAGAAAAAGAGGTATCTTTTATTATTTTATGCATATCTGAATCCTTGGTCTGTTTTTTCTTTTAATAGAATGTTAAACCAATCATTGCTTCAGTTAAATATGTTGTTTGATTAGATGCATAATGCCCACTTGTTTTTTTTTTTTACTTTTGAATAATTTTATTTTATTGTTGTTGTTGTTGTTTATTATTATTATTATTATTATTATTATTATTATAGATGAAATGATTCACACTCAATTTGAACCGTTTTTTTTAGATGAAAACTAAAGGGCCAGACAGCTCACCTGAAGCAAAAAGAAGAAAGCCACAAAATACATGGGCCGGCAGCTCAAGGTTTTTGATTTTCAGAATTTTAATACATTAAATTTCACTTTGTCATTAATATGCAAACCCTCAGACCTAAATTGCGACATCTTGCAGGGACAGTTTTAAAGGCAGCGAGAGACCAGGTTTGGGTTTAGAGACTACAGAGGTGAGTGTCTGTTCAGCTACAGGATGTTTAGAATACAGCGTTTAATGGTCAGTTTCACATTTTCTACCTTTTTTTTTTATTTTTTTTTTCTCTCTTACAAAAGCGGAAGAAAAAAGAACCTGTCGTCTGGAATCATGCCACATACAAGCAGGCAGTTCGGAAGGCCATGTTTGCAAGATTCAATGAGTTGGACTGAGTGACATGAATGAAGAAAAAGAATTTGTGTATAAATATACACACACACACACACACACATATATATACACACACAGCACAACAGTGTGGTGTGGTCTGTCGGCAGCTCATTCCAGGCTTTACTCTGAACTGATACAAAATTCCTGGAGAAGCTTATTGACTAACCCTGCATTTCGTGGATATGGTGAAGCGTGCCTGTATAAAAGGAATTTATTCTTTCCTAGCAGCCAAATGTTACTTTCATGTTTAATCATCCTTTGTAGCTCTATTCTTCAGGGCTTTTTAAATCTTATCTCATTTGATAATGCCGTATCATGTTTTTTCCTCTTTTTTTTTTTTTTTTCTTTTTTTTTTTATGTAGTAAATGTATGTAAAGTTCATTTGTAAATCGAAATGTTTTGAGTTCAGGAGGTTAAATATTACTGTAATGAGTTAATAAATTGTCTCAACATGACTGTAACCACACATCAAAAGATTGTTATTTTAATCTTATACTATAAACTGGTGTATTTTATTTTTTATTGCTTCTAAATGAGCCTGTTTTGTACATTCCCCTCCAGGTGGCAGTACATAACTGCTGTCAACATTGCTTATTTAATGTCACATTAAGCCGCACCTCAGAGATGTGTAATGCTGAAAGAATGAATCTGCACATGCAGTCAAGAATTTTGTCGATACTTCATTAAGCTTTGCCCCTTGGCTTTATTTTCCATATTCTTGTGTTTTTTTTAATAGCGAAGTCTCTCAGGTTAAATATCAAAGTGATTTATTGACAATACACAGTGCTTTACTTCAATACGTTAACAGGCAGGGGTTACATTTCACTCTGTATATGAGAGTTTACATAATACAGTCTTAAAACTAAACTTTATAGTGCTTTGTTACAAAATGCTGGAATGTAGTTTTAGAGCCAATAAACTGCAGGATTGTTCTCATTTTAAGCACATAACTTCCTTCCTAAATGTAAATTCACCCCAATAGTAAAATCTCCATCTATTGGCTTTAACGCAAGTCTTATAAAAAAGTATATGTTTTAATTTAAAGAACAGATGTAATTTCTGTAAAATCTAGTCACACAAACAATAAACCAACATTTTATAGTATTAAAAAGGTGATCGGTGAAGGATGCTTGCTTGACACCCAAGAGCCAATTAGATTCATTCTTTTGACACGTGGCAAGTTTGAACTTCCTTCAAACAGGTAAGGCTGAGCTTCTGTTTATTTTCGCTGATTAATGTTTATAAGGGAAAAGAAGCTAAAATCTTATCTTGAATCATGACACGTCTTCAAAGGATTTAGTTTAACCTCGTTTCATGTGGATTTTTAAAATATTTACTATTTGAAGGGATTTGACTAAACTCTGTCATTTGACGCTTAAAAAATCTTTGGTGCGACATGAGGGTGAGTAAATTATGAAGTAATTTCCTTTTAACGTGCACCATAAGTTTGGATGCGGTCCTGTTGAATTCAGCAGCAGGTAATAAATATCAGCAGAACCTGCAATAAAGGTCCCGTAGCTTGACATTCAGTGAGCGCTTGATCCTTTTCTTTGACAACAAATAGTCTCCGTCCGTCAGTTTGAGCTTGCTGAAGGAGAGGAACGCGGACTCTCACACTGTTTGTTTTGGTCAATCATGCTTGGATGATTGATCAGGCGTAAAACCATCGAGACAAAAAAAAAAAAAAAAAAGAGAGTTTTTCCTCTTACACTTCCTCAAATAGCCCATTTTTCAGTCGCAGATAAAAGCTGGTAATACTTGTGTGAGGATAATATATAGACACAGCAGAGCTCTCGCTAAACAGCACATTTTAGTACTCTGTTCTTTATCAGACTCCTCTTTGATGTGTAAATGGATGTTGCCTGTAGTCATGGTATAACGTAGAGCATGTCAAAGGTCGGCTTGCTTTCCTTCCTCCTCATGGTTGTTGTCATCTGTAATTGCTTTTTAATTAGTCATTCTTTAAAAAGAGAGCTTGCAAATGTGCGCTTCAGCCAACTTCTTTTAAAGGAGAGGACCTTTGTCATGTTGGATCCTCTCAGAGTTGTTCCCATACATACTTCTCTGCCTGTTTGTGTGTCTATGGTTTAAAGAAGTCCAGAAACCGTGTCCCAGGGTGAGACTTTATCCTTTAAATCACGGTGTGGAATTTTTACAGCTAAAATAGGAAAATTATAATTTAATAACAAATCATTTTAGCATGGTTTTGAAGTGCAGCTCGTTCAGCGTTCGACCTTATAATTTCTTAACTTCTTTTCAGAAAAGAAATTTCAATATATATATAGTAATTGATTTAAAAGCAGAATGCTTTTATTAATATTCGCGTCAATAACAGCTAATAATGTACAATTCCAATTTTTTATTTTATTTTTTTTTACAAAATTCCTTGTAATACACAACTTTGATTGGGTTACACATTTGAAAAAGCAATATATCACATTGCTTATTTAATATTAGATATCGATTCAAATATCCCAATTTGAAATCAAATTTAATTTTGATTTAATATGACTTGATTCAATTTACTGTATATTTAATACAAGTTATTCAAATGTGCCACGTCCCATATGAGCAAAATATTGTATTCATTTATAGTAAATACTATAGTGTTTTTGAACTATACTATAGTAAAGTGTATTATACTGTACATATTATAGTATTTTTTTATTGGTCAACCAATGCTACAACATTCTCTGTTAACTAGTAAAATGATAAACTGTAATAAATACTGTAGTATACTTTAATTTTGACTACAGTACATGCTGTGGTGTATTGTAGAAAACGTACACTATGTATGTTTATGTTACTATAGGTGTTATATTACCATATCAACAATAGAATTGAGTTCTTTACTACAGTATTCTAAAACTATACTATATTACTATAGTATTTTTTTTTTCATGTAGGACACCTGTATATTAAACTTAATATATAAATATACATGTAAATATAAATGAGTACTTGAATGTGTAATTCTTTTCCTTTTAGCATTATTTGGCGTGGAAAAAGATACACTGTCATCATAATGTCCTTCATAAACTCAACATTGTTCCTTATAAATATTTTAAGCCAATATAATTGGGACTGAATTTCTTTTTGAAATATTTCCCAAATGATGTTTAACAGAGCACGGCATTTTTCACAGTATTTCCTATAAATTTTTTCCTTTTGGAGAAATTCTTATTTGTTATATATAGGCTAGAATAAAAGCAGTTCAAATTTTTTTAAACCATTTTAAGGTCAATATTATTAGCCCTCTTAAGCATTTATTTATTTATTTATTTTTCTACAGAACAAACAATCATTATTGATTTGCCTAATTACCCTAACTTGCCTAGTTAAGTCTTTAAATTGTACTTTAAGCTGAATACTAGTATCTTGAAAAATATCTAGTAAAATATGATGTACTGTCATCATGGCAAAGGTAAAAGAAGTCAGTTATTAGAAATTAGTTATTAAAATTATTATGTTTAGAAATGTTGAAAAAAATCTTCTTTCCATTAAACAGAAATTGGGGGAAAAAGAAAAAAAGGGGGCTAATAATTCTGACTTCAACTATATACTGTAACTGCATTTGGGACTGTGTTGCCATTTTAAATGACAAAACATATATTCGTTTTTAATTTTCCACCTGGAATCCTTTTATTTTTTTCCTCGTCTCACACTTGGACCCTGCTGATTGTCAACCGAATATGTTCCAAATGTTTGGACGGCCATCTTTCAGCAGCATTGAACAATAATGCACAGTGTTTGACCTTTCCTCTTTGTTTTTTGGACGGTCTGCAATGGCTTAAGGGACTTCCAGTCCTACCAGATTTTCCGCTCATACAAGAAACGATTCTCCTCTGTATCTCTGCTCTTGCAGTCCTTAGTATTTTTGTAATCCATCACTGTGTTCTCGCTTGTCTTCTTGCACCTTAGTGGGCCAGATGTCAGCAACACAACGCTCATTACTGCAGAGCACATCAAATTACCTTTGGCCTTCAGATGAGTCCAGACCATTAGAGTAGAGATACAGAGGGGCCACTGAGGATGAATGTGGGGTTCTGGGGTTTTGTACTCTCAGCACGTGCGGCTCGGGTCCTCTGAGGCAGCAGGATGGACTGTGGAAAGCGTGCGGGGGGTCTCATTATCTTCATCCAAAGCTGCTTCTTGCACATCGAGCTGGAGCTGCATGTGGTCTCTGACCAGCCTTGAGATGCTCCTCAAAAAATAAAATACACAACACAGTCCGAGTGTGGCAATAAAAGAGGAAGCAATTATTTTAGCACTTTAATTAAAGCTGTAATTCACTCTGTTTAGAATTATGATTTAATTTGTGCATAAGATGGTTGTTTTGGGATGTTGGTACAACACTATTGCGCTTTTTATTTCTGTGTTGCTGTGCCAATTGAACGGTTTCTTGAGAGGATAGTTCACCCAGATTTTCTCACTATTTACTGACCCTTAAGTTGTTCCAGATCTTTATGACTTGATTTTCTGTGTTGAACACAAAATATATTCTGAAAAATTCATAGTAAGAATTTTTCAAAATACAAAAACATTTCATTCTTTAGAATATCTCTTTTCTGTTCAACAGTAGACAGAAACTTGTTGGAACAAGTGGGGGATGAGTAAATGGATTAATTATCCCTTAAACTGTATTACAATATCATTTGTTGATTGCTTTCGCATTGAAGACCCAATAAAGATAACTGTAAAAATAAGACTTGGGACGCATGATGATTTTATGATTCTAAAGATTTTGTAACAGACATAATTACAGTTTCAGGCAATTTGTAACATTTTAATCCTCTGAATCCTCTGTCTGTACAGTAGATGATTTCAGCCAGACTGTGAGTCTAAAGGCACAATATCTCAGTGAAACTTGTGTGATCAAAGGTGACTTTGGAGAAGGCATGCATTGTGTTTTAAAGCAAAAAATAAAACTCATACTGTTGCAATAAAGTCAATCAGACTGTATCATTTGTTGTACAATTTAATTCAGCCTCACAAGGAAACATAACTATTTTACATATTGTGAGAAAAGTGGCCAATTCATACGAATTTCTAAGGCTTAATTTGTAAAAAAAAAAAATAATAATTTAAAAAGAGATGATACCCAATCCCCACCCCTAACCCTAGCTCTCATTGGGGGATGGGGGAGTAAAATGTACGAATTAGCCACTAAATCAAAAAGTTATGAACTGCTAATTGTATTTGTTGATATGCCATGTTTCAGCTTTAAAAGCATGCCATAAATGTGATATTTGGTTAATGAATTTTGGCTCTTGCCGGTATCAGGTCTGAGGCGTCTTTGATATTTGGGATCTGGGAGACTGATTCAATCAGGAGCAGTAAAATATTATAATGACAGCACACAATTGAGGATTTCTTTGGACAAAAAGTAAATTATGACATGTCGCAAATCAGACCACTTCCATTGTTGGGTTGTGCAAATTAAGCTTAAAGAGATTGTAGAGCAAAAAAAAAAAAAAAAAAAAAAAAAAAAAATATATATATATATATATATCATTTAATTAAATATGTTATTATATTTATATAATATGTTATATTAAACAATGTTTACTATAAATAGGTTTTTTTTTTTTTACTAAGAGTTGAGCAGAGTAACATAAACTGAACAAGAATGCAGTTTGCTATGGGAGAGTACTATATGATATACAATTTTAGAGGACATAAATATGAATTTGACTGTTGAGTCAATATCTTTAAAGAAGTCTAAAACATGTCATAGCTTATGAGCACCAGATTCATTCGACCATTTTTTCCATTTCCTAACCAGCAGCTCAAGCACCGAATGAAACAAAGAAAACCCCACAAAAAAATCGACTTAATAAGTAGCCTACTGTGCAAATGTTTACATTCGCTTGTGATTTCCAGGGCGACCGCAGGTTTATTTTGCTGAAAACGATCCCAGCACAGTGTGCAATCATAATTATATCAGCGCGATCTAACTCCATTAAACCATCAGAAGCTTTAATGTTGAAAATGTTAACTTGCAATAATTTCCACCAGAAGAAATAGTGTAAAGTTACCAAAAACAAACCTCGGTCTGTTATAAGTGTCCAAGAATGCACATTTGAAATACAATTGAATTTGAGTTCCTGGACTTTAATTTAAAGTTCTACATTTGGATTAGGACTTCTTTACCACTGTGTTGCCGTTGGCCTGAATGTCATTTATCCTAGGATGTAGGCCTACTAACAGTAACCTCAAAAACAATATATAACTTGCATGCACGGTAGTCACTTGGAAAAACTGACAAGCATTTTTCTTGCTGTAAGTATAATTTCTTGCATTGAAGAATGGATATTGGCATGTCAGAGAGGTTTTAGACATGTATCTGTCTACATTTGGAAAATTGAAAGATGTCCAGTTGAACAAATCCTTATCTTTCAGTCGGCTCTAAATGAGAGCAATGTAGACCTGTATCTGCAACATTTCACAACCCTTTTTTTTCCTGACCTTTGATCTAAAAGAAGCTTGTAATTTAAATCCTTTCACGAAACCATTTGCTTGAACAGTTGGAAGACCTTCAGATACAGAGGACTTAATCATCTTCTCTGTTTTTGATGAAGAAATGAATCAAGATTTTTGGCCAACTGGCAAACAGTTTTTCGCCTCTGCTGCATTACTTACAAGCATATTTATTGTCTTTTTCCAGTTGTCATCAGCTGGCTTTATTGCAGCCATCAAGAAGACTTGTAATAAATTCTGACTCCTTCATAAATCTGAATATTTGCAGTTATTGCCCTCTTTGTTCTCGCGGTCCATTTACCGCAACCGTCAACTTCATTTAGGCATAAATACAGCAACTTTGCATTTACCGTGTATGTAGAACTGCTTATTTGGAATATCCTAATACATTTTTTACCTCATATGTTTGTGAATCTCGTTTCTGAGTGGATTAATGATACGCTTCGACTCCATTCGTCACTGTCAGACAAGGTGTAAACGAGACGGTTATGGTTCAGTAATTTGTTTGCTAAATGATACCGCGATGAGCAAATCATTTTTACCATTGACATGTCTGTCCTTTTCCTAACCGCACGCCGCCTTTATTTCCACATCCATTCTCAGGTCCTTTGTCATAAAGACAGCCAGTGTCGGTATTCACATTTGTCTCAGTGTCGTCCCACAGTTCAAGACTTCTAAATGCTAACAAACCTAAGTAACTTTCTTTGTGCGCTCTGGCTGTTAACATCAGCCTTTCAGCAAGTGAAGCATGTCTTTAACCTTGTTTAGCCTTTTGGAATCAAGTGTAATCTTCTCTGACAGGAGATTAATGGCACCATCCCTCTAGTTTTTACAGGGAGGAGCGAGAGGCAAAAAATGAAGGGGAGGAAAGGAGAGAATGAAGGTCTGCAGTCTGTCATCGTGTCATATGGGGATGAGTTTGGGTGAAAGGGCTCTGCGAAAACATTATGAGAGACGTATGGATTTTGTGCTGTTTTGTTCTCCCCCTTCTATCTGTTTGCTCATGGTAATCTGTCATTCTGTCATTTACCGCGGGTAGAGATGTCTGTCCTGCTGGCCTACAGAGACATATTGGGGAAACGAAAGCTTACTTCGTTGGACGTTTAATTTATGTTCTGGTCCATTTGCCTCATCATGTCTGCAGAAAATAATGCTCTCATCGTGTCGATTAATTTCCTTTCATTTATTTGTTTCTCAAGCATTAGCTAAACACTGAACAAATTTCGGTAATGGTGAGGGAAAATTTAATAGACAAATTTTTACAATCTGCTGTGGTTTATGGGAAGCCACACGTTTCCTTTGCTAAAAGTGATCTTTTGTCAAGTTGTAAAACATCTTAAATCAGTCTCGACTGGTTTGCTGATTTTCCAGTCTGGTCTTTTTTATAAATTTGTAAAGAGTTTTGATAAAGCTGCTCAATATTCAATATGAAACACCATATTTAAAAAAAATAAAATAAATTGAAATAGTGTCAAATTATTTTCGGGAAAAGAAAGCATCCCTACAACTTCAGAAATTAAACAGTCATGTTTATATGGAGCCAGATCAGTCTCAATAATAAATTCAAAACACAATTCATAAACGTGCAAATCATATTCATAAATCCAATACACTATTCATAAATCTCCAAATCCAATTCATAAATTCAACACAATTCATAATTGTGCAAATCCAATTTGTAAATCCAAAACACAATTCATAAATCTCCAAAATCCAATTTATAAATTCAACACACAATTCATGAATTCACAAGTAAAAAAGCAAAAAATATTTCCCCAATGCTCACACAAATGCATCTTACCTAAATACATTTCAAATGTTTACGCAAATATGTATATCAAATTCTTGAATTGACTTTGGTCACGCATTTATATATTTATGCATTTTTGAAATTACGAATTGGATTTGTGCATTTCTGAACTGTTTTATATTTCTGAATTGTTTTTTGTAAACGTGAATTGTGCTGTGCGCGTATGAATTTTATTTGGTAAATGCATTATTATTGAGACTGATCTGGCTCCATATGTTTACTGTTGCATAGAAAAAACCTGACATTTTAACATTGTAAACAAACAAATTCAGAAGGGAAACCTTACAAAATCAAGAGAGTAATAGTTTGTATCAATATAGTTTTGGCATTAGAATGGCATTAGAAGCAGATGTTGAACTTGAAAAATAATAAGCATTTAATTTTACTGTCCTGAACCTCCCTGCAAGGCTTGGCGCTTCACTTCTGATATACCTAGGCTCCAAAATGACTGCTTGCAGCTATATTTATGAATATTTTCTGTTTGCCAACAACATAAATGAGGTTAGCAAGATGGGTATTTTGGGTGAAGAAGCCTCTCAATGGCATCTTTTGAACTTAATCTCTTTCAAGAATAGCTATTAACTTGCAATTGCTGAAAATATTTTTTCACTTATATGAAAATATAAGAATTTATATATATATATATATATATATATATATATATATTATTATTCATTTTGTCTATACTTTTTGGTGGTGCCTAAAAATCCCTCTTTTCATGGACATCAAAAATGAATAAATAAAAAATTATACATTTTAAAATTCAGCAAAAAAAAAATATTATAATAAAAATATTATCTTTTTAAGTTTAACTTTAACATATTTGGCAGTGCTAAACATAATTCTTTATCTAAAGATGCTAAAATTAGTGATACTTTATTTTAGTGTAATGGATAACAATGTGGGGTAACAGAGAATGTGTATTACACTGAATGACAAAACATCTATAATAATAAAGCCAAGATTAGTTTTTATCACAGTTTCTTCATACATCTGAAATGAGTTGTTTGCCATTTCACTGAAAGGCAGTTGCTTTTACATCTGACACCATGAAAAGGTCAAATTATTAAATAATTATTAAATATCACTTTACTGTAGCACCACAAGTTGCTTTTTATGATATCAAATTATATAATTTTTTAATATGATTTTAAAATGGCTTTTTGATTTTGTAACACTGAATGGCTTCTAAGTTTAGAACATGAATTCAACAAAGTTATTAGAAACATAAAAAAGTACAAAAAATACAATTGCATGTTATGCATATAAAATTTTGTAAATTTAATTTGATGCGGACACTGAAATAGGACATCTCACAAAAATAGGATGTGTAACAGGATGACCCTTTGATAGTTGAACCAGTTGGGAGATTTCCCAAAGCAGATTTTTGAAAGAATACTTTTGTTACACTTTTGACAATACACTTTTCTTTTTTTTTTAGTCATGAAATGATGCAGGAATTGATTTCACACTTTCACATGTGCATTAAAGGGCAGCACGGTGGCTCAGTGGTTAGCAATGTCACCTCACAGCAAGATGGTCGCTGGTTCGAGTCCCGGCTGGGCCAGTTGACATTTCTGTGTAAAGTTTGCATGTTCTCCCTGTGTTGGCATGGGTTTCCTCCGGGTCCTCTGGTTTCCCCCACAATCCAAAGACATGTGCTATAGGGGAATTGGATGAATTCAATTGGTCGTAGTGTATGAGTGTGTGTGTAAATGGGTTTATGGGTGTTTCCCAGTACTGGGTTGTGGCTGAAAGGGCATCCGCTGCGTAAAACATAAGCTGGAATAGATGGCGGTTCATTCCGCTGTGGTGACCCCTAATAAATAAGAGACTAAGTTGAAGGAAAATAAATGAATGAATGTGCATTAAACACATTACGGCATGTACAAACCCTATTTTTCCTTTCTGCAAATGAACTTTCATGTAATGTGCTCTGGGTTGGATCTACTGTAATGTTGCATAGATTTGTTCTTGGCTTTGTCCATGTTGGCACTGATGTACAATTCAGCAAGCTCCTAGCTACCGCATAGCAACATGTTAACAAAACAAGCAGAACACCTTAACTGGACAGAAAAATCCTGGCATCACAGAGTTTTGCATTGCTCAAAGTTTTTCAGGAAATGTTAAAACATCAAGAAAAGCTGTTAGATGGAAACCTTCCCATAATAAGTACTGGTTTGTATATGTTCTGGACTCTGTGGGAGGAAAGAGGTGGTAATGCCCTGGAGGTTAAGCCCAGATGGTAGCATTTCTTCCACAGCCCCAAACAGCTGCTCAATCGTTTTGTAATTCGGCGGTGTGACGACTGACTAATGGCAAAGGCCCATCAGTGTGTGTGTGTGTGCGCACGTAAATGTGTGTATGTGAGACTGAATGATGGCTGGGACTTTGGGGGGCCCCCACTGTTGCGTTTAAAGGTAATACCTAACCACACCGGGCCCCTAAATGTGCAGCAAATCAAGGTAGTGTTGAAAAGGCTTTACAACACTCGCCCCCTACACTAAAGCAACGTCCCGTAATTAGCTTCAGACCATTGCCTAAACTTTACATATCAGAAATCAGACCACGGCTTGCTTGAACATAGACTGCTTAAACATTCGGTCCCTTGTGGTCAGTTTTAAAGGAAATGTGCTACATTGCCTTAACATACTGAAGTATCATGGATATCTGGTTCTGTGAGGATCAGGGAGGTTAAAGGAATTAAACGATGTATAACTCAATGCGGTCTCATTCGACAGGATTTACAGTGTGACATGATGTTGATTACAACGGAAATTAATTTTCATTTGTCTAACCTTTCCAAAAGCAAAAATCGAGGAACGTTAACAGGGATTTTTTTTGAGGTTTTTAAAAGCAGAAAAAAAAATTATGTAGACTCTTAGATTAGATTTTTTTCAACCCAGATTTTTCAACCATTTCAGACAACCCAATGGTTATGCTTTTCTACATTTTACCCAGATTTGGGTTAAAATAACCTGACATTTTTTAGACTGTATACTTGCATATTGCTTTATTTTGGGGAATTATTATTATTATTTGCAATAAATATTGAACAATCACCATTAATAAGTTTGCCTTTCAGACACCACATAATTCAGAATAATCATTGAAACATTGAAATGTCACGTCATTCAGCATAATAAACCATCGTAACTTGGCTTAACATATAGTTATGTATTTCTTACTTATATGTATTAATATACCACTAATATATGTGATCATACTACATTTATTATAATATTTTAACTTCCTTACAATTTTTTTTTTACTTTCCTTGCTTCTTTCTGACATCATTGGGTAAAACCTATAGTTTGCAGGATAGTTGTATAACCAGCAACTTCTTAAATAAAATGTAGCATATTTATGTTTCTTTATTAGGATTTAAATGCTACAATATAGTTTCTTAGCGAAAGGAAATGTGTTTTTTATAAAAAGGCAACATACCTTTACCAAGACTGGACGCGACACCGGGTGGAGTCTCCGCTGGATCCTAAAGGCGAGAATGACGGCCGAATATCTCAAATATGTCTATCATTCCCCCCGAAAAAATGTAGAGATGAACACAGAAAGTAGATAAAGTGTTTTTATCTGTTTAATATAGATCGGTTACGAAGCGTTTGTATCATCATTAAGAGTGCTGGTGAAACGGATATAAAAATCACTATAAAGATAACAGAAATATTATTGCATTGGAGCTTAAATAAACTTTATAACGCAAAACAACATTACGCACGCATATTAATACAGCTGTTCTGTGTCAGTTAAATCAGTTGACTGTTGAAATTCTAATTTTTAACCCAACTAGTTCTTAAATAAATAACCCAATAAAGGTTAAAAATAACCCAACAAAGCACCAAATATTTTAAATCAACCATTGGGTTAAATCAATAACTCAACGTTTTTTAGAGTGTAAAGTATACAGGTTTAAAATGACAATTAGGCTAATTCGTATTTTTAGCAATTCTTAAATAGCCTTTTTTTTAATGCTTGGAACTCTATTTTGTCTTTGACCCATTGGATGATTTCTTCTGTTTAAATGCAAATTATTTAAGATATTTTCATACACTCAAAAAATGACATTTGCTGTTTGTTCAAACTACTTATTTAAATTGAGCTGAAACAAAACAATTCTTGAGTTTTTGGGAGGGGACAACTTAATTGTTTTATGTTCAATCCACTTAAATCTGTAAAAATTAATAAGTTAACTCAATTACTTCACATTGTCCCAATACAAATCGATTGTGTGGAACCCAGGATTTTTTTACAGTCTATTTTTATATTAGTATACACTGTAAAAAAAAAAAATTGGGTTAATAGTTTTTACTCATTTAAGTGGATTGAACATAAAACAATTAAGTTGACCTAAAAAAAACCTCCAGAATTGTGTCGTTTCAGCTGCAAACACCATTTTTGAGTGTATTTTCTTGTGGCTCTACTTTTGAAGCACAGAGTATTTTAAACATAGTCTTGTAAGTCTAAGTGTTTCACCGTAGCCAAGATTTTAAATTTATTTCTTTATTTTAAAAAGAAAGTGCAAATCTAAAAGATTTTCTGGATTAACATTGTCACACGTGCTGTTGATTAAACTTGTTGAATATAGGGGGCCGTGTGAGTATTTTATCAGAAATGGAATCTGTTGTACTGGCAAAAGTGCTTTTGTGAAGTTCAGTTTTAGTTTTTCTAAGATTTGACATTTAACATTAAACAAAAATGTATATTATTACTCCATGCATGTAGGAAAATGGTTTTAGCTTATATTGTGTTTTTAGTATTGTGAGCATTGTGTTTTATTTCTTTACCGCATTGAATATTTTTCTGCTGGTGTGAACATGATAGTTATTCTAACCTTTCAAACAGAACGCCTCAAGCTGGAACATTATTTTCCTTTCTCTCAGTCCACATATGTTTTGAGAAAACCTTCCCTTTTCTAGAAATGAATAGCAAATGATCGCCGTTAATAGGTTTGCCTTCAAAACAGTTCTTTGGCATGAATAAGAATATGAGGGCTCTTGTGAATTTGAGAGATAACAGTTTTGCTTTATTGTACAATATTATTTTATTGGCTTTGAGAGGACTTATTATGGATATTTAGGTGCATTATAAACACACCGAATAAGCACTTTAAACCTCATACATATTATTAAATAATATATCAGTTAAGCTTATGATATTAAAAGCCAATATGTCGTATTAAAATAATCTTCTGTATCTTAAAATTCCTAACATTTAAAATTTAGTATTTAAATAAGTGTCTTAAAATTGAATATTTGTATCCAAACATTTACAAAATGTCTGTACTCTCTTTAATTTAACATTAAAATTAATCAATGAATGAATGAAAAAAATGAATAAGTAAATAAAGTTAAATAAATAACTAAAATGTTGGCAGATTTTCCCCAAAGTTGTATTCATAGAGGTCAAATGTTCAGAGCATTATTTTTTTTACACGTTAACATCAGTGAAACTTCTTCAACCTCCTGCATTTTCAAGTTTTACTTTCATCTGTGAACAAATATGTTAGTATTTCTTAAATGTCTCAGAAGGTGCAATGAATTACAGCCCTGGGCAAAAGTTTGCAATATTGAATGGGATTAAAGGTTCAAATGTCAGCTTTCTTTATGTTCACTGACATTGAAAGAGTTCAGCAGCCTCCCAGTCTCTTCAATGTTCTTTTAAGGTAGAAAAGTGTGTTCGATTGCTTAAATTAAATCACTAGTTAAAAAAATTAAGTATCATAAATGGTTTACTTAGCCTGATTTCACAAGGAAACGTAACTATTTTACGTTTTGTCGGTTTACCGGCTAATTCGGACAAATTCCTTATACGAGTTCAATTGTATGAAAATGTATAGTTTTTAAAGGGAGGCAAGGCACAATACCCTGCCCCTAAACCTAACCCTCATTGGGAGACAAGCAAATAAAATGTACAAGTGAGATCGTACAATTTCATACAAATTAGCCACTAAATCTAAAAGTTACAAGTTGTACTGTACATACATTTGGGAAAATAAGTATTGAACACGTCATGTTTTTTCCTGAGAATAATGTTTCTAAAGGAGCTGTTCACATGGAATTGAACCAGATTTTGGTAAAAGCCCAAATAATATAAGCATAAAAATAAAACAAAACAAAACAAAAGAATTAACAATGGAGTGACACAAGGAGAAAGTACTGAACTACTGAATTGTATTTAATACTTTACATACAAGGCTTTTTTGGTGACGGCAGCTTGAAGACGCCTCTCATATGAAGAATGAAGTCACATGCATTGCTCAGGTCTGATTTTATTCACAGACTTTAACAGAGTGTAAAAATATTGACCGTTCTGTGGGTCTCGTCTTTCAAGTCTGAGCTTTATTTAGTATTTTCTATTGGATTCAAGTCAGGTGAATGGATGGGCCATTCTACAGCTTGATTTTCTTTCTCTAAAAGCATTAGAGAGTTTCTTTTGCTGTGTTTTGGATCATTATGTAGATGTTGGCCTGAAGCAGCTAATATTCATTTACAATGACAAAGGGCAGAGAGTTGCTGAAGAACTACTGAGAGATTTCAGCGGATGTCTGGGCTTTCACTGCCTTTCTACACCTCCCTCCCACCAGCACGTTTAGAAATATGATTTCTGAAAAAAATGGTGACGTGTTAAATACCCCATTGTATATAAACAAAAAGGCAATTTAAAGCATATGATAGTGCTTTAAATTCTGTAACATAAACGTGGTGGTCGACAGGCTATGCAAGGTGCCATGTAATGTACAAATAAATTAATAATTGGCGATTGCCACATACTGCTGCGAGATCTAAAGTTAAAGCCTATTTACTGTCTCAAAGTACACGCATGTTCTCTCATCTCACATTTCTTATGTTCTTAATTGTTGTCATAGTGAGAGGCCGTTAAAAGCCTATTATAGCATCTCAGCTTCTCTCGTGGGGTGGAAAGGCCAGCTTGCAATTTTAGCATAAGAATGCAGACCCTTATGCATGCCATTAGAGCGGTGTACAGTAACCATTACCCTCCATTTCAGATGACAGCATTGAAAGACCCCTATAGAGACCACCGTGTTTACCGTCATTAGACTTCATAGCCACACTTGCTTTTATATTTATAAAATACTGCACAGCCTGAGGGCTAAACATTCAAACTATTCTAGGATGGAGTTTCCCGTGTAAGCGATCTAGATGCACAAGGACGCTTTTCTTGGTAGGAGATAATTTGTTATTTTGGTCATCTTATATCTTAATAGCGCTTGATTCCTTTGCTTTACGGTGCTGGTGGACTCTCTTATCCCTGCAGGATCTGTTTGTACTTTTTCTTAATGGACTCCGCTCTCAAATGCATTTAACAGGCAGTCAGTCCATTGTTTATGTAAAGTTTGGTGTCAGGTTGCGCTTTGAGATGTATTGTGGGTCCACCTTGGCTGAAAGCAAAGCATATACACTCCATATGCTCTCCGGTTTGGAAGAAAAATGTGGTATAACGCTGAGATGTCTTGCTAAATTTGCAGGAGTCTCTCTTTGCTGCCATAGAAAGGAATTCAACGGTTGCCACTCATGCATTAGGTCAATGTCCCAGAGTTCAAAAGAGGTCAATGGGATCTCTTGGTCATGAGAGAAGAGACTATGGGGTGTCTTTTTGGGAAACACACATTTCATTCAAGCAAGTGCCTGTGGCAACATCTTTGCAAAAAAAAAAAAATTATAATAGGTTTGCTTTTTAAATGTTTTGGATTTTGCAATTCCGTTCACATGTCAACCTTGCCATGGAAAAAAAGGTTTTTACTGAAATAGCTAAACACTTTCTAAGTTGTTTGGGTAGTCTTGGATGTTACAGTACTGTAAAAATACTAAAATGTCTCTGGCATCCTTTTCACATGATCTGATTTGCCAAATTCACACAAGTGTCAATTTCATATATTTTACATCCGCAATGGACATTTGTCACATAGATAACAAAGCTTTTCCCTCATAAATCCAAATAAAATAAAATGAATACTTTTGTTCTACAGAGAGACAACTCTTATGCTTTTGATTAGTATTATCTCTTTTGGGTTGTGCAGTTTAATTCACAAAATTTCTACAAAGTGTGTTGTATACTGTAAACTTGCATGCGACCAAAAAGTATGTTTATTTCCCTCATTTAAAATATAACAAATTGAAATTTTCTGATCACCTAACTCTGGTTAGTTGTTTTGGAAATATAATCAGATGTTTCAGTGTACTGTTAGCATATACATTCTCTGTGAATTTATGTTTTTACTGCAAAAGTCACATCCATAACGCTGGAACTGCTGAGTAGAGTTAAAAATATCCAGTGAGTGGCGCTAAAGAGTGTCTTCAATTTTTTTTGAAAAACTGATGAACGTGGCACTAAAGCTGTTTCCATCAACCTTTTTAATACAAATTATGGGATATCATATTATATTAAAAAGTGTTGGATGGAAATGCTAAGTAGCGCAAAAATGTGGTTTAAAAACATATGCGCTCAGCTAAAAGGAACCTGGAGAAGAAAGGAACTCCTTCTAACATGTGTAATCATTTTGTTTGCTGGAAAGAAACAGGTAGCTGGTTCCTTTGTAGTTTATACAAGACTTTTGATCTATTTTCAACTCTAGTAAACCAGGGTTTTTGGTTATCATATTCTTTTCATGTACCGTATCTTTCACGTCATCCATCTACAGTTTATCTCGGCTGTTACTATGCAAAAAAACTGGCAGTTTTTTAAGAAGAATCACACTATTAATCATTGTAAATGAGGCATGATAACAGCAATTAAAACCACGCGAAGCAACGCCCTTGCTAAGACTTTCTTTAAGCTTGGTACATACTTTTTGTAATCTCTGCCAACTTTGGGAAAAGCCTTACTGAAAGGACATATTGTAAACCACAAGACAGACATAAGACTTTTAATTGGACCGAATTATTTCACCTGAAAGGAATTGCGCAGGATGACTGCAAAAATAACAGCCCCTGGGCTTTGAGGAAGAATAGAGAACTTTTTTCTTTACAACTGGAAACTGGTGCTGCCTTTCTTTTGTACACAAAAGGCTAATTTGCAAAGAATGAAAGCAATGGTGAATTGTTTTTCTGTGTATTTCCGGTGTACTGTTGCTATAGCAACAATATAAGCAATGGCGAACCAATGATGAATTCATTTCTCTTTTCAAATTTGGAACAGATGAATAGATAGGTGAGATCTACGTTCGAACATATGACAGTGTAATCTTCCTGCAGCGGTGTTCATAATTCATCCATGAGTCTCGCTCCCATCTCATCTCATTAGGTAAACAACCAAATGAATGACACTTCTCGCATTATGACCTGTTAGAGTTTTGTGTAATGACAGGCAACCTTGACGAACAGTAAATATCTCATTTCCTCTCTCCTAATTATGTTTGATGAGTGTTTGTACCCGAAAGGTCAAACAGCCCAAATAGAAGCGAGTCTTAATTATTTGTAATTTATTGGAGAGTCGTATAATTGATGTTGGAGATCAGTTTGTTCTCAGTTTAAAAGTGTAAAAGTGACTTACAGATGTCGAGTCGTGCTGAGCTTGTGCATAAAGCATTTCATTTGTCTCATTGCAGATTTGTTGTTGAGAGGGTCATGCACTGAAAGCACATTCTTATAAATGTGTTATATGCTTACCCATAACTGTTACAAAGGATAGGTATTTAAAAAAGAGAGAAATTTAATATTGATGGTTTTCCAGGGTACTGTTCTTATCTTTGCTATTATGGTTGCAGCATCCAGAAAAAGCACAAATAAGTAACACTCTGATGAAAAGAAAATTCTTTTTACATTTTTTGCTTGAATTAACCCATGGCATGAAGGTGAGTAAACTGATAGCAATTTATATGTTTTATTTTCAGGTGAACAATCCCTTCAGTTTTGAATCTCAGGCTTTGTTGCCTGTTGTTGCCTGTTGTTTTCCATCTAAGATTCCGTACAAGATTTACTTTTTTAAAATTCTTGCTAAATTATATTATATTGATTAAAATTTAGCCTAATGAATGTCAGTGTTCTCTGTTAAGTCAACTGCAGTCGTTGCAACATTTAAGACACCATTTAAGCTCTATTCTTCACTGCGTGTGTTTAGTGAAAACCGACAGTACTGTTTTAATGCCAAACAGACAGTTTGCACTGGTGCAAGCTGTTAATAAATCTGGTCCTTCATACAATACATTTTTAACATTCGTCTTGTTTTATTGAAAAACCAATATAAAGACAGCAAATGAAAAAAAAATTGTTAAAGATATGTCTTTTGTTCTTAGCATGTTGCATATAGGCCTGTCACAATAATCAATATATTGACTTATTGCACAACACATGGACATGACCTCAATCATTTTTTGTGGTGGAATATATATCTCCTATACATAAAAAAACAATTCTAGCAACAATTATGCTGGTTGTGCAACATCTCTATCTCTACTGGAGGTGTCAGTGTCAGTATAGTTAAGAAAACACTATAGTATTTACTATAAATTACTATAGTATATTTTCATGAGGGTGCCTGACAACTAAAAATAGATCTGGTAGCAGATATCGCATTCGATTTCACATTCTGATTCCAATGCCTAATTATTAAATTGTCAAAATGACTATAATTAAATATTCTTAAGAATAAAATATTATGTGTTCTTTGGAAGAGTGTACTATTATATTGTCATTGTGGCATTATATAACAAGTGGGATAAAATGGTCTTAAAAGGACAATAATATCGTTTATCGCAATATATTTAGTAAAATATATCGTACAACAAAAAAATATATATCGTGACAGGTCTAGTTGCATACAATAAGATAAATTGTAAGGCCCTATAAATAGTTAAGATATATGTTGAATCTTTTAACTAAAATACCAATTTTAGTTCACTTAAACCAATATACAGTATGTTAACTAGGTACACTCTAAGAAATGTTGGGTTGTTTAAACCCAAATTGGGAAAAATATGGAGAAACCTAAACACTGAGTTAAATTTGGTCCTATAAATAAAAATGTAAAAAATTAACCCAGCAGTTGGTTTAGTCTGTATCACACACAGAATTGGCTTGAAATAACCCAGCATTGTTCAGAGTGTTGAACTGGGTCAACATGATGACCTGAACTCTTACCTCCCCCTTGTGTCAGTTTCAGAATCTGCTGACTTGTAAATAAATAATTTGAGTTCAGTATAATAAATGTTTAATGCAACTATCGTTCATTTTAGCAATTTTGTGCACATCTCATTTGCCATCTTTATGTATTTATCTTCATGAGTGCATTATACTTACTAGTGACAAGCCTGTTCTTCAGGTGGCTTCTGTTACGAACAACCCAGCGTTCACAATCTCTCAATGGAGCTTTCACACGTTTGAATGCCTCTGATTGGGTGGTTTATCTGATTGAATCACCAAGTGGTGCTGACCACACCTGGACCTGTGCCAATATACAGGAGACAATAAATCAGACGAGGTCAAACGCTCTCCGTTCATCTGTGTGGTGGGTGTGTGTGTGTGTGTGTGTTCTAGACTGTGGGAATGGGAGTGTGTGTGTCATCAGTGTGATGGATCAGGGAGGGGAGGTGTCATTGGGGTCGAAAGAGGGTAATGACCCCACTTTTCCTGCTCAGGCTCTGACCTCCCAGTGAGTGCTGGAAACCTGAACTGGGCATTGTCGTCAAACAGTGAGAGTAAGTGGCCTCTGGAGGCCAGCCTGACTGACTGCCACACGTTTGACTTTCACACTGGAGATCTGTTCTCAGTGTCAAGTATGGTGCCTCTGGTCCGACATGTAATTGATGCTGTGGTATTAAAAGTGGCTTTAGGGTTAAAATTCACACCGTATTGCATGTCAGCTCCACAAACTACTTGCATTGACCTTTCCATCAGATCAGTCCCACACACTGTCCTGGGCTATATGTCACTTTCTGACTGCAGCAGTACAGTGAATCGACATGTTAAATCGACCACAGCAATATTTTTATAATGTGAATGTCACATATCAATGATTTGTAATAGGCCTGTAGGAATGTTCAAATCATTATGCTGGCAGGTGGCAACAGTTGGCTTTAGCTGCATCTTAATTCAAAGGCATTGAATGGCCATTTACTATATGTAACAGCATGATGAAGATCGTCTCAAATGGATCCTTCATTTCACAGGCAATAAGGGATTCAACTGATGAATCCTTTCCCACCCAAAATATCCCAGGATTCATTGCATGCTGGTGACAACAGTGTTTAATTTTTTTCAGAAAGAATGCCTTATTACCTGAACTGCAGGCACTGCTGTTTATCTTACAAAGTGTTAAAAAGCAAGCTGTAATTTATTTCAATGCAATTTTTATAGTTTTTACTCTTAATTTGTTCATAACTTGACCATAATTAGAAAGGTTATGTAACCTGTTATGTTTTTGGACTGATTAGTTTAATGGTGCTTTATGAAAATTCCATTAAAATATTTTCTGCTGCTTATTAACATAAATTTTTTCTAGGTTAGACTATCCCATTTACTGTAATAACCTTCATAGACTTCTGAGGAAACACTTCCAAAGTTTACATTCTTCAGTTGTCTTCACATTCTGAATTGTTCATTTGAATCATTCCCTCAATGTTCTATTATGAAGGGCTCATCCCTATACCTAGGACCAGACATATCTGCAGACATTTTTTGACATTTCTGCTGAGAATTTAGTATAAAATCTGTGGATTGTTGTGGAATGATTTTGGGAGTATCATAACTTAATATATGAAAAAAAAATATTACCTTTTTAACTTTTATTTAATGTTTACAATGCAAATCCAATTAGATACACTTAATTGGTAAACAAAGCAAGTCTCTCATTTAATATATCTATAAAAAGACAGAAAATATTACTCTACTAACTGTATTGTAAATAAATATAAACATTTTCATATTCGTCAATAATATTCATTCATTCATTTTCTTTCATTAGTCCCTTACTTATCAGGGGTCGCCACAGCGGAATGAACCGTTGTCAATAATATTACTGAAATTAATTTAAAAACTGAATAAATATAAATTTACACACATTTACAGAAGTAAATAAATAGACTCAATGATAGGCTGGAAATCTGCGTGTGCAGATTCCGTGTGGGCCTACAGTACCCTTATCACCTTAAGGTAGAGCTTCAAGGGGAAGTTTTTATCGGACCAAAAAAAAGAAATGTTAAATTTTTTTATTACAAATTATTTATTTTTGCACATATTGCACACAATAACTCATGAAGTAAAAAGTGTCCATTACTTGTAGATTTTTTTTGTGCAGAAAGTTTGTACATGGCCAGGTTTGAGCACTTTGGTTTGGAAAAAACTTGGCGACCAGTGGTGGATTTATCCTGTTTCTGAAGCAGTGTGTCTTTTGGGGTGAATCATTGAATTACTCACTCAATCGATTAGAAGCACCTATTTAATGAAACAAGTGATTCAGTGAGTCACTGAATCATTCACTCAATTCAGCAACAATACATTACTACTGAACATTTCCTGGTGACTTTGTGTAGAACTATTTCTGAAACAAAAATAGACAAATATTGTTAAGGCTGTGTCTAAAATGTAAGTTAATAACTTCTTGTTTATTGAACAGTTCCATACAACAACATGCAATGGCAGAGCTAAGATAAACAAAAATAGCTATCCAAATTGTGTCTGAAATGTCAGTTACTAATAACATCTTGTTTACGGAAATGTCCTGTGGACCTTTAATTATAGGATAAAAAAATAATTGCTTGCTTGTATGCCACCCTTCTTCCTACTATACACTGACTTTTCCTTGACATTTGGGAACTAGTTGCTAGTGCTATGACAACGAAAACCAAATAAACGGTCAGCTATTTGCAGAAAACAGAAGCTCAGTTTGTGATGATGGGGATGGAAGTATCCTGTATCAGGTTTGCTGCGTGGATTGTTAGCGGATCGGATAAACCTTCCCTAATGTCGACCCACTTGTTCATGGATAATTATCCGCAGTTCTCTGAGCTTGATGGATTGATTTGGTTGTTGGGATTTTGTTACACAAGCGTTTCTCACCTACTGTTTCTCTGAGCACAGGTTGCGAGACTGTCCAGCTGCCCTGGTATAAATCTCTCCACAGAAATCTGATCTGGCATTAGCAGGGGCAGCACAAAGCTGTCTGCCGGTGCATGCAGGCATCTACATTTCTAGACATCGCAGACATCTTCATCATGAAATCCATGCTTTCAGCAGGTGCTGTTTTGTCATATCCAACATTGCATTGCAAGATTTAAAATATGAATGGATTACTAGTTTCATAAAATTATTTTTTTAAATATTGAATAATTCATTATTCTAATAGGCATTTCTATTAGTAGTAGTGTTTTTCTGATTATTAGTAGTAGTTGTAGTATCATCATCATTATTATAAAATACATTTGCACTGCAGGGAAAATAAGTATTGAACGTTATTTCCTGGGAATAATATTTCTAAAGGGGCTGTTGACATGGAATTGAACCAGATTTTGGTAAAAACCTAAACAATACAAGCATTAAAAAAAAAAAATCTAAAAACAATCTGAAAAATGAGTTATGTGTAATGAAATGACACAAGGAGAAAGTACTGAACTACTGAAATGGATTTAATACTTTATGTAAAATACTTGATGTTTTTTAGTGACGGCAGCTTAAAGACGCTTCTCATTTTGAGAATGAAGTAAAATGAATTGCTCAGGTGTGAGTTTTTCACAGACTTTAACAGAGTGTAAAAATCTTGATGGTTCTGTGCGTCTCATCTATCAAATCTGATCTTTAATTTGTATTTTATATTGTATTCAAATCAGGTAATTGGCCAGGCCATTCTACAGCTTGATTTTCTTTCTCTGAAAGCATTTGAGTTTCCTTGGCTGTGTTTTGGATCATTGTCTTTCTGAAATGTCCACCCTGGTTTCATCTTCATCATCCTGATAATGTAGATGTTGGATTGAAGCAGATAATATTCATTTACAATGACGAAGGGCAGAGGGTTGCTTAAAAACTATTGAGAAATTTTAGCTGCTGTCTGGGCTTTCACTGCCTTTCTGCACCTCCCTTTCTTCATGTGTTCAATACTTTTTCCCTGCGTCATTTCATTTTATTATGCATAACTTAATTTGTAAACTAATTAGATTTGTTTTCTTTGCACATATGGATTTCCTTGGTTGTTACCAACATCTGGGGAAAATTTCAAGTCAACGGCACCTTTAGAAATATGTTTTCTGAGAAAAATAGTGACGTGTTCGATACTTATTTTCCCCGCTATATATAGATAGACAGACAGACAGACAGACAGACATGTTTTTTCAGTATGTATGGTCTGACAGCGCAATATTTTTTGGATCGTCCTTTTATTATTTTCGGCAAATAAATGCTCTAAATGATAATATTCTTCATTACGTTTTTGAAATGTTTTTTTATTTCAGTAGTTTATAAAATAAACAAAATGAGCTTTTTTGTCAAATCATATCTATTCAATACTAACAATAATATTATAACGCTTAATAATGCTTACAAAAATATTATGTAATGCTATATACACAGAGACACAAACAAACACACACACGCACACACACACACACACACACACACGCAGTATGTATGCTTTTTGTTGTAATGCTATATTTTTCACACATCCCAAAAAAATACAAATTATTAATGTGCCCCTTTTGAATATGAATCTTATCAGCTGTAATCTGCATGAATAAGTGTGTTCTGACATGGGCGCCACAAATTGCTCTGCACTTCACAGCAATTTATGTGTCAACTGTCATTGTTTCACATGAATGCCATTGAGGGTACTAATTACCGTTATCATCCTTCATGATGCTGGAATGCGCTTGAATTCATTCCCTTTGTTTCTGAAAAGAGTGATGTAGGTTACAGGCAGGGTCTGTACTGTCATCGGGATACTTGTTTGATAGCCGACTTCGGTATGTAAATATTATAAAGTATCAGAATAGTGTCCTTTTACACTGTGGTAAGTGGGACTCAAAATGGGACTCAAATCTTGAACAGAACATCTAGTACCAAATTCATTTAAGCTTATATGTAGACATTGGACAGCAGAGAAAAAAGTACAGTACACAGTATAGGGTTTCTTCATACGGTATATGGAATCTCGCCAAGCACAACATTAATCCAGACCATCGCGAGGTGAGACGTTAAATATTCACACACTCCTGCACCTCTGTTTTTGTTCTGCTCTTTGTTCATTCAGTATGTGCATGAGTGTGACAGCTACTTCAAAGGGAATTATACATTTGCTGCTTCATTTTGGCCAAATAAAAGGATACGTTTTGTTAACTTATATAGTTATAAAGCATGTTTTATTTGAGAAACCTATATATTGTTCCAAAACAACTTTAAAGATGGAGTCTGCCAGCGAAGCATAACTACATTAGATGTTAGGGGAAGAGGCACATATTTCAATAAATGTACACAAATGTTGACTGCATAATTTTAAGAGGGCAAAACACTGTCAAATTAAGGTTTTTCAGATGGTTTGGCAGAGGCAATTAATTAAATTTGAGGCCGTGGAGATTTTGGATGATAATGACATAATAGCATCAACCAGATGCTGGAGATTTGTTGACTTCTCATCCATGGTGCAAATCTCCAGTTCCTCCACCTGTCCAAGGTGCTCTGTTTGATATCTGGAAATCTGTGGAGGCCATCTGAAGTTGGGCTTAGGGTGTCAGTTAGCACTGTCACCTCACAGCAAGAAGGTCGCTGGTTCGAGTCCTAGCTGGGTGCTCCCGGTGCTGCGGTTTCACCCTACAGTCCAAAAGCATGTGGTATAGGTAAATTGGATGAACTAAATTGGCCGTAGTGTATGAGTATGTGTGAGTGTATTGTGGCAACCCCTGGTAAATAAGGGACTAAGCCGAAGGAAAATGAATGAATGAATGAATAAAGATGGGCTTGCTATGGTCATAAAGAGATGGACATTGGAGAAGGATTGCAACAATACACTGGTAAACTGTTCTCAGTTGGTATTAAGGGACCCAAAGTGTGCCAAGAAAATATCCCCTACACCATTACACCACCAGCAGCCTAGAGTGTGAATGTAGTGATCCATGCTTTTCATTTCATTGTTTATGTCAAATTCTGACCTTACCATTAGAATACTGAAGCTGAAAGCAATACTCATTAGACCAGATAACTTTCTTCCAGTCATCTATTGTCCAATTTTGGTGAGCCGTTTTGAACATGGCTGCGCCAGGGAGATATTGCGCATATCTGTGCAATATATCATACCTTGCCACACTGGCCTAGAAAATAACAACTTTTCATTTTCTGTCAGTCCTAGTATACAAAGTAACTACAAAAGAGTCAAGCTTGAAGTAGATTAATTATTGAAACTTTCTAAATCAATATCATTTTTTTAAAAACCTTTTTGAACGAGATGCTAATGGTCTAATCCTATTCAATGATTTATGCTAAGCTAAGCTAAAAGTGTTCCTTCTAGACCCGGAGATCAGCTGAATGGATTAAAAATGTCAAAACTCAACTTTTTAACTCTAAATGACTTGTAAAACGAGTTTCCGAAAGAGTGGATTGTTCCTTTAACTTGCGCACCAAGTATTTTTTGGATTATTTAATATATAGACAATAATATTTAAATATAATATATTATTATTTTTGTAAAACTCACTTTTTATTTCAAATATTAAGAAAGTCATTTTGTTAAACAAGGGATAATGTTTTGGGAAGAAAAATGAATCACCTATTAAATAGAATCTGTCAGTTGATGTTTAATGCACCCCTTGTTGTCTGGCTTGTGTTTGGCATGTGAATTAGTGTCCAAGCATGCTAATGTATTAAAAAGAAAAAGTATAATTATGGTCACAGTCGTCTTAGACAATCCAATGGCAGACAGACATTGCTGTTCAATAAATATCCTTATCCTCCTCTTGTGTAAGAACAGTAGAGCTTGCTGTCATCCCTGCCAGACAGTTTCTTCTTTTTTTTCCCTGTGACAGACAGTTGGAAGTGATTGCGTTTTGCATTAATGCCTCATTACTCACAGGTGTGTGTATGCGCATTGTGTGTGTGTGTGTGTGCGCGCAGAAGCTCTGTCTGTCTGTCCGTCTGTTGGCGGCTCATTAGTGTTCTCATTGACAGATGCGATAGGGCTTTTAATGTATTCCACCCACTCTGTCACCACCCAAGGTCAACTACTGGGCAGTACAAGACTCCGAGACTTGACAGAAGGCTGTAACAAACACACACAGACAAACACACAAAAAAACCTGCTCTCGGTGTCCGCGTGTGGAGCCTAGTTTCCTTTGAAAAACATTGAAATGATAGGGAATGTTCACAAGGGTTTGTGAAGCTAAATTGATTTTAAATATCCATTTGTTCTAAAATGAATGTTGACACTGATCTGACTAAGTACTATGGCCTCTTGAACTGCTGCTTCTTGTTAGGCCATCAAGATCCAGGAGCTTATATTAGCACACTTTCGTACATCAGAATAGTTGTTGTTTGTTACACATTGGAGGCAGCAAAGGACATGGTTGTAATTAATATAATTCATTTAAGCATAATTGGTCTGTTGAGGGTAACTGACTGCAACTACACTCATTTCTTAGATAATTGAGAAAACCCAGACTATCGGGTGAAACAGGCAAAACTCCTTTGAATTAGTTTTTATGACCTGTATTTTTAAAAAGATAATGTTGTATGTACAGTACAGGTACAACATATACAGTCAGTCAATTAATATTAATTTATTATTCAATATTAGTTTATTTGATAATGAGTTGAATTAACCTGTTGTCCATTTAAATCATATTATATTGCATTACAGTACATTTGGGTTAAGTGCTTGCAATTAAATGGAATAATTAATCACACATTTAAAATTGTATCTACCTTGCATCGGATTACAAGAAGCTCTTCTTTTGATTACATCAGGGTTTTTTTAGCCCATTATTGAGTTTATTTATTTCCTTATGTAAATGTGTAAATATATATGTATTCATTGTTTATAATAATTTCAGTAATTGAATAATATCCACATTTTTATATGATTTATGTATAATACAGTTTTGTAAAGTAAAATTTTCTGTCTTTTAGTAGATATTTTATAGACCATTTTGAGGGATGCAAACAAAAACAATGGTCCCAACGTATTTCCTGTTTTACATTTTTAATTTCTATATCTTCAGAGAATCCAAAAAGAGCCACAT
>CAIGQV010019356.1:10612201-10622362 GCA_903798115.1 Danio jaintianensis | reverse complement strand
AATATAAATCACCTATTAAGTATTCAAGCATGTGGTGCTGTGATGAACAGCCACTAATACAATCTGAGTATATATTTATAAAGCACTCTAAAAGTTAAAATAATTATCAATATTGTGCATATTGATTATCACAACATATTGCATTATTAAATATCGCTATATGTCTACCTCTACGGGAAGCCCCCATTAAAAATAATAATAATAATTTGCACATGATCTTAGTAAGCAACTTGACAAAACAGTCGTTATTTTTTTGTACTGCAAAAAGCATGCACAGAAGACAAGCTAATCCAGCACAAAATATTTCATAAAATGTCACCAAAATGTTGTATTTAAACTTCATAATCAAATAGAAAATGTGGGGGGAAAAAATGCAAAAAAGGCAATTTTTTGAGAAAAAGAACCCCCCCTTCACTAGGCTGGGTACGGGCCTGATCTGTATAAATAAAAAAAATTAAGGGCAAAAGAGTAATCCTAACAATTACAAAACTTAATGTGGATACAGTGTGAACTCATTGTCTGTTATCAAAACTGATACCGCCTGTCAAATCATTCTAACAGAACTATCCGTGACATCTTTCTTTTAAGGATTGTCCTGGTCATTATTGCCTCCCAAAAAAGAAATGATGAAAAAAGGCCATGTTGAAAGTGCATGTGGAATACAGATGTCTTTGTGTGAAAGGCTGTCACGATGGGACTCTTGTTATGTCTGTGCAATTTGTAGCCTGAGGCAGAAACAGAAAAGTCATTGCTGGTTTTTCTGCTGTGTGAAGCACAGGCTCTATGAAGACTGTTCGCTGAAATGAGGTCTGATGCTGAGGGAATCGTCTGACTGAGGTCTTCATTAATGCAATGCATTGTTTGCCATCTTTAGATATTAGCTTTTGGGTTGCAGGAGACAGAGCGATTAATTGCACTCAATTATGTCATGGATAAAGAGGCTGACCTAAAGCAAATTAGATAAACATCTCTGATCTCTTTTTTTCAACTTTTGACCTTTGTTGACATTTAGTTTTGACCATTACAGTTTTTCTCAGTCGCTTTGGCAGAATCGGGTGAATCTTGACTTTTTCTAATGAAGGTACATCTGAAAGGAGATTGTCCTATGTTCACATTTCTACTTATGTTTTTTTCTTTGTGCTATGCAGTGCTGTCTTTTCCTTTCTGTATCACAATGACATCTGTCAACAAATTACAGTACAAACAGCAAAAAAAAAAAAACATTGCCATAGTTTACATTAGAAGACCCCTCCAGAGTTATATTGACAACATGACTAAGTAATTTGACTGTCTTATCCGTACACAATGACACAAGGACTTGTCATTCTGACGGCACTGACACGTTCATTGACACAGAAATTTAGTTTTGAGAGATTTTGAGCAAGAGACTGGCTTTTGCAGGTGATCCATGGTGTTTTGCTGTTTGTACGCGTTGTTTTGAGAAATGCACTTACTGTTTTGCAGTCTTGAAATTAAACTAAATTTCAATTCTGATCTGAGAAGTGTACTAAAGCGAAAAACTGTAATAGAGTACTGCAGGGATGACAAAGAAATTGGGAAAAGATATTTCCCATGGGGATTTATAATCTGTTTTTTTTTTTTTTTTTGATGAATGGCTTAAAAAATTGGAAATGCGTGCCACAGGCTAAATTCTTGCAAAAGTAAATGTTATATTTTGCTGCAATTTTCTGATGACAAATTTATAACAGGACACTGCCTACTGCAAATCTGAAATAGGTTACTAGGCTGCATTTTGTTATTTACACATCATTTACACGTCCTTTTTGGGCTTGTCTTACAGATCACAGATGACTGAGCTAAACTCAACCTATAGTATTTTCAAAGGCAAATGTAAGAGAAAAATTGCATCGCGGTCACATAGTTTTACCATGATTTCACATTGCTTTTACCTGTTTTGTGAAATTGCGCTTTATCGGACTCAAACCCGAGCGTTCTGCATTAATATTACAACATCGTACAAAATGAGCTACCGAGCAATCTGATCATGACAGGAAAGTTGAGATGAACATGTGAGGCAAATGTATTCAGTTACAAACATACTACTCTATAGTGTTGATTTTACCTAGAACCTGCAGTCAAACATATGTTTAAGTAAGTTTTTGGGGCTTCACGAAAATGTAGGCTGAAGCACATATTTCCAATGAGCCTGTGAGCGTTGGTTGAGTCAGAAGTCTGAAAGGGCTGGGTTTTTTTTGGGGGTTTTTTTTGACAGGACCGGACACTTTAAAAAAAAATTGATGTCTATGAGAATCAATTTAAAATATTTTATTCTGTGTTTTACATGCAGAGCAGTGCACACAGATGCAGAGGAGAACGGTTTTCTAATGAATGATTGAGGGTCCCTTTCTTGTTTGGTATATCCAGCCTTAAATGCACTCACCTTTCCTGGCTGATTTCCTTTCCTATTAAAGAGTCAATTATCTGCTGTAGTGAGTCTGGTAGGGGGAGAGATATCAGAATGAAATGGAGCAGAATCTTAATCAAACTGTTCAAATATTAGCCACATCTCCATCACTACCCCCAGTCTAGAGGCGATAGTCTTTCTGTCACTCTCAATCCTGACCTTACATCCAGCCACCACACACTGCGTATTCATATGCAATTCAAATAATATTAGCTCAGAGGGTTGAAAAACCTAGGATCTTAACACTAGTATCAGAAACATTCATAAATAATTTAGCATAAAAAAAATATTCATAGAGCTAAATTAAACTGACAGCACTGTGCGGTATATATTGACTTGGCTTTTCAGGAATTTTATCTTCAGGCTGAGCTAAAAATTTTCCCATGACTGAAGATTAGTCCAGAATTAAAATAGAAATTATTTGCCATTTTTGCACTTATTGAAATGACAGAGTGCATTGCTCCAATAGTTACTATGATCAAACATAAATAATCTCACAAGTTTTACCTTGTGGTCTTGCAGAAAAGTGTGAGAATACTGTGAAAGGTTTCACTGATAGGCATAGTCATAGTCATTCTTTGTGTCAGTGGTGCTTCTCTTATTAAACCTTTTTTATGCAAACCATTTCCAAAGGTGGGTAGAGTATCCAAAATGTATACTCAAGTAAAAGTACAAGTACTTGAGAAAATTTTGCTCAAGTAACAATCTTAAAAGTTACTCGAGTAAGAGTAAAAACATATCCGATGACAAAATTACTCAAGTAACTTATGTTTTTTTTTTCCAGCACCCTAGCAGATGTTAAATTACAGAAATTTCCTGTAATTCAAAAATTCGTCTTTTGCTGTAATTTTACAGTAGATTTTCTGTATTTCTTGAGCTTATAATATTTAATATAGAACTGTACATAAATATTGTGCAAAGTTACATAAAATCATATTATCATTAAATTTTACATTTTGAACAGTGCTATAATTCAAATAATCAGTCATAAATGCAAAACAGTGTTTTAATAATTTATTCACCAAAAAATGAGCAAGACTGCAACAAAATTCAAATAAAAAGATTTGTCCAAAAGATAAAATTAGACCACTGCAACAACATAAAATTCAGTTTGTTTATAACAATATAAACTATATATGTATATTTATATTTTTTATTATTATGATGATTATTATTATTTTTTTATGTTTAAAAATAATGTGTTTACAGTGCGAATGAATAATATGTGCTGGGCTAATCAGTTCTCCCTTTAAACAGCAGTTATTAAAAAAAAGACTTTATTCTTACATATTTTAAGTACATGTAATCTTAGGAATAAAATTAAATACAATCTTGGTTTTATGCTTGAACAGCATGTGTATGTGTAAATAAACAGCATGCTGTTCAATTTATTTGATTTTGTGAAGAATGGTTATAAAAATGTTTAGAATTAACTTCTGTTCATAAACGCGTGTAGGGCTGTAGGGTTCACAAGATGTTTGTCTGCTTGCATGAGAGAGCATATTAAGGGAAACACTTTAACATATGTGAAAGTTGGTATAAAAATAAGTAAAAAGTGCCCATAGTTATCAAATTACCATTAATTGGTTTCAAATAGGCTTAATTTTGACACTTACCAGTTACCACTACAGGTTGGAGCAGGAGTTTATGTATATGCTGCGATGTCAGTTCAGTGTACAGCGTGGATTGTATTATAAACTATTCTTTTTGAAATTTCATTAGTGAAAACATAGACTGAACTTGAGGCCCCTTTTTTCATATCTTTATTTCTTCCATTCTAATTATTAAGCAGTTTTAGTCAACATCTCTGATAGACATCTTCGCTTAGCTAGCTTTCTTATTGGGTATCGTTTCGGTCTACATGAAAGTCTTTAGTATGTTTAAAAAAAGTAGTTTTTTATTCATCGGTTTTAAATACTGAACTGAACATATAAATACTGAACAAATGAACACTGACCATGTTGGATATTTACAGTGTGCCATTTATGTGGCCCGATGTTGTTCCAAGCAAATTGAGCCGATCATAATACACCTCAGACGACATGAGAATCTGTAATGCCTTAAAATATCAGAGCATCAACCAAGTATTATTGGAATTAATGGAATATTTTGTGGTGTGTTTTGTTTTGCTTTGATAATTCAGTCAAACTGCACCAAAGTTGACTGAGACAGGGATAGATGGATGGATGTTTTTTTCAGAGGTTTTTAGCTGCTGTTTTAGTTAGTTAGTTTGGTTGGTTGGTTTTAATGAATAATCTTTTACTTTTAGTATTTGGAAGCTTTTCATAGATTTGTTTTAGTTTTATAGATTTTATATTTAAAATATCATAATTTTGTTTATTTTTTATGTGTATACAGAATCAGTTTTGCTGATGTAGTCATTGTGCTCAGTCCTCTTTGAGAATGATGTATCGGATCTGGAAGAAATAATATATTGAATCATTTGTCTCATGCCAGGTTGTCACAGAGGTGGAATATGAAGGAAATGCAGGTAGTAAAAGTCTGACCCAGACACAAGCTCTACCTTCTTCATCCTCTAATGTTTTTTTTTTTTGTAGAAGAATCCAGATGGTTCTGTGGGTTGCAGTGATTCTCTGAAGGCCATGCCAGGAGTGATGCATGTTGCTGTGTGAGGTAAATGCTGGCTAGCACACAAATACACACCGAGGGGGTTCGCAAAAGTCAGTCGTAACAGCTTGCAGCCATTGAGAGGTGCACAATGCCCATTGTATTGAAAAAAGGTGTCTGTTGTCTGTCAAACTCTCTGTGATTCAGTCCAGATCATATTCCTTTGGCTTGTGGCTACCAGTGTGCTCACAGATTCCACAGCTTCTTTAGATTTACTAAGTCACGAACATGAAAATATCTCACATTACAGTATGGTTTAAGACCCAATCTTGGAGTGTTTAAGGTGTCTGAATTTAATAATAATGACTGGAAGCGTCTAAAGCCAGCATTCTGATACATACACTATAATTCCAAGTTTAGATTTTGTAAATCTGAAAGAAATTTCAACACAACCAAATAAGAAATCAGCATATTAGAACGATTTCCTAAACATTATACCGTATGACACCAAACGTAAAAATATTTTGAAGCTGAAAACTGATGTTTAAAATTCTAATATTTCACAACATTTCTGTTTTGCAAATAAATTCAACCTGAACTGAATAGTTTTCTTTCAAAAGCATAACAAACTTAAGACTTCAATCTTTTGAATTGTAGTTTTTTTCACCTCCTTTACAAAGAATAACAAATTCACTGATTTGTATTTTGTAAACATATGTAATTTTTTTATGTTTAGCTGTTGTATATCTGCAAGTCCTGAAAGCATTGTTTGCAAGCCAAATTTTGGTAAACTAAACTCTATATTGAGAGGATGTTTGTCTAAACTCAGTCCATATTCTGCAAACAAAATCAAGAGATTTTGGCCAAAGCATGTGATAGACATGCATTTGCAAATTATTTACAACACATCTGCACAAAAACAAGATAATCTAATCCAAAACAAGGCTGGAATTGATTCTCTTATATTCGAAGAAGAATGCTAAAATGATTGTGACAGAGAAAACATCTGGCTTCTCTTTTCCTTCTCTTCCCATTCCCTTGAGAATCTGCCTATCGGTGTTGCAAAATATTATGACCTTCCCAAAGTATCCAGCATCACCTCTGCTCTGTCATATTAAAGAAAATTGTGAGGTAGAAACAAGAATGTGTTCCTCATGGGGCGTCATTCAAGTAGTTTCTCTCTTTTGGCCTTTTTCTTCCTCCTCGATGTGTTTTCTGGATCTCCAGCTGTGGTGGCTCTTTTGTGTTTGGCTACTTTGTTCTCCTGTTAAAAACCCTGGAGCTTCAGGAAGTCATGTGTTTGTGCATTGTTTGCGCAACATGGTAGAGGGCAGCTGTGAGGCTGGTTTTTAGCCAATGTTGTTGGCCTGCAGGTTACAAAGGTGTTAATTTCTGCAAATACACCGCTGATTCCAAACTGGGAATACTGTGTATCCGTGGGAGTACTTTAAGAGGTCTTTGTTAATTGAGTTAATTAAGAACTTACTGTTTAAACATTATAAATATATTTCAATTTTTTATTTTGAGCAATATGGTATTTTTAATTGTACATTTTTTTTTTACATTTATCTTTGCAAGGATCTAATCCTCACTTAAAAATAATCTTTAAAACACTGTTAAATGGGGCGACGCGGTGGCGCAGTGGGTAGCACGTTCGCCTCACAACAAGAAGGTCGCTGGTTCGAGCCTCGGCTGGGTCAGTTGGTGTTTCTGTGTGGAGTTTGCATGTTCTCCCCGTGTTCGCGTGGGTTTCCTCCGGGTGCTCCGGTTTCCCCCACAAGTCCAAAGACATGCGGTACAGGTGAATTGGGTAAGCTAAAAAATTGTCCGTAGTGTATGTGTGTGAATGAGTGTGTATGAATGTTTCCCAGTGATGGGTTGCAGCTGGAAGGGCATCCGCTGCGTAAAACATATGCTGGATAAGTTGGCGGTTCATCCCGCTGTGGCGACCCCAGATTAATAAAGGGACTAAGCCGAAAAGAAAATGAATGAATGAATGACACTGTTAAATGGGGATGGCGCGGTGGCGCAGTGGGTAGCGCTGTCGCCTCACAGCAAGAAGTTTGCATGTTCTCCTCGTATTCGTGTGGGTTTCCTCCGGGTGCTCCGGTTTCCCCCACAGTCCAAAGACATGCGCTATAGGTGAATTGGGTAAGCTAAATTGTCTGTAGTGTATGTGTGTGAATGGGAGTGTATGGGTGTTTCCCAGTGATGCAGCTGGAAGAGCATCCGCTGCGTAAAACATATGCTGGATAAGTTGGCGGTTCATTCCACTGTGGCGACCCCAGATTAATAAAGGGACTAAGCCGAAAAGAAAATGAATCTGATTTTATTCTTTTGAATTTAGTTTGACCATGAATAGATGATTTATTTAGAAGAACAAAACTATTTTATTATAGGCAATTTGTTTTTGTCATTTGATATCTACAATGTGAAAAAAAAAAAATTGGCTGATCTGTACTATATCAGTGCATCACAGGTATTTTATTATTGTCTTATTGTATTGTTTCTGGGCGTCACGGTGGCGCAGTGGGTAGCACGTTCGCCTCACAGCAAGAAGGTCGCTGGTTCGAGCTTCGGCTGGGTCAGTTGGCGTTTCTGTGTGGAGTTTGCATGTTCTCCCCGTGTTCGCGTGGGTTTCCTCCGGGTGCTCCGGTTTCCCCCACAAGTCCAAAAACATGTGGTATAGGTAAATTGGGTAGGGTAAATTGTCCGTAGTGTATGTGTGTGAATGAGTGTGTGTGGATGTTTCCCAGTGATGGGTTGCAGCTGGAAGGGCATCCGCTGCGTAAAACATATGCTGGATAAGTTGGCGGTTCATTCCGCTGTGGCGACCCCGGATTAATAAAGGGACTAAGCCGAAAAGAAAATGAATGAATGAATGTATTGTTTCTCTCACGGTGCTGATGTTTTTCCTCCTTTAATAATCAAATGGATTGCATGAAAAATAATGAGGTTTTTTGCATTCCTTTTAAAGGGATGTTACCCAAAAAAAATCACACATATGTTTTTTTTTTTTTTTTTTGTACCACAAAAGTAAAAAAAAAAAAAATACTATTTGCATCCATGTAGTGAATGGAGAGCAAGCTTTTTTTCTTTCTTTTTTTTCTTTTTTTTAAAGATGCAAGCTTCAAAGAATGGTCCCATGTAGCATGTGTTGTTTATTTCTCGTTTTCTGGAGGTTTACCATCAGATTCAGTGAAGGACATACCAAAATTTAATGTGTTATTAATGAAAATCCTGACCTTGTCAGTTTGTGTTAGGCTGACATGACATATATGTGTGGCAGATTAAGTTTTGAGAAATCGATATAAACAGAAATGTGAAATGCTGTTTGGTATTCTCTGTCATAAAATGGTCAAACATGAGCAGGACATTTTGTTAAATGTATCTTTTTGTAGTCCGACAAAAAAAAAATCTAAAAACTCCAGAGTAAGTAAATAAAGACTGAATTTATATTTTTGGGTGAACTATCTCTTTAAGTGTGGCATTGTATATATTCTCAACCCTCACCTTCTTTATCTGCTAATGACAGAACAGTGAGTTATTGTCTGTTTTTCCCTCCCTTAGCCATGAAGTGTCAACAAACTACTTCCAAGCAGCCATTAAAAGGCATTGGCGCCTTTATAAATAATTCAGCCACTTGACTGGATGCTAAATGAATGGAGATGATACAGGACAGAAGGTCTTTGGTTTCCAGGGAGTCCTTGAGGAGGAGGGAGTGTTTGGAGGGTTAAAATCACCTCCTCAAAACAACACCCACCCCAAGACAAACAAAAAGAGAGGCTTAACACCAACCGAGCCGATCTTCCCTCCTCTTTCTCTTCCTCTTCCTCAGACTCGGTGAGAAATTGCAGAGGTTTTCCTGCTCTTTTCTCTCCAGAAACAAAAAGAGGCATTTCTGTGAATCAAAGGCACCCCTCAGGAGTCTGTCTTAGGTCCACCCCGAAATGCCACCATGGAGTTTGAGGGCTCACGGGGGCCTGGAGCAGACAGCAGGTGGAACAGTTCCAGGTTTTGTTCTCATTTGTTAGTCAGTAGCCTTGGAATGATGTTCTGTTTAGTAGGGAAATGAAGAGAAATGACTTGTTGCCAACCGGAAAAAGTATTGTCAATGAATGGATAGATAAATTGGGAACAAGGGAGGCACATGGGTTGCAGAATTTACTGAAAGAATCTGTCATGGATATGGTAGACAGAGATGGATTTTAGTGAATAAATGAAGCAGATACAGAACAATCATCTCAATTCATTGGTCGCTAATCAAGAGATGACTCCATTCAAGTGTGTGAGAATGTTCCCCCCATGTGGTTCTGGTCAATGAGAAGGGGAAAATGTGCATGTATGAGAGATAATGTGTTTTTGGCATGATAATGTGGCCTAAATGATCGGTTTAATTACTATATGTTTCAAACTGTATGGCAGCATTAATGTTAACTATAGCATCCTCCAAACATCTACTGTATACTCCTGGGTCAGAATTATCTGAGGAACCTATGATAGTAAATAACATCATTAACCTTTTAGAGTGGGAATGCTTTCCCTTGATTAGCAACCACTGAATAAGCTTGTTGTTGCAGTGTTGAGTGACAAATGGATGTAAACATCCTCTTGAGGTAGTCGCTATTGTGATGTTAAACTAGTGGATGGTGATGTTTCAAACACCCAAGTGTCCCTGTCCCAAAAAACAGTCAGTTCATACAAGCAGGGAAAATACAGAGATTCGCCATTTTGTTTTGTTTATGCTAGTGGACCTTGGTTTTTGTGTGTATAATTGGGTTGACATTTATTAAGATAAATTATGCATTTTTAATTGTAAATCAATTCTTGAATTTAATTAGCAGTAACAAACAGGATGATGAATTACAGTTTTAATTTAAATGCAAGGAAGTACAATTCAAATTAATTAAAGTTATTTTATTATTTAATTACTTTTCAACATTTTGAAGAAGATTGGATGGATGGATGGATGGATTTAATCAATGGATTAGATGGATGGATGGATGGATGGATGGATGAGTGGATGGACAAATTTATTGGATGGATGGATAGATGATATGATGGATAGTTGGATGGATTAGAGAAAAAAGAATGTGTAGATTGAAGATGTGGATGTTCAAAGGATGGATGGATGGATGGATGGATGGATGGATGGATGGATGGATGGA
>CAIGQV010019356.1:10564625-10612191 GCA_903798115.1 Danio jaintianensis | reverse complement strand
TGGATGGATGATATGATGGACAGTTGGATGGATGGATTAGACAAAAGAATGTGTAGATTGAACATGGATTGGATGGGTTGGATTGATAAATTAGATTAAAAAGTAGGAAGATGGAAGGATCGATGGATGGATTCAGTAGATTTGATGCATTGGATATATGGTGAAAAGAATGGGTGGGTGTATGGATGGATGGAGGGCAATTTATGTCACTAACAAATGTATTTCACTCTGCATATTAGCAACAGAAAAACAGCTTTGAAACTAATAAGTGAATTTTTCTGCCTTCTCTTGTCGGTAAACCTGCCAAACTAAGAGTTTTTTTCCACACATATGTAGTTCCCCCCCCCCCCCCCCCCACCCCGCACACTTATGAAACCCTAAAGATAATGGATACTTGGTTGAATGGGCCATAGTGAGGTTATCTCTAGAGTGTGTGTGCAACACCCAGCTGTTGTTATTTCTGTATCATTTCAATTGCAGCAGCTGTCAGGGGAACTTAGGGCTGTTAAAATCTAAATGAGCACAGGAGCCAAGAGCTCTCCATCTGAATGACGGGTCACAGACCTGGGAGAGGGAGAGAAAGAAGAGTGTGCTGGGGGGGAAACATTTGTTTGGATGCAGAAAATAGAGAAAATGAAGTCTATGTGTATGGCGCTGATTTAGAAAGAGTGAACTGTCAAATTTCAGCCATTGTGCCCTCTAATAAATGAATTTCTTAAGTATTTTGCTCTTGAAAAAAGTGGAGAAAAATCATGTATTTCTTGGAAATTAAGTCTGAAAGATTTTACCACAATGCTAATTGAATTTCCAAGATGTGGCTATTAATAAGAACCCATTATATTTGTTTATGATATTCTATATATATTATTTTCATTTGAACTTTTTAACACTATTGTTGTATAAAGCTAAATACTTTAACACATCTGTAATATTTATTGAATCAAAATAGCAACTGGCTAAATATAAAAAGGTTCTGGTCTTTCTTTCCAGTCTAGTAGAGCATCCCCTCATTTATCCATTTGCTTGGTTGGTTCATTATTGGGGGAAGTCGGTCACCTGGGTGAAGGGCCAGGTGGGGGCCATCGATTTTTTCCATCATCTTCTCCTCTCCTTCTGCCTCAGTTGGCAGGCTTCAATCTGAACCCTGCATTAGTCTCATCTTCTCTGTGCTATGTGCAATCGATTGCTCCACAGCTTTCTGATGTTAAATTCATAGCATGCTGCAGGACTTACTTTCTCTAACTCACTACACATTGAAGGTGTATGCTGTTACAAAGAAGAAAAAAATAGATTCTTGTGGGTCTTCTTGGCTTCTGTAAACTTTAAATAATTGATGTGGGTTTTCATGTTTGAATGAACATATCTCTGATGAAAGTGAGGAAAGCTGTTGTACAGCACTTGATGCATTCACAATCATCACACATATTGACCAAAATCAAATATTGATTCTATTCTATTCTATTCCATTCTATTCTATTCTATTCTATTCTATTCTATTCTATTCTATTCTATTCTATTCTATTCTATTCATATTTAATTAGTTAATATGTTTGAGTATTAAACTCAATCTCACACATACTTTACTGTTTGAGGTCATCATCTTATATTTCATAATATTTTATTCATGGGCATACAATATTTTAGTAGTCTTATTAGTTTGGCCCTAAATGCTTGTTTTTAATGTTATCTGATATTTAGAAAATGATGAGCCTGATATTTTACTGCTGATAAATTATGGATTATTTCTATTGTATGCTCCAAGGTTGGTGTGATTTTTTTATTTTTGCCAAGGATGCAATCCTGGATTAACATCTATGTCGATCCTGGAGCATCACTCCTGTTAAAAAAATGTAATTCATACCTAATCTCTAACCCTAAACCTAACCCTAACTCTAAATTATTTCCAAAATCAAAATTTAGTAAGCCTAAATTTAACATAAACTGTAAACTTATGTTTCCCAGTGCTGGGTTGCAGCTGAAAGGGCATCCGCTGTGTAAAACATATGCTGGATAAGTTAATAAAGGGACTAAGCCGAAGGAAAATGAATGAATGAATAAATGAATGTAAACTTGTCTCTCAAATCTGATTGGCTAATTGGAATGTTGTTTCTGGATCAACGTACTGCAGACAATAATCCAGGAACATGTCCTTCTTGGTGAAAGCACACTGAGCCTTAGAAGGGTTTTTGCTGAAAGAAAAATAAGATGTTGGTAAAGTGGGAGTTTTTTCACCATGCAAAAAAGAGATGTCAATTTTGCAGTTTTATTTTGATAATATTAACTTAAATATTTATTCCATATAGTTACCAAGGCAACATTTCAATTTTATGTTTACAGTTTTTGATTAAATTATAAACAAAACTTAATTTTGTTTTTATTTCAGCTTCATCCATTTAATGAAACCTATTTTAATAATATTGTTAGTTAACCATGTCACAACTGCACTCAAAAAATTACTTTTGCTGCTTGTTTAAAGTACTTATTTAAAATGAATTTGAAACAACATGATTTGTAGGTCATTTTTAGGACAACCTAATTATTTTAAGTTGAATCCACTTAAATTTGTAAAAAACAAACAAACATTAAGTTAGCTTAATCGATATGTGTTGGGACAACATGAAGGAATTGTGTGGAACCCAGCATTTTTTACAGTGTGCATCATTACAGACAAAAAATAGTTTTTCTCACCAATTCCTTGTTGTGTTTTGCAGTTAATTTGCAGCTAATCAGTATGATAAAACATATTTTAATCTGCAGAATTTACCTTAACCTTAATGCTAATGTATTTGGTTTGCACATTTTATTCCATTGGGGTTTGGATTAAAATCAGGATGCTTTTACATCATTTTTCCATTTATCACTGATTAATTGCAGACTCTTTTAAAAACTGTAGCTTGAATTGAACCAAGCGCCCTCGCTGGCTTCAAACATGTGCTCGACGGGTTGGCAGGACCAATATCTCTGGTAACCAATCCATCTCAGAGTCTCCTTCTCTATCGTTTCAAGAAGATGGGCAGCAGGTTCTTCTGGTTGTCTCATTAGCGCCGCAATGTCAGGTTGTCGGTTAGCACAGTGACTTTTGTTTGCGTAATGGTGGGTGGAGGCCACCTTCAAGGGGGAAGAAAGCAGCAAATCTGTTCCTCCTAGGTCCGTGGATAGCAGGGGTGCCGGGTGTTAAGATCCTCACCAGGGTCAGCGGTGCTTTGGGCGAGGATAGAGTGTCCACACAGCATGCCAGAGTTTATTTAGTACCAGGCAACAAGTTGTGATGAAACCTGAGCCTCTTGCAGATGATGAGCCGACTTCCCTATCCCTTTTCAAAGCTGATCTGTCAGATAAGGACTGACTCGGGCATCCCAATGCAGCTTCAGGATGTGTCCCACAATGCCTAAATGAACTTGGCTCAATGGAAGCAGCTAAATGAGGACTGTTTGCCATTTCTGCTTAGGATCAAAGCTTTTTATTGACCCTCATTTTGGCTAGTGACCCAAAAGTTGTCAACTTTTTAAAGGTTCTTCCCACTTTCAATTCCTCATTTTCCAATATTGAGTTCCACTTCTTTCTTTACAGTTTCAAAAAAGGACTCCTTTTCTCCTCCAGTCTTGTACTCCTTGACCTAGTGTATATGCTGAAGATCAAGTTTCTCCGGCCCTGCAGCTAAGTCCAGCTGACGACAGACCGGTTGGCAGACTTGTTTGATGCTGAAAGCGGATCCCAGTGCTGTTCTATGAGCTCTGCATAACAGGAATGTGCAGGAGAAAGGGATGAGCATGTTGTGGTGTCTCTCTGATCCCCTTCATGAGTAACTTGAGAAGAAGTATGGGTTCGAAACATCTAGGGGGCTGCCGTCGCTCTTTTTTACACTCCCTTTTTTCTATCCATCTCAAAGAGATCTGCTATAGCCGAAGAAAGCTATCCATTAGCATTCCCATTCATCTCCATGGCAGTTGCTTGGAAGTACATGATTTGAATTCTGTCATCTTTCCTCAAGGGACCACAAAATTGTTTGAATTAATCACCTGAGCTGTACAAATTCATGTGACAAATCATTCTGGAGAAAGAGGAAAATTACATCACATCATTTGCTTACTGGCAGAGAGCAGATTATAATGATTGTGAGCTGTTGTAAAGCATCTACTGTACTATATACTTTGGGTTTTTTGTGCTTGAGTTTTTTAAAAATCATTTATATCATTTAAATCAAAACATTGATGCACCCACATTGTTTCCAACTCTAAAAATGTCAATAAAATTCACTTTCAGCTTCAAAAGTTATCAGAGCTCAACCAGCTCTTAATTAACATATTATTATTTTATTTATCATATTATCATTTTTTGCAGTATATGTTACATGACTTAAAAGCAAGAAAACCAAGCAAATGAAAAGGAATATGGTTTCAGTCATAATCCAGCACAACAATGAAAGCACTTTGATCGAAAGTGTTTTCATGTTGTATTTGTTTTTAATGTGAAAGTGAAAAGCTCAGAAGGTTATAATTCCCGTATACACCTATATGTAATGTCCCCCATTAATTATCAAAAATTTATATACCTCAAGCATACGGGGCCTTATTTAGCCCTAAATTATGGATATAATACCTCCTCAGTTGTAAGTCGCTTTGGACTGTAAATCTGCTAAATGACTAAATGTAAATGTATATTAGTACTTTAAAGTTGCATATTAATGCTTAAATATTCATATTGTATGTATAAAATTATAGATTTTGTAGCAATTTTTTTTTTTTCTGAGAATTTATGTTAAGTTGGGATCGATTTTATCCTCCCACGAATCCACAGGTTAGTTTTATTTACTGCCAGTGAAGATATAATTAATTTTAAAGAATTAGGCAACTTTTACCAAACTTTTGAACCTTTTCTGCCCATATCAGTATTCTGAGCTCTGATTTGTGCTGCTAATTTAGATTATAACTTGTTTTGGTCTGATTAGTTATCATAGCTCTCAATGAGAACAAGAGGTATCCACTTGACTTTTAATCTTTTGTTGCGATAGCATCTCAGTAGTGAATACTTACAGGCTGCATTTAAGTGGAGAAGTCTCTGCTCATTTGGATGATGAAGAAGAAACTTACTCTCCAATGGTTTGCAGACTGTGTTTACAAAGCATTTCAAAGAGACAGTCGAGAGTGAGCGCATTTAAGGGAAAATCACAAGACCCAGAGCATATCTATCTCTTTATTTTTTTAGACTTAACCTTGTCTCTAAATTCATTATAGCAGAGAGAAAAAAAAATCCTCATGCCAAAAATCTATAATAATAATAAAAAACTATATCCTAGAGCTATGCGGAGTGTACTGTCTGCGTATTTTATACAATTATATTATTGCACATATAAGAGCAGAGCTACTTTTGAATATTTAATTGTTTAAATATACACTTTATTTCCATGTAAAATTAAATATACTTTGTAACATTAAATGTAATTTTATATGTATCCTATACATCCTTTTTTGAACTATTGATTGATTTTTCTTTCGTCAATTTTCTAAATAAGTATCTTAAATGTATTAATTCAAAATTTTACATCATAATGCTGAAAAATCTATTATTTTTTAAGATTCTAAAGCTTCGTTATTGTAAAAATTGTAAAAATGTGTTTGTAGAAAATTTGTTTTGTATATGTTTTATTAGACGTTTATTATCACAGCAAGAAGGTCGCTAGTTTGAGTCCCGGAAGGGTCAGTTGACATTTCTGTGTGGAGTTTGGATGTTCTCCTCGTGTTTGTGTGGGTTTCCTCCGGGTGCTCCGGTTTCCCCCCCACAGTCCAAAGACATGGCCTATAGGTGAATTGAATAAACTAAATTGGCCGTAGTGTATGAGTGTGAATGAGTGTGTATGGATGTTTCCCAGTACTTGGTTGCAGCTGGAAGGGCATCCGCTGTGTAAAACATATGCTGGATAAGTTGGCGGTTCCTTCCGTTGTGGCGACCCCTGATGAATATAGAGACTAAGCGGAAGAAAAATGAATGAATGATTGTGAATGCAATTTGTTTTTCTCTGGGTTTTGAATTGCAGATCGTCATCATGGTCTCATCAGTGAACATAAATACATAAAAGCACAGAAAAGTAAACTGTATAAAACAATTGGCACAATGAACAAAACAGTTTGTCTTCAGTCAAGAATCTTCCCAAGTCCAGCTAGATGTATAAAACTCCATGTGCTCAGATAGCATGATGTTATCGAATCTGTGCGTGAGCCAATCGCGCTTAGTAAAGATGAGAGGATAACCTATAGCGTGACTCTTTTCCAACTTCTCTCTTCACAATATCAGCCTGCTGTAATCAAAACATAGTTATCCTCTGCTGCCTGTGTACTGCTTTGAAAAAGCAACAATAACAGGCATCCACTCACGCAATGCAGGACATCTCACACAAACCGGGAAAAATATCGATCCCTTCTGGTAAATTCAGCATATTGTTTTCATTTGAGGGTAAATCATGTGTCTTGCACACTTTGATGTTTGCATTGCCCTCGTGTGGGTGCAATAAATACACATAAAAGTTATTCTCTTCAGGTTTAATATGCTGTGGACATTTGAATCATCCAAATTTGACTGAATCGCCCAGAAAGTTGTAATTTATGTGTTTCAGGCATGCTTAGGAACATCATCAGTCAGACAAACATGGTTACCGTAGATGTTATGCTATACATACTGTACATTGCTATGACAAATTGAGTCTATGCGTGCCATCAAAAAATGCAAAGTCAAATACCCCCATCACTCTGGAGGAACAAAGGCGTCCCTGGCCGATTATCTCAGTGGCGTGCGGCAGTAGCGAGAGTGGCTCTTAGACATCGAGACCCTCCCTTCACTTTGTTTTAGACAAAGTGTCTGCATTTGTTTGAGTCAGGAAGATTAGGAAGATGGCGGAAGAAGATGTAGGTGAAAGTATGGGTTAGCAAAACGATAAACTATATCACAAATGGACTTTACTAGAACTATGTTAAGCTGCTTTGACACAATCTATATTGTGAAAAGTGCTATATAAATAAACTTGACTTGACTTGACAAATGTTGGCGATGGTTGGTATAATGAGCTCTTTTGCTTTTTGACATTTTTTTTGTTGTAATGTTTGTGATTTATTGAGCTTTTTCCCTCCAAGATTTTTTATTAAGCTTAAGCAAATATTCAAGAATTAGGCAAGAAGTTTTTAGCATGTCACCAAATTATTTTTGATTTTCAATTGTGGCTTTCCATGAAATATTACCTTTGTTGTTATGTGTATATATATACAGCGAGGAAAATAAGTATGAAACACGTCATCATGTTTCTCAGAAAACATATTTCTAAAAGTGCCGTTGACTTGAAATTTTTCCCAGATGTTGGTAACAACCAAAGAAATCCATATATGCAAAGAAAACAAATCTAATTAGTTTACAAATTAAGTTATGCATAATAAAATGAAATGACGCAGGGAAAAAGTATTGAACACATGAAGAAAGGGAGGTGCAGAAAGGCAGTGAAAGCCCAGACAGCAGCTGAAATCTCTCAGTAGTTCTTCAGCAACCCTCTGCCCTTCGTCATTGTAAATGAATATTAGCTGCTTCAATCCAACATCTACATTATCAGGATGATGAAAATGAAACCAGGGTAGACATTTCAGCAAGACGATGATCCAAAGTACAGCCAAGGAAACTCTCAAAATGGTTTCAGAGAAAGAAAATCAAGCTGTAGAATCACCTGACTTGAATCCAGTATAAAATACTAAATAAAGCTTAGATTTGATAGACAAGACTCACAGAACCATCAAGATTTTTACACTCTGTGTAAAGCCTTTTACATAAAGTATTAAATACATTTCAGTAGTTCAGTACTTTTCTCCTTGTGTCATTTCATTGTTATTACACATAACTAAGTTTTTTTCATTTTGTTTTATTTTTATGTTTGTATTGTTTGGGTTTTTACCAAAATCTGGTTTAATTCCATGTCAGCAGCTCCTTTATAAATTTTATTCCCAGGAAAAAACATTACGTGTTCAATACTTATTTTCCTACTATGGATGTCAATGGCTACCACTATCCAGCATTTTTCAAGATATTTTCTTTTGTGTTTAGTGGAAAAAAGAATGTCATAAAGGGTTGAAAAGCACATGAGGGAGAGTAAATGGTGACTACATTTTCATTTTTGGGTGAACTTGTGAGGGAGTCGTTGGTGAAGACATGGATGCTGGATGAATCCAAACGCTGGAGGTTTATTAAACTAACAGCGCACATATACACACAGACAGAATCGTAGTCGTAACCAGGCAAAGTTCAGTACACAAATAGGCAGTCCAATAAGGCAAATGAAGTGAAGTCCAAAATACAATGAGCGATGGTCAAAAAGGCAAGCAAGGGTCATAACACAAGGCAAGAGCAATGAAGGAACAAACGCTTTGTAAGGTAGAGATACTAGCAATACTTCGCAATGATCTGATGAAAACACAGTGCTTATGAATGGTGGCTACCCGGAAGAACCACCAAGGCAGCACACAGTTAATATTCGGGCGAGGGCTCCCTTTGGTGGCGGATGAATGGTCATCCGCCATATTCATTACAGAACTCGCAATTTAATAACACTGTATTTTGCATGCCAGTCCAGTAGTTGGCGATGTGACTTTACAAAGAAGAACTATGTGTCTGTGCACATATGGTCCTGCAGTTTGCCTAAATTTTAAAACATAACACACGCTTATGACATCACCGTTTTCACAAAATGACATTTTCACTTTGAAACGTTTTTAAAATGCATTTTCAGGCCGCAAAAAAGCTGTTGTCATGTAAATGAATGACAATGGTGTTGTGTAAAAGCCTACTTAGCATTCTCTATTATTTTCATCTCATTACTAAGACAATATCAAAACAATGGCATCACAATAGCTCATAGGACACTTGCCAGCACATTTGCTCTATATGGCCAAAAGTATGTGGACATCCAAACCAAACCGTACCCATATATTGTGTTATGAAATTAATTTGAAAACCTTTCACACTGCATTAGTGACTTTCCACCACAGTTATTTGCTCTCGTTCAGACAAAAAAGCAGCAATGTTGCTTGATGTGGCTTGGCTCAGACTCTGTGTTCAGGGCATCTAATCCATGTTCATTGTGGTTCAGTTTGAGATTTGATGCAGGTCAGTCAAGTGTCCACACCAGACTTGGGAAACCATTGTTTATGGACTTTGGCTTGACTGTGGACATTGTTATGCTGGAACAAAGCTGTTGCCACAAAGCTGGAAGAACACAATTATGTAGATTGTTATTGTATGTGGGTATGTTAAGATTTTTTTTTCTCCTCTGGAATTAAAGGGCCAAGCCAAACGTATTAATTTGAAGGGATTTGCACATTCTTTTGATCGTGTGTAAATAGTGTTGTTGTGCTTCTTCCTGAAAAAAATTGATGATTTTGAGATTGAGGCTTTTCAATGGAATCTTATTAAGTGTTACAAGTACTATCCACTTGTATATTGTGGATTAACTGTTGTTGTTTATGTTTATCTGGTTTGCAAACGTATCTACGGCAGCATGAGGGCTAGTAAACAAAGAGAATTTTTATTTTTAATGGAAGCATTACTTTAAAGAGCAAAGTGTGATGCAGATATACAAACATTCATTCATTTATTTTCCTTCGGCTTATTCCCTTTATTCATCAGGGGTCGCCACAGCGGAATTAACCACCAACTTATCCAGCATATGTTTTACACAGCGGATTCCCTTCCAGCTGCAACCCAGTACTGAGAAAGATATACAAACAATTAGCATAATATTCATAAATAATATGCTCTCTCCAATCAGATGGTTTTGACAAACTTTTAAAACCAGAAATTTTCTCAATGAAAGTTATAACCGTTGCCGAAATGTGTGCTCTTCAATCACAAAACGAACATCATTGGTTCTTGCATTTAAAGCACGTATGTTTGAGCTTCCATTTATCATATTTATCACATTTATCATTCATCATATTTCATTTAAGATGGAAGAAAAACAAAAGCAAAAACGTAACAAGTACTTTTCAAGTTGAAATGAAATTGTAAAAAGTAAAAATATAAGTAAATGACCTATATTTAAAAGTTAAAAGCTTTCTTTCCTGATTACCTTTTGTGTTAACTCACAAAATCTAATAGATGCATGGTTTTAGAGAAACTTTGCAAGTCCTTTAAGACCCTCCAAATTTTGTTTACATTTTATTTTTCTTCAGTAATGTACAATTTGTTAGTTTTATTTGTAATTATGTATAGTACAAATCTCCCAAAGTACAGTAATCAAAGTCCTTTAAGACCCTCCAAATTTATTATTATTATTATTATTATTATTATTATTATTATTATTATTATTTTTTTTTTTTTTTTTAACAGTTGTTCAGTAGGGAGAGAGCAGGGACAGTAAAAACCTATTTTTAAAAGATAATGTTTTAGGTGGCTTTTTGAAAAAATGTAGAACAACTTCAAAATAATTTCACTTTAAACATATTGTTACTTTTGACCCCGTCAGTAGGGACAAAAGTAACACAACAATATTTGCTAGATTTACTGGCTTAATCTTGTTTATTTTAAATATATGACTATGACACTGTTAATGTTAGCTGCAAACATATTTTGTCCTTTATTTTTGCAAAAAAAATATTAAACAGTGTTTTCATTTTAAATTTCACTTTCATCAAATGTTTCAAAAGCAATCCAACAATGCAAAATGTTAACATTTTCTAAAATCTTTGAATATTTTTTTTATTATTATTGGCAATATTGGCAACAATAAGTTTGTTTTATTTGTGATTATGTATAGTACAAATCCCCCAAAGTACTGTAATCAAATATTTTGCTCACATGACAATAAATGTGATGAGCCAGCCTGATCTCTCGAGGAAACGTAACTATATTTTTTATGTATTGCCAGAAAAGGGGCTAATTCGTACAAATTCATACAATTTAATTCCCAGGAAAGCAAATGATTTTTAAATGGAGACATGCCCCCAAACACCACCTCCCCTAACCCTACCCTTCATTGGGGGATGAGCAAATCATTACTAAAATGTATGAATGAGATCATACAAATGAATACAAATTAGCCACTAAATCAAAAAGTTACAGACTGCCTTGAGATTGTGTTGGATGAGCTACAATGTTAAGGCCTCATCCTTGAGAAGTTGTTCAGTCTGTAAGAATGGGTGAGGGGAAGAGAGAGAGAGAAACTGACAGACTGAGATGGAGAAAGTACCTGATGATCTGCTGATTGGTTTCGACTCTCAGTGATACCCAATCAGACTCCTCTAATCACACCACACACAGATCCTTCCTGGTGGCAGGAGACCCACAGCGAACACACTGTCTGCTCCCATCCACCCCCTTTCCTTCACTCGCTTCTTATTTGATGTGAAATGGAATTAAAGCTGGCCCGTATTGCCCCCAAACAGTAATTATCACTGAATTTCCCCTGTGACATCCCTCAGTTCGCACACTTTTTTTTTTTCGTATCAACACAAGGTGAGAGACATCCTGACAGTCAAGGTCAATACAGACATGCCTTCAGTGACCCAGAGAAGACACTGCATTTAAACACAAAGGAGAACGAGATACTTGGGGCGATGGATGTATTTATTTTTCTATGTAGGTATTTGGAACATGTCAAAACATTTTGGGCTGCACTGTCAGATATATATTTTTTGGGAGAGTGACGTGTTGACAGTTTAAGCAAACATTCTGCAATCAAACTGAGATGGCTTGTCTGCGTTGTGAGTTGAGAAATGCATAGCGCTGCAACGTTGTGTTTTTTGTTGTTGTTTTTTTTAGGGTACAACGCATCCGCTCATTTTCTTCTTGTCATGTTTTTGGATTATTAGCCTATAATCATCTATTATAATATATGTTTTTAGGCTATTAACTTATAATTCTCTATTCTAATTTCAAAATTTATGTTCGCAACGCATTGCAGAACAAACCACACACGCAGTCAAAAATACTTTGTGGAAATTTTAGGAGGTTTGGTCGGTGGACAGCAGCCAGTTTGTATTTCTTGCTTTTAAAATGCCCCTGGTGGTTGTGTTTAAATATATAGTGCGTAAAAGCTGTACAAAGATTCAAAGAACAATATATAGAGTTCTTGTCTCCCAAAAGAAAGAGCTGATTTTTTCTGCATGAAACCAAACATCAATAACTCTTACTTACTTGCTTAACAAACCTACAGTATGGTTTGTAACTAATTTGCACATGACTAGGCACATGTCTTCACTGGGTGGTCATGAGCAACATTTGCTTTGACTTCTGTATCTGCAGAATGATGACAGAATCTGGTCAAAGTGATGTGATAGGAGAAAAAAGACACCATTCCAGAGTAGAAGCAAATTTTCAGATTTCTAATTAAGAATACAAACCCTTTTTTTTCTCTGTGGATCTTGCACAGAATAATTGTTTGACTAGCAATTTGAGTTAATAATAGTGTAGATTTTGATTTTCTGACAACTTTAAGCAATCAGTCAAACATTTTATTCAGCGTCATGATTAACGGTGTTAAAATGTCGATGTGGATAATAGACTGGCATGTGGCAAGTGCCTCTAGCAAAACATGAAATGTCACATGCTTAAAAAAACACTTAGAGGCTATCCAACATGCAACTAAATAATCTGTATGTAATCATATTCCATGTAAACACCTTTACTGATCCAGATGAGCCTTCCAATCGATAAGACATGTAAACACTTGATCAGATTGAAAACTGAAACTGAAAAGTTGTATATATGTGCAGTGATGTATAACTGGCTAAATGACGTATGATGCACAGAATGAGCTGCTTTGCTTTTGTTTTTTGTTCAGGGCCAAATATGTTCAAATATGGCAGTGCAGCGCAAAGCTTCATATAAAAAATAATAAAAAAATAAAATCACCAACCTGTTCCATTTACATGGCTATTGAATCAAACAGTGTCCATGTAAATGTAGCCACTGTTACAACAGTAAATGAGGGAATCTGATGTTACTATGGCTTTAGCAAGTGGACCAGTAAAGTGGCCATGATGAACAGTGGTTGCAGTTTTGGGCTTATTTTGAGCTTATTCTACACTGAAAAAAAAAAAGATTTCTGCTAAATGGTTGCAAACTATTTATATGGGTTGAATTTAAACAAACAAATTAAATTGAGTAATGTTCAACTTAATTTGTCTGTTTAAATTCAGCCAAAATAAATAGGTTTCAAACACTTACCTAAAAATAAGTAGTAAATCCAATGAATCATCTTTGAATATTTTTTTTCAGTGTATGTTTGATAATATATGTGTGTAGTAGGGTGCCATTTCTTAGGAGAATATTTTCATTCTCTTCAGAGTCTTTAGGGACTTCAGAGTCCAATCTGATTCTGATTCTGGGAGTCACAATCTTATTCCAACATGATTCTTGACTTGCATTTTTTTGGCTCTGCAAATACCTCTTTCCAACTTTACATTTTAACCAGAATTGGAGTTTACATGCTTTTGTTTATGGAAATAAACAAAAATATTGGAATATATGTATGACAGTAATGTTATCTTAAAAATCATTCATTTTATTAACAAACTTGGATTCAAGATGAACAAGATCTATTATAACAAGAGCAATTTTAAAAAACGACCAGCTCTTAGGGCACATTCACACCCAACGTGTCTTTGCTTCTAATAATGCGAGATGCAATGGTTCGGAATGGTTTGAAAAAAGCACAGTATAAAGCACGAGGGTGTTCGGACACAGCCACCGAGCGCCTGTAAAGAGAAACTTGCAATGTTTGCCCCACCTCCGAGCTCTTCTGATTGGTTCACTACTGTGGAACTGACAGTGATGAGCTGTGCTGTGTGTGAAAGTTGAAGATCTTTTAGCTTAAAACGGTGTCAGCACGAGCGTAATGGTCATGCACATCCATCAAGTGCGTGTTTACATTAAAATACAATAGAAAAGTAGCACATTGGAAAAGAAAACTGCATTTGGTGTGAACGGCCCCTTGTTCCAAAAAAGATAGCATAGCATTTGATAGCATAGCATCTCCGGCGCCTAGACTGCAGCTCTACACAAGACGTTTGGCCATAGGAGAAATGGTCGTGCCCAACTGAGCCTGGTTTCTCTCGAGGTTTTTTTTCATTCACTTTCGCAAATTGGTGAAGTTCGTTCCTCGCCGCTGTCGCCACTGGCTTGCATGGTTCGGGACTTGTAGAGCTGCGCATCGATGGATTTGTTCTTCAGTGTTTGGAATCTCAGCAGTGAAAATTAAACCACACTGAACTGAACTGAACTTAAACTCTAAAAACTGAACTGACACCATTTCAATTCACTATAATCTTCTATGTGAAGCTGCTTTGACACACATTTCTACATTGTAGAATATGTTCTACATATTGATCTACATTGTAAAAGCGCTATAGAAATAAAGATGAATTGAATTGAATTTGTTTTATTTATTTATTCATAACTTTATTTATTCATTCTTTTAACAAAGAAATGTCTTAAATTATATTTGGAAATTCTATTGGAATTACTTTATCTATTAACTTTGACTGTACGGGTCAAGGTTGATGTAGGGAAAAGGACGAGGACTCAAGTGCAGAACTAAATGTTGGGCTTTTATTGATAATAAAATAAAATAAACAGCAAAATAAACTACCCAGAGGGGGAAAACATTAACAAAAAGGCAAAAACAAACTTGACTGGGCTGGCAGGAAAAAGCAGCCCAAACACAAAAACACAAACAGAATCCAAGACACGAGCACACGATAAGTGAAAACACCTTACCGTATGCTTACACATACGACATGCGTGTTCCGATCCCAGCAGCAACCGAAACTGAAACCGACTAGACTGCAGCGCTGAGAACAAAACATCATGCCCCGAACACCACAACAAACACACCAGGACAAGAGCGCGCATCTAGAGCAGGCCCGGACCTCGCACGCCCGCATCAAGCGGGAGCGCGCACGGCCCGAGCGCGGTAACGACGGCACTCATACAGAGACACACAATGACAGAAAACGAGCGCTCGACCTGAGAAAACTCGAGCCGAGCACAACATACAAGACATGACAGGACTAGTGTCTGGACTCTGCCACCAAAACAAGAATTAACAAGACCGGAGTGTCAGAATCCTGACAGTACGAACTAGGTACAAACACAGACATTCATCATCTGTTTGCATTGCTTAGTAATGTATAGAAAACAATGTTAAGACACCGAAACAAAAGATGGGAAACACACATCACATAGATTCATTCTGCTGTGGCGACCCCTGGTAAATCAGGGACCGAAGGATAGTGAGTGAGTGTAATTGATAACACCTACCAACCAAAATACATCTCAAATCCCCCTCCCAGCTCTCTTCTGTTTCATGCGTGCCCACACTATCGCAATGTAATTTTGAATGTAGAATCGATTCTGAACTTTTGTGAATCAATTCAGAATCATTAGAGAAAGAATCACAATGCATCAATGAATCAACTTTTTTTTTTTTCTCCCACATCTTGTAAGCAGTAGACCAATCACAATAGGCCAAGCCATCTGACCAATCAGAGCAAAGTAGGCTCTCAGAAAGTTCTTAAATAAACTACAGCATCAGCTCTTTTCTCAGTATCTGAAACAATGTATATTATGTGAAAAAGGAAGTGTTTTATGACCTTGGATAGATGTCATCTGCAGGAGATTTCCAAAACAAGAAACATACGTGATTTTCAGTCATCTTTACTGAAACAGGACACTATTGTTAAAGTCAGATTTACTGCCTGTCCTGTATGAGGCTGTGATTTGATTAAAAAGTAATATCCGAATCTTCACTCATGGGGCTGAAAGCAAGAGTATTATCTTGTCATTGACAGGATTAGTGTTGATGGAGAATAGCTGTACGTGCAATAACGGGCAGATGTATCATCAACAGTGTCCTTCTGCTTGTGCTTCTCTGTGTGTGGGGGAAGATTATTACAAATAACTTGTATATAAATTTTATACCATATGTTTTCCACTTGCTCTGTCATTGGCTCTTCTGATTACTGTTTTTTATGAACTGAGCAATGCATTCTTAACATATTACAGTTGTTTAAGCATGCAGCACGCAGGAAATGAGTCACGATTTACCCTGAAAATATAAAAAAGAAGACATTGTTTAATATTCTTTTGTAGAATTCTTGTCAAGATTATTTTGTGATTACAGTAGAGTTTCCTTTTTCAGGAAGAAAAAATACTTATTTTTAGGAACAACTTGTATTAGTAACTGCTATAATGCATTCAAAATAAATAATGCAATACAGAATGAATGGAATTTAAATATTTTGCCTTCATAACTCTTCATTTTTTGAAAAAACAACGTAAGCCTGTTTCTGAAAACAAAATAAATATTTTTTGTTATTTGCATAACCTTTTCAATTTTTTTCATTCTGCAGTTTGTCAATTAGGAAGTCAATTTGTCAATTAGTTTGAGGAAGAGGCTAAGCATGTTTTACGAATGATTTTCAACACTAATATTTAATTAGAAGTATTGACACTATGGTTTTCCATACACTACCTGACAAAAGTCTTGTCGTCAATACCAGTTGTAAGAGCAACAAATAATGGCTTCTAGTTGATCATTTGGAAAAGTGGCAGAAGGTGGATTTTTCCGATGAATCATCTGTTTAACTGCATCCGAATCATCACAAATACTGCAGAAGACCTATTGGTATCTGCATGGACCCAAGATTCTCACAGAAATCAGTCAAGTTTGGTGAAGGAAAAATCATGGTTTGGCGTTACATTCAGTATGGGGGCGTGCGATAGATCTGCAGAGTGGATGGAAACACCAACAACTTGAGGTATCAAGACATTTGTGCTGCCCATTACATTACAAACCACAGAAGAGGGCAAATTCTTCAGCAGGATAGCACTCCTTCTCATACTTCAGCCTCCACATCAAAGTTCCTGAAAGCAAAAAAGGTCAAGGTGATCCAGGATTGGCCTGCCCAGTCACCAGACATGAACATTATTGAGCATGTCTGGGGTAAGATGGAGGAGGCATTGAAGATGAATCCAAAGAATCTTGATGAACTCTGGGAGTCCTGCAAGAACGCTTTCTTTGCCATTCCAGATGACTTTATTAATAAGTTATTTGAGTCATTGCAGAGATGTTTGGATGCAGTCATGGGAGTCAGACACAATATTAATTCTTTTTCCACTGCACCATGACTTTATATTCTATACTGTACATTATTTCTGTTAAGTGACAAGACTTTTGTCTAAGCAAAGTCAGACCTTACTGTCCTAATTAAATAATTAAAAATCAAGGCACAGCCATACTTTATTCTGGTAAAATAAGCTTAATCTAGAGACATTTGCCTTTCGTATAAGCCACTTCTGATACCAAATGATCAACTAGAAGTCAAGTTATTCCTTAAAACCATCGTGCTGATGTTCCTAAAACTTGTATAGGCGACAAGACTTTTGTCAGGTGGTGTACATACTGAGGCATAAAATGACAATAAAATGAAGCATATAACATTTCTAATGGATAAATAAAATAAATAAATAAAATTAATAAATATAAATAAATAAAGCCAAATTTGGAGGGTCTTAAAACACTTAAGTTTCGCACTTTAATGCATTTATTAGAAATGTTTGTGTATCCTTTTGGGGATCAAATGCACCAGACTAATATTCAGTAGAGAAAGCTTTTAACTTTTTTGAACATAGGTCATTATTATTATACAGGCAGGATTCCTCTAGTGATTTTAATGGTGTCTCAGAAGTGACGGAGCCTCTCGAAGGATGTCAGCTCAGCAGGACGCGCTGTGGAAGAGACGCTTGCGATTAATCACTTCCCTTTGGATGTGCTGTTTTGCTGAAACCCATTTCCTCTGGCCCTAAACATCAGTGTCAGGAGCTAGTTTAAAGCACACTGGGGAGGAAGGACAAACTCTGAGCTGTTGCCTTTGGCCCCTTAAGTTTATGTGGCTAGTAAAAATGTAGTAAGAAAAGTGGCACCCGTGGTCAGTTTTAGATTTTTTTTTAACATACATTAAAAAAAAAAAAAAAGCTAGGTCTAGAACTAAATGTAGCTATTTTAGTTCTTCTGTTTTTATGAAAGTTTTGTTAGTTTATTTTAGAAAACAGCTACAGCATTCTGTATATGGTAACTGGAAGTGTATTTTTTCAATGCAAGATTCTGTTTATATCTAGTATACCTATATGTGTTTTGAGTGATCAGATTGGTTGATTTATTGGCCTCTTTTGTCCACTTATGAGCACTGTCTGATGAGTAAGGATAAATGTTTCATTTTTCTGATCTTACAATATACTAAAAAATGCATAAAATAATTAAGTTGTCCCAAAAAAAACTCAAGAATTGTGTTGGTTTGGCTTATTTTAAATTATTAGTTTAAACAAACAGCAAAAATAATTTTTTTTGTGTAATATTGTAGGGGCGTCACGGTGGCGCAGTGGGTAGCACGATTGCCTCACAGCATGAAGGTCGCTGTTTCGAGCCCCGTATGGGTCAGTTGGCGTTTCTGTGTGGAGTTTGCATGTTCTCCCCGTGTTCGCGTGGGTTTCCTCCGGGTGCTCCGGTTTCCCCCACAGTCCAAAGACATGCGGTACATGTGAATTGAATAAGCTAAATTGGCCGTTGTGTATGTGTGTGAATGCAAGAGTGTATGGGTGTTTCCCAGTGTTGGGTTGCAGCTTGAAGGGCATCCGCTGCGTAAAACATATGCTGGATAAGTTGGCGGTTCATTCCGCTGTGGCGACCCCTGATTAATAAAGGGACTAAACCGAAAAGAAAATGAATGAATGAATAAATGAATGTAATATTGTAAATGAACACAACCCTACTCTATTGTTCCCCCAAAAACACAAAATTGAAAGTTAAAATTAGATTGAATGTCTTTATGAATAAAATCATGACTTTTATGCAAGGGATTAAACATTTTCATCACATAAGAAGACTGATCATGCCAACTTTTAATTATCAAAACTTCACCCCCGTTGCTTTGGATAAAGTAAAATGATTAACGGAGTGTAAATTCTATTATACATTTAATCAAACACTCACAAACCTATTTTTCAACAAAGAAATGCATTAATTTACATTGCGAGTTTCTCTTTGAGAAAGCAAAATGGCAACATTTTTACTTATATATTTTCTTAATTTCTTTTTGTAAACAAAAGCATTAAATATATAGCTGTAAATTTTAGACAAAATTAACAGTTGGATTTTAGGTATTATTATTATTATTATTATTATTATTATTCTGTGTACTATGCTGTGTATTATTTAAAAAGCCACTGAATTATTTTACAGTGTATGAACATGAAATGAGACAATGTAAAACAATACAGAGATTAGTATCAAAACTGGTGAAAGCACATTTGCTTTTTACAAATGTAGGATTATTGATTACAAAGTTTAAAACATTCTGAGCACCACACTTTGACAGCATGCCTTAAAGTGTCAATAGATGGAAAGTCACTGTTTTTGACCACATGAGCATCTACACCACAAAATCAATCCAATCAAATGTGTTTTTAACCTCCCCCTATAAGTGGTACAAGCTCAAAATGTTGCCTATTGAATTTAGCGTCGTCCACTTTTGATTGGATGGATAATTATACCAAATGTAAACAATGCCTAACATCCCTAAAATTCATCTGACTTGTATGTCATTTGTTTACATGATCTATCAGTACCGTGAATGTGTTTCAGGGCTGTAACTAGAGACCCTTTCGTGGCCCTCAGGGGTTTCATATTGGTCTGGACGTTTGTTTAACAATCCCATTTAACCCTGCAGCAAACAATCTTGTTGCTCTGTTAAAGGTGATGTCAGTGGCGATCAGTGAATGTCTACCTTTCTTTCCCCTCGAGAGCAACAAATCCATCCTCTCCGCAAACTTCTCTCATTGTTTCTGTCTCTCTGCTTGGTAGGTACAGCAAGAATTCAAACCTGAGACCTTACGCAAACAAGCATTGGAGGCCAATGCAATCACAAGCCAAGGCAGTGCCGTGTCAAAGATCAGCAGAAACATGTGAGACGCATTTGGTGGAAAATACCATTTCAGATGGGAAGGCGTGAAGATTGTATCTATCAGCACAGAGAGACTGAGGTACTGACTGTGAGACTGGTGCTGTACTGTACTGTATATGGAGGAGTAAAAAAGTATCATCATTTAATGTAGACTCAATTTGAGACTAAAGGAGCATTCACACCAACAAATATAATTCAGATGCAAAAACCTCTAAGTTCCATCTTCTAAAATTTGCATTTTTCTCAGGCTCCTGTTCATGGTATTAATGTTTTATGGCAAAGAATAGGTTATTTTCAGTGCCTTTAATATGAAATAACTGAACAATAGAAGGACGCTAAGAAAAAAATGCTGATATTAGAAGAATATCAGATGACACTTAGAGTTTTTTTGCATCTGAACTCTTCAATTGGAAACATGAAAATGTATTTTTAAAATAAGTCTTAATTGAAAAGAATAGCAAATTTCACTAAATGACTATAAAGATATTGGCATACAGAAAAGCTATTGTTGGAATCAAAGTCACAAGGTTTTGTTTTTTTTTAAACTACAGCTCATGCTTATAGTAAAGAGAATATTGCAATTTTCATGATCTGGAGGCAAATGTAGCTGTTATAATTGTCATTGTAGTTTGTCATGATAAATATCAATATCAATTAAAATATCATCAATGTTGTCATGAAAATAAATTTATTTTAGGTTGTGTCCATAGCTACATTTATTTATAATATAATATAATATAATATAACGTTACGTTACGTTACGTTACGTTACGTTACGTTACGTAATGTAATGTAATGTAATATATTATTACTATATTATTAAAAGTCCTAAGACATTATCATCATGAAATTTATTTATTTAATTATTTTTTTTATTTAAATGTAAAATTTCCAGCCTGCCATAAAAAGGAAAACTATTTTCATAATGTAAAAAATGCTAAACCATTTTATTTATTTATTTGTGACAGATATGTAATACATATATAATTTTATATATATGTATATATAAATATGTACAATATAATTTTTGCAAATAGGATATATTAAATAATATAAGATGGTGATTCATGGTAGCATCTTTGTTTAATTAAACAAATGTCAGAAATAATGTCATGATGAAAAAGTTTTTGTTTTTTTGTTGACTTATTTATGCCAGATGTAACATATATACATTGCAAAGATACTGCTTAAAATTAATTCATTAGATAACGAGTCACGTTGATTTTAATAAAACAATAGTGAAAATAATGTCCTGATGCCAAAACGACAATTCATTTTATTAATTTATTTGGCAGATATACAATATAATTGAACTGAATGTTGCAAATAGATGACATAATGAAGACATTTTCCAAGAATGAAAAACAGCATTCAGTGTTACCACATCTACTGCCATCCTCTATAAAGTTGCAGCCTGTCATTCGCTCATAGGAATTTAAAGAGTTTAGCTATGGGCGTAAACATCGAGCGTTTAAGCTTTGAGATCCCCCATAAACAGATTATTTTTGGCTGTACTTGACTTTTGACTCCTCTGCTCTGGATGTTCCTCAAACAGCATAACAAGATGCGGTCAAGTGCTGTGAAGTTGACACTCTTTTGAAGACCGGTGGACATGAACTGTAAGACTGAAATCAAACCTTCATGAGCGACAGTCACTAAAGGGGCATCAAAGAGAATCAAAGCGGCATGACTAGCTGTCTAGCATGAAAGATGTGCGTGCTTTTCCGTCATGTTATAGAAAGTGTGCAGTTTCCATGTGTTCAGGCGAGAGACTGTATTCAGTCAAAAACTGTTTTCATGCACCTCTTAATTTTGAGACCTCGGCCTTTTTGGCTTTCCATAAAGTCTTGTTGGTGTGTGCATGTCCAAATGTCCATATTACACTTTTAGATGTTTCTTTTATAGCACTTTATCAATGTGTTTCTGTAGATTTCATTTGCATTGCATATTTTTAAAGTCCATTTTCTCAAAATTAGTATTTTTTTTCCTGGACCGAGCCATAAACTCATCCATTCTTCTCCAACAGCAATTATGTATATCACACTTCACAATTTTATTTGTATCTGTTTTCTGAAGGTTTTTCAGATGGATTTGTTCATAGATTACTTGAAGGGGGTTCAAGACTGTCATGAAACCAAGACACACCATGAATTTGAAGAATATTTGATGCATATTTATGCACTGACATTTGCTCAGTTATGTAATTTTAAAAGAAAAGTTGACAATTTTATGACAACTTGACATAAACAAATACAGCATAACCTGTCAGTGTCTGTCATGACAACTTTATATTACCAAGACAAAATTACTTGTCGCAAATCTATCATAAACCTGACATATCATGATGCCATTATAATTGTGTGATGAATTTTATAACAGCATCATTAATATTTTTCTTTACCATATCTAATTGAATGTATCACTAAAATGTCATTAAATGCTAATGACACTGTTAAACAATGAGGCACTTTTACTTTTTTACTTTTTTACTTTTTTACTTTTACTTTTACTGAGAAATTTAAATGACAAATTTATTTTGTTTCTTCGAAAAAAGTGATCAGAAAGTAAATTCACTTTGAACCTGACATCATCCAGTGCTCATATTTTTGTACTATACTGTATGCAGTTTGGTGCATATTTATTCAAATATTTGATCATTTGCTTAACATAACATGTAAACATAACATTTTTAAAAGCTTGTAATACAATTTTGGTCACACTTTACAATAAGGTTTCATTGGTTAATTTATTTACTAACATGCACTTGTACAGCATTTATTAATCATAGTTCAACATTTACTAATGCATTATTAAAATCCAAATTCATGCTCCTTAACATTAGTTAAAGTGGACCTATTAAAGTGCAAAAATCACTTTTATATACAGTTGTGAACGGTCTTTGAATATAACCTGCTTCTCATGTTAAAAAAATTATTAATACAATTTTTTATAATCACACTTGATAAAAACAGTCTGCAGAAACACTTTGATTGACATTCTCCCTTTGTACATGTCATCAGAGTGGGAAAGCCCCGCCAATAAGTGACAATCTCTCCCTCATTAGCATAGGGTGTTAGTCTTGTTTTTAAATCTGCCACTATGCTGACACGTAGGCATTTGTAGCTCCACCCTCTTTATTAAAGCAACAGTCACCAAAATGGCACAATTAGGATCAAAGGGGCAGTTTTAAAGAGTTATAAAACATTATTTGTGGAGTATTTTGAGCTGAAACCTTACACACACACTCTAGGGACATCAGAGATTTATTTTACATCTTGTAAAAAGGGGCACAATTACTGACTTAACATGAACAACTGTATTTTCATTTATTAACATGGACAAATACTGTAAATATGTTATTCATTGTTTTTTCATGTTATTAAATGCTTTAACCAACATTATCTAATATAACCATATTATAAAGTGTTAGCACAATTTTTTATGTAATCAATCAACTGGAAGTATGTTAATGTTAATTGTGAGTTAATTGATTAATCAATTTACATGTAGTGTATTTCTTTAGCATGCAAATAAAGGTAATAAATACATAACACTCATCTGCAACGGCATCTTGAATTAAGTTATGAACAGACAGCATAGCTGAAGTCAAGACGAGCTTTATGATTCACAGATATATGATCTGCGTCTGTGGGTGTGGGTGTGGGTGTGTGTGTGTGTGTGCATGTCATGAGAAAAGTCGGTGAAGTTGATTGATTCTGACCGAGGTCCCGTTGCGAAGTGATGTCTTCTACCACACATGTGCTTGGGATTTAAAAGCACTTAAACCCGTGTTTCCCTCCAAGTGTAAGGCAATGATCATATTTCTGTCTCATCTAATCAGTCTCAGTCTGTACTCTTCAACCTTACTTTGCCAACAAAAGATGCACTTTTTAAACACAAACGGATTCCCTTAAGGTTGAAACCGAACCCTGTTTTCTCATTAATCCTTCCGGGGTCACGCATCAACTTGACCAACCATGCAAACACAAACCAGACACTGTGATTGACAGTGCAGGGCCAAAGATCAGGGGGCACATCCTTTGTGGTCACTGGAAGCCATTGACAGACACTCGCTCCACTAATATTTGCTGCCCGATGGAGTTTGGTGAGAGGAAGTTCCTACATATGGTGGAGGAAATGAGTGGACTAGCAAGTGACTATGAAAAGGAAGCTCATTTGCTGCTCGCTTTCAGATCATATGGTGGGTTTAGTCTATGCAGAATAATGTCCAGCATTGAGGAGCTGGAGAATCCGACTCAAATATTTTGGCAGATGTGGTGAAAAGTGTATTTTTGAGAGATTCTGAAATGTTTCTGCCAGTTGAGCTCTTAAAAATAGGGTAAATTGATAGGAACAGATGGGTTTAAGAAAGCAAAATAGAGTCGATTGACAACCTGTGAGCTCACTGTCTTCTGATTTACCCTATTGAAAAAATGAACAAGATTTTACATCCAGAAGCAGACTTTTAGGCTCTACTGACATAACTAGTGTTGTAGTTAAAGCCAAAAAGTAAAAATTTTAGGCAAAAATAACAAAACCTCTTCAACTGTCTAAAGTTTTTAAGAAAAAACGAACAAAAAACTCACTCAGACATTTCAGATCGTCAAACAATTAGTGGTATTTTGCAGTAGAGAATTAAAACAATTATATTATATGATATTATATTATATTATATTATATTATATTATATTATATTATATTATATTATATTATATTATATTATATTATATAGATCATTTAGATTTTTTGTTGCCCACTCACACAAATTATGTAAACATTCTCCATGGTCATCATTCATATATTTTTTTTTATGAATCTCAATTAATCTTGACAGCACACAGAAAAGAAAATTGAAAGCTGTTATTGTGTAAAATGAGTTCTTCTATGACCTTATAATCACAATATATTCGATAATAGAAGTAGTATTAGCCTCACAGCAAGAAGGTCACTGGTTCGAGTCCCGGCTGGGCCAGTTGGCAAATCTGTGTGAAGTTTGCATGTTCTCCCCATGTTCGCATGGGTTTTCTCCGGGTGCTCCCATAGTCCAAAGACATGCGGTATAGGTGAATTGTATAAACTAAATTGGTCGTAGTGTATGTGTGTGAATGAGTGTGTATGTATGTTTCCCAGTACTGGGTTGCAGCTGGAAGGGCATCCGCTGTGTAAAACATATGCTGGATGAGTTGGCGGTTCATTCCACTGTGGTGACCCCTGATGAATAAAGGGACTAAGCCGAAGGAAAATGAATGAATGATTATGACTAAATTATAACACAATATAACCTATTTATTTATTGAACTGCTATACAAATCCACACATACTGTATATTTACCAATAAACTTTTCTGTAGATAACAACTAATAATTTTCCATTGTGTTTCTCAAACCTTAAAAATTCTCTAAATTTTCTCAAAAACACTTCAGTTCTCTCCATCATTAAAGTCATTCACCTTTTTTTTGTCTGATTTATATATGTTTCTGTGCTTCAAATCAAAGGTTTGTAATGTTGGATGGGATCCCCCTTGATTGCTGAATGGTTTGATTTATCAAAAATCCCTATGGGATAAATGAATGGAAAAACTTTGCTGCACTGCTGAAAAAGTTGGCAGACACCAATGCTTTCTATAAAAAAAAGTCAGTGTGTCCAATTTTGTGTTCTGTGAGTGATCGAGACATGGGAAACTTTAATGTTCTATAAGGTAGATGACAGCATTAGAGGACACAATTAAAAGCTTACATTTGAAGACCTTTTAAGACATTTTGCATGTATTTTATGAAACCTTTTTGTTTATTAAGGAGCTCAGCAGCCAACATCTACTTTCATTATGGAAAACTTTTTTATCATTCTTGATTTTTCATTTAACAGAAAAGTATGAGTAATTGATGACAGCACTGGCTTTTTATGTAGTCTTTTCTTTAAAACTAGCTCTTCTTTGTACACCTAAGCTCTTCTTTGTACACCTAATATATTGGTTTTCCAGATAAGGACATTGAGATGGAGGTCTGAGACCAAAATATAAAAAAAAAAAAAAATCTAAAGGAAATTGAGCCCAGTGAGAAAAAGAAGGTGTTAAAGAGCTTGACAGCTATAGGAAACCCATCAAAATAACAATACTAAGAAGATGGCAGGTGAGAATTTTGTGATGACACAGTCCTGTTGCTCTCAAATTCTCAAATTTCAGTATTATTTGAGACTGACTGTCATGCCCATTGTTTCCCAGGCTGTAAATACCTTTGCCTTTGACAAGAATGCACTCTTGAGCATTGATGAATTCAGAAACTTGGATGACTGAGGGTTGGAATAACAACAGTTTGCCAGCCCTTAACATTTACATGAACTCTCTGCCTGCACAAAATAGGCCCATGTTGTTAAAACACTTTTTTGCTTGCAGTATTCTACAGTAAATCACTTGAAGTTAGAGATAGTTCAGCAAAGTGTGTATGTGCGTTTGTGCTGATACTATTTTTAAACTTGCTGTACATTTCGTTTAGTTTTAGTTCGTTTCAGTAATGGTTTTGTTAGTTTTATTTTAGCTTTTATTTTGTGAACACATTTAGTTTTTGTATATTTAGTTTCAGTTTCAGTTTTAGTAATAGCAGACGTAACAGAACATGTCCAGTGTAGACCAGAGCAAAGTTTCAAGTTTGCACAGCTTACATTCATTATTGTGTAAATCTCTTAGTAATAAAAATACAGTAATTGTATGAACAAACATTGAATCCAAAACAATACAAATGCAACAAATAAAAGTAAAAAATGTGAAGAATTCAGAACATAATCTTCTGATTAAAGATCGTATTGTAATTAAAAATGCCTCATTTAATTTTTTGGCCAACAAAGACAAGATAGAACACAGGTTTTATGTTTGTTTCGCTAATATTTTTTGTAGCTTTTGTATGTAATCATGCGTTTGACTGATGTGTTTGGCGCCATCTACAGGTGTTTCCATAAACAGCCAAAAGTCATATTTTCTGCCACAGAAAAACGATAATTTTTTTGCTAATTATAATTTTATTTCAGTTTCACTTTGTTTAATTTTTTCATTTATTGTACATTTTTTACATTTTATTTCAGTTAATGAAAATGTTTAATGGCCAAAAGTTTTAGTCGTAGTTTTAGTTTTTATGTATTAAAACTGCCTTGTGTGTGTGCGCTTAAAAGTGTGTTCGAAGCAAAACATGTGGCCTATAGAGCACATATGATCCTTAGAGGAAGGTGAGAAGCCATTTTGAACCAGATGGATGTTCTTAGGGTCATCTGAACATCTGAGAGTTGATGGACCATGAATCCTCTTGCGCCAAACTTTCGGAAGTTTACTCAGCAAGTTTGGATACTCACTTTTTTGTGTGTTTTGGTCCAGATTGAGCTCAAAATAATAATATAGGGATCTACTGTGTAAATTGGCCTCGGAGGACATTATTGCAAACATTGTTATTCATGTTGTTTCAGTGGTGGTGTGAAATAGCTATAAATATAGCAGACAGATTGCTATGTACTGACTGTCAAGCATTTAGTTTTCGTTCTATTCCAATCCACCAACATGCATTTCTCCATTGCTTTCCTATTATTTTGATTGATGGTTATTTAGAGGGGAAGCAATTCTGCCTAACAAGACGGTTGTAGAAGCTATTTTTTTTTTACATGTGTGAGAGTTTTAAAAATATGTTATTTATTACGTATTAGTTAGTGGCCGACACAGAACAATCATCGACTGTCCAAGCCGTATTTGCAATCTGATCCGCAAGGCCACTGCTGGGTGATGTTGATTGGAGCATAGTCTCAGTGTGAAAGATTTCTGCGAGTCTGGACTGTGATTATCTTTATTTTTAGGGGTGTTCTGGCATCATATCTGGCCAAGGCTGTTGCACTCACGGTTGGAGATGTTTCAGGGATACACAGATCCTATTTTAGTGGACATTCAATACCTCCAATGGCTTCTGGGAAAGACTATAATTTTTAGGGAGATTTTTAACTTCTTGTTTCAAACAGGTCAAACTCTGATGCAATTTCTTACAGAAAATTGCATCTAACGTTATTTGCTAAACTTTTCTTTGTTTTTGTGGAACAAAAAGCAAAAGATGTTTTAAAATTTTTTACACTGTTTTTTTTTTACTATATAATGAAAAACTAAGGCCAAAGGCTCTATTAATGAAAAAAAAAACTAAATCTAAGTCTTACAGATCACTTACTGAGTATATTTTTATCCTTCTCAAAATATTTTTACTTTTTTCTTCTCTACTAGAAACTGTATATTTTCTAAACAAAAATTGTCTTATTTGTAATCAACTATTTTGTAAACTGTTCCTTTTCATGGTTACCAGCTGACTGCTTACCTCCGTATGGACGGCTTTCCCGCTGTTATCAGTTTTCCAGTTAGCTTGCCATGTACGTCTGCGGACTTGAGACACAGAGAGGAGTTGACCACGATGACAGGGTTCGAGTCTGGTGAAGAACGGTTCTCATAAGTAAATAACGGTGAGAATGTGGTAAAAATCAGGCGAGTGCTTTTCTTTTTCTGGATTGCTGTTTAAAACGGTCGGTTGGGTTTAGGGAAGTGGGTGGGCGGGTCAATTGGTGCGCAAACACTATTGGTTGGGTTTAGGGAAGGAGGAGGGTGGGTCAGTCATTCATTCAGTCAGTCAGTCAGTGGCCTTTGGTGAATTTACGCGAGAAGAGCTGGCGCGAATGGCACTAGTGAGAGAAATTTGAGATCTCAAAAAGCGTACACAGCGGCCACTGGTGGATTCGCGAAATCAAAAACTGCAAAAAAACATACCTCCTGGGATGTATTTGGCGCTCTCCAGAAATGTATATAGCGGTATGTTTTCAAAATGAGCCTGGGTTGGTATTTTACCATGATTTACAGATGACTCTCAAAACGTCATTCAGTGTAACAATACACTCAAAAAATATATATTTTGCTGCTTGTTAAAACTACTTATTTAAAATGAGCTGAAACAACACAGTTCTTAATATTTTTTTGGGACAACTTAATTGTTTTATGTCCAATCCACTTAAAGTTGTTAAATACACTTAATCAATTTGTGTTGGGACAACATGAAGGAATTGTGTGGAACAATATCTGTACACTGTAAAAAATGCAGGGTTCCACACAATTTCTTAATGTTGTCCCAACACAAATTGATTAAGCAAATTAAATGATTTTTACAAATTTGAGTGGACTGAATATAAAAAAATAAGTTGTCCATTAAAAAAAACATAAGAGTTGTGTTGTTTCAGCTCATTTTAAGCAAGTTGTTTAAACAAGCAGCAAAATATATATTTTTTTCATTGTAGGTTTCATTCCAAAAATACTGTCTGACATATTTAAAACAAGAATTATTTGATGACATAATAAAAGTCTCTATTTAAGGATTACAGTGGAACCCCACATATTTTTTTATTTTTGTTTTGTCACTATTCTTCAACCACTAGGTTTTACCCATTTGTCAGCAAAAGGTTTTTGATCATTTAAAAATAATTAAATTGCATATTCCTTTATATATTCTAATAAATAATGGTCAGAATGAGTATGTTATATAAAATATATGTCGGTGATGGAAGATTATTTTACCCATATTTTAACAATTTGTATTTATTATTAAATTATTAAAATTAGACTCTTTACTTGTATATAATATAATTTATATGTGTATAAAATCCCAATTTTAACATTTTTAAATCTTTAATAATGACATTTAATAATGGCATAAATGCAAATTTGGATGCAGGAGTGTCTTGGAAGTGAGGTCTTGAATGGGTCCCATTAAGCAGTATTTACTCTTTGCCCATCATGCACTATTCATTAAAATGCTCATCCCTCTGTCTCTATGGTAACACAATTCTCTGAGATGCTGCTTAGAGAGTGTGAGACGGAGTGTGTTTGTATATGTGTGTATTTCTTTGTGTGTGTTAATCGTACTTGTGCTCCCTTTCTGAATATCTCTGACAGATTATCACAGATGGAACATGTTGGACGTCACCTTAAGCGAGCCTGAAGCGTTTCCTTTACCATAACACTCACTGTTGGCTGTTTCACTGAATAATTCATCACAGACAGGTGAGACTTGCCCTTCTCTTCATCTCTTCAGCCCTTCTTATTTCTTTGAGCTTGTGGATACAAGACAAGAAGATCTCATTGGGGTTTCATGTATTCAGGGACTCCTCAGGTGCTTACGTTTAGTGATGAGACCCTTTATGAGACAGAACAGATGAGCTACGGTGTCTTTACAAGGTAACATGAAAGCTACTTTGCCAGTGAGACAGAAAAAAAAATCAAGCCCACATTTAAACATCCAGCTATGAATAAAACAATATTTATCCTTAATGTTCACTGGCCACATCAGTGGCTTGTAAGCACATTACAGCCATAAAAGCACTTAGTAATGGAAATAATTGAAAGTCTGCAAGCTGTGCTAAGCAATAACAGCTTTTGTAAATGTGTGTGTTTGTGTGTGTGTGTGTGTGTGTGTGTGTGTGTGTGTGTGTGTGTGGTCCATAGTGTTTGGCAAAGCTCATTTTGTTCAGCGTGACCAATCTAATCAGCATGACAGACCTGATGGACACTGCAGTCTCATGAATGTGGTCTAGCAGAGGTCAAAACTCGAAAGAATTCACATATTTGAAAGGATCAGGTTCAACTGTTGAAAACAAACTAACATAAGTGGGGACATTTCTGACAAAATCTTGGTTCATATTCTCTATGAAGATTATCTGAATGTTCAATTCTTTAATGAAGTCCCAGTTTTTACACAAACAAATAGGTTCTTATGTGTATAAATATATGTATAAATATATCTATGTATGTTTTTAGCAGTTGGTTTTTTTTTTTGTGCATATTTTGTGAGTTCCATATAATATCCTCAATGGTAAATCAGTTTAACAGTGCAGCTGGAATTGCTCAGTTCAGCCTTCAAAGGTGGAGTGTGATATGTCATGGTTTGAGGAATGTTTTCTTTTTTTTTTTTTTTGCACAGGATTTGGCCTCTTTACCAGATACATGCAACTGTTTATCAGAATCTCCTTCTCTGCACTCATAATTCAATCAGCCAGTAGTTTTTAATCAGAGAAATGAGCCTGTCACATAGAAAAATGGGAAAAGTGGTTCATTGAATCTGAAAACATTGAAATTATGAAACGGCCTAACCAGAGTCCTGATCTAAACCTGAATGAAAATGTCTGGAAAATCCTTACTGACAAAGTTATGACTAAGAAACCCAATAACGTGAGGGATATGGAAGAGACTGAAATAAATAGATCAAGATCATTTTAGACTAGTGATGTGCTGCGAGAGACTAGTGATGTGCTGCAAGATACTAGTGATGTCCTGTAAGAGACTAGTGATATCCCGTATAATGTATTAAATTCCTTCAAATTTTTTGAAAGATTAAATTTCTACTGAAAATATCAAGTGTTCTCTAATCTGATCCTCACTGTATACATATATCTCTTTATGTTGTCCTTATGCTATTTAAGATCTGTCTTGCTCGTGCGGAAACATCTTTGTGTAAAGCCAAGTTGGCAATTCTCAGCTGAAAGAGATTAAACACCTTTTAATATAGAGGCTGTATGAGATAGTGTTTCAGACCTGTCAATCAGTCTGCTTTTTAAACAGATCATGTAGAGTTATAATGCATAGATTTTTTGTCACTCTAAAATAAGAAAGACATATTTATATATACCTGTAAAGTACAAAATAAACAGATAACTTTATTATTTTTTACATTATTAATTAAATGATAATTTTCATACAAACTATATTATTATTAACATTTTGTATTCCGATCTATTGCAATACTGGTATTATTATTATCATTATTCTTATATTATTAATTACTGTAGCTGTATCACATTCTGTATTTTTTTTAGGACTGATGGTTAGTTACTTTTTAATTTTGGGGTCATTTAAAAATGTTGAATCAGGGCTTAAAAATACACTTATATGCATGTTTTTCTTTTCTCCCCATGGATGAAAGATTATGAAGATTTGCCATTTTACATCATCAACCTATCCAAAGTCATTTTCCACATATTGTTGTAATGCTGCTTTGTGTTCAGAATGAGCTTTGCTGCTGTGGATAAAATTGTGTTAACTGGTCCCAGTTGGGTCTCAGGCATTAACACATGCAGGTGCACATATGTTCAATACCAGCCATCGGCACAGACCTGTCAACTCTCTTTCAGTCTGAGGTTGAAACCTTCTGGTGTTTAATATTGAACAGACCCCCCTCTGCTCTTGGTCACGTGCAAATCTCCTCAGATATAAAGCCAAAAGGTGAAATGACCCACTCCCCCCTAACCAAAGTCCCTATGCTTTCCCCTGTAGTGCAGATTAGGATGGCAAGGCTGATGAGGTGATTGTGGCTTCATCACGACAGCAGGAGGAGGATTGTCAGTTTACTCAGAGGAGCAATCAGGTGTGTGCTTTAGTCAACTGGGCTTAAAATGTCAAGTTTAAAAAAATCTCAAAGACTCAAAGATATAAATACAAATTTTGCATGAAGATTAATATGTTCATCATCAAATTTCACTCCTGTTCAGCCTGGTAGTGTTCAAATAGCAAACTCTGATTCGAAAACAGCTTCTATGTGTGTTCTTTATGCATCCTGACACTATTGACGTTAAATAGTGGACCTGTTTTATATGAATTTTTTATCATATTTTCATATTTTACATCCATAATCCTACCCAATACCTAAACCCAACTGCTACCTTACTAATTATTAATAAGCAGATAATTAGTAGGTTATTTAGCTAGTTAGTTTATTTTATTTATATATATATTTTTTCAACCATTGGATTTAAATATGTTCATATATATTTGAACATACATGTACATATTTGTAATTCCAATGTTTTTATTTATTTACACATTTATTATTTTTATATTTATTATATATTCATTTTACAAATATATTAAATTTGCATATATTTCCATATTTCTAGCACATTGAGAGTAAAAAAACATATTCAGGTTAATCAAAATTGATACTTGAGGCTTTTTAACGATACATTGAGTCTCATGAAATAAAGTAATTCTGATTTTTGTTTGAATTTTCCCTTTAAGCATTCTGTCTAAATTAATTGAGATGCCAATAAGAGTGTAAGTGTAGTACTATAGGCTCCGTCTATAGCATATTTAAATCCACTTTTTATCAGAAAAAAAACTGCACATTCCATATGGTTTTGCCTGTAAACACCACATGAAGCCTCTAATTATATTGAATGTGCTTACAGACAAGTGTGTATGTAGAAAGCACTGGTAAATATCAAGAATCAGCTCATTATAAAAAAAAAAAAAACCTGACAACCTACGTCAAAATTAATTTTAAAATTCATATTTTTTCCCTCTGGTCTTGACATGAAAACATAAACACATCTGCGCACAAGACATGCACGTGTTTAACAACCCACCAGAATATCTGTAAAAGAGGGTGAAACTGCAGTAGTGGCTAAAAATGTTTACAAATCAATGGATTTAAGCTATTTATGACCTTTACCAAAGTTTTAAGGTGTTTACATGACTTTGCATTTTATTCAGGCTATTAAGCATAATCGCTGTAACATTAAGCATGTAAACAATGAAAAATCAATGAAAAACATTCTTGCTTTACAGATCCCACATGTGTGCTTTGCTGCTTGCCGCAGATGGTCAGATGGCTGTATTTCTGGCCAAACAAATGTTTCGTAACACCTTTTTTAGGCTATGGTATGTATAATGTATATTGCCATGCTGCTAATGGGGCAGAAGTCTGCGATGACGCTAGTGAGGGTTAATGGGAGTTGACAGCAGAGAGCTGCCTGATGTCCTCAGTGGCCAAGAGCAGTCGGCTCACATTTACACTGATGACAGCTGATTAGAGGAGCACCAACCTCTGACAGAAACAGACAGAAAGAAGGACAGAGTTCTTTGATTTCTTCATGAGCGATGCATTATCACGTTGGAGCATCCGTTTTAATCGACACTGCAGCACTGCATGTTTAACTTTGCAAGTTGCTGAAAAATAAACACAGTGCATGCGGAATAACCATTTTTTCCTCCCTGATATTTAAGCTAAAGCTCAGTTCTAGAGCTTAATGGAGCCTTTTCACATTTCCGTGTTTATATATATATATATATTCACTGCACACTAAGTTTACCCAACTCTGACGACTTCTATATAGGGCGATATTATATATATAGGGCGACGCGGTGGCGCAGTGGGTAGCACGTTCGCCTCACAGCAAGAAGGTCGCTGGTTCGAGCCTCGGCTGGGTCAGTTGGCGTTTCTGTGTGGAGTTTGCATGTTCTCCCCGTGTTCGTGTGGGTTTCCTCCGGGTGCTCCGGTTTCCCCCACAAGTCCAAAGACATGCGGTATAGGTGAATTGGGTAAGCTAAAATTGTCCGTAGTGTATGTGTGTGAGTGAGTGTGTATGAATGTTTCCCAGTGATGGGTTGCGGCTGGCTGCGTAAAACATATGCTGGATAAGCTGGCGGTTCATCCCGCTGTGGCGACCCCAGATTAATAAAGGGACTAAGCCGAAAAGAAAATGAATGAATGAATATATATATATATATATATATATATATATATATATATATATATATATATATTGCTTCGCTATTTGCTCAAATAATAAAAGAAAAACTCAACTATAGTGTTATCAAGACTTTTAGAAAAAGGAAAAAAAAAATGTGTGAGACTGAAGAGAGTCTCCAGAAAGAAGAACAATGTCAAATTTACTGTCCTGCCCATAAACACTGCATTAGAAACATGCATAAGCAGTAATTTTTTTTTTTTTTTGTAATTTGATGCAAAGATGATATCATGCAGAGAATGTCTTTATAAATGTACATACATTTTTAAAAATCTAAATATTAAAAACTTTCAGGGATTTAAGATGCTGATGAAAAGGGTCCATTACTTAATGCTAAATTACTCCACATTTTACACAATAGCGCATTGTAATTATGGCATTTACAGACAAAAGCTTGTTTAAAGTGGATAAAACAAATCTTCATTTATTTAGAAAACTCGCAGCCCATTGGAATCTCTCTCTCTCTGTTTCTCTCTCACACACACATACACAAAGACAATCACTTTGGGTTTTCAATTCAGTCATTTTGGGATTGGGATTTTTAAAGGTCTTGTGAAATGCAATTTTGTGCAATGTTTGACGTAATTTAAACTAAAACAAGAAGAGGGTGGGACAGAGTAGCTCCTCCCCTTTTTGAAAAAACAGCCAATAGTGTTTTTTTTTTTATCACAGCTCTGCTATGGCTCTGGGTGAGCTCAAATGCATATAGCAATAGCGTCTTGAAGGGGGTGGGACATGTCAGATAATAGAGAGCATTGGTCAGAAGATTTGATGAGAAACTGAAATATGAAAAAGTTGATCCATTTAAATGACAAACTGCAAGCTTTGGATGTTTGTATCTTCTTAATGCGAATTTTGTCCCTGTTTTGGAGCACACTAGCTTATAGATATCCTTAAGACTAATGATACTAATTTCTAAAAAAAATATTTTGGTTTCATGAGGATTTTAAACTGTCAAAACTGTATATTCTCTCTTCTTTCTCTAACCCTACCCTATAAACCAACACTCGCGGAAACCATTCTGTACTTTTACATTCTCAAAATGCTTAATTCTACAGAATTACTGGTATTACTATATTTGTGGGGACATTGGGTTAAGTACCAGGACCACACACACACACACACACACACACACACACACACACACACACACACATACTTCTGAATATCTGTTATCAGCTTCAGTTCATAGGCAGGTCCTATCAGCATATCACATTTCTTATAGTGCTGTTTGAGACCTGACAGAATGAAATCCCCCAGGCCCATGCATGAGCAGAAGTATCAGACATGTACCCGCAAATATGCAAGTACACACAGATGCACAGAGGGATAGTAAAAGAGGTATGAAGGCTCAGCCTAAACCGACAAGAGCAATTAAGCTCAGCACAGAAGAACAGAACAACTGCAAAGAAAGAAAATTGGATATTAAGAAGAATGTGGTGAAGAATATTAAAGGTTTTTTTTTTGTCCCAGCAGCCTACCCTGTAAAAATTTGATGAAGACTGGAAAACACATTCTGTGTTGGGGGCCAAATATAATCATTTAGTGGTGAACTGAGCTGCATTTTTAAATATTTTCATAAAGTTATCTAAGGCCGTTAGCATTGAATACAAATGATGACTCACTATTTATAATCGTATTTACTATCATGCACCCAAGGACTTTTAATATTTTTTATACACACATTAATACATTATAACATACATTTTTAATTAAAGACACAACAAGGTAATATTTGTCTATGGGGCCCTGATGGTGCATCCTCAAGATTCATTGTGATAATTAATTATTATTTATTATTAAATAAAGTAATACATTTTTATAATGTAATGTAATGTAATGGTTTGTAGAAAATCAAGAAATATTAGTGTATCATTTATCCTTTACATATTTTATTGTTGTTTGTTTTTTCTTAAACACTACAACTGCAAGATTGAATGGATAGTTAAGGGAATCTTTCACTCACCCACGTTTATTTTAAAACACATACATCCACGCTACTCCAGCATCTTGGACCATTTCTAAAATGCTGCTTTGTGCTCACAGAGTTTTAAAAAAGTAGACAGCTATCCACAATCGCTCTCTGATTGGTCTTCTTGCGTATCGTTCTCTGATTCGTCAAGCCCTGATCATATGACGATAACAGTAGATAGAAAGTATGTATGCTGGTAAAGGTAAAGCAAAATAAAAAATAAAGATAAATTAAAATTAAAATGGACGAGGAGGGTTTTTCATTCTAAATGCTGTTTTAAAATGAAAACACACTAGTGTAAACAAAACATTAAACAGGGTATTTATCGAAGATGCCGGAACGTTTGATTTTAAAACAAAAATGTTGTAGTCTTAAATCTACTATACAAATATTTCTTCTAGAATACACACACAAGTTATTTTCAAGAACGTTTGGTACTGAACAGCATGTAACACTTTAGTTTGTCACAAATCATGCTATTAACTACTGACTTATTACCTTCCTATTATTAAGATATTAACTGTATATTAGTAGCTGTAAAGTATAATCTTATTTTACATTCCTAATATGTGCCAAATATACCCAATATATAAACCCATCTACTAGCTTACTAACTATTATTAAGCAGCTAATTAACAGTTATTGAGCTAATAGTCTTAAAAGTCCCATAAAGTGTTTTAAAATGTCCATTTTATTCAATGTTTGGCATAAGCTCAACTGAAAACTGAAGAGAGGGTGGGACGTAGAGTGGATCCTCCCCTTTTAAAAAAACAGCCAATAGCATTTCGTTTTATCACAGCTCTGCAGTGAGAGTGGTTGAGATCAAGCGCATCAAATGAAAAGCAAGGGGGCGGGACATGTGAGATACTAGAAAGCATTTGGTTGGTCAAGATTTGAAGAGAAACTGAAGTATGAGGTGACATCAAACAATTGTTGATCCATTTAAGCAGAAGTGGCAAACTATAAGCTTTGGATGTTTGTATCAGTTGTATATATTCTAAACGCAAATTTAGTCACTGTTTTGGAGCACACTAGCTAATAGATATCCTTAAAACTAACATACTGATACTTACATCTAAAAAAACGTTATTTTAATTTCTCTGGACCTTTAATTAACGGATCAATACCATGAATTGTCACTTAAAATAAAGCGTTACAGCATTTCTATCCCAACGACTTGCATTTTATGGTAAAAAAAAAAAAAAGAAGTAATGATTCATTTCTCAAAATGTCTTCTTTTATGTTCCACAGAAGAAAGATGATCAGACAGTTTTGGAGCAGCAAGCGATATGCGACGTGATGACAGAATGTGTTGCTGCATTATGAAGCCATCATTCCAGTTCAGCTGTAAAGAGAAAGAGAGAAGGCTGAGTGTCTGAAGGTGAGTAGGAAGGTAAGACAAGCATGAACAGCGAATGTGTAAAGTGAGAAATGCACCTCACGCATCAGCTAATGCCAAATTAAAGGTGTAAATTAAAGTTCGAAAATACTGAAGAGCACTTGATGCTGTAAGAAAACCATGTACAATACAGCACAGTGCTTTTGTTGTTGCAGATTTTGTTGTTGTTGTTTTTTTAATGAAAGGAAGACAAGCAACATCTTATAGTTTGACCTGTGGGAGAAAACTGTTCTTGTTCATGTTAATTTGTGATTGACGTCTCGCTGTCTACCAAAGCTTGACCTGCACACCTATTTCAATGAACTCCGTACCATGATGGTTATCACAAATAAGGACCATATGCATAAATCTAGTCACAAGCAGATTTTTTTTAAAGAACAGTCATGGACTTTCTATATTATGTGTTAAATATAAGAAAGGATTTTCAAGGTTTTTTACAATGATATTTACGTTGTCTATGATAAAATGACAAAAAACATCTAAAACATGACACCTTTTTGTCGTTTTATGGAAAATTATGATCTAAATGAGAGCACTCAAAAAATAATCAGGATGAAGTTTATCGTTAACTGTTTGTAATGTTTTGTTTTATTTTATTTGTCAGGTTTTTTTTTTTAATGTACGTAGTCAGATTCCTTAGAATCAACCTAAATCTGTTATAGTTGAATACTATTAGATTGAATCAGTTAAAAGATATGAATATGGCATAAATATACCTAGCTGTAGAAAAAGTATAATTCTATGAGATTGGTTTACTTAATATTCAGGGGCAAAATTGATGCAGCTCAGTAAGAAGCATTTAAAACACATTGGATGTATTGATATTATTACCTAAATTGTGTCCTTCATTCATTCATTCATTTTCCTTCGGCTTAAGGCTGGTTTATACTTCTGCGTCGAACGATCGCCGTGACCCACGGCGCCTGCCTTGTGGGTAGTCGTGCATTTACATGTATATTTCTGCGTGCTGCTGTTTGTATTGCTCTGCAATAACACTTCCGAAACGCTAGCTGGCAGTAGGCTATGTTATGTTCCTCTGTATCGAGTTTCTTCGCAGGTGTTTTGTTTTTTCTGAAAGCTACCTTAATGTACAAGTAGCTAAAACTCGCTCTTTCAGAGGCAGGAACTGGCAGACGTGCAACAACATTAATCATAAGGTAAACACAAACCAAAAGTTTCCATCTGGAGCTCCTTCACAGGACTCAACACTTTTAAACACTCGCTCCATCAGGCTCGCGGCTCTTAGCTCCGCCCATGCTTGTCACCACTACCAAGCAAACCAATCACACAGCTTGAGCTATGCATCGTTGCGACGTGTAGTTACTTCTTTTGAGAGGTGCGCATCAGTGTCGGCGTCAGCCATGGTGAGGGCTATGCGACCGTGCCGAAGCATACGCGTGAGCTTGACGCAGACACCCATACACTCTCTCATTCACACACACACACACTCATACACTAAGGCCAATTTTAGTTTATTCAGTTCACCTATAGTGCATGTCTTTGGACTGTGGGGGAAACTGGAGCACCCAGAGGAAAGCCACACGAACATGGGGAGAACATGCAAACTACACACAGAAATGCCAACTGGCCCAGCCGGGACTCGAACCAGCGACCTTCTTGCTCTGAGGCAACAATCTTGTTCTTATTTGTTTAATTTATGTTTAGCTAACAAATATAAATCACATAAGGTTTAGTGGTTCAATTATGTTAAAAGGATGTAATCCAAATGGATGAACATTTTATCTGAATACAATATTTATCAGAATACATAAATATTATTTGTTAGGCCTATTATTATTTTTTTGAGTGTGTAGTGTTTGAATACTTTTTTTTTTCTTTAAACTACTGATGACATTTATTCAAAATTTTAAATACAAATTTGAGCCTTCTTTGTGCATAAAATTATAAAAAGACATGTTTTCAGACATTCATTTTTAGACAACATAATACCAGTGTTTAACTTAAGCCATTTTTAGCACGTCTTATTTTTGATTAAACGTTGAGTAGGAATTATGTTAGTGAGCATGATTTATGAACAATGAGTAGTTATGCGTGTCTTTATAACATCACCTCATCAGTCAAACGCTCATCAGTGTAAAATGCCATGTCTCATTAGTACCTCATTTGTCTGATTGAAAATTAGCATGTCAAGTTCAGGCTGCTTTTTCATGTGCCTCATATAAACAATCTGGTGACACTGTGCTAATTTAAGGCAAGACACTGCATGCAAAATCTTTTATCACTGTAATGGAAATAAAACATCCAAAATACACTTTTAAGCACTACTTTTATTTCACTTTGTCAATTTGTGTCTGTAGATTTCAATTGCGATATACACTACCTGACAAAAGTCTTGTCGTTGATCCCAGTTGTAAGAGCAACAAATAATGGCTTCTAGTTGATTAATTAGAAAAGTGGCAGAAGGTAGATTTTTACGATGAATCATCTGTTGAACTGCATCCCAGTCATCACAAATACTGCAGAAGACCTATTGGGACCCGCAGGGACCCAAGATTCTCACAGAAATCAGTCAAGTTTGGTGAAGGAAAAATCATGGTTTGGGGTTACATTCAGTATGGGGGCGTGCGAGAGATCTGCAGAGTGGATGGAAACACCAACAGCCTGAGGTATCAAGAAATTTGTGCTGCCCATTACATTACAAACCACAGGAGAGGGCAAATTCTTCAGCAGGATAGCACTCCTTCTCATACTTCAGCCTCCACATCAAAGTTTCTGAAAGCAAAGAAAGTCAAGGTGCTCCAGGATTGGCCTGCCCAGTCACCAGACATGAACATTATTGAGCATGTCTGGGGTAAGATGAAGAAGGAGGCACTGAAGATGAATCCAAAGAATCTTGATGAACTCTGGGAGTCCTGCAAGAACGCTTTCTTTGCCATTCCAGATGACTTTATTAATAAGTTATTTGAGTCATTGCGGAGATGTATGGATGCAGTCCTCCAAGCTCATGGGAGTCATACACAATATTAATTCTTTTTCCACTGCACCATGACTTTATATTCTATACTGTACATTATTTCTGTTAAGTGACAAGACTTTTGTCTAAGCAAAGTCAGACCTTACTGTCCTTTTAAATAATTGAAAATCAAGGCATGACAATATTTTATTTTGGTAAAATAAGCATAATCTAGAGGCCTTTGTCTTTCATATAAGCCACTTCTGATACCAAATGATTAACTAGAAGTTCCTAAAAATTGGATAGGCGACAAGACTTTTGTCAGGGAGTATATATATTTTTTAAAGGCAGTTTTTTCTAAATCAGTTTGTTTTTATGCAATAAACATAAATCATAACATAAATTCAAAGTCATAAATTTCCACTTTTTACAGTTCCTACATACACCAAAACTTACATTTTTATTTAATTTCATTAAATAGGAATATGTTTAATGGTCATTTGCCTGATGTTGTACAATTAGTATAATACATTTATATACAATTAGTACTCTTTGAATTATGGAGCAATAAAAAGAGATTCCCAAAAAAACATCTGCCTCTAATATGTCCAAAAAATTAAATAAGCATGTTGAACTTGACTTTATCCAATGTTCAGATTTGTTGTGCTAGAAATGTATACAAATTAGCACATATTTAGTGAAACAATGCTTCATTTGTATATTTTAGAAAACTTTAGACAAATAATAAGTTTGTAATTCTTAATGTAATCAGTTTACAGAAATACAGTGATAACTTTTCTATAATTTTGAAAAAATAATCATTTTTTACTCCATTCACCTGCAGTGTCTTGCCTTGACATGCAAAACCAGATAAGATTAGAAGTGGTCATTATATCTAAATATTTATGATTCAGAATCATTGCTGCCAGTCTTTCCCCTTGCATAGAGTAATGTGAGCATAATGAGGCAAAGGTCACACAAGGTCACAGTGCTTGAACTTTTCAGCTCACGCAGCAGAAATGTTGCTCAGGTATGGAGGTTTTAATTGACACATTTTGGGACGAGGTCTCCAGGTTAACCATTTGGATCACTTTGTTCCTGCTGAATTTGCTCTTCTGAAGATACGATTATAATGTGCCTTGTGAAAAGGACACACATAAAGTATGCATGTTAGTGCAGAGGTTACACGTTTAATTGGAGGGTACGGTCTTTATATTCATGTATGGGAAAAGATACATTTTCTTCCTATTTTTAGATATTTTTAATTGTATCATTTTGTTGCAATACTAATAATCATAATAATAATAATAGTAGTAATTTATAATAATAATATTGATGATATTGTTAAGAATAACTAATACATAAAATGTGACTTTTGCTTAAAATATAATTTATTATTATTATTATTATTATTATTTAATAGTTATAATGATATTAATAATAATAATAATAAAATCATTAACAATCAGGGAAAAGAGTAACAAAATAATAATAATTATTAATATTATTATTATTATTGTTATTATTTTTTTAAATATATATATATATATATAATACATATAATAACTCTACTCTTTTCACTTAGTGAATTTGTTGTTATTATTATTATTATTATTATTATTATTTAACAATGACATAATAATAACAATAATAATAAAAATAATAAAATCATTAATCAGGGAAAAGAGTAACAAAATTATTATTATTATTTAACAATGATGATAATAATAATAATAATAATAATAATAATAATAATAATAATAATAATAATAATACAATCCTTAACAATCATGGAAAAAGTAATAATATTATTATTATTCTTATTTAAAACTAAATAATAATAATAATAAATCTTCTCTTTACACTTAATGATTTTATTATTGATATTATTATTATATAAATTATATCATAATATTTGTATAAAGATTATAGATTTACATTTAATATTTTGGGGTATGGTTATTAGTTAATTAAAAATAAAGTATTATTAAAGTTTTTGTCATGATTTGTATGATTATTATTAGTAGTAGTAGTAGCAGCCGCAGCAGCAGTGGTAAATCAAAAATGTTTTAATTTCACATGTAGGGTAAAATGAGGGCCGAAACGGCAAAACAGCCTGTTAAATTAAGCAGGATCAAGGGCAGTTCAGCAGATGTAATCTTTAAGGGAAATGTCCTGGTGTTATTTGGCTTTTAAACATGAATAATTGCTGCTATAATCTATGTTTATTTGACAGGCCATGCGGTGATGTTTATATAGATCCATAGCTGTGGAAATCAAGGCTTGGCTTTAGTGTCTTAAGGAGGTTAAAGATGTGGATCACACCGCAGCCAATCACAAACATTCCTCAAGGATTAATAAAAGGGCAGCTGTGACATCACTGCAAGATCAGAGCCACATGTTGTGTTTTTGGCGTTTAATCCGAACCACAGTGAGCGCATATACACATACACCACACCAGATACTGTGCACTGACATCTGGGTTGAGATGCATGTCTCTTAAAAAGATATATGTACTATTGGATATTCTTGCGTGAATGTAGTCATGTCAGTTATCACATTAAACAAGAGTCATCCGACACTGCTGCCGTTCTTCTTGACTAACATTGTCATGTTCTTACATAATCGTATCTGATTATATGGAGTTATATAGTCTTTTTCAGTGTTTTGTTTGTACAGCACTTTTGTCACTTTGAAAGCCGTGATATGTTACCAATTCTTTAATGTGTGCAGTGAAAACCCAAGTGACTTGAGAGCCCATTTTTGTCAAATATTGTGTATTTGCTTGCAAATCAGTCGTATGTATAATTTTAGCATATGCTTTTATTCACAATAGGGATGTCAGTTTCCACAAATTCCCATAATTTATTCCCATAATTTATACAAATTTCCCGTTTAACCCTTTATTGGGTGAAGAATTCATTGACACTGATTACAATATATATATTTTAAGTTCACAGTTACACTCCAGGTTTTTTTCTCATGAGTATTTTATGAGGGTCCAATAAAGAGTTAAATAAACTCTTAAGTCAGTTAGTTGATTAAAAGTTACCTGTAATGCTGCATGATGTGTCAATTTCAGAGACACATTAGTCATGTTTACATCCATAGATGCAAATTTAACTTACTGTATGCACAAAAAAAACTAAAAATATCAAGCCTGATCTCACAAGGAAACTTTAAATTTTTTACGTTTTGTGGCTAATTCGTACAAATTCATACAAGTTCAGTCAAATGAAAATGTATGATTTTTAAAAGGAGGCGTGGCACGAAACCCCACCCCTATACCCAACCATCATTGGGGGATGAGCAAATTGTACTAAAATTTCTACAAACTTATGATCCAATAATTTTGCCTACAGTGGGTGTGGTGCAACAACCTTTTTAGTAACATGACTCAGTACTGTGCATGTTAACAATGTCAATGCTTAATCTGTTATCGATGTAAAGGATTATTGACAATTATTCATTCATTCATTCAATTAATCATTGGCATCCCTACAAGAATTCACAATTTATCACATATGATTATTACTGTAAAATTATTACCAATTTGAGAGAATAGAATGCAGACAGAACTAAAGTAAAAATGCTGAATTGCTTTCTTTTCAGACAAATAATAAAAACGATCTTATAGATTAAATAAAAGTTTGATTATTTGGTCAAGGAAGAGCACGGAAAACTGCATGAAAAGCTCTTATTGGATTGTGAGCGTTTTTGACATGCTCATTCTTGGCATGTATGTCATGCTCATCTGTATGTCCACCACAGGAGGAGGGATTATCTGTCATTAATTCTGGGGGATTGAAACATGTTCAGATGTGGCTCAATGATTCAGGGCTCTCGCTATGGCCTAAATCAGAGAGAGGACAGCTGTGCCAGCGTGAGCATGTCAGCATCTCTGACCAAACTACTGATGGGTTCTGATGAGTCATTACACATGCCGTTCATCAAACACATATCAGGAAAAATAAACACATGTAGCACCGCTTTCACACAATATCAATGCATTTAAAAAATAAAAAATAAATAAGCAGCACAACAATTTTCAACATTGCTAATAATCTTAAATGTTTCTTAGATTCTTAGATCTATCTATCTATCTATCTATCTATCTATCTATCTATCTGTCTGTCTGTCTGTCTGTCTGTCTGTCTATCTATCTATCTATCTATCTATCTACAGAACTGTATCATTTTGTTCTTTTTATTATTCTATCTATAGCTAGCTGTCATTTATTCTATAATCCTGTTGTTCCTTCTATCAATCTAATGTTCTTTCCGTCATTCTGTCTATTATTCTATTTCTATTTCTATCTGTCATTCTTTGAGTGTTTCTATCATTCTTTGTATAATTTTATCCTTCTGTCGATATAAATTCATAATTGTTGTCCTAATGTTGTCTATATTGTTCTTTCAACTGATTTATCTTTTGTTTCTTGTCATTCTATGTATTTTTTTTCTATCATTGTATTTCTTCTTCTTTCTATCATTCCATCCTTATTTCTGTTGTTCCTTCTAATGTTCTGTCTGCCAAACTGAGGCTTAATATTTTACCCACACAAAAAGTTCATTCATTCATTTACCTTCGGCTTAGTCTCTATTTCAGAGGTCGCCACAGCGGAATGAACTGCCGACTATTCCAGAATATGTTTTACGCAGCTGATTCCCTTTCAGCCGCAACCAAGTACTGTGAAACACCCATACACAGTCATTCACACACACTCATACACTACAGCCAATTTCATTCATTCATTCATTCATTTTCTTTTAGGCTTAGTCCCTTTATTGATATGGGGTCGCCACAGCGGAATGAACCGCCAAGGGCATTGCAGCGGATGCCCTTCCAGCTGCAACCCATCCCTGGGAAACATCCATACACACTCATTCACACACATACACTACGGACAATTTAGCTTACCCAATTCACCTATAGCGCATGTCTTTTGACTATGGGGGAAACCGGAGCAGCCAGAGGAAACCCACGCCAACATGGGGAGAACATGCAAACTCCACACAGAAATGCCAACTGACCCAGCCGAGGCTCGAACCAGCGACCTTCTTGCTGTGAGGCGACAGTGCTAACCACTGAGCCACCAAGCTGCCAACTCCAGAAATATTTACTTTAAATGTATTATTAGGTTCATTATAAGTTGTTATTAAATTTAATACTTTTTCTCCTTTTGTCAAGCAAAATATTTTGCTTGAAATGTTGCATGTTAAAGTGCACCTTTTAAAGCTGTTACACACCAAGCCGACGCCAAACAACTAGCACAGACAAAACCCAACTGTGTTGTTGCCTCATGTCTGGTTCCATCTGGACCAAAAAGTTGTGCATGAACACAAAAAATGGACGAAAGTCAACTGAAATGAAAGAACGCGTTTTGCATCTGCGTGTCTTTCTGCACCCGTGGATGGCAGTTTCGGTTTTCTCATTCACAACAGGAGACTAAAACTTTTCACATGCAAAGCATTAAAAAAGCAACATTTAGTACCATTATCACAGTAATTGTCACTCACCACTGAGGGATTCTCTCCTGCAAATATGTCTGATAATTTAATAATCTAGTCACCTTGCTGCCTGAACTGCAATTGACTTAACAGTATTGCTCGTTTTGATGATCCATGAGAAGGACAAAGTCATTCGGGTTTGAAGTGATGTGAAAGTGATTGAAAAGATTGACATTTTTTTGGTCAATCAAATGGAAATCAACAGCATTCAAAATGTGCAATACTGTATCTCAAATCTGCTGTGACCCACATCAGTAGTTCCTGCATTTTCCTCATGCATTTCTCATTGTGTTCATCCCAAGTGCATTTAAATCTTCTAAGTCCAGCTCTTGGATCATTCTTTTCCATCCCCTAAAACGACCCACACAACCATATTTCTCTGCACCCATCGCCTCAACTCTAGCAGAATCCTTCATGTCTTCAGCCAATTTCCTTGGTCACTAGAGCATTGGATTTTGTATATTCAGTACATAGTTCAGATCTGGAGCACGTTTCCTCAGTGTTCAGTCTAATCGTCCAAATAGGGGCCGTTTGTGGGTTTTTTTCTAAGGTGGTGAGTAGGAGTTTTAGGTGGATTTTATTCAGCCAACTCTGACAGGATGATGGTTACACAAGCCTTGTTGGAGAGAGACTTTTTTTCTATACGGGGGGCCGTTTGAAAATGAAACCATTGTTGTTATTCGCAGGACACCTCCGTTTGTTACTGCCGTGATTAGATCCATATGTGGCGACAGCAGTCAAGCTTATAGTTTCAGCACGGGAAAAAAGGAAAAGCCTGTGACACTCAGTCTGTTGTTACTGTATGTACTGTAAAAGGCACAGTGGGTCATTCAGAAGATCAAAAAGTTGCAGGCAAACCACAGACAAAACATTATTGAAATATGACCACTTTTCTGAAGTGACAAATCGGAAACATGCATAAGCTTTTAGTTAAACTTTCTCTCCCTTGGCCTTGAAACCGCACTGCATTCATCGCATCAGTTCAGGATCTGGAAAAGATCAGGAACAAGCAGACTATCATCTTTTAAGCTACTTGTTCCAAAGATTGACAGATTGATCTTTTAGGCACAGCAGTCTGTCTTTCCGTAGCTCAAAACAGATTTGATAATGCTAGCCTGCTAAAAAAAGACAAGACTCTTGATGGTTAGTGTTAGTTTTAATCTATCTATCTATCTATCTATCTATCTATCTATCTATCTATCTATC
>CAIGQV010019356.1:10551329-10564004 GCA_903798115.1 Danio jaintianensis | reverse complement strand
GCCCATCCATCCATCCATCCATCCATCCATCAATCCATCCATCCATCCATCAGTCCTTCCATCCTTCTGTCCTTCCATCCTTTCATCTATCTGTCCATCCATTCATCCATCCATCCATCAGTCCATTCATCTATCTGTCCGTCAGTGCTTCTGTTCATCCATCCATCCGTCAGTCCATTCATCCATCCTTCTGTCCTTCCATCTATCCTTCTGTCCTTCCATCCATCCGTCAGTCCATCTGTCAGTCCATCCATCCATCAGTCTATTCATCCATCTGTCCGTCAGTGCTTCTGTCCTTCCATCCTTCCATCTATCCGTCAGTCCGTCCATCCATCCATCCATTCATCCATTTATCTGTCAGCCCATCCATCCATCCATCCGTCAGTCTATCCGTCCGTCCGTCTGTCCATCATCCATCCATCCATCCAGTTGTTTCTATCATTCTTCTTTTTATTGTTCAGTCTCTCTATGTTGTTCTTTCCATTGTTGTTTGACAAATTGCAATTAATGACAAGGAAATATCAATTAACACTCATTCATTCATTCATTCATTTTCTTTTCGGCTTAGTCCCTTTATTAATCTGGGGTCGCCACAGTGGAATGAACCGCCAACTTATCCAGCATATGTTTTACGAGCGGATGCTCTTCCAGCTGCAACCCATCACTGGGAAACACCCATACACTCCCATTCACACACATACACTACGGACAATTTAGCTTACCCAATTCACCTGTACCGCATGTCTTTGGACTTGTGGGGGAAACCGGAGCACTCGGAGGAAACCCACGCCAACACGGGGAGAACATGCAAACTCCACACAGAAATGCCAACTGACCCAGCCGAGGCTTAAACCAGCGACCTTCTTGCTGTGAGGCGAGAGCGCTACCCACTGCGCCACCGTGCTGCCCCAATTAACACTCAATTTAATGATACTTTTAAACTGAAAAAGAACAAATTAAATGGCATTTTCTTGTAAATTGTACTGCAGTAATATTTTGTAAATGTTTTATTTACAACTTTAAAAATACTTTCTAGAGATCTATTCTGTTGAATATCATGAAACAATGATTATTTGTGACACTAAATGTTTTTGTTTTGTTTACAAACTGACAAAACGTAAGTTAAATTAATGGCAATCATCAAATATATATAATCAATAAACAATTAAAACTCATTCAAAACTAACTGGTTAAAATGAAAATGTCTAGTACATAAACTGACAAGGTAACAAACCATGTTCTCATGAATATGCAGATGTAAATTAAATAGCCTGTACTGATGTTCGATGAACTGATTTCAAACACTGTTGCTGAACTAATCTAAACTGTCCTTGATACACAACAGCTCATTTGTGTACAGCCCAGCAGTCTTCTGACACAAAAGCAGCAGCTCCTATAGTTGTTCTCTGTTGTAGATTGAGACGAGGCAAAGACATTTCTATAAGTCCACTGAAGTCTCTTTGCTCTTCGCTGTAGGTATATGACTTGCAGGCAAACACTGCTATCTCTTTCCTATTTAAATGCTAATGAACAGTATGCTGGGGTGCTGAGAGTGGCGGCTGAGGCTGTGCATTTTTAATGTCTTATCTCAAAGGTAAAAGGTAGCAGCTCCAGTACTGTGACTGATGGGTGAGTACATGATCAGTCATTATTCCTATGTGTGTGTGTGTGTGTGTGTGTGTGTGTGTGTGTGTGTGTGTGTGTGTGTGTGTGTGTGTGTGTGTGTGTGTGTGTGTGTGTGTGTGTGAGAGAGAGAGAGAGAGAGAGAGAGTGTGTACAAACATGCTTATTCCTGCAGGCCTGTTGTGAAAGAAATCAGGCAAAATTAAGCACAGATATTTATGGACTTTAACATGGGCATGTAATTTATTGTGATTGTGAATGAAGACTTTTTTTTGATGCCTCAGATTCCAGGTTTTCAAATAGTTTTCTTTTTTAAACAAAGTATACATCAGTGGAAAGCATCTTTATTCAACTTTCAGGTCTCAGTTTCAAAAGATATACACCAAAAGATATATAAACCATATGCCTATATATATATAAATATATATATATATATATATTTATTTATTTATTTATTTATTTATTTATTTATTTATTTTTATTTTTATTTTTATTTATTTATTTTTATTTTTTCCTGAAATTTTGATGCAAAAACTTTTGCAGAACAAAAGAATAATTTTCTTTTTTTTTTGTTACAAAATTCATTCATTATTCGATTTCCTTCAGCTTAGTCCCTTTATTAATCTGGGGTCACCACAGCGGAATGAACTGCCAACTTATCCAGCATATGTTTTACGCAGCGGATGCCCTTCCAGCCGCAACCCATCACTGGGAAACACCCATACACTCCCATTCACACACATACACTACGGACAATTTAGCTTACCCAATTCACCTATAGCGCATGTCTTTGGACTTGTGAGGGAAACCGGAGCACCCGGAGGAAACCCACGCGAACACGGGAAGAACATGCAAACTCCACACAGAAATCCCAACTGGCCCAGCCGGGACTCGAACCAGCTACCTTCTTGCTGTCAGGGGACAGTGCTAAGCACTAAGCCACCGTGTCCCCGTTTTTACAAGATTTTCAAATTAAACCTTAATGTTAGCATAAGTAAAGCTATCAGATGACATACCATAAAATTAACATAATTTGTTTAATACAACTCAGGGGTCACATGCATACACTTTAAGCATTTGTAATTACCAAAGTAATATAATGAGATGTTTTGAGATGTATTGAATTAGAAATAAATAATTATTAACTTAATTAACTCCTGAATTGCACAAAATAAATAACAGATTTAATATTTAACAATAAAAAAGTCTTTACATCTGGTATTTCTTAAATTTACTGTAACATTGTAATAAAATGTTGTTTAAAAAAAAAACTCCTACAGACATGAGCAAATGGAAGTGTGAGAACAGTGTCAACTGTGTGTGAGTCTGCAGCCCTAATTTTTTCATTTACAAAAATAATATTACTTTCCATCATTGTCTCCATAGAAGTACATTCCCATCTCTGCAGGAAAACAGGATGTAGACAAATTTTCCTTGACCTCCACCTTTGAAGAAGCTAAAAAGAAATCATGTCATTTCCTCCAATCCTTGATTTGAGGTGCTAAGTGTTTTTCCATACTACTCCAATGCTCTTCACAGGAGCCATCAGTTTCCTCAGACATTTTCATACTGTACTCAAAGATAATGTCACGGATCCTGCTAACAATATTCCATACGTTCAACGCACTCCATAAAAATCCCAAGACATCTGCCTTGCTTTGAATGTCATTTTGATTTGATCTAAATTACCCAACATCTGCTTGTACAATCATAGCAGTTGATGATATTCATAAATGAGATTATGAAGCGTCACAAAGAACCGCAGAAAATCGTTAAGATAATTAATAAGTAGCGATAACCATACAGTACAGGCCTGCAGCTATAAATTACGTGGAAATATTTCCACAAAGACAATGGAAAATGACATTGAGTGTGCAGTTACCAAGCAAACATTTTGGGTTTGTGCACTAAATCAAACCCTTATTGAATGGAAGCACATAATTCGCACTAAATCCATCTCCATTCTATATCTTATGAAATAGATGGAAATATATACTCATGCTCACGCCGGCCTGTGCTTTGACTGACTGCTGATGCGGAGATAATGAGATGCTTCACTGAGCTGCGAGTGGTAATTGCTTTGGCTTGGTGTGTGAAAATCAAGGCCATTCTGTGTCTGCGTGTCATTGTCATCCTGGATCACACCTGTTATCTGTCTGCAGCCACACACTTACAGTTCACACACTCTCACTTACAGTACTCCTTTTTAATTTGGACATATTCAAGGATACTGTTGTGTGTTTGGTTGTCATTGCCGAGGCTTTTGAAATCCGGGCCTAATGAGTCGAGACTTCAGACTTTCTGTCTGTTTCCTGCAGTACACAAACACACACTCATGCTCCGCTAGAAGACAGTCAGGTGTTGAAAGGGAGAAATCCCTCACTTATCTGCCCGTCTTCATCTGTGTTTCAATGACCTCATCAGACAGAGAGAGAGAGAGAACTTGCACACACATTCCTGCTTCAAAGAGAAGTCAGAGATTTATCAGCTATCACAGGGAAAAACTATGTAAGTGATTTTAACTCCAGCCTTGATTTTAACTCCAGAAATTAATTAATTCCTTCATTTTCCTTTGGCTTAGTCCCTTATTTTTCAGGGACCACCACAGCGGAATGAACCAACTATTCCAGCATATGTTTTACGTAGCATGCCCTTCCAGCATTACGTAGCATGCCCTTCCAGCTGCAACCCAGTACTGGGAAACACCCATACTCTCGCACTCACACACGCACTCATACACTATGGCCAATTTTGTTTACCCAATTCACCCATAGCGCATGTCTTTGGACTGTGGGGGAAACGGGAGCACCCGGAGGAAACTCACGCGAACACGGGGAGAACATGCAAACTCCACACAGTAATGGCAACTGGCCCAGCTGGGACTCGAACCAGCAACCCTCTTGCTGTGAGGTGACAATGCTAACCACTAAACCACCGTGCTGCCAACTCCAGAAATATTTACTTTAAATGTATTATTAGGTTCATTAGTTGTTATTAAATTTAATACTTTTTCTTCTTTTGTCAAGCAAAATATTTTGCATGAATTGTTGGATGTTGGCACGGTGGCGCAGTGGGTAGCGCTGTCGCCTCACAGCAAGAAGGTCGCTGGTTCGAGCCTAGGCTGGGGCAGGTTCCGGGTGTGTCCCGGCATTTTGAGAAATTAAAAAGTAATTGTACCTTAAAAATCCAGTTTCAGAAATTAAGTGAAGTTTATTTATAAACTAATTTCGAGAGGAGCACGTGCTTATGATTGATAGCAGCTGGTCCCGCATTAGCTAATGCATGATCCACCAATCAGATGATTCCTAAACCACTATAAATAACCAGAGTATCTTACCTTAGCCATCTTGGTCTTGAAGAATCCCCCCTTCCACCCCTACTCCTCCCCTTTCCTCGACAGGGCAGCACGGAGGCCCAGTGGTTAGCACTGTTGCCACTGTTGTTGAATGTCACTTGCTCAAGCCTTTTCCTTGTCAAGTCGACATTTCTGTGTGGAGTTTGCATGTTCTCCCCGTGTTCGCGTGGGTTTTCCCCGGGCTCTCCGGTTTCCTCCCACAGACCAAAAAACATGTAACATAAGTAAATTGACCAACCAAATCGACACCATAGACGAATGATTAAATTCAGCAATTTCTGTCCATAATTATTCATAATTTGAATTCACCTTTATCAAGCAGGGGAGTTCTCGAGACCTACCTGAGCTCAAACTCCCCTCTCGCCCTGCAACAGCAGGGAGCCCCGGGCTCGAGGATCTCATGAGCTCAGGGCTCTCTCCCGGGACAGCATGCCAAACACGCTTTAATCAATCATCAGCTAAGGGCGAACTCTTGAAATCTTTCTTGTTAGTCTAAAAAACTGTTTGTATTGAAGCCAAAATGACAGGTTGTGGAATGTGCCACTTTATTACACAAAAAAAAGACCAGGTTTTCATAACATTGGATCAAATATGGACAAACCCAACCATTGGGTAAAAAAGTGTAGTTTAAATTTAATTTAAGAAATTAACCCAACAGTGTTTTTTTGTTTGTTTGTTTGTTTGCTTTTTTGCATATTCGACACAATGTTGAGTTACGACAATCCTGGATTTTTAAAGTTTACATATAAGTTTGGCTAAACTCTTCCTCCACAGAAGATCAACGCCCATGTCTACATCACTGCTTGTTTAGCTCCACCCACTGATTTAAACTCCAGTTTGTAAATGATGATAGAAGCAAACACAGGTCTACGCAGAAACCAAATGATAAAGATGGCTCTATAAGGACAATAAGATGTTTTACAGTGCCAAGTTACAGAAAAACACAGCCTTTGCATTGTCTTCCTCCTGATCGTAACATTAGTGAGGAGTGGATGAACTCCAGACTGTGTCAGTAAGAATCGTTTGTTCACTTCATTTTCACTTGGATTCGTGTACAAACAAGGCACAATCTGACTTCGAATTTTCAGAAAGATTGAAACTAAAAACAATGCTGTGCCAACTATATTGGATCTGACAGTAATGTTGCATCATAAAAGTATGAGTAAAGTTTTTTTTATTTTATTTTTTACTATGTGGTCACTAATGCTTGGTCTGTTATTACAGGTCATTTTATATGTATTAAGTATGTATGCGTTTTAACCTAACTAATAGCAGCACACAAAGTGGATTTGAAAGTGGAGCTCAGTTGTTGACGTGAAACTTTGCACATTTTTATAGGCAATAAGCAATGAAACATTTCTTTTCATGCTATTTGTCATATCTGGGGACTGAATCAGGAATAAAAAGAGCAAGTGCTATAAAAATGGAACAGTTAGTGACAGTTTTAATAAACCATGCCAGTCAAAACACATATAAACTCCATTTAAATTCTTATATTGGGTCAGAACATTGCAACATTGACCACCTTTCTGTTTTAAATTACTCTCGTTCTCACATTCTTATTACGCAGACACAGGCACTAAAAGAGTAAAAGAAAATAAATAAAATTCACAAATCTGTCAGTGAGAGTTGCTAATTAAAGGTTTGTATATTGTGGTTTGCATGTGTGTTTTGCAATCCATCCATTGATTTGATGAATAGCCCTGACTGGCATTTCTGTGGTCATGCAATGGCTGCTTTGTACAAACTTGGTCAAACATCAGGTTGTGCATTTTTTTTTTTTTTGCACAAATACTCTGATACAAGCACACACACGTAAACTCTATATTTCACTCTGTGCTCGTGAAAATACACAACATGGTTTAGAGTACATAATGCATTTAAATTAACACATTTCTTCAAAAACATAGTACTATATATCTCACATAATCCTCATGTGTTGTGCACAACATTCCATTCTCACTCTGCTTTTGTCTCCTTGGGGCACATTTAATTCTTTGTGGTATTTATTTTATAATGAAATGAAATCAAATTGTGAAACATTCCATTGCATTGACAGATTCTCACCAAAAAAGAAAGCTATTGTGGATTAAGCTGGGTTCAGATGCAATGATGCAGTGTCAGTATCATGTTTCTGAAGTTATTTTTGTTACTTATTACGAAATAAAAATCTCACCTCAGAAAACGGAACTTTCCTGCCCTGTCAGCTCATAGTGTGCACTGGACTTCACTTAATTATATATGAAGTGCAAAAAAAAAAAATGATGAGCATGTAGCTTCACTGGTTTGCGGTGGTAGTTTGGGAATGGTTTGCATACAGGTATCATGTTATTTTATTTAGGAGCAGTTTCCATATGTTTCATTGTTGGCAATGTGTATTTACCATGTTGTTTCTGTGTCCACAAAATTGCATTTTATTTTCCCTTTGTGATATTTTGTACATTTCAAATGTATTTATGTTGGCTCATATCAACTTACTAATTACTGTATTAACAAAATCTAGTTTGGGACTGCTGTTTAAAATTGTGACCTCATAATCTTTCAGTTTATGTGCAAAGTCTTTCAACTTGAAGTAAAAATATCTTCCTTTAAATAAATAAATAATTCAAAGATCGTAGAAAGAAAGTCCCATTGCCAAACCTGTTCAGAACCATTGGTGCTGGTTTAAGAAGCATCTTTGAAAGCATTTCTTGACTGGTTTTCTGACACATTCTTTTATGTTTTGTGAATGGCTCTCATGAATTCTTAGTTAGCATGGTCTTATGCATGGAAAACCCAGGATTTATGAAAACTCTAGTTTGACTATCCTACTTTACTCATTTATTTCATTACTTTTGCATGCTGTATCTAATGCTAGAGAGGTATGCAGAAGTATTTGCTCCATGCTGAGGATGACTTCTTTTTGTGATTTCTTTTTAAAAATGCACAATTTTAATCACCATACACTTTAGTATTGGGGTTCATGACATTTAATAACTGTATTATTAGCCTGTAATTATATACACGTTTCCTTTCCAGAACAATGGACTGAAAATGTTGTCTTGTACCTCCAAATAACTGTGCTACTGTAGTGAACGCGTGTAAGCGCGTGGGCGTCGCCCAGGGTGATGGAGAGAGAGAGTGCGCGCGAGGCGAGCGCACGCTAGAGCCCTTCGCGTGTTTGCGTGTGATTTAGTCAAGATAAGCACCCGTATTACTAACATGTCTAGTGTTTTTGTTTTGATTTCACCGCATGTATTTGCAGTGCCTAATTGGGTTCCAAACATAAATGGGTGTTACTTTTAAGGTAAGTCTCCGCCCAGGGGGAGTAACAGCACTCCATCCACCTGCCAGGCTACTTCAGCAGCAGACACAGACAGTCAGTGGACCTGAAGCGCGCGCGCTGCTGCTGCTGCTGCTCCGTGGACAGAAATACACCACACGCGTTTAAAAAACTCCGGGCGAGAGGAAATACGCGCACTTCTTTAGAACTGGCACGGAATCACAGCCACATAAATTAGTTTAAAGGAGCTAATACTTTGTGGACACGTGTATGCCGTTACTTTTAGCCGGACGCATTGTTTTTGTTTCTGACCCTTTTCTTTACGCTGGATTGCAAATGGTTTGTTCACTGGGGCACACAGGATCGATTGTGACGGACGTCTTGTAGGTGAGTTCTGCGTTCTGCGTATTTCAGCATATTGTATTATCTATTGATGTGTTTTTATGGTTCAGTGCACATGCATCTTCGTAAGTACTTGTTTGTACAAGCAGATCAGCAAAACGGTGGCTATCCGAATGTTTTATACTTTATTTTTAAGAGGATCAGTCCATTACACGCCACTCAAATCCGTTGGAAAAATATTTTGAATGGTTTATGGAGATGTTTTTACTGGGAAAGATTATGACAGTGCTTATGATCACCGAGTTCATTTGCGAGTCATATGCTTATGGATCTGTATGATTTGACTGGAATTAGGAGAAGAAGAAAAAAACATGACAGAGATCACCCAGAGTGGTATTTCCCAGATTATTTAAAGTTACTGAATTTATTATTATTATTATTTAATCATATATACCCTATCTGACACCATCGAATGGCCATTATGATGCAACAGTAAAACAACATACATTATAAGTATTTCTAATATTGATAATTATGACAAACTTCAATATTTCTACATGGAATTTGGAGCAATATTTTACCATTTGTTTGTAGCCTCAAATTGAGGAGAAACGTAAAAAAAAAAATCAGAAAAGAATATTAAAAAACAACAACAACTGAGTATTAGCCTAACTCTATTACCACTTAGCATTTAATCAGTGAAATCAAAATGAATATATCAGGAACTCTTTGAGCACATTTATATCTGTCTAATGCTGATCCTCACCCCCTCCCTCCATCCCCATGCAGGACTGAATAAATCTCTTGTGGGTTTTTAGATAAAGTGATCATGCAGGGAGCCGGGACTTTGGTGCTGGGGACCCTTCTGGTCTCTGTATTCTCAGCTGTCTCGGTCCACAGCAGCCCTTTGTCTTCCCTGCCACCCGCCTCTGTTCCACGAGTCTTCCTGTCCTTCAAAGGTAAGATGCGTTTCTGCATCTCTCACTGTTGCTCAGTCTGTGGGTGCCTACAGCCCCTGCTGGAGATGACAACCACTGCTTTCCTGTTCAGATTAATAAATATTGACAAACAGCTGCTGCTGATATAATAAAGATTGCAAGGGAAGTCTTATGTACTTTATATATTATTTAATAATATAATATCCAGGGCACCAGAGTCTCATATATTAAAGGGATAGCTCACCTAAAAATGGAATATACTCACCCTCAAGTGGAATTTTCTGTTGAACACAAAAGAAAATGATTTGAAAAATGTTAGAAACCTGTAAGTGTTCACTTCCATAGTAGGAAAAACAGATACTATATACAGATACTTCCAGCATTCTTCAAATGATCTTCTTTTGTGTTTAACAGAAAAAAAACTCAAGTTTGTGACAATGAGTAAATGATGACAGAATTTTCAGTTTTAGGTGAACTGTCTCTTTAAATTTCAGTGCATGTGCTTCTGTTCTATTGTAGCATTGGGGAAACTGATTTTGTTTTTTGGGAATAATGCTGAGCAAGCTGCTTTCTTTTCTTTGGTTACCTGTCTATTTCACCTTTCTAATTCAAGGAGTTTTCACAGTCTGCTGCCTGAACTAATTTTCCTTTCTGTTGGCCGTTATTGTGTTTCTTTAATTGATTTTTTGAACACTCTTTGGGGTTGAGCATGTCTACCAGAAAGGACCTAAATTCAGAATTTGCAAGACTGTGAGTTTAGCCCTTACTGGGGGAATTGGATTTCATGTTGGGTCTGTTGAGGTTCATGCGTTGCTCGTGGTTGGCTAAGCAATGCAATTAGTTTTTAGTTCTGAAATTGTATTTCCCTTGGGATTCTCTGGACTGTTTTCTTTCTTTTTTTCTGAATATCCATGTTCTTGGTAGTAGCCCATTTTCCAGTACTACGCATCCATGATTCTCAGTATTCTCAGTAGAGCAATATAATAATATATATCATATGGGCAAAATAAAAAGTCTATTGTTTCATATTATGCTCTATCAATTATTTCCTGGTGTCACAAAATAAAAAATTTTACGGTAATACTTTTTTATAGTTTATAGCGCAATATTACACATCATTACAGGGATTCAGACAAAAACTTGAATAACAGAATTGTGTGAAAGTTGTAATCTTGAAAGTACAATGTTTACATTTTGCATTTTATAGGCAATATGTTTTTATTTTGATGTTGGATCTGTAATCATTTATTTTTAGAAAGTGTTTTATATTGTATTCCAATTTATTTTATATTTCAGAAGTGCCCTGAAGTTCTAAATAAAGTGAGAAATATGATCACATATGAATGAGACCATTTCTGAGTATATACTTTCACATAGGGCTGGGCCGATAAACGATATTGTCAATAACAATGATAAGCTCTGAACTTTTTTACTCTATATTGATCTAAGTGCCAATTGCACAGCAGAAATGTGCAACAATGGGAATCTAAAAGTGTGTTGATATTAGAGATCTACCAAATTTTCGGCCACCCAAAATTTATCGGCCAAAAATATGTTGTGGCATTTAATGGACCCTCTAATTTTTGTGGCTTCAGTCATTGTTGGGGTACTCTTTTAAATCTGGAAGCATTAACAACTTGTATTGAAATATATATTGTTATCGTTAAATATGGAAAATAATGATCAAGATTGCATTTTCGCCATATCGCCCAGCCCTACTTTAACACGTAAAAAAGAAATAGTCCTTTACACTGTATGTGGTCAATATATATAAACTATCAACTGATTGAATTTACAGAAATGGTAATATATAGTGATACATACAGTATCGTTATCAGAATATGCAATGACTTATATCGTGATATGATTTTTTTTGTTATACCGCCCAGCCCTAGTTCTCAGCTATTGAAATTAAAATGCAGAATTAGTTTTTAAGCTTAAAGTATATGTTTACAGTCCTTCATCCAAATATGGAATTTTAATACTGTATACCATGTTTGTGTGGTTGGTTTCCCAGGCCCTTTATGTCCAGTCATACTGTACTGTCAGTCAGCATTGACACTGAGCACTCTTGACTGCCAAGATATACACTGGAGACATACTATATGCATGTACAGGATAGGATATCCTGTCTTATGATGTAAAAAAAACATTTTCTGGAATTGATCAAAATACTGTAATGCAACTAAAGTTTGAAATCTGCATTATGTAAGACGTAGAGGAAGCCCTTTGGATTGATGATCGTTTTTACTTCTGGCTATTTCTGTTCCTCTGTCCAAAAAACTTTGACTAAACACTTGAATCATGTTCCTCCCTTGAGAGTGAACATCTTGCAAAGACAGCTACATTTGTTTAGAGCTTATACTCGCTAAACATTCTGTTCTCTCGCACAAACAGCTTCGGGCTTAATGGGATCTTGTTTTGGTTTTGTAATTGTCGTTAGAAAATCATTATGAGGGCTAACCAAAATCCAGGCTTTGGTTGTAATTGCATGCCGCCGTGCCTGTAGTCTTTGAGACACACAGGACATCCTGTTATATATCCCTCTCAGTTACTTAAATGTGACTGTTCGTGCCATGAGGTCATCGTCTGTTCACTGTGTTTTTAAACTGGGTTGGTGCCATTCAGAGTTGCATTGCATCCAATTCATACTGGTCAGAAGTTTCAAATAAGCTTCCTGTGCTCCATGATTTGATAAAAAATACAGCAGAACCTGTAACATTGTGAAGTAGTGTTATTACAATTTAAAATACATGTTTTTATCATAATATTTTTCAGTATTTATTTGATAACAAAGCTGATTTTTTTAGCAGCCATCACTCCAATGTGACATTCTCCTTCAGCCACGTGCTGATATTAATATGCATTTTTATATGGACAATTACAAGTTTTCATAAAAAAAACTTCTGCCATTCTCCTCCAATATGAAGTTGCCAGTGAAACTTCTCTCAACAACATTAAAAAGAAATCTTAACTAATGGTAGTGTGCTGTATTTATTAAAAGTATCGTTTTAAAAGATAATAGGCAAAGTTTTAAAAAGTTTAAGTTTAAAGGTTTATTAGTCTGGATGGATAGACAGACAGACAGACAGACAGACAGATAGATATACAGACAGACAGACAGACAGATAGATAGATAGATAGATAGATAGATA
>CAIGQV010019356.1:10500889-10536646 GCA_903798115.1 Danio jaintianensis | reverse complement strand
AACACACACACACACACACACACACACACACACACACACACACAGAGATTCTCCCTCCAGATGTGGTCTGGGTGTGGGAGTTACAGCCTTGAAGTTACCAGACATGCTTGACCTTAAGGGGGGCATAAGGTCAAGGGCGCCTCTCCCTTCATGTTGTTTTAGACTGCCACCATTTATTACCATCTGTCAGTCAGGCACGGACTTTAATTCCACGCCAGTACTTGGACTCAGACAATGACCTGTGCTGACACACCAAAGCATCATGACAGCGGAGGCCAATCAGAGCGCTGAGACGCCGCTGGATGGAGAGAACAGAATGTGAATTCACAACAGGGGTTATGGGGTGGTAAAAGGAAAAATGTGTCCACCATTGACTGGCTGGCATTTCTCCATCATACTAGAAGACAGAGAAAGACAGGAAGAAGAAAGAGAAAAGATGAAAAAAATGACTTTTTGGCTTTTTTCATGAATGGGAAGTTCTAAAGAAAGTTCCTTGGTGCCTTGGGATGAAATGAACAAATCAAACTTCAGCCCAGTTAGTTTATATAGTACAATCCTAATATTAATCGTCAATTACTCGGTCATATTATTGCATATTTATTTATTTTTATTTTTTTCAGGGGAATATAAAATAAAAAATTTAGAGGAATGTCAAATCTCATATTCAAACAATAAATATCATATAGACTTTTGTGGGGCAGCCAACTACAAATAGGGAATCAAATACAATCAGTGTGCTTAAACATACCCCAGCAGGCACAGGACGTCAGATTGACATTGTACCCCAAAGTCGTGGGACATTGCATTTTGGGTGGAAATGAAAATCGGGTTGATGTCAGAACCCAATGTCAGGCCGACAACAGTGTCCAACGTCAGACAAACGTTGGAATTTGGTCACTTTCCAACACAATCTAAAAAAAAAAAACAAATATCAACATCTAATGATGTCACAGCTTGACGTTGTGTGGACGTTACCAATATGACGTGTATCAGACGTTGGATTTTGGTTGCCATACCTGACGATTAAATGTCAGTATTTAACATCAATATGACATTGGTTTAAGATGTTGGCTCGACGTTGGATTTTGGTCACTTTCCAACACACTGGCTAGACATTGAATTTTGTTATCACGACCTAAATCTAACCTAATATTAACATCTTATGATGTTGTGTGCCTGCTGGGACTATTAAAATGCTGTTAAGTATGTTAGCATAGTTTTAAAACATGTTAGCAACTAAACAGCTATTTAAATGTGCTAGAAACATGTTAGCAGCATTCTGACTGTATAGCCTTTAAACCTAGAAGTTTAACACTTCTTTAGGCTGCTTCAGGCTTCCTCATGCAACATGAATGAATTAATGATTTAATTAATGGTTGTCTCATTTGTTTTTTTATTACTGAAATATTATAAAATGGCTTTGAAATACTTTGATTATCTTGAAGTGCCATCAACAAATCAATGCAAATATAATACTCTCTGCAATATTTAGTAGGGGATAAAATAAGCCATTTTGCAGCTGACTGCTCTTAGCACTGTTTATAAAATGAAAGTGAATTGGAAACCTGATTGCACTGTGCTTGTTAAATGTTGATGTCGTGTCTTCTAAAGTATATACAACTTCAAGCGAATTACACAGCTGACAGTTTAATGATAGGTTAGATAAGAGGTAACAATCATAATCATTGGAAGCGCTCTGGCAATCTACTCTTATGTTTAATTCAGCGAGAGTATGCATGCGTGCGTGTCTGTGCATCTCTCAGGTAAGCTTTTTTTCCTCCAGATGTTCCTCGTCATTTCAGAGGAACGACACGTGGGCTTGGAGAGTTAGACGGCTGGGAAAGATGGGCTTGTGGTTCGGAGCCAAATTCATCTGGAGTCTCTAGTGACTGAGATTGTGAGGAGACTTTGGTCGTTGGTGTAGTCTGTGGTGGCAGTGAGCTTTCTGCTTTTGTTGTTGTGTGACGAAGTGATCTCATGCTCGGTAAATGCAAACTTTGTTTAGGAGGTCAATGATATGATGCTGTTTTCCGTTCCTCTGTTTTTGTTGTTTGAAATAAATGGCTGCGAATGCAGACACCTTTAAGACTCTTGTAGACTTTTCCTCAGTCTCTAAATCTTTTGTCATTTTTGACTTCTATATTGCACTTGTTTTTCTTTTTTAATTCCTATTTTTTTGCTTTGCATAGATATGAACCTCTGAAGCAGTATTCACTTATTTAAGAAACCAGCAATCCTTTTTGTGTGTTATTGATGTCTAATAGATGTCATATAGATGTCTAATAGATGTCTAAACACAGCCGTCTTGGGCTGTCAGTGAAAATCTAGTCATCTAACAATAGTCTGAAAATTGACTAGTCATCAAACAGACCGATTAGACAGACGTCATATGTAGTCATTCATTCATTTGATGACTGGTCTATTGTTGGATTTTTATTGACAGCCCAAGACGGCTGTGTTTAGACATCTATTAAATTCAAAATTGCTTGGTGGGAAATAACTGGAGGTACCATGTAAACAAAAATGGTTCAAAAACATGGAGTTTTCAAGGAGTGATGCTTTTGTTCCCATCTCTCTTTTTGCGTCCACTAATTTTAATTGATCTTGAAGCGAGACTGGCAGTATGTCAAAAATATGGAGAAACACATACACATACATACCCAAACAGCAGCATGGAAAAGGTGCGTGGTGCACTCCAGACATCAAAACCACACTGTAAAAAATGCAGGGTTCCACACAATTCATTTATGTTGTCCCAACACAAATTGTTTAGGCTATCTTGTACTAATTTAAGTGAATTGTACATAAAACAATTGTTGTCCCTAACAAAATCTCAAGAACTGTGTTATTTCAGCTCATTTTAAATAAGCAGTTTGACTCAAAAATCTTTTTTGTGTAAAGCATACAGTAGGCTACAGCTGTGGTTCTCAACCATCCGACAAAATCTTTATTTGGTCTTTAGGTTACGCACTTTGTTCGTCATAAAGAGGTCTGTGCTGTAAGATGAAGTGGATTAAATTGTCAGACAACATTTTACATTTTGGCTTTCACTTGTACAGTGGGCCTAAATAGTCAAGACACTTCTCCAATGCTTGCTACAGATTTTTTTTAAATCACCCCAGATAGGATTTAAAAACAAAAACTATTTAATGATGGACGAAAGTTTTGGAGACAGCGTGTAAATGTGATTGACTCAACATGAAGTTGTATTTATTTTTTATTGTGCAAATATTTCAGCTGAAAATGTTGCGCTCTGTGTGCAATGAACTTTTTCGCCTCAGTCTGTCTCATTTTGTACCAATGATTCACTAGGAAGGTCCTGGGTGGAGGTCAGTTCCTGTTCGCGCACAGGTGCTCGCAAACAAAAAATCCTGATGAAACTTTGACTGACATGCTGATATTGCTGTAGTGAAATAGTACTGCCTACTATTACTCAGGAAATTCACTTTTAATGCAGAAAAGATGGTTCCTTGGCTTTGCTTCTTACACAAAATGCGAATGCTCTAGACTCCCTTATCCTACACTTGAGCTCTAATCTCATGCGGACACAAACTGATGTTGACAAGTGGGTTGCTTTTTTAAATGTGAGTAATAGACTGATAAGGATATACAGTAATGGTGAATAAAACAACACAGAGTAAGATCTGGCTATGGAACACTGTACATGACACAGTGACATTGCTGTTCACAATATTTCTTTAGTGGACATTATACATTCATTCGCTTCATTTGTTTTATAATCGAAGAGAGGCTCTCAATAGCATGTGAAATCATTTAGATTTTCACACCAAAAATATCCCAAGTACTTCACATAAAAAAAGTCACCATACATTCATAGACAACCTCAGAAGTTAGGGATGTTCTTTTTTTGTTTTTTTATTTCAGTTTCATTATAAGCTGTTCACACTTTTCCAGTACAAAAATGATTAATACATGAAATATTGCACATAGAGAAAACTGTATAATAAAACATTACAGGCCAACTCAGATATTTTTAACTGATTTGTGGCCTTTTATTAACACTTGCGGGGTCGTACAGTACAATCCAGACACACTTTGAGAGCTTTTATATCAAATATTCTCATTGGATTAGTTCAACAGTACCACAGAAACGTTAGACAGCTGATGAAAGTGCAATACTCTGAAACGCAAGTCATATGTGTCTTTTGGGATGAAGCCTGACAAAAGATTTCATTAATTGCGGTCTGATTCAGTGAAGTACTTGGACAGGATATTGGATCATATTTTCACCTCCTGAAGACTTTTAGAGCTTCATGTTATAGAAACGGTAAAGCTATAAAGTCAAAATCATCACTCTTATGGACACATTTAGGTTAAAACATCAAGCTTAAGTATTATCATCCCTCGATAGTTGCAAAGAAAAGTGCAAGGGGCAGATTGCTTTTTTATTTTCTGCTTTTTATAGCTTTGATTTACAGCTTGAATCTTGAGTCTGTCAAACTGCTCCCATTGGAGACTTTGCAAAATAGATATGCTAAACCATACCTTTTGCTGGGGGGAAGATGCAAACAGATGTGAAAAAGGAGAACAAGAAAGTTTTTGTGCATTTGTCCCAATGTTTAAGCCGTCCCACAATTCATAGTGCGTTTGTGAGTCTCCTGTAAACTGAGAACGCATTGACTTGATAACAAGATGGAAATGTAGATGGGATGTATTGGGAAAAAAGAGCGTAATAGGATAAGAGAGAGAGGTGCATGCTGGAGAGACGCCAGGAGGAATGTGTTAGGTGTCTGTCTAGAGTCGGCGAACATCTGTTTCTGCGATTTTTGAACGTGATGTCTGCGCTGCCTGCTGATTTTGTTACAGGGAGAATCAAGTGAAAACATATTTACTGCTCTCCAAGCTGCTACTTTGACATTAGTGTGTGTGTGCATGTGTGCGCCTAGTCATGTAGTCAATATAGAGTTACTGAAGCATTCTTAACACATTCGTAACACGTCTGTACCGACTTTTATGAGACTTTATGGAAAATGGAAAACTAGGGCTATAAATGCAGTCATTAACGAAATTGATAATGATAGTGTTTGACCAAAAACATATCTGTTTGTGCACTTAAAGATATCATTTACACATAAATGATGATTTTGTCATTATTTACTCGACCAAATGTCCTTCCAAACCTCTGTTGCTTTCTTTCTTCTACAGAATATTCAATATTTGTGTCCATACAATGAGGTAAACAGGGTACAAAGCAACATTAGACCCCACTAAATTTCATTGTAAATTGTTTATTCTGTGGAACACAAAAGAAGTTAAGACACATTAGATTAGAATGGCATGTGGATTTGTAAATAATAACAGATTTCATATGTTGCACATGCACACGACGCATAGCATGTTTACTTTTTTGTTGTTCGTTAGCATTCAATCTGCACATTGTTTGAAAGAGAGGGCTGGACAAACTCAAGCCCACACAGAATCCGCACAAACACAGAAAGCGCTGCGGATTTACTCAGATTTCCAACATCAGTTATTGCTTATGTGCACACCCTATGACTAACATATTTGTTTATTAAAGATTTTGTATAAATTAGTTGTGTAGTGTAATGCTCTTAACTGTGCACAACACATTTTACCACATTTTGTTTTTAAATTGATCATTTTACATATTTTTATGTTTTTTTTAAAGATGTGCAAGCTGACATTGTTGATTATTTTCAACACAGGCTCATTGGAAATATGTGCTTCAGCCTACATTTTTGTGAAACAGCAAAAATGTACTTCAACATACATTTGACTGCAATTTACATTTAGTCATTTAGCAGACACTTTTGTCTTGACTTACAGTTGAGGAGGAATTCAGTGATTCAATAAAGAGGCAATACACACAAGTAGTGCTAATTATACAAAGAAACTGTTTATGCTCTTAGAATTAAGTGGTAGAGTTGGGGGGGGGGGGGGGTTTAAAGAGAGAGAAGAGTGTTACTCCAGGTGGTTTGTCAAGCCCACTCACTCAGTTTAGGTCAAATGAATGCTACAGGACAATATGACGCCAACAACCTTTGTTCCTTTTCAAACTAGTGATATTTGCAGGTACATATTATCGCTGAATGAATAAAGGATTATTTTCATGCAGTTCTTTGCACAACACCAAATAAATGCCACAAAACAACTTAATGGTGTCTGATTTGTAATTCAATACGTTTGCCCCACCTATCTATCTCCATATGGACAAAAACAGGTAAAAGCAATGTAAAATCAAGGTAGAACTATGTGGCCGCAGTGCACTTTTCTCTTACGTTTGCTTTAGAAAACACTATTGGTTTGGTTTAGGGAAGGGTTTAGTTCAGGGATTCGCTAGGTGATCTGTACGACAAGCCACACCAATTTTATGGGCATGTATAAAAAGTACATGTATCTGAAAAGTACAACAAAACATACTCTGAATAATGTATTTCAGATTTGCAAAAATGTAGGCTGTTCACTTTAGGGGATTTGTCATCTAAGAAATGAGCAACGCATCTTATGCTGTACAACGTAATATCATGTTTTTTTTTTTTCATGTTATTGAAATCTTCCCAAAAATAGAGATTTTGTTTAGTCAATATTGCAAATCCCTGGCATCATGCAGTTTAGCCTCTTTTTCTGCTCAGTCAACTGATTAATCCAGTAATTCACTGTAAAAATGTTTTTATTGCTTAGTTTTTGTCTTTTTTCTAGTCCAAATATCCCAAAAATTCTTAAATAAAGATGCATTTTCTAGACAAGCAAAAAATATTGTCTTGTTTTCAGAAATAATATGCCAAAATTAAGTTATCTTTTCCTTAAAACAAGCACATTAATCTTCCAATGGGGTAGGCAAAAGAATCTTGTTTTTCATTTTAACATAAGATTATTTTATGTACCCCATTGGCAGATTATTTTGCTTGATTTAAGGAAAAATCTCACTTAATTTTGACATATTATTTCTTAAAAACAAGACCATATATTTTTTTGCTTGTTTAGAAAATGTTTCCTGTTTTTTAGATATTTGGACTAGAAACAAGACAAAAAAATCGAAGATTTGCAGTGTTGACACTGTAGTCTACTCCAGTAATTAGCTGTTAAATATGGGTTTCTCAGTCTTAACACATACTAGCAGTATTTTGTCTAAAAACATTTTGTTTTTTCAATGGAAGCCCTGAGAAACCAGATGCAGGAAGAAACACCAGCGTATCTAAACTTGCTTATCAAAACCTCCCAATGAATCCTTATGTCGAGACTTTGCAATTTCCCACATCATGAAGACTGATCATGTTGACTTTCCCAGTGAAAGCATACCTTATTAATCCCTATCATTTCACTTTTTTTCCCTTGTTTTCCTTCACAGGCCGTTTATCACTAGCTTGTTTCATTTGGCTCACGAATTCAATTAGTTACCCGAATGAGAGACAATCGCATTAGATAATTTCATGGCTGGTTTGGAGTTAATTACCTATAACAAGGATTAAATGATCGCTCTTATTAAAACATGTAAGGTGATCTATTTTTATAGGGGCATGTCTAACCTCTGGGACTGTCTGTTGCAGATGTCAAACAGCCAATGAGGAGGAAAATCAGAGTGATTCTTTTTTTATTTTTTCTACAGTGCTGAAGCTTGTTAACTTTCTCTATTGACTGGCAGTGATTTTAAATGCACTTTATTCTCTCACCCTTTTCATGTTAATCTCCATCATGCTAATAATAGGAATTTAGCCACTTTGAGACACTCGCTATTCTGTTGCTTTCATCTGCTCCTTCTGTTTCTGCTGGATATTGTCAGCTAAAGTGCCTCTAGAAGAGCTGGTGTTGGACAGGGGGAGCTTAATGCAACAAAAGAAGAGCAGAACTAAAGAGAAGTTCAATGCCATCTTTCTGTGCAAATCACATGATCTTTGTTGCCAGGGCTCAGAGGTCAGGGGGTCACTGGAAAGCACTGCCCACTTGTCTGTCAAATGAAAAAGAGGGCTTTAGCCTTTAGAGCTCATGCTTGCCTTTAGTGGGCGGGGTTTGCTTGTCTGTCAACATGAACTGGAAAGAGGCAGTAATCCATTGGCTTGTCAAGCTGTCAATCAGCTTAGCATAGCATGAGGTATTATGCATTTATACAGAGGATAAAAGCTGCTCTCTTAATCAGGGAATGTTTTTCCAGTTTGCAATGACTGTGCATTTCTTGTTGCATTCTTTACTGAAATTGAGCTGTTGTGGGTTACTTTTTCTCTTTAGAATGTGTCAGTGTCTGGAGGTGATGGCCATTTGCATTGCAATTAAGTCTTACATGCTCATGCTGCCAAAGGCCACTTTCATTGGCCATCACAAATAAAACGGAACTTGTGGCTTCAATAGGAGTGCAAATTTAGCCACTTTTGTCTTTAATTCAATGCTGTCTTGACATTCTATGCCTGTTTATCTTATAGATTCACAAGGACGTAATCCAATCTGGAAATGAAGTACATTTTAAATGTAGCATTTCGTACTTTAAACGCATTTTAATGCCATATCACATTGTATGAATTTCAATCTTTGTAATATACATCGCTTTAAGATACAAGTATGTTTCTGCTGGAAGCATTTTTGGCCCTTTTTAACTTTATATGCATCAAGTTCAGTAATGAATTCTGCACTGCGCTCTCGCGGTTTTTAAAATTTTAGTGCGTTAATCTTGCTAATAATATCATTCAGAAGGTGATGATACGCACTCATTAAATAATTACTTTATATAGCTGTATTTTACATTCTTAGGAGATACAAAACACAGACGTTTCTGCACAGTGCCTTCCTCAGTGTGTGACACAATCTTCTCACTCTTCTTCACCCTCTTATTCCACAGTCTATCACATTACGTCATCAGTAAGACGACTACTCAATAGTTAAATCTCATTTGCGTTTCAATATAGCTAACAACACAATAAATAATTCCTTCACCTGTAAAAGCATTATATCCATTGTACAGGAAAATAACATATCAGTTATCATCGTTCACTTCTTCGTCAACTGATTCAATAAAATTCCGACAGTCCAAAACATTAAAAATACATTTCAATATCATTATTTGTTTCATTATACACTCAAAGTCTTTATATGCTACTTTAAATGCATAAAAAACACTTGCCATTGTTAATTAGCATATTGCTTATGTTTTTCATCAGCCGGTTTGGTTAAAAAAACTAAAATAATCATTTACGTTTCATTTTGTTCATTTTAATCATTTAGTCTATTTAGTGTGCTATTTCATAAAGTTGACGTAAAAATTCTGTATCTATATATTTTGTATTGGCTTACTCTAGGAAATAAATGTGATTTTAGATGCATTAGAATTCCATATTTGTACACACATGCACATCTTTAAAACAGAGAAGCACAATCAAATTGTTCAGTTTTGTGTAAACCTTTGTATTTTCTTCCATTCTGCATGTGAATTTACATATTTCTGCAATATCGTGCAATTCATTGTCTGTAAAATGGCTTGCTGCCGGCATCAGGCCTTATTAAATAGAGTCATTCTTCGCAGGCTTTTTTCTCACAGGCATTTGAGTGCCTTAAGTGGTTAATATGCATTTTGATTGACACCTCATATGGAGGGTGGGGGTGCATCTTCCAATTCTTGTGGTCTCTCTCCCATGAGACTGAGCTACATATGTTAATGTGTTTCAATTTGCACACGTGTGTATGTGTGTATGTGTATTTGTGTGAGGTACGGTCAAATAATGAAAGACACTGACGCATTTTTGCTTGTTTTATTCCACTTTATAATGGCATTGCGATGCACGTCATGCTTGGTCTTTGAGAGCATCTGCTTTTGAATAAAGCAAGGCAGAGTGCATTGGAGCATCAGTGACTTTATAATAGAAATTAGTTTTGCGATCTAACAATGTCATTTGATGCTGCATGTCACTGACAATTAATGAGGGTGTACATTTACATAATACACACCTATAATAGTAAGACTATTCAACAAGGTTACATATAATTGAAATAAAGTGACAGCATTTTTTATTTTATTTTCATCAAAGTAAGCAGAATATGTGCTGTTTTTCACACAAATATTTAGCAGTTTTCTACGTTAAATCCTTAATAAATGTTTCTTGAGGACTGAATCATTGTATTAGTATGATTTCTGCAGGACCATGTGGCATGTAATGGCTGATCGCAGGATTAGATTATTTATTAAAGGTTAAATGATAAATATATTATTAAATATTATTTTTATATGATTGTCTAAAATTATTTATACAATGATGACCATGTTATTTTATGTTTGATTGTTCAGTTTTGGTATTTGAATACTGTTTGACTCCCCAGAAAACCATAAAGCACTGTTCATTTTATTATATTTTATGCAAATGCACTGCATATAGACTTGATCCCATCAGTCCATCTAAATTAATAAACTTCTTCCAAGTAGATTCCTTCCAAACAGAACCATTCAAATCATCTGGTGAAATTATATTCATATAACAATATCGCAGAAAAACAAAATCTCACAATGTCAGATTTTTCAAATATCATGCAGTCCTACAAGAAATAATTACATTTAAAAATATTTATATTCAGTTTTTATATTTTTCATGTTTGTGTAGTATTGTTAATCAAAGTAATGGTAGCCTTGATGAGAGCTTCTAATTTTACGTTTTTTTTTTAAAGTTTTTTTTAGAGTTGAGTTTCAAAATATGCATTTTTAGAACCACGCAGTATTTTTGCATGTGCCAGATAATTACTGCAGTTACTTTTTAAAGCAATTCTTCTAAAAGTAACATCTTTTTACACTGAATGAATAATATAAAGTTTTTTTTATTTTAAAAGGAGTTTGATTTTCTTTTATGTAACACAAAAGGAGATATTTAGCAGAGTGTTCAGGCCTCTTTTATTCAATAGTATGAAAGTTACAGTTATTCTTTGTAAATCTTACCTTGTTTCCATAAAGTCTAGATGGGATACAGCTGCGGATACTCACATCAATATAGTATAATTTTTTGTGACACTGTACAACAATGAATATTTTTACATCACTGTGAGGGTTTCGGTAGGGGTAGACATTAATAAAATACAATGTAATGGGTCATTTAATAAATAATATAAATAATCCTCACTAACTTCTGGCCGCACCTGTATCCCTTCTAGCAACAACCTCTTGTTCCCAATCAATATAAACGGGAAGCAAAGCACACCTGAAACCATACAAAGAGGAGAAAAAGAAACACACTCCTCATAAACTCCTCACGAACCCATGCGAATGCACAGTAGAATACATGCCTTTTTAGTGACATTACGATATGCAGACCAAGACTTTCATTTGTGCAGCAACTATCGCTTTAAGAGCTCTGCCTGTCCCTGATTCTTCTTTCAAAAATTTTCACAATCAAGCAAAAGACAGAGACGAAAGGCACTCAATGAATGAGTGGAGCGCAACGAGCAAATCAAAGCTCCCATGGCTCTCACACACACTCCTAATCAGCAGGAGAGCAGCGGCCGGCAATTCAGATGCTTGTTTCTCGCCTGTCACATGGCGTTAAGGTCTTCCGCTGGGTTTCGGGTCACTGTGGCCATTCACTTAGTCCGACGACCTCTCTCTTGTTTCCAAGCAAGAGAGGTCAAGTGGATGTGTGTCGAGTGTCCAGTAGGCAAACCCACTGACCTTACCTTTAATGACCCAGGCTGGAGGTTTAGTTGGTGCCAGTGTGCACGATAACCTTTGTGACCTCTTGACCCCCATCTAGCTAACCGGCGTAGCCACTGTGTGTCAACTGGTTTTGTGGTGTTAGTGAGACGGGCACCAAACTAAAGCACAATGGAGCTGTGAAAAGAGTGATTTTCACACCCCAGTAGGTTAAATTAAAATAAGAGGAGGCTAAGCAAACAATAAGTGCTTGCTTACTTCTAGTTTTATTGAAAATGATTCTCAGGATTCCCGAGATTAGGAGGACGTCCTGATAATAAGCAGCGAAGCCTCTGGGAATTTGTGATTTGGTGATGAGTTGTTTTTTTTTAATTAGCTGAAAATTCAGTTTTGCAATCTCAGGAATTAATTGCATTTTTAAATATTTGAAAAACGACAGATTAATAAAGGGACTAAGCCGAAAAGAAAATGAATGAATGAATTCTTAAATTGAGCGGCACGGTGGCTCAGTGGTTAGCACTGTCGCCTCACAGCTGGTTCGAGCCCTGGCTGGTCCAGTTGGCGTGTCTGTGTTTCATATGCTGGATAAGTTGGTGGATCATTCTGCTGTGGCGAACCCTGATAAAATAAAGGGACTAAGCCAAAGGAAAATCAATGAATGAATAAATATTCTTAAATTAATTGTATCTATATCTGTAAATGAATAATAGGCTGTTAAATGGATGGTTTACACATTCAATATCAGTCGAAAACATTCGGTCTTTTGACAGGCATATATAATATAACATAAAGAATGTGTTGAAATCAGGATATAAGATTAAATGTCAATTGTTAACAAGTAATGTCAACTCTTACTAATTTAGAAACAGGTCAGAAGATGAGGAAGAAAAAAACATGTTCTTTTGTATAGCTTTTTAATACATTATGCTGTCTACATTGGTCATTTATTCGAGAGAGGGATGTCATAGCAGATGATGTGTGCATATTTGAGAGTTATATTTCAAATGTGTTCATGCTAAATATTTCTATATGTGACATAGAAAAGTGTGTGTTGTGTTATGCAATCCTATTAAAATGATGTGCTTTTTTGATGCATAGTTGCATTTTGATTTACTCACCCTCAGGCCATCCAAAATATAGGTGCATTTTTTTATATTTAGGAGAATAGTAAAGTTGAAAGCTGGTCATTTGTGATTCTTACAATGTAAGTCCATGACTACCAACATTTTGAGAGTCAAAATAAGGAAAAAAGAGAACACATTAAAAGTCCAAAGAAGCTGATTTGTCTATATTGTTTATTTATTTAATTTTAAAAAGCATACAAAACTGAAGAAAAGTGTATTGAGCTGAGATTTATAACAGTGGAAAATAATGTATCAACTCACATTTACATCCTTCTTTATTTAATATTCTCACCTAACCTTCAAAAGATGCGCAAGATGGAGAAATGTAGGTGAGAGTGTGAAAGAAAGAAAGATCATAAATATCCATCATCTCTCAGTGAAGAACGAGAGGCTCAAAAATCTCTTAAATTCACTACAAAATCTTACTTTGTTTATTCATTCATTCATTTTCTTTTCGGCTTAGTCCCTTTATTAATCTGGGGTCGCCACAGCGGAATGAACCGCCAACTTATCCAGCATATGTTTTACACAGTGGATGCCCTTCCAGCTGCAACCCATCACTGGGAAACATCCATTCACACACATACACTACGGACAATTTAGCCTACCCAATTCACCTGTACCGCATGTCTTTGGACTTGTGGGGGAAACCGGAGCACCCGGAGGAAACCCACGCCAACACAGGGAGAACATGTAAAATATTGTAATAATTGTTTTTTAAAGTCAATCTTTTTCTTAAGGATATTTTTGATATATTTTTCTGACTTTCACATTGTCTCCATGTTGGTGTGAAAAGCAGGACCAGCTTGGTGTGCAGACGCGTTAAAAAGGAAAGAGATTAAAGGAAACAAGCAGATCTTAGGAATGCTTATTGAAAGATCTGCCGTGACCATCAGATTGACCAATATGATAACGCTGAACAGGAAGAGGAGGCTGTGCTTATCTGTATCTGTTTGTTGACAACCTCATTTAAGACGAACCAACCTGGTGATATCAGAAGATGCTGAGATAAACACCTCATGATCTTTCAACACGTTTGTGTGTTTGAGTGTGGAGTGGAAGCTTATCGGGGTCATCAGACGGGGCAATGTTGGATGCATGCAAGGGGAAAAGTTTTTTGGTTTTTTTTGGTCACGAAAACTCAAAGTTGGTTGAATGGACTTGCCTCACAGATATTTGGGATGCTGTGTAGCAAATTGATGGCAAGCAGTGTTATGAAAACAACATAATGGCATAGTTCACCCAAAAATGAAAATTCAGTCATAATTTGGAAACCGGTAGCCATTGACTTCCATATAAAAAAAAATGTTGTTTCCTACTGGGAAGATGAATGGTTTCCGAAATTCTTTAAAATATCTTATTTTGGGTTCAGCAGAGAAACTCTATAAAGGTTTGTAAATGTTGAGAGAATAAATTCAAAGTGTTAAGTTAAAAGTGTTAAGAAAAACTTTTCAAACATTTTTTAGTTATCGAAAGTACTGAAATCTTAAAGTAAATGCAGTGTAAATCTTAGATGAAAAACAAATAAACAATTAGGAACGTCTCCTTGCCAACTAAATAAAATAAAGCTGAAATATTAAAACTGAAATAAAAGTAAATTAGGCTTATGTGGAAAAAAAACATATTTAATTACTATAACTAAAACTTAAATAAATATATAAATACATTTTAATAAATACTATACTATAAACACTAAGTGCAGTGAAAAGTTGCTAGCTTCTCAATAAACTAACAATATAAACATTACTAACAACATTTAAAGCTGTATTTCAACTTAAATTTCTGCCACTTATAATCAGTTATTAGCATACAGTACCAACAACATGACAGAACATAAAAAAATCTGAACTGTGGCCATTTGTATGCGGCATTTATTTTGAAAACTATGTAGCTTCTAGCAAACAGTTTTAGCTAAGCTATTAGCTACTTTTATTTTTCTATGCAAGCTAGCATTGTTTTGCTCACCCTTCTTCACTTTTCTTTGTGTTTAACGCCCTGAGAAAAAGTGCTACAGTTCGTTTACCTGTTCGTTCAAGTTTTAAACTCTTCAGGCACATTAAGTGATAAGAATCAATAATCTGAGGTGTTGTTTTTGGCCATGTTCAATACACATGACCAAATGAGAAAACTCACCACTCAAGACATATTCAGACATACCATGCATGATAGGCTGTCACATCAAATCCTGATGTAAAATAAATAGGCCCAACTATAGTGCATTATGCGCCATGATCTTGTGAAAACACATTCTGACAACTTTAATAAGCTCTTTAAACTGCAGCAAGGACTTCGGGTCGTCGCAGCGAATGAAGCCGTGGCCTGGTAATTATTACCACGTTTTTGCTATTTGTGAGAAGAAATAAATGAAGAGTTTTCATCCCGTTTTCAGAAACAATTGACTGTAGGATCGCATGGGTCAGGGTAACACGTGGTTCTGGATTTATCATTGAGTGTGCGCTTGTATCTGTGAGCCTGATCTATGACCTTCACTCTCACTGAAACTGCAGGCTAAAGCAAACACTGCTCCCATCATTCCCTGAGGGGAGACTCCCAACCGGAGAGATGCACAAACCCCCGTTTCCTCACTTTATTCATCTGTGCTTTTTTGGTTCTTTATGATCTTTTAATTCATCACACTTCTCCCCAATGCACTTTTTATTTTTGTTGTTTATCATAGTATTTATAAGTTTAACCATAGATCTGTGGTGATGAACAGACAACCAGCAACGTGCCTGGTTATGAAAATACATTAGCTCCAAAAGGAATTTGTATTACCGTTATATTATATATAAACAATTATAAAATGTAAAAGTAGTTTTTAATATTATATTTTATTTTAAGGATAATAGAAAATATAGCATACTTTTTAATCAAAACATTTCACAAGATAAAAGCTGGGGCGACATGGTGGCTCAGTGGTTAGCACTGTCATCTCACAGCAAGAAGGTCGCTGGTTCGAGCCCCATCTGGGTCAGTTGGCATTTCTGTGTGGAGTTTGCACGTTCTTCCCGCGTTCGCGTGGGTTTCCTCTGGGTGCTCCGGTTTCCCCCAAAGTCCAAAGACATGCGGTATAAGTGAATTGGATTAACTAAATTGGCCGTAGTGTATGAGTGTGTGTGTGAATGAGTGTATGGATGTTTACCAGTACTGGGTTGTGACTAGAAGGGCATCCGCTATGTTAAACATATGCTGGATAAGTTGGCGGCTCATTGCGCTGTGGCGACCCCTGATGAATAAAGGGACTCAGCCGAAGTAAAATGAATCAATGAATGAATGAAAATAAAAGCTTTTGCTTGTATGTTTAAAGATATATACAATTTTCAGTTGTAAACATGAAAACAAAAAGTTAGTTTTTAAAACTTGAATCATTTGTTTGAACATGCTGCTTTTTTTCTCTTTAAGTCCAAAAGTGTGTCTGTCCAAAAATTTTAGGGGCCACTGTATATTGATTAAAATGACCCCAAAAGTCATGTAAATATTTTTTTGAAGGTTTGTTTGAATGATCACTGTAAGAACAAAGTGAAATTATTTACAAATTTGAGCAAAGAGAGCAATGAGAGAATCAGTAAAATAAATATAATACTTTTTTTGTTTTAAATAAATTTTTTATTTAGTGTTAGAGGACTGCAAAATATTGCAAAAAAAACAAGACATTGTTTTATTTTATTTTCCCTTAAAATATATTGTGATATAAAAAAAAATCCTCTATTTTGAAAGAATTCATTTTATAAAGATTTTGTAACAATAGATAAACAAATGAAACGTGAAATAAACAATGCTTTATATTTTTCTGGACACTCCAACAGTATTCAGGTTCAGAAACTAAATCATCGAATGTAAAATGATGCAGCAGAGTCTTATTGTATAAATTAAAAACAGTTAATCATGAAGTGACAAATGATGTTGTTTTTTGCGCCTGAATGTTTTAAACTCGCTTGGAATGTTTACACAGTAAACACACGTGCAAATGCCAAACTTTCACTCTGTTATGGTTAAACATTGCAATTAATCAACAAACCTGATGCGTTCTGAACTGTGGTCAGACACTTGACTGCAAATGTTGAATTTTGTGAATATTGCGGATGCGCACACTGTGATGCTGATGTTGAAACTATATCTTGTACTAGTGAGAAAGAAAGTTGTGTTTAGTTTAGCATTTAAATAATTCCAAATACAAATTTTCCAGGCTCTCTTAAAAGAAGGAAAGTGATGCTAATTGCTATTAAAAAGTGTTGGTTTGCCCAATAACAAACAATCTGTTATTAATTACTTACCTTCATGCCATTCCAAACACTTGTTCGTCTTCGGAACACAAATTAAGTTATTTTAGATATTTTTCATCCTCCATAGTTTGTAGTATTCCAGACTCATTCAAAGTCCATAAAAATACCAAAAAACATTCTCATAACAGACCATATGCCTTCAGTGGTTTAAACAGAATATTATGGAGTTACGGGAAAACTTTTTTGTGCGCACATTAAACAAAAACAGCAACTTTATGTAACACTTTCTTCTCCTCAGTGTCAGTATAGGGCGCATGATGTATACCTCGAATGCACCTGAGCATATGGTCTCATTTTTTAAACAATGTTTTTGGTGCAATTTCTGGACTTTCTGAACGAGACTGGAGCATTGCTGTGTATGGAGGATGTGGGAGCTCTTAGATTTCACCTAAAATATAAACTTGTATTCTGAAGATAAACTAAGGTCTCAGGGATTTGGAACGCCATGAGGGTAATGAGAGTAATTATTGACAGAATTTTCATTTTCGGTTGAACTAGCCCTTTAAGTTTGATATTTTGTCATTTATTTTCATGAAATACCTGCCGTTTGAGTCTACTGGATACTGACCTTATTCTTGACATATGAGCGGGCACAGCCATTGGAATCTTTTTGGCTTGAGACTTCCGGTCTCATTCACTTCCATTGATTTTTAGCTCGTTATGCTGCTTCATGTTGCAAACTGATATTTTCATATTATATTATTATACTTTTTGTGTAAAGTCATGAACACACTTGATTGTAGAGCAAGTAGTTTGACCATTTTCTGCCGTTTATAATTCCAAGTCATTTCTTCCATAGGCAACTGAATCGGAAGTTCTAAAAAATGAGCGCACTTCCGCATTACAGAATAAGTCAATATCTGTTGCACAGTAAATGTGTATCTTATAGTTTCTGAGTAGTTCCTCAGCAAGTCTGCCTGTTTATTTTGCCCTTATTTGTCATAAGATTTTGATGGACAGATGAGAGAGAGAAAAAAAGACATTTTATCTGTGTTGCTTTGATTAAATCCTTCACTTTAATCACCCTGTCCCGTCTTCCCAGAAGATAAGGATGATGCACTAATCCTCTGTCAGGGATGAGGGCTGTTAAAATCAATGGCGAAACGTGAGAGGAAAGTTTTGGTTCAGTTAGACTGAGTCACACACAACTCCATATCATATTTGGCCCACCGTCCTTCAAACGGTCACTCGGGTCCATGCAAGCTGTTGAGTGACAGAGCTTTAAAGCCAAGAGATAAGACGTAATCTTCAAGTGTTCATTTAGGCTGGACAGCTGAAGGGAAAGATCAGTCTCCAAAGATAAACTTCAATGTTTCTATGTGTATGTTTGTGTAAGATTAAGTTTAGACATGGCAAGGCACTATTGATTTCTGTGATGTTAAAAATGCAAATGGAATTGCAGAATCCAATGCTAAAAGCGGAATTAGCTGCACGAGGCGGAACGTGTTGGAATTGGGAATTGAATGTCATGAATGAATGGCACAGTTTGGTTTACTTGCATTTTTACTTTTTGAGGACATACAGTCAAGCCCGAAATTATTCCTCCCCCTGGGCTATGAATAATTTCGGGCTTGACTGTATGTCCCCAAAAAGTAAAACAGTTCACATAAAAACATTCACACTTTATTTCCAAAGCTGATGTGACCTGAGAGTCACTTCACCAACATTTTACTATTTTATGTAAGAAAACCTGTCAAATCATATACACCTAGAAACTCAGTGTCTTCACTACAACATGTCAAAATAAAAGATCCCTAACCCTAACCAACCCTAACCCTAACATTTTGATAGGCTTCCTGAAATTGAAAAAGTTAAACTGTTAAACTCCAAAAAGTAAGATTGTTGTTGAATTGAAAAATGTCCATGATTTCAATTAAGTGAACATGCTTTTTGATTACAAAAATATATTATAACTATTAAAATGGAAGAAAGAAAGAAAGAAAGAAAGAAAGAAAGAAAGAAAGAAAGAAAGAACGGGTATCACTTTATAATAGCTACACACTATAAATCATTTATTAGACATTAGCAAATAGTTAATTCATTATTTGTTCAGCATTAAAATTGTTAGTAAGGAGTTTATAAATAAATCTATAAATGGTGTATTCTTGACTTATAAGCACATGTATAATGTGCTTAATGATTGTGTTTTTATACTTTGTTAATTTATATATAATTTATACTTAGTTCATTACTAATTGGTCAGTCGTGGTCTGGTGGTTAGAGAGTTGGACTTGTAAGCAGAAGGTTGTGGGTTTGAATCTCAGTGCCAGCAGACAATGACTGAAGTGTCCTTGAGCAAGACACCTTACCCCCGTTTGCTCTGCAGTGATAATTGGCCTCTGCATAATACTTGTAAGTCGCTTTGGATAAAAGCGTCAGCCAAATGAATAAATGTAAATGTACTAAATTAAGTATTGCATTATTTACAAACCAGTTATTTAACAGTTGGTGGTTTTTTTAAGATCATTCAGAATAAGGAAGTAAAGGATTAATAAACTATTCAAATTAACATTAATATATCTTATTATGGCGGTGCAGTGGGTAGCACTGTCGCCTCACAGCAAGAAGGTCACTGCCACCGACTGCAATGTCGAGCCTCAGCTGGGTCAGTTGGCATTTCTGTGTGGAGTTTGCATGTTCTCCCCATGTTCGCGTGGGTTTCCTCCGGGTGCTCCGGTTTCCCCCACAGTCCAAAGACATGCGCCATAGGTAAATTGGGTAAGCTAAATTGTCCGTAATGTATGTGTGTGAATGAGAGTGTATGGGTGTTTCCCAGTGATGGGTTGCAGCTGGAAGGGCATCCGCTGTGTAAAACATATGCTGGATAAGTTGGCGGTTTATTCCGCTGCGGCGACCCCAGATTAATAAAGGGACTAAGCCGAAAAGAAAATGTATGTATATCTTATTATTCATGCATATAATAATAGTTACTTTGTATGTTAATAAATGCTTTATTAAGTCAACTTCATCCAGTTTCGTGACCTAATCTAAAGTGAGGACTATTTATGCTTTGTAAATCCCTTAGAAATGACAATTAAAGGCTCATATATGCCATCAACAAAGTATAAAAACACAATCATTAAGCACATTATGCAAGTGCTTAAAAGTCAAGAAGCATTTGTAGCTGTATTTATAAACTGCTTACTAACATCTATTAATGTAGAGTAAATGCCTAACAAATAATGAATTAACTATTTGCTAATGCTTAATAAATAATTCATAGTGTGTAGTTATTATAAAGTGTTACTGAAAAACGTAATGTAGGAGAAAACAAAATGGAATTTAAAATGGAAAAAAAAGTCCTTTAAATTTGCTCACACTCCAGACTGTAACTAAGGAGCATTTGTGAGGTAATAACGTATAGTTTCTTTGCACCAACTGATCATCACACTTCATAAGGCCTCAATGTATTGTCACTGGAGTCACAGGTTTTCATTTTGTTTAGCCTGTATATACAGAACTCTCAAGCAATAAAATATACACACTTCTGTCATGGAAAATTGCGCAGTTACCATGGCTGTTCTCTTCATGCAGATGCTTACTAGGCTGCATCATAAGTGCTGGCAAAAATATACAGACATGGCTGAGAACTTGTTGGAACATGGCAGACCTGCCCTTGTGCTTAATTAGAACCCTAAAATGAAAGAGATTGAGGAATTTTAGCAATGTGCCAGGAATGCCCACACAGGTACATGAGATTTTATGCTGTCTGTGGCCCCGTGCTAAATCTCTTTGTATAAGAGCGGAGTAGATCATTTCTTCTGATACAGCGTTCTCGTATACTGGTACTTTGTAGAGACGGGTGCTTCTCCATGCTTCGTACATTCCATTGACTTTGCAATGAAAGAGTGTTTTATTTCGTAAAATATTAACTTTAATTTTTAACACCAGCTCATTGGATATATGTGCTACAGCCTATATTTTTGTGAAACTGCAAAAATTTTTTAATTCAACATATGTTTGACGGCAGTTTCTTGGTAAAATGAATGCTAGGGGGCAGTATGACCCCAACAACTGTTCTTTTTCACACTAATGATATTTGCAAGGATGCGTTTGTTCATTCATTCATTCATTCATTCATTTATTTTTCTTTGGCTTAGTCCCTGATTTATCAGGGGTTGCCGCAGCGGAATGAAACGCCAACTACTCTGGCATGTATTTTATGCAGCAGATGCTCTTCTAGCCTCAACACAGCACTGTGCTGGGACAGGGATGTGTTGTAGACGAATAAAGGATTATTTTTGTGCAGTACTTTGCACAACACCAAAAAAATGCCACAAAACAACTTAACGGTGTCTATGATTTGTAATTCAATATATTTGTTCCACAGATCTGTCTATGTATGGACAAATTTTCTGCCGTAATCAGTTTTCTCAGTAGCTTACATTGTGTTGTACTTTTAATGCAGAACTCTCTGGAGTCTGATAAAGCATGTTTTCACAAAAGAAACATGAAATGTATATCAAAAAGCCTACCCAAGCAATGTGTTTCAGATTTGCTAAAATGTAGACAGCGCCCTCTAGTGGATTTGTCATCTGAAACGTGCAAAGAAACGCACCCAGAGCAATGTATTTTTAGGTTTCACAAAAATGTAGGCTGAAGCAATTTCCAGTTATTTTTTGTTTAAACATGTTAAAGAACTCAACCCTGTCATGATTAAGACAATTAGCATTTTCTAAGGCATTGATACGACAGAGTTTTAGAGAAAGATAAATTAAAGGCATTTATATGACATTTTTTGTCAAAAAGGAGTTTGCTGAAAAATAATTTTCTATATGAATTGTTGTATGGCTTTGTGATTCTCTCCAAAACCAAGCATTTTATGATTGCTGTACAAACCACAAACAATTATCGAAGGCCAAAAAAGTAAGCCAAGGCTGCATTTATCCTATTTTAAAAGTGTTTCGTTACATCTCTGTAGACATCATGTTCTTGCGGTTACATTACAGACTGTTTCATGCATTTGTGATGGCACTTTTCCATACGTTGGGCCTTGAGCAATCAAACATTTTGTCGTTCTCAAATCTGATGATGGTGTTATGTGGTCCGCTGTCTCTTTTCATTATGAACTTGCCCATTTGACCTTGAGCTGCAAAGTGAAAGCATGCTTTTTTGGTCAAGTCTTCCAGCGCAGATCTGTTTCACAATAGAACAGGGAATTGTCACAGTAAGATTTGCTTGGCCGATCTCTGCCAGCTATCTGCAAAGCATTATTTCTCCCTCCACCATTCACCATTCAGGTAGACCTTATCGGAGACAGAAGCCAGTACGTTGAGTTATGGTAACATGAGTCGTGACATTCCATTCTCCAAAGGTTTCCTTCGACATGCTCCCTTTGCAAAACATCCGACACAGTCTTCCATGGTCATCCAGAGAGACTGCACCCTGAACTCCATGAACCATAACCTATATTGGTTCACATTAAACTGATGTCATGGGGGGGGGAGGTGCATTGATATTAAAACTTCTGGCTGATGTGGATAAATCATAAAATGTACTAATGTGTTTAGACATCAACGCATTATGAAAAATGGGTGTTCATTTTGAGATTTGCTGAAGATTACATATAACCTTGATTTAAATGATGTGGATTTTTTATGGATTAAGGGCCAGATTTATAAAACCAAACAAATGAATGTAAAAGTGTAATATTTTGTGATTGTTTACAAATGGTATAAATATTGCTGATTGGTATAAAGATGGCTGATCATTTCTTTGAGGGGAAGAATAGGAAGAATGATCAAGGTCCCATAATGCAATTCAAAAGCAAAAAACATGAATCACAAAAGTATGGAAAACTGCTAATTTACAGATAGTTTTTACAATGTATGTGTAATTAGAGATTTTTCTGACCTTTCAAAGCAGTAAATCTGCTAAATAAGCTTGTGCAATTTACACATGAATGCGAAAAGAGAGGAAAATGATACAGAGCACATCAGCAGGAACATTTTGCTATTACGCAGAAATGGCATAATGATGTATGGCACAGACTGATGTTGTTGAGTGCCGTAAATGGCTTTCGTGATGATCTAAAATTCAATCTAAAATTTGTTTCACTCATCCAACAAAAATGTTTTTTAGAAGCGATAACAATACCAAATTTTTGCGTCTTTATGATAACCGATATCCAAAACCGATGTAAAAATAATTTACAAACAAACCATTTTATTTGTACCAATGGTGTAGGTATGCAAAAACATATGAATGTGCACATCAACCCTATCGCTTGATTTATTTTTCATGTAATCAATGTTTGGAATTCATCAATCAAAATATATATTTTTTTCCAATTGACACAAAAAGTGTCCAGTAGTTTTTTGTTTTTTTACCAGCAAAATTGTTTGTGCTGATGCACGACGCAAAATGAGCATTACATTACAGCAGAGCTGACCTAAACTAAATACAAAAACCAGAGGAAATGAACATACACAGTTAAATATCCAATATCGCTGCCAATGCATGGATGTCTCCTATAGACCAAATACTCAATTTCCAACAAAGGAAACAGAGCTTGTTGGGGGGGGAGAAAAAAAACAAAGCAGGGACACCCCAGCATTGGTAGTTGTATTTAAATATAAGACTTCTGGAGGCCCCATGAGAACTGTCTGGGAGCCAAAAATCCCCAAGAAATCCACCCTATAAAAACAGAGCTATAACAATAATAATAACAAAGGAGGCAGGAATGCAGCCAGGGGATTGAACCTCAAGGAAAGCCTTCAGCCAGCTCAGCAGAGCATTGCATCCTGGTCATATCCATAGAGCTGTACAGATGCTGTTTTGTTGAGGAACTACTGTGACTTGGCAATGCCTTTAGTTTTTGGATTGAGAGCCTGGCCTTGTAGAGTTTGTGGATTTGGAGAGTGGATGTGCATCCAATAGAAAGCTTATTATACTTGATAAATCGTCTGAGGTGCTGATACTGTAGACATTCAAGCAGTTTCTGTTGTTTTGTTTTCATTATTATTTTTTAGCTCTTATAATCCTTTTACTTATTGCACTGACAAGTCCAATTGTTCTGTATGAATTCCAGAAACTACTGTACTGAATATAACTAAGGAGCAATAAAACACTAGACAGAACAGTCCCGGTGGCCTAATGGATAGGATTTGGCCTCCTAAGCTAAGCATTGTGGATTGAGTGATTTTTAAAGTTGTGCAATTCAAGCACAAATAAACCAATTACAGAAACATTGGCTCAGCCAATAGCATTTTTGCAATTACATTTAAAAAAAAATCTTTTTTTATTATAGTTTTTGCAGAAATAGAACAACAAAGAACAGACAGACAACCCATCATGTAACAATAATCTGTGCAAAATGTAAAATAAAGCATGAAACCAGGGAAAATGGCGACATTCAAGACATATATGACCTACAAAAAGACACTGCAATCGATGTAAAGAAGAAAAAAAAAAAAAACATCTTACAAATCTTGAGTTCCTAGAGGTGGCATATCTAATTCTTTCTAAATGTAAAGTGGAGGTAAGTCCAAGAAGCCAGTCAGAAAAGAGAGGCCTAACATTTTTCTTCCAGAAACAAAGGATAACGTTTAGCTATGATCATGCCATACTGAATAGGTAACTGTACATTTCGGTTGAGAGTCTCCAGAAAATCTGACCAACCAAAAATTGCTATCATTGGGTTGGAGACTAAAACACAATTGTAAACCTTAGCAAAGAACTGAAATATTTCTAGCCCAAAACTCTGAATTTGCAATTACGTTTTTAATACAAATATTTTTGTCATTTAATTATTATCTATCCTTTTTTTTTTAGAGCTGAAGTCTACTGGAACGGCCCATCACTTTGCCTTCCTGCTAAACTCGACGGACTACAGAATCCTCCGCATGGACGAGGATCATGATCGCATGTATGTGGGCAGCAAGGATTACATTCTGTCTCTAGACCTGAATGACATCAACAAAGAGCCCCTCATAGTAAGATTTATCAGTTACTCAACTGCAACAAACACAGCTATAAGCAAGGCATGGCCATAATAATCTTGGTAGTAAATGCGGTCACTGGATGAGGATGACCCACATTTGTTTATCTCTTGTGTTTCTCCTCAGATTCACTGGCCTGTGGTTCCGCAGAAAAGGACTGAATGTGTCCTCTCAGGGAAAGACATCAATGTAAGATTTCAGCAAGAAGAAACTGGACACTTAATTACTCGATTTTGTTTGCTTATATGCAACAAACACCAATCAAAGTAATGTGTCAGTATAATTTTAATTTTTAAAGGGATAATTCTGCTATCATTTTCTCACCCTTCACTTGTTCCAAACCAATTATTGTTTGTTAATTTGAACACAGAAGAAGATACATTGAATGGTATTTTTTCATAAGTCAGCAGTTACAGGTTTCCAACATTCTTCAATATTTTATTTTGTGTTCAACAGAAGAAACTCAAATAAGTTTTGAACTAGTGAAGGTTGGGGAACTATCCCTTAAGGAAATTAATAGATTAAGTCACATTAAACCAATCAAACGTGAGAATACATGCATTTAAAATAATATGAGCAAATTTTAAGCATTTTTCAATATATTTAAAATGCAACAAAAAAAATATTTTTAAAGAAAATTGGAGCCTGAAGACTGTACTAAGGATTCTGAAATTCAGCCATAATAAATTACATTATAAAATATTTTAAATAATAGTAGAAAAGTTAATCTAAATTATTTTTAAAAGTATATATATTTAAAAACATAATTTAATTAAAACATTTTTAAATTTACATTTAATAAGCATAAAAAAAAAAAAAAAAAAAAAATTAGAATTTTATTTTAATATGCATCACTACCGAGTACCAGAATCTTTGTCAATTCTAAAGTCGTTTTCCCAACATGAGCCTGTCGGTAGTCAGAATCCATCTGGAAGCATCATTATTTGACCATGACAGCTCTGCTAATCTCTCTCTGTTCTGTGTCAACAGGGCGAATGTGGTAATTTCATCCGTCTAATCGAGCCGTGGAACCGGACTCACCTGTATGTGTGCGGGACGGGAGCTTACAACCCCATCTGCACCTATGTGGACAGAGGCCAAAGGGCACAGGTAAACCATCATTCACAGGTCACCTGCTACCACTTGCAGGTCAGGGGATCAAGCTGTTGGCTACCTTAGTCAAAAGGTATTATGTCATTAGAGAGGAATGTTTCCCCACCCTGGAACAAACAGGATAATCTTTACCACCTGTATGTCTTTTTAACTCTGTTACTCTTCCTAGTGTTTAGGAGGGTAATTACATTTAAACAGTCCCAATTTCACCTCCCTTCTTTCCCATGACCACGTCCCATCATTAAGCACTGTCCAGAAGAACATCATTTAGACGTTTTTAGATATCGAATTCTGAGATCACTAAGAAAAATATTTTATGATTTAAAATAAAATCTCTTTAACTCTGTATCTGTAATTATTGTACAGTACTATAAATAAGTACATTTTTGTCGTATGAACAGTTTTTAAATTTCCACTCAAAAAATTCAGATCAAACTGAAAATGTTTACTATTTAAAATAAAATGTGAACAGGTAATGAAAAATCATATGAATAAAAAAAAAAAAAAACATTTTCACTGGTGGTCTTAGGTTTTGAATCGTAATGTATTTGTTCACTTTTATATGTTGTTTATTTCCTGACATGCATGTCTGTTTCTATTATATGCATTAAAAGGGGATTTTAATGTGCTAAAAAGGTTGTTTTTTTTCAGCATGTGCATGCTTTAAACACAACTTCTTTATCTGGTTTCTTGACACACCAAACTGCAGCCATCTTTTTTGCATCTCAACCCTTGTTGGACCACAGCCTGGGACGTTCTCTTGGGTCCTAACTGAATTCATAGAAACGGGCCTTTTATTGAGGTACACGCCTTGTTTTATAGGGTTTTCTCCAAGATCAGATGCCTCGTGCAGGAGGCCGAACCAGTCGAGCTGCAGAACCTAGTGCCTCACCAGAACCATATGCACCCAAGGTGGGACAAAGGATTTAGATTCTTTTTTCAACTTTACTTTTTTTTTTACTTTACTTTTTTCTTACTTCTATGGCTACGTTAGAATTAAGACTATGATTTTTATATATTGTGAATCAGACAGACTCTAATTAGAAGTTTTTATGTTAAATTTTTATTTGTTTGTGTGTGCGTGCACTTTGTATTCCTCGTTGTGGGGACCAAATGTTGTTGGGCCATTTTTGTGTCCCCATGAGGAAAACGTTTATGTGTCATAAATCACACAGAATTAAGTATTTTTAAAATGTAAAAATGCAGATTGTTTCCTGTAAGAGTTGGGTTTAGGGGTAGAGGGATATAATATACTACCTGTACTTTAAAAAATCATTACATCTATGGTAAGTCCCCATAAAGATAGCTGTACAGGTGTGTGTGTGTGTTTATGATTTACTAGCATTACAGTAGCAACACCAAGAAATTTGATTCATAGCCAAATTGACAAGTCAACAGATGAAACTCATGCCTATAAAGTGTCTGTAAAATGTAAATAAATAAATTGAATAGTTGCGAACATCACATTTAATATGTCCATTATTATTACTAGTTTGTCTGTGGAGCAGCATTTAGTCATGACAATTGAATACATGAACATCATAATTCTAAAATGTATTTTGATGGACCACAGATTGCAAAAATTTTGCATTCATGTTCTTGACCCAATACAAGAAATTGTCACAAGATTTAAAAGTCTACTGTATACTGCCTTGCCTACTGTATACTGTAAAAAAAAAAAAGCTCAATAAGTCATGACAAACAGGTTATGTTATGTTAATTTACTGTTACATGAAAAAAGTTAACCATGTTTCAACTTATTTTTTTGATGTTTCTTTAAAGCTTTTTAAAGTCCCTTTAATGAAACGTAAGTTCAAATGAAGTTTACTAATTTAGCTCAACTGCTATTTTTTTTCCATAAACCATAACCATAAATTCAGTCATAATCTATGTATTGGGTACAAAACAGCAAAATATGAAATCCATGTTTCTGTGTGCTTTTTCATCACTGGTCCCAAAATGATCAGTCTTTTGTGACTGTTTGAACTCATTCAATCGCAAGTGTTTACATTATGAAAACTGTCTGATCAAATGTGTTTTCAACTACCTCTGGACATGTTCGAACTTTAACAACTTCAAAGCGGTTTAGACCCTGTTTAGACCTTTATTTAGTGTCATCCACTTTGATCGGATTGATGAAAATTCATCTTAGTGCCAAGGCCATAATATAAGGGTTAAGACCAGATGCGATATAAGTTATAATATAATTGTGTGTGGTTTTTCCTTAGAAGTGTAAGGAAAGGTTCTGTTCTCACAGTGTTTGGATTTTCAACAGCTGGTTTTCTCAGCTGCTGAAGGCGTTGAGAGAAGCGGTGGAGGAACTGTTGTCTTTAGAGTTTGTCTTTCTCAAGTTTGTCTCCACTTGTCCAAAGCCTGCCTTCGGTGCAGAAATCTAACAGAACGTGCAGTGATTACTCCCACACCCACACTCCATCATGCTCGAAAAGTGGTTAGTCAGCACTAAATTTATCACTGCCTTTTATTGTGGTGTGCGTGTAGAGCTTAGAAAGTAGAAAGGTTCCAACTGATTTTTGTGAACTATCCAAAACAAGTTCTTTGTTGAGACTTGAATTTGCTGAATTGCTAATATATTCATTTAAGTGACTCTTTAGATGTGCTTATTTTAGTTAATGGGTTATTCAGTCATATTAGGTGTTTCCACTTGTCGCAGTTTGTATTTGGTACAACACAGCAAACTTTATTAAATTATGTTTTTCATCTTTTTGACTGGCATGCAAACAGCATGGAGTGGACTTTTAGTGAAAAGAACTTTTCCAAATACTAGAATTTAAGATGTTTGTCACTAACCCAAAAAACCAAATAGACTGTTTTATGTTACATTTATATTTAGCATGTTTGGTTTGACTAAAACAAACTCTGGCATGATTGCTTTGTTAGTCTGGCTTATTGGTGCACACCAAACAAACGGGACCACTAAATAATGGGTCTCAGTCCACTTCCAGATGAACTCTGGTGCAGTTTGGGCAAAATTTATGAACTCCTCATAGACCAAAATATCTTAATGAACCAGAAACAGGACATCATGTCGTACAATGTAACAATAAAAAGGACACACTGCTTTAGAAGACCTGTTTTTTTTTCTTCAGAAACGTGTCTCATTGCAGCATATGTGCATTATGGGTAATTTCCTAATGCCTAACATCATACTGTATGTTGGTTGTGACAAACTGTCCATTTTCTTTGGTAGCTACTAAGAACTTTGTAAATGTTGGATTATGGCATTTATTTCTTTCCTCTGGGCAGATCAACATCAGCTATCTTTTGACAAATATCATCAGTGTTGGCATTAGTCAATATATTAGATTCAATTATATTAAATTCAAATGAGGTTGTGCTCTTTTCAAAAGAGGGTGGAGCTACAAATGCATAGTGCATCAGCATAGTGGCAGAATCAAAACATGACTAACGTTATCTCTGTGAAAATATAAAAAAATGTCAAAAGACGTGTCTCAGAAAAAGGCAGTTTATGGTGACTACAGTGTTCATTTGTGCATCCTAAAACTCCACATTTATAATCAGGGCTGTTTATGCTAATGAGAGATCGTCACTAATGGGGGGGGATTTTCCCCCTCTGACGACATGTTCAAAGGGAGAATGTCAATCAAAGTGGTTCTGCAAACTGTTTTTATGAAGTGTGATTATAAAAATAGAATTAATAAATTTTTACCATTAGAGGCTGGCTAGATTCACACACTGTTGCCGCACAACTGTGCTTAGACCACTTATTAAACTGATTTTTGCATAATAGGTCCCCTTTAAATTTCTATTGCCACCTCAACTAGTTTTTCTCTCCATTTTTCCCAGTGAACCTGTATGCATTTCACTTCCTGGCTTATACCTTCACACACTCTTAATCACTGGAAACTTAAAGTGTTTAAGTTAGCTGAGAATCAATAGTGCTCATCTAACATGATCTGTTGTGCTCTCATTAATGAAGCTTTCATGCTCTCCCCCCTTCCAGGAATACATTTTCCGACTGGAGCCTGGTAAAGTAGATTCTGGGAAAGGGAAATGCCCCTACGACCCCAAACTCAACAGCGTCTCAGCTTTGATAAGTACGAACCTCTTATTACCATCATATTCCATTCAATTCTTAAAAAAAAAAATATATATATATACACACAAAGCATTCTGTCTTTTGTTTCAGACATGGATGGGCTCATTTTGTCAAGTTTATCTCTCTGTCTCTCCTTATCTCCCTTATGCTTGCTCTGCTTTGGCAGATGGCCAGCTTTATGCCGGCGTCTACATCGATTTTATGGGAACAGACTCTGCCATCTTTCGTACGTTGGGCAAACACACAGCAATGAGGACCGACCAGTATAACTCCCGCTGGCTTCACGGTATGCCCAAAATGTTTGAAACGTGGCACACTACCAACAAATTTCTTTGTTTAGTTGTGAAAGTGCCAGAAATGAATATTCAGCACAGACCCCTTGTCTTACTAACATCATATTTCATTCACTTCTGCAAAAACCATTTCCCTCAAGCAACTGCTGCTTGGTTGTGCTTAATCCCTAACAGTATTATTGCTGTGAAAATTGCACTGTTTATTATTTTAAGTTCATTTAATTTATTTTATTCATTTATTTAAACAAATATTTTATTGTTTATTAATATTTATGCTCTCTAAATACATTTTCATATGCAACACCACAGATCTGTTAAAAACCTCAAATTTTTTAGTTTTTCCAAATTCACCACAACTTACTAAAGAAGTTGTTGACAGTGTAATGTGCAAACATTTCAGTTTTCTTTTGCAAACGCTTGTCTATATTTATGTTAATTTGGTAATACATTTTATTACACGTTAAACTTTTTTCGATATGATTTGCTTTTGTATTCGTGTGACTCCTTGACTCTTGATTCTATGCTTTAGTCTTGCCTTTTTCTCATGAGTGTCCACTGGATAACCATCACAGACTTCACGCAGATGCTGTGAGACTCCCCGCAGTGTAGTGACTGTCCAGTGTAGTGAATAAGAATATAGGCTAATGCTTCACATTAGTTTCAGTGTTATTTAATATCATCCCTTTGCTTTGCTTTTTTTTTTTTTGCTCCAACTATGATTAATCTCTTTTCCTGCTTTTTCCCTTCCCAACTCTTTTTTTTTTTTTCTGTCGCTTTCAGATCCAACATTTGTCCATGCTCAGCTCATCCCTGATAGTGCAGAAAAGAATGACGACAAGCTGTATTTCTTCTTCCGTGAGAAGGCCTCTGAGATGGGTCAGACTCCCATGGCTCAGTCCAGGATTGGCAGAATTTGCCTGGTGAGATATTTTCTTAATCTTTCTTATATTCTTGTAAAAATGAACTACACATTGTAGATTGTCCTCTTAATTGATTTCATGTTGCTCCAAATATGCATGACTTTTTTCCATAATAAGGAGAATTGTACATGCATTTGCAAAGAATGAGGACTTGCAGTTTTCTTCAGGCTTCAAAAATAACTACAAACATCATAAAAGTGTCCAGCACAATGTGTTATATTGCCACAATATGTAATAACTTGGAATAATAACTCAATTTTTTTATCAGTAATTATCCTTTCCACTGTTTATAGAGTAAGTTGCTTTAAAGCAAGCAGCTTTTTGGTATTGAACATGGAAAAACATTGCCAGCGTTGCTTTCAATTAGATTTGACATCAAAGAAGGCAGCCACACAGAGCAATGTGTACCTATTACATAATCACAAAGGACCAATGGTAGTGTGCATGTGTTTACCAGCTGGAGTGATTTTTCTTTCAAATTTGCTTTGGGAAACTGTTTCAAACTCCTGTTTCAAACTCGACTAGATGTTTATTGACTACCTTGATGTCAAAGCGACATCTAATTGACATCTAACATTGGTGTCAAAAAATTAATAACAGGACTGTCCTATAATCGATGTTTGACTTTTACACCAATGTTAAATGTCAATTTGATGTCATTTTTTGTCGTTGATGTTAATGTTATGTCATTTTAACGTCAAGGTGCCCGCTGGGCCTGTTTGGTATATCCAATATATGTACGTTTTATTATGTAGTTTATAGTAATTATATTGGGGCTCTTTAAAAGCTGCATCTAAATGATTAAATCAGTGCACTGAACTTCACAACTGTTTAAAGTATGAATCAGTTGTACTGTTTTTGTGAGCTGATTCATTGAATAGAACGGTTCATTCACAAAACTAGGCAGTGCTTCTACTTCATGCATGTTCTACTTCATTCTACTTCTACGCAATTTACAGTAGGTCTGTTCCTTACACAAAACTATCATATATCTTTAAGCCAGTGGTTCCCAAAGTGGGGGTCGGGACCCCTCGGGGGTCGCAGGATAATGGGGGGGGCTCGCTTGGTTATTTCCAAAAATCTAAATTCATTTTATTAAACTATTAGAATGACCATATTTAATCCATAACATACAGAAGTTAAAAAATAGTAGTTAATAGTTACATAAATAAAACAACATGTAATTTCTTTTCAATTCTTTTTCCCTGGGGTCATTACATTGGATTAAAGACATAGCAATAGGGTCAGATGCAGCAGATTGATTTCATGACACCAGGTTAAACTTTCTGACACCTATACGGCACTCACATACATAAAAAAAAAAAACTGAACATGGAGGATGATCTCTGAGTGGCGTTCTCTAAAATTAAACAACGAATAGACTTGTGCCTATTGGTGTGTGTGCGCACCATTGCGTGCAATGTTTGTACAAACAAAGTTTTGGAACCCCTGCTTTAAGCGATCTGAATATTTTTAAAGCTCAAACAAACTTAGTTTATATTCAGTGTGAAGAAAGTCACTTTAGTTTGTAATGACTTGAGGGTGGGTAAATGTTAATCTTATTCATTGTTCTTATTAGCTCATTACTGATACGTTTTTTTTTTAAAAATCATTAGGTGTTCCTATGCTGAACATGAAGCTAATGTCCACGCAGGACTGAATTGTTGATTGACAGATCCTCTGTTTCCTCAGGTTCCATCATTGTCCAATGCCTCCTACATGAGCAACCGCTTGTTTCTTGGCTATTTTTTGCTGTTTTAATGTGAATCAAAGAAGCATGTTTGTAATGTGTGGGTAGCTGCTGGCGGCTGGTCACTGGGCATCGCTGCGTCTCATTATTGAATTTGGCTGCCGTCCACAGCAGATGGGGCTGAGCAGTGCTCAAAGCCAATGTTTACAACCCAGTCACAGCCAGTTAATGCAAACCCACAGAAATAGCCCTGATACTGATGTAAAGCAATGTCTTCATTTCACAGATACAGGCTGTCGAGATGTTCGTCAAATCAAACTTTGTGTCTGACAGTGAGTGTTTGTGTCTGAAGTGAGCTCATTTCCTCTGCAGAATGATGATGGAGGACACTGCTGTCTGGTGAACAAGTGGAGCACCTTCCTGAAGGCTCGGCTCATCTGCTCCGTCACCGGCTCTGATGGCATCGAGACGCATTTTGATGAGCTCAGTAAGTCTCTTTTTTAGCAAATCTGTCATTTATGGAACATTTCCCATGACTGGTGCTGAACATTGACAATTGTGACCCTGGAGCACGAAATTTTCTTATGCTGCCCAGTCATATTTTTGGCAGTATACAAAAATACAATGTATGGGTCAAAATGATTGATTTCTATTTTGTTAATTTGTTAAAATATTGTCACTTTCATTTTGTTAATAATGCAACATTAGCACCCAGGCTAATTTTACTGCTAAATAAATGCAGTCAAGACATTGACCACTGCACGTTCTAGTAAGAATGTAACAATAACAGATATTTTAGTGCAGAAGTAATGCTTACCTCATCAGCACACAGATTCATGTGAAGTTATTTCATAACAACATAACACACGAAAGACAAAGGCTAGGCTATAACGCTAAGCCTTATTACACTGTTAGAGACATCAGACGCAGATTTTACCTAGGGATGAACCGATACCACTTTTTTACAAACTGATACGAGTACGAGCATTTTAATTTGTGTACTCACTGATACCGAGTATCGATTCTGATACTTAGATTTGGTTTCAATGAAAGTGCAATTAATTTGAAAGGAGGTTTGTTTTTGCCTGTTGCAAGGATGAACACAAAAATCTTTCACAGAAGGCTATTCCAAGCCAAAATATACACATTGTTGATAACCCTGTAAATCCATAGACCTCTATTAACGATTAAGCATGAACATTTAAAGGATAAGTTGTCCTTGCGCTGACACACGTCCACAACTTCACACATTACACAAAGTGTGTGCAGTGTGCATTACCTTATGGAGTTACTCTCTTGAAATTGCATATTGGGGGACACATAAAACCCTGTAATGTGCGGTTCTTCTTTAGAGTCACGATTATTCCTGCTGTTAATCCGCGTGTCAGGTAATCAAAAAGTAGGCTACTTGATGTTTAACTATGGGTGGGTCGCGGGTGGATAAGATCAATTGTTGGTCATGCAAACTTTGACTGCTTTCTCTAAAATATTAAGATGTTTTAAGCGATTTTATCTTGACATTCTGCCACAAATATGCATACTCTCATTTTAAAAAAAGATGGTGCTGTGTAGTGTCTAGTGCCCTTATGCGGTGCGTGTCAACTGCTGCTGGTGAGAGAGAGAGTGTGTGTAAGTGCTCAAAGCCAGCAAGATCATATCGTTATAAATATTCCATTAACGTTACTTATCGAAATATTTATACATTTCCATCAAGTGTTCATTGAGATTGTGTGATCTGTCATGTATAGGCTGTCTGATCTTTACAGAAGCTGTAAACAGACATGCGCGCGGTGACCGCAGTGATGTTCAGCTCCGACAAGGCGCTTTTATTTAGCCTGTAGTCTTTAGATTTTTTACATAATGTTCCATTACTTAAAATTTCTTACATTTTTTTATTTATAGTTTATATATAAAATGAGTGCTAGCTTGTTTCGCTGTGATCATTATGCAAGGATATATATACATATTGTATATTCGGTTTATTCTTCAGTAGCCTATAAATTCGTTAATAATGTATGTTATAAACATTTTTATAAATTGTTTATAAGGACTAAGCTATTAATATATAATACAATATATAATACACTAATACATTAAGACATTGAAGTCAGGTAGGACAACAAATCACATCGACGTAGTGAAATACTGTTGAGTGGTATCGGTGCGTTGTATCGGCATTTCGTGTACGTATATATGAGTATATACATATGAGTACGAGTATTTTAACCAAGTATCAACCCAATATTGGTATCAGTATCAGTGCATCCCTAATTTTACCGATATGATGTATCGCTGCTCAAGTCGGGAGTTTTTCGCAGTTACTGCTCATCGTAGTTCAGACGTCTCCTCACTGCACATCTTCACCGCGTTCACCGGGGACGATGTTTACACACACTATGAAGTTTGCCACACCTCCGTGGCTGAGATTCACGGTTTCTGCGTGATTCATGGTTCATTCACAAAATATGTCACAGCATCTACGTTTCGCAGAGGACAACAGCCAATCACATTACTTTTCAGATCATCTGCTCTAGGGTATTTGCATGGAGCGATTTAACTGGCATCTGTTTAACAATTTAAAGTTCATTTAAAGTTCATGTGAATCTTTGACGCTGACATAAGAAAAATAACATTTTAAAAATTACTTTAAATAATCCGAGCGCAGTTTCATTCAGTGAACCACCTTCATGTGTAAAGCTGCCATGTAGTTCAGGTCAAAC
>CAIGQV010019356.1:10467457-10482326 GCA_903798115.1 Danio jaintianensis | reverse complement strand
TGAAATCCAAATATGATGTTTTATGTCATTTGCATACATTGTCATGTATCAAATTTATATATGGATATATTCAGTATGAAGTTAAATTTGAAATATGTATAGGAAATTCTGTACTGATTCCACTGATCTTTCTCCAAGTTATCTGAATGACCTGGAGAGGTTGATCCAGCCCGGCTATGTCCCTACTGAACAGGACGTCCTGCGTTCAAGAGTGAAGACCACCGGTATCATCGAGACCCAGTTCTCCTTCAAAGACCTCAACTTCAGGTACACCACAAATCGAAAAATAATTAAAGCAAGAAAAAGTGTAAAAGAGTGATTAAGTGACCTTGTTGGCCTGCAGGATGTTTGATGTGGGTGGTCAGCGCTCAGAGAGGAAGAAATGGATCCACTGCTTTGAAGGTGTGACCTGTATCATCTTCATCGCTGCTCTGAGCGCATACGACATGGTGCTGGTGGAGGATGATGAAGTGGTAGGTCACCATTAGTGGTCTATGAATGACATCACCACAAACAGACGTTTTACCAAAGTCTCTTGCAAGGAAAATCATTTCACTTGGTAGTCATATTTGCATAGACCAGGTGCACATGCAAGCTTAAACTGCATACAATGCTTGGTTAAAGCGCACAGTGACATCTCTAGATCTATTATGTACATGTGTCTGAGACTGCATGTCTCCGCTTGCATGTGCAAGTCTGCAGCCAGATACTATTGAAAATATTTGAGACAAATATTGCATATATATTGCATATTAACTTTTAGACTACATATGTGAAATAAGCAGCAAAACCTGAAAAATATATATATATATATATATATATATATATTTTTATATATATTTATTTTTTTTTTTTTTTTTTTTTACATTTTTATGCTTTCTCTCCAAACATTTCCAAAGACTCCTTAGCACTCCCTTGTGGACATGTACCAGTTTGAACACCTCTGCCCTAGAATACACTTTTTAAAAAGCTATTTGAGCATAGGAAACAAGATGTGTGTGACAGGTCTTTTTATTTAAAAAATTCTCCCAAGTGGAAAACCTATTTTAATTAAATGACAATTTCAGGACTTTCAATTTTGGTCTTGTATGGTAAAAGTTTCTTTCATTGAAGGGGATTTTCCTGATGTTTATAAAATTGTCATTTGAATGGCATAGGTAGGCCTACTATACATGTAGAAAGTCTTTGGTATTATTGTGAAGCATTTCAGTAACAGAAACTCTTTTTTTCTTTCCTTAAAGAACCGAATGCATGAGAGTCTCCACCTGTTCAACAGTATCTGCAACCACCGTTACTTCGCCACCACATCTATTGTGCTCTTCCTCAACAAGAAGGATGTGTTCGTGGAGAAGATCAAGAAAGCTCATCTGAGCATGTGCTTCCCTGAATACGATGGTGAGACCTCAAAATACATCTTTATTTACATAATCAAAAGCTACCAAATTCTCCTGAAAACACAGCATTAAAGAACACCACATGTAATTGTTAAGAAACAAATATGCTTCTATATAACGCAAAAATAACTATGGCATACCTCTGTCAGGTCCCAACACCTTCGAGGATGCTGGCAACTACATCAAGGTGCAGTTCTTAGATCTGAACCTGCGACGAGATATCAAAGAAATCTACTCCCACATGACCTGCGCCACAGACACAGAGAACGTCAAGTTTGTGTTCGACGCCGTAACAGACATCATCATCAAGGAGAATCTCAAAGACTGCGGTCTCTTCTAAACAACACACTTTTCACAAGAGGTAAACTAATGAGAAGCAGCACTTTAATACATGTTTATTAGTAAAAACATTGTATGTTTGTATAGAATATTAAGGCAACACATTGTAGGTTAATAAGGTGAAATAAAAATTGAACAGTTCTCACCATACATTTACAGAGTGGATTTTAGGTATCTCGTATCCACAATTCAGAAAATACATTAAACAATCAAATAAGAAAAGAAAAATCACACGTGTGTTTGTAAAATAAAATGTTGTATTTAATCAGGCATAGGCTCATGTTATGTATAGTTGAAGGCAATATTATTAGCCCTCCTGTTAAATTATTTGATTAGTGATGTTTATTAGAACAAGGACAAATTCACAGTATTTCCTATTATATGTTTTCTTCTTGAGAAAGTCTTTTGTCTTTTAGTTTGGCTTTAATAATCATTCTTAGATTGTTGTAAAAATTATTTTTAAGGTCCATATTATAAGCACCCTTAAGAAATTATAGTTTGTTTGTTTTTTGATTGGCTACAGAACAAACCATGGTTGTCCAATGATGCCTAAATAACCTAACTTGACTAAACCAAATTAACCTTTAAATTGCACTTTAAGCTGAATACTAGTACCTTACAAAAAGACAAAAGCAAAGACAAAGCAAAGGCAAAGACAAAAGCTAGTTATTAAGACCATTTTGTTTAATAACATGTTGAGTGAATCTTGACTGAAAGTTTGGGGGTTGTTCTGCTAAAGTGGAGATATGTGGCTAACATATACACTATAGTAACAATACTGTGACAAAAGAAACACCAAAAAAAGAGAAGTATATTTTGGATAGTATATATTAAGTATATATTTGTATAGTTTTCTTTACATTTAAATGCCCCAAAAAATCCCAAAACAGCCCAGTTCCTTTATTATTACACCAGAACGAGCATAGTTCCTAGTCAAATCAGCCTAGAAAATAGCAACTTCTCATTTTCAATTAGTCTTAGTACACAATGTGACAACAAAAGAGTCAAGCTTTAAATAGAAAATATATATATATATTCAATTTGAGCGAGATGCTAATGCTCTAATCCAATTCAATGATCTATGCTTAGCTAAAACTGCTCCCTCCAGACCCAGAGATCGGCTGAATGGATTCAAAATATGGTAAAAATCAACTATTTAATTCTAGGGAAGTTGTAAATTGAATCCATTATATAAAAAAGTGGAGTGTTCCTTTAAACATCAGTTCAATTTCTAAATGAGCATTAACAAAAAGTCTTTCTTCTTTTACAGATTGGCTGAATCAACAAAACGCAATGCTTTGCCCCTTGTAGCCCGTTTCCTCCTTGGGTAACACACATTTACATGAGGGAATTGATTACATGTGGAAGAAGAAATTCTATTGTTGCTGTTGGGATCTACATTTGACTGCATGTAATTAAATACCAGAGCCATCACAAATTATACACAACACATGCTGCATCACCCTGTTTGAAAGAACATGCTCTGAAGCGAGAAGTTTATAAGCTGTGTTTTGGATCTTTTAGTATTTCGCAGTGATCTGTCCTGTAGATTTGCAACTACACTACATGCAGCTGCAAACCAAATGACTAACCAAATGAATCACCTGCATATGCACTTCAGCAGAAGTACTTTATGAAGATTATATCAGTTATACATTATAGCAGTCACTAACTGCAAAGTTCATGTTTTTGAGCTGATTAAAAAAAAAGACTTTACTGGCATACAGTTCTGTTTATTTTACAGAAGTTATATCATGCAATGTCCTGTGATTGTCTATGTGAGGTGGATGACTGATGAGAAGATAGCATGTAATAATATTTGCTTAGGTCAGGAGCACAGTTAGCAAGCTGAAAGACAATGAACACAATGTTTGAGTGCACTGATTAAATTACGACAGCAAACACTGATTAAAAATGCCTAATTGACTGTAAAACCATGAACAATCATGTACATGTAAATTAAAACAATAAAGCTTATGTAGAAAAGACTGAACCTGATGTTTTTGTCCTTTCAAGTGTCCTTTATTTATATACGCATATGCATTTCTTGAAATCAAATAATATTAAGAATCAGATGTATGACTGAAAACCCATGAAAAATTGGCTTTAGCATAAACATTAGTGTAATCTCTGTATTTAAAAAAAAATTATAATTATATATACATACACACATTTTAATTAAATTCATAGTTTAAAATTAAAGTTTAAATATAGCTTTAAATATATAATAAAATAAAATATAATAATAATAATAATAATAATACAAAACTTATTCACAAAAATATATTATTATTTGCAATTATTTTCAGAAAAAAACAACAACAACAACATTAGTTTGATATCGATATCAGAACAAAAACCTGACAAATGTCTTGAGATACAACATCTGAACAATGTTTTTCGGTGTCATAACTTTAAATATAAATGGAATAATGGACTCCCGTCCATTGAATTAATAGAAAATAGTTATAATAATGCACACCCAAAATGTAATGGCCACCATCTTGGGTGTGCATTTTTTTTTCCCGTCAAGTATTCCTTAATTATTCAACTCAATCATGTTCCAGACTGACAAACAGTTTTATAAGTAATGTTTTTATTTTTTTTCCATTTGATAAAATGCACAGTGTAGACATCAACCTCCGTCTCCATTTGGACTAAAGGTTAAACCACAATAAAATCATCAAGCAGATAAACATTAATCAATTTGAATTAGAATACCTGTATCTAATAAAAACGAATCTGAATAAATACAACCCCCTAAGTAATTACTGACAGTATCCTCCCTATGTGCCCGAAATAAATCATGATCTGTAACACAAACTAAATTAATTCTTCTCTTACCAGCATATTGATCATCTTCAGAATCCCTTATTGTCAACTTTTGTTCAAAAAACATTTGCACTAACAACACGTATGCATAAAAACAGAAAATGTTAAGAAACGTACACATTACATGCACATCACCTCAGAGTGACTGCATTATGGCATACTATTAATCCTGAGCGCTTAAGGAAAATGAAAATATGAATAAGGCACTTTTTTTTTTGTTAAATGTAATATTTGGTCCAACAAACTTCACATCGTTTAAGTATTTATTGTTAATATGAATGTTATGTCCAGACTTAACTAAGAAAGAAAAACTGCAACACTTCTTTGAGCTGCTGTGGAAAATATACTTAATTAAATACAGTTTTCTATGTAAATTTGGATCAAAACATACCAAACATGTATGCTACATAACCAAACCTTTCCAATTATCTCACAATGCACTGCTAGCAAAAAACTAAATCAGTGCAATCAGAAATGTGGAATCATGCAAAAATATAAGTGTTGTACATCTTTCAAACCAAGGCACAAAATATGAAAAGATAGAGAATGTGTAGATTTGACGATTTTTGAGATTTGCAGAAAATGCAGTCCCTCTGTTGTGCGTGTTCCTGAAAGGCGTATAATGGTTCAATTCTTATTATGAGCTTATTTAAGAGCTTGTTCCTTTAGAAAAACATCTGAAACATGCAAACATACTATTCGTTCACCCAACAGAGCCCTTTGTAATACTAGATCAAGTTTCATTAAACATGGCACTGAAGAAACCGTGTAACACTGTGTGTTTAAACACACTCGATTGCACAATATAGAAATCAACCCCAAGAATTAAAAAAATAAAAAAATAAAAAAATGTTGTTACAATTCTGAACAGCCAAACTGCCCTGAACATGTTTGTTTTATGCTGTGGACGTTTGCTGGCTGTATCTGAAAACGTAACCAAATCCAAATACCTGATCCAACTTAAGAATGACACTTTCATGTCCACAAAAAAAAAAAAAAAGAAAAGATACACAGGAGAGAGAGAAAAAAAAAAAAAAAAGAACAATTGGTGCTAGTTGATTTGTTGATAAAAAAATCTCAATGTGCAAAATGAGACTGAAAAGTTCTGTTTGGAGAGTTATTGAGTACCTCCAGGGGGTTTGTGTGTGTGTCAGACCTCCAGGAGGCAGGACTGACGTCAGGACAGCCCCACCATGTGGTCTATTTGCCTCATGTACATGCTCTTTAGCGGAAGGCCATAACGTCTCTCTTCAGGAATCCGGTCGCACTATTGCACAAATGCAACATTTGTCAAAATCATGTCATATTTCTATCGCCAATAAATACGTTTTGTTTTTTTTTTTGCAGAAAATGATAATTATTCAAAATGACAGCAGAATATAGTCTTTCAAGAGTTCACACTTAGATGTTGCTTGATGCTATTAGCAGGTTTGGCATGCTGTCCCGGGAGAGAACCCTGAGCTCGGAGATAATTGAGCCCAGGGCTCCCGCCTGGTCAATAAGCATATAAGGGGGTCCGTGATCAGGTAGGTCTCGAGAGCTCCCACTAGTAAAGAAGGAAAAGGAGGAGATGGGGTGGAAGGGGGATTCTTCCAAAATGAAGATAAAGCACTAGGGTGAAATCAGTCTATTTATTGTAAGCTTGAATCAATCTGATTGGATTACTGCTGATTACGGATGAGAGGCCACCCGTGATCAATCATATCATGTGCTCCTCTCGAAATTAGTTTGTAAAACTTCACTTATTAGTTGTGATTGTAAATTAGGGTTATTTCAGGAAATATTGCTTTCTTAACTCTTCTTAAGGTGAAATACTAGTATTGTGTCATCTAAAAATGTATACAAACATGTCTGAAAACATGGCACCTCTTTTGTTCTATGGAACACTTGCCTTTTTATACTCTAAATGACAATTGTTTTATTTTAGCTTTGAAAAAATATCATCAGTAGTTTATAGAACAAAACAGAAATACTCTTTCAGTGGTACTGAATAAAAAATATCCCACATATTTTTTTTGTTGTTGTTTTTTGCTTGATAACACTGAAAGAATTTATTAAAAGTGCAGAGGAAAAAAAGAAAACTCAAAAACTAAATTCAGTGAGTCAGATTGATTGCATTCTTGCTGTAAACTCAGTACTCTAATATAATTTTGTATACTTTTTTTCCCAAATATCCAGAGATTGGTCACAAATATCAATATCATTCACTTGTGAGCAATGAATCTCATATATAAAGGATGGCTGCTTTGTTTTGTTGTTTTTGAGTGAATACATTTTTGGCAGAGAAAAAAATAAATAAAGGACATATCTCTGAAAGGATAAACCCCTTTACACCAAAACAAATGTAGTAAAAGATGAGACTTTCATTCAGCAAATTACTCAAAAGATTCATGGAAATCACAAGTGCTCAACATAAATGAGTACACCCCGTTTTGAAAATGAATACTTTTATTCTCTTCTCAGTAAATATAGGTAATATATTCAGGTGCATTTGAACAAAACAGATTTATTAAATGGATATATTTATTAAAATAATATTTTAGTCACCGAACATCTTTAGAAATAGAAAGATAATACATTTTAATTTTATTCGAAATATTGAAAAAAAAAAAAATACAAACTACAAAATTTCAACAAAATTTTATACATTTTGTTTCTCTTGAATTTTGCTCTTTTTAATTAAAAAATTTTTTTTACCCTGACATAAATTTGGACGTACTAATTTTGGACTGTTATCATAACTTATTTTGTTAGATTAGCTCCAGATCTGGCTTCAGTACTGACTAATCTAATGTATATGCACACATATAATATTGTAATGCTTCCTATTGAAAATATTAATTTAAATGACTGATTTGTGAGGGGTGTACTCATATGTTGAGCACTGTATATTCAAAACTGGGAGTACTGTGAGGTTGTATTAAAAGCAGTTTCTTACATTGCTTATGTTGGCTCGGGGGTCTTTCTTGGCCTCTTCATAAGGGAACTGCTCTTCCCAACTTTTCTCCCTGAAACGCTGATCTATTGGAACTACATGGCCTTCTGTAGTGAAGATGTACTTATTCTCAGACTTGTGAAGTGGGTTGTCTTCATCAAAGAGCTGAAAAGAATTGTAAAAAGCATTCAGTGATAGTGTGATTTGTACAGAAGCAAATTATTAGATGCAAGGAATGAAAATAGAGAGAACATGACCAACTAACCAAGTAAAGGTATTTGCAGGTTTCACTGAGGAAGAAACTCTCCATGCGATCTTCTTTGGATTTATCCACTACATGATGCAGAGTGGCGTAACCACACCTAAATAGCACACAAACAAAACATTCATCCTAAGAACGTTCCAGCCTCCCAATTTACACCACTTTCAGATATTTCATACCTCACTTTGGTATTTTTTTCAAGGCTTTCAAGAATGTCCATTCCAACATGAAGATAAAAAGGATTCTTGGTTGCCTGTAGAAAGTGAAATTCATCAACAATTATACTGTAATGTCAGTCTAAATATAGGGATTTTTTTGGTTTATGTCTTTTTTTTGGTTATGGTTTGTACCTGATATAGCAGGTATGTGGACTCCACTAGTTCAGGTCTTAAGGGGTAGAAAAGGACATCTGGGGCCTGAAGCTGCCAGTTGTACCTCTCAGGAAGAGCCCCGAAACGCTTCCAGATTGCATAGTAGAAGGCATGAAGGCAAATGGCATTTTCAACATCTCCATTTAAAACCTGAGCAACAGAGATGTGTCTCTGGTTAGAACTCAAATGAATTGGATGAATAAAAAAATAATAATAATAATAATAATGGCAGGCCTAGTTTTAGCTCAGCATTTCAAAGACCAGTCTTGTATGGGATGTGCAAGAATATTATTTACTGTTATAACATGAAACCACAGCACACAGATAGTTCTGGATTTAACTATTAGATCAGAAAGCTCATGTTTATTTAAAGAAGAGGCAGCTGTCTTAAAATGACCCAAGAATGAAAAATCCTCAGAGCCTGAGTGATCATGACTGATGGTGAGAAAAGCCCATGCATAGTACTGTAAGTATAGACATTTACTCTAGCTTCAATTAGAGATTTTTACAAGAGTAATATTTTATTAGGGCATTTGTACTTTTATACCATATGATGTGTGTAGTTCGTAAACTGCTGGTGCTAACCAAACACAAATACACACAAATATCAGATAAAAGGATACATTTTTAATTACACTGAAATATGTTTTTTTAATACAGAATAAAATATAATTTATAATATTTACTTTTATGACACTCTTATTCAAAAGTGTGGTTTATGTTTTGGAAACAAGTATCTTATGCTCACCAAGGCTAAAGATTAGGTATATTTTGAAACACAAGCAATTTAAAAATAGCTGTTTTATATATGCTTAAAATTACATTTATTTCTGTAATGGTACACTACCTATTAAGTGATATTATATTATATTATATTATATTATATTATATTATATTATATTATATTATATTATATTATATTATATTATATTATATTATATCTCTTCTACCAGGGAGTCTTGTCTAGACAAGCAGCATAGGACAAAGTTACAAAAAAAAATACATATCACAACACATAGACACACACAAAAATAATATAAACCATAATCAATTATTAAAACATGTGCACTGTTCTAAATACAGACTTTAAAATATTTTTAAATATAGTGATAGATGGTACAGATTTCATGTGTACTTTATCTTGAAGCTCAATCCATACATATGGAGCATACTTAGAGAATACAGATCGACCTAACTCTGTATGAAAAAATGCCATCTTAAGTAAGAGTATATCTGCTGATCTGGTATTATAAGTATGAGTACATACTTATAAAATAGACATATAAATAAAATAGACAGAGAAGCAAGATAAGCCGACATGTTTCAGACCTGTAGTCCAGGAAAGAATGCCTGCAGAGAATCAATCCATGTGTTCATGATCTGTCCATTAAACATGTTAACATTGACATAGAGTGGTGGGTCGCCCTCTCCTTCATTACATGCCTCTCTCCTGCAAAATAATGAATAGGGGTACTCTTAAAAAAAAAAAAAATAGTATGGAAACAAAAGCATCACATGCTTTTACAAAGAATCGTTAAAGATGTATGATGAAAGCATCACATTAGCACTTCTACATACTGGTGTAATTCCAAAAAAATTTATAAAACCTTAACATATCAGTCCAAACCTCAATTTATCATAATGAAACTTCCGTAACTAAACAAGAATGCTTATAATAGATGAACTTGCAAGCAATTCACTCATTGGCTGTAAATAATACCATGCACAACCACAGATCCTAAGTGACACACTTTATCTGCAGTTGGTTAAACCCCCACATGCAAACCTTTTAAGCTCAAACTTCCACCACAAGCAGCTGTGGTCACGCATGCACATGTTTATAATCACCCTCTTCTCAGGTGGCTCTGAATGCTCTCATAAGCTGCAGTGAACATCCTGAAGTCTTCTTTCTCTCCAAACAAGATGTAAGACTTGAGGAGGTACTCATAAAATGAGTCCATGCCGGCGCCCAGACCGCTCTGCTTGCCCACCCACTGGCCAGTCTGAATATTCACCACATTCCCTAGAAGAAAGACAAGAATCTTTAGAGGTCAGACAACAATATGTGGTCACAAATAAAAGACAGTTAGTGCAAAACCACTAAAGATCTGTATAAGTTATTGTATAGGTCAGTGTGATGGACATATCTTGATTTTCCCTGGGTGATTCTGATTGTTCTATTTTTTTTTTCAACCAAACAAAAACAGCAGAAAGACTGAATAAAAACAATGCTGCTTATAGGACAGAAGAAATAACAGCATTTCCGGTAACACTTCACAATAAGGTTGTATTAGTTACTGTTAGTTAATGCATTTACTAACATTAGTTAGTGAATAAAAATACAGTTGTTCATTGTTAGTTCATGTTAACTCACGGTGGATTATCTAATGTGAACAAGCATGATTTAATGTTGGATGTTAATAATGCATTAATAAATGATGTAAATACATTACAGTAAATACATTAGCTAACGAAACCTTATTGCAAAGTGTGACCACATTTCCTTGGTAAGTTACAAAGGGGCTAACGGTGCTGGTATTTAATAAGGATTATACAAGACTGTCTAAATATAAAAATACTTTATAAAATAAAAAATAAAAAATAAAAACTTTCCCACAAAAGGATCCCTACAGAGAACCAAATTATCCGCACACAAGATAAAATCAAAAGCGGCCCAATTATACTGAATGAAGCCCATGTATAGTAAGTATAGATCTATACTCAAGTTTTAGAAAGAGATTTTCACTTATGAATTTAATACTGCTGCTCATTTTTAAAAACATTTTTGAAAAATTTAAAGTTCCTAGCAGACACTATAATAAAGACTACACAAACACTAAAGTCTTATCTGTACAATATTTTTATTTAAATGATGAACTTCTATTGGTCACTTCTATTGGTTTTTAGCCATAAAGAAACCTTGTTATGCTGCATGCTGTTGCAAACTGGCATTTTCTTATTATTATGTTTTTATTCCTATGCATATGTATTTCATTTCTATGTACATAAACCCAGTTGCTTGTAGAGCAAGTTGTACTTGTTATTCCTAATCATTTATCTATAGGCAAATGAATCACAGTCCTAAAACAATCACAGAAAAGAGCTAACTACCACACTGTGTAAAAATGTCTATAGTATCTATTGTCAGCTTTTATCCTCTTCTAATGCTCAGATTGCACAGTTTGTAACAAAGATTTTTTACAAAGCAGTTTGCGTGTACATGTGGAGTATATATTAGCTATATATATATATAGAGAAAAAACACAGCATATTCTAATTTGTCTGGTCAACTGGCATATCTCAAATTCAGTGAAAAACAAAAAAAAAAAAACAATCACTTACCCAATAGGCCAGTTTCACTGCTTCTTAACTTCCACAGAGCTTTAACAGCCCGCCGGGCGACCCATTCAAATGTAGAGTCACCAATCAGACGGCTAAGAATACCAAACTCCACGAGCAGAGAGCCTGCCCCTGCCGTACAGGTCTCATTAATGCTGTCAGGAGGAACGCCTTTCTTTAAATTCACCTGCATGAAAACAGGGTAGGATGCAAATATCAAATAGAGAAAATAAGAACCATCGTTTCTCTATAATAATAATGCATGCAAGCGGGCCTAACCCTTGGATAGGGGATGCCTGTGCTAGTGTTCTCGAAAGCAGGTAGTAGTCGAACGGCCAGATCATGTGCCAGGTGTAGCAGCTCATTGTCATAGTCCTTCAGTCCTACATCTCCAAACGGGTGCCGTGGGTCAGTCAGCAGAATGTGGGCTGAGATCAAACTGCCAAGGATTCTGAAAAGGCAAGGCAAGTTTATTTATAAAGCACATTTCATACACAATGGTAATTCAAAGTGCTTCACATAAACAAGAATAAAAGAAACATAATATACAACAAAGAATAAAAATGATTAAAAACCGGTTTTGAAGGAATGAAAAAGACAGTGCTCATTCAGTAAAAGAAAAATGTATTTAGGTTACTCAAGTTGCTTGTTTTGGGAGGGGAGGAGGTGATCTGTGAGCCATACCAAACAGCATCTACAGTGCAGTGTGTGCGTAATCTGGAGATTATTTGAATTTTTATTTTATTTTATGATTATTTACAAAGTTTAACAATGACAGAATGAGAGACAGTGTTAATCGGTGTTGTGAAAGAGCAGAAGAACTTGAAAATCCTCCTGCATTATTCAGCTTGCACGTATGAGAACATATTGCTTCCTACTAACATATAATAATGTCGCAAGAATGGTGGTGGAGAAAACCATTACAGTATGTACGTACATTCTTTTATAAGAAAATGAAAATACATTGAGCACATCTGGGTTTCACTTCCTTATGCTGAATTAGTTTGACTACTTTTATTATCAAAGATTTTAAAAACTATTGTTGTTAATAAGAGGTTTATTGTTATTATTATTATTAATAACCAATTTTGTTTTAACTTTTTTTTTTTTTTTTTTTGAATTTTTATTTGTTAAAAAAATGGGATCCATGGCTTATTTTTATTAAAAGTGTTCTTGTAATAAATTGGGAATCAAATTATATTTGTCTTCTCTTATTTTTTGATCCAAAGAAATATCCAATCTGTGGCTACAAAACTGAAATGTGACATTTTGAGAGATCAAAATTACTGTTTTGTTTGTTTAATAAGTGTTTTGCCAAGTGACAAACCTTAACCATAAACCTTCATCCATAAAACACAAAAGAAGAATGTTCTCACTTCTTTTACATTAAGAATAGATTCTGCTCAAACTAAATCACATTGTTGGGGTGTTGGCATTTAACAGAGTGTATAAAAGAAGGGAAAAACTGCACCTAATGTTGGCCTCAAAGACTTGAACAGTGGAGTCCTTGTCAAAAGATACTGTATCAATCACCAACTTAACAGCTCGATGAAATTCGGTCACATTTCCGAGGACCTGCAAGGATGGAATACATTGTGCATCAATGTACAGGTTAAAGAATGATTTTGTAAGCTTAAAAATGTGAAGAACTGTAGAGAGTATTTGTAATCAACAGCCCTGAAGCTAGATAAATAGTAAGTTCAGTTTAGCCCTTAAATCAGTTGATGTGGAATATTTTTACTAGATAACTCACAGTTAATCATAAGCTTAGATAAATTCAAGGTTGTTTACTGGAACAAATGGAACATAAATCTGCTACTTTCCCTTTTCTCATGAACTGAAAGATAAAAAAAATGGGCCTTGTTTATGACAAATCATAGCTACTGTTTTAGCTACTGTTTAAATTTTTTCAAATTGTACTCATTTCATAAACCAGCATTTTTAAAAACCCATCGAATGAAAAAAGTAGTCATGACGTTATGCTGATTTGATGCATTTCTAGTAAAAAAAGAAACCCACTGGTTTCACAACAATTAGAGAGTAATTTTATAAGCTTACATAACTATTTACACAGTCATATACTTCATTAAAATTAGCTAGCAATTTACTCATCCCCATGTCATACAAGATGTAAGATCATTTTTTGTCTCCAGAAGAATATCAAATGAAGATTTACTTCAGAATCCGCTGTGACCTAATATAAAACATTTACTGGCAAAACATGATTAATGACATTGCCCCTGACAATAAACAAAGGTCTTATGAAGTAAAACAGCTGATTTTCATCATTACATTCTTTAAACCACAGCATCAGTGTCATGTCACATAATGAAATGACCTGATGCTATTTGCTTATAACAGAGGGAGAATGTGATTGTTGCATTGTGCATCAAAATGTTACATACGTGTACTAATCCTTGATGCTGTAACCTAGATAATTTAAAAAGTTACAAATAAAAATGTTTATTTTCATCTACATATTAAAAGGCTACAAAAAGCTTGAGCACCAGCCATCAAGAAGCACTCAAGACCATTTGTTTAGGCTGTAGATCAAAAGTAAGAATGTTGTAAATAATGTTCAGTCACTTTTCCACTTCAGGATGAGGTGCATTAAAGGTATTAAATTATGTTTGCATGTTTTTTATTTTTTCTCTGGACAGTCACTGATGGCAACAGTTTAAGTAAAATAAATTATTTGGTGTTCTGCTGAAAAAAAAAAAAAAATAAAGTCACCTACATCTTGGATGGTTTAAGGGTAAGTAAATAACAAATTAAGTTTTACTTACCAACAGTGTATCAAGAGTATCAATGAGAGTTAAAGAGTAGTTTCCGAGGACATCATTGATGTTGATATTTGACCTAAGAGGAACAATTCAATTCAGTTACAATGAGAACAACAATGGCGAAAAACTAAATCTGTGGTGCAGAATATGAAAAAGATATTTCTGCTTTTGCCATGAAATTCAAGTTCTGTTTTGCACAGGCATTGTGGCTAATTTGGAAATTTTTCTTTTGTTTTCTAACTTATCAAACGCCATTGGGGTAAATTTGGTTTTATATTCGCACATTCAGACTTTCCCCTTAATAATATTATTTCAGAAATGCATTATTTGCAAATTGGCGGCACGGTGGCTGTGTGGAGTTTGCATGTTCTTCCCATGTTCGTATGGGTTTACTCCGGGTGCTCCGGTTTCCCCCACAGTCCAAAGACATGCTGTATAGGGAAACTGAATATACTAAATTGGCCGTAGTGTATGTGAATGTGAGAGTGGTGACCCCTGATGAATAAAGAGATTAAGCCAAAAGAGAGAGAGCGAGACAGAAAAGACAGAGAGAGAGAGAGAGGGTGTGTGAGTGAGTGAGTGAGTGAGTGAGTGAGTGAGTGAGTGAGTGAGTG
>CAIGQV010019356.1:10428273-10467447 GCA_903798115.1 Danio jaintianensis | reverse complement strand
GTGAGTGAGTGAGTGAGTGAGTGAGTGAGTGAGTGAGTGAGTGAGTGAGTGAGTGAGTGAGTGAATGAAATCATATTAGCAGCCAATGACTATCAAAGCACAACATTGTTCACAGTCAATTAAATAGTGCTAATGTTGTTTTGAAGCCATACTTGCATGCTATTTCTGACTAAATATTCAAAGTAGCATAGTAAACAATATAGGGGCCATGTCACTGTTCAAAAAAATGAATGAATGTGCGACTATAATACCAATTTTATCTCAATTCAAAAGCTTAATTAGTCTTTCATTTTTCATCTTTCATTTTTGTGACTCAAATGGGATTCACTGTACCAGATGTGTACAATGTGTTGTGCAGATGAATACATTCATATGCATGTTATGCTCAAGATAAAGCAGACTGGACCTTCACCTTCCAAATATAATTCCAGAAAAGTACTCTTTGGAAATTCTAAATAGGGAAATCAAATCACATTAGCAGCCAATGACTATTAAAGTACAACATTGTTCACAGTCAATTAAATAGCGCTAATGTTTTTGTTTTTTTAGATTTTGTTTTTTACTTAAACTTTTTTGTGTTTTTAGTAAACATGGTTATTAACAATGGTAAAAACAGAATTCCTCAACATTGACTTGGTTCAATGTGTATAGCATGGTTGATAACAATATGAAACAAAATAAACAATTTTACAAATATATATGTACACACAAACAAACACATATACGAATATATACATATACGCATACAGAAACCTGTAAGTACATAAGTATAAAAGGGAAAAACTATATACACAATATCAGAGAAGTAGATAACTGTAAAAAAGTGTCTAATACAATTATTAAAGAACAGATCAAACAGAAAACAGAGACAAAAATAGTTTGCTGTCACCTATACATCTTAAAAGACATCTTAATCGTTTCTCCTCCGCCATTATATTAAATCACTTAAGTTTTAATAATGGAGATAAAATTATGATGTATTTGGTTCCAATGAAGAATTGTTGAAATCTTTGCTCTGTTAATTAAGAACAATGTCTATAAAATAGTATAACCATTGCTGAATTGACAGGGGATTTGGGGGGAACCAGGAACTGATGATTGTTTTCTGTGAAGCTGTTACTCCTGAGAAAAAGGTTAGTTTTCAATTCAAAGTCAGGGTTATTGAAGAATCATCATTCAATAGAAAAAGGCAAGGTTCAGGATCAATGGTTATTTCCAAAGTTTGCGACAAGATGGTGGAGACGTTAGCCCAAAATTGCAGAATGGGAGACATTCACAGAAAACATCGCCCCTGCTAATGTTGTTTTGAAGTCACACTTTGACCCAATATTCAAAGTAGCATGTCACAAACTGTCACTGGTCAAAAATGAACGAATGTGCGAATATAAAACCAACTTTACACCAAGATAAAGCAGTACCATATGGAGCACAAGAGTGTTGTTTAATGAAACCAAATAGAAGGTCTTTTTTGAATGGTTATATGGGTTACACAGTTACTTACGGATTGAGCACGTCAGGCCCTCGACCTTCACAAGCTATAGGGTTCAGTTCATCCTCTGGAAAGGCAAACTTCATGTAGTTATCATATCCGAAATAAAACATGTCCCGCGCCATTGCTCTCATCTTGACTTTGAGGGCGTCTGGGAAGGAGCTGTACTTTCTGTCATACTCATCTCTGCCCTCCTCGAAGAAGCTGAGGTAGGACTTTTTTGGCGAATTCCCGCTGATCTTGGAGCAGGTATTTGCCTGAGGGTTTCTGCTGTCATAAAGGTGCCGCGACCAGGCGTTAGTTTTCACGGTGGCTCTTTCGCCATCATTGAAAAGTTCAATTGTATGCGAGTTGAACGTGAATTTAATGGGGAAGTCAAAGCCCCAGCTGGGTCCCAGTCCAAACACGAGCCACACCGCGCAATTCAGCAGCACTCTTAAAACAAGGAGACCCACGACTATTGACCTCCATTGCATCTTTGCCTGCTGTCGGCCTTAAAAGTCATAATTCACTTAGCCGCTGCGACTTACCGAAACGCAAAAGTCCACAGCTCTTCTTTCTGGTTTCAGTTCTGCCATACTTCCTGTCAACAAACCAGCCCCTCCCTGATCCTCAACGCTGATTGGTCCTCTGCCGGCTACGTCATGACGGAGAAGGCGATTGGTTAATGAAGGCGTCAGTCACACACGCTGTTAGATGTCGTGGCAGATGAACTGAAAGCAACCCTGCATATCTGAACCAATGAGAAAATCACATGTGTGATTGTGATGTGAGCGTAAATACAGTCTTATCTGTTTTTGTTTAACTACTACTACAGTTAACCAGTACTACCCCCTCTACTAATACGGTTACCTATTAATCATTCATTCATTTTCCTTCGGCTTAGTCCCTTTATTTCTCAGGACCACAGCAGAATGAACCGCCAACTTATCCAGCATATGTTTTACGCAGTGGACGCCCTTCCAGCTGCAACCCAATACTGGGAAACATCCATACACACTCATTCACACACATACACTACGGCCAATTTAGTATATTCAATTCACCTGTATCGCATGTCTTTGGACTGTGGGGGAAACCGGAGGAAACCCACACGAACACGGGGAAAACATGCAAACTCCACAGAAATGCCAACTGACCCAGCCGGGACTCGAACCAGCGACCTTCTTGCTGTGAGGCGACAGTGCTAACCACCATGCCGCCCTTATTAATCACAATACATGGTTATAATGAGAATTCTATCATTTTCATTCAAATAATTTTACCATTTTATAGAAAGTTTAATAAAAAAATCTTTTTTTTGCTTTTATAGTAGGACTGTTCTCTTTGACAGTAAAATACAAAAACAATGAAAAACATTCATTCATTCATTTTCTTTTTGGCTTAGTCCCTTTATTAATCTGGGGTCACCACAGCGGAATGAACCGCCAACTTATCCAGCATATGTTTTACTCAGCGGATGCCCTTCCAGCTGCAACCCATCAATGGAAAACATCCATACACTCTCATTCACACACATACACTACGGACAATTTAGCTTACCCAATTCACCTATAGCACATGTCTTTGGACTTGTGGGGGAAACCGGAGCACCCGGAGGAAACCCACGCGAACACAGGGAGAACATGCAAACTCCACACAGAAATGCCAACTGACCCAGCCGAGGCTCGAACCAGCAACATTCTTGCTGTGAGGCGATAGTGCTACCCACTCCGCCACCGTGATGCCCAATGAAAAACATGCTGTAAATATTACATAGTTCTTATTAGCCAGACATAATGTTGAATGCATTTTATAAACGCAATAAAAAAGTAAAATGTTTTACATACAGAATAATACATTTCCTACTAGTTTGCTCGTTTTAATTCACTTTTATTAGTAGTATTTTAACGTTCAAATTCATAAAATAAAATGCTGATTTACATAAAATAGACTATTAGTTTAGTAATTTAAATATTAACTATAATTTATATTAAATTATGTATTATATTATAAATTAATTTGTTTCTTATAGATACAATTTTAATAGATTTAAAAATATATATTTTCCAAATCCAAATGTTTGCAAATGTTGAATTCATTTTTATTAAAAGCAGCATTAAAACGTTCACATTAATACTAAATGAAAATGCTAATATACACATCAAAATAACCATGTTTATTTGCTATAAAGAATTTCAAAATTTCAAATAAATATTATATTCATAAAGAATGTAAGTGTTTTAATGAATAAAAGTCCCAACATTTTTGTTAAAATATTTTGTATTAGTAATAGAAGTATATCGTTAACATTAAAATAAAATGCTGCATTAAACTAGAAGCTCTGCATTAAACTATAAACTAATGCAAGTCTTCTTTCTCATTTTAAATAAATTTTAATTAATAGCACTCTAGAAACATTGGCGCTAATACCAAACGCAAAGAGTAACATGGTATAGAAACCATGCAAAAACCCAAGTTACAAAATTTCATTACTACTACTAATCTTTATGACAAACGTAAAACAATTTTAAACCAAAATTTCTTGAAAAACATGTTAACTGATTAGTTTTAAAATATTGATATTTTAGTTTTTAGTCTGATATATACAAAATATATATAAAATGTATGTATTCCACAAATGTGCTGCATCTGTATATTACATGTAGGATACTGAATGTATAATACATAACAATATGAATATTAGAGCCAAATATCATAAACACATAAAACATTTTTTTTTTTTAAACAGCCACAACCACACAAGATTCCTCCTACATGTTGACAATCTATTTATTGGTTCATCGTATTTACAAAAGTGCATTGATAAGAGTGGGCTTTCCAACATTTGCCTGTTTTTTTCTTTACAAATATTGAGTTGATAACGACAACAGTACAATAATCTACCTTAAAAAGCATGCCTTCGATTCTTGCAGGTCAAAGTAAGCTGTCTTTATCCAATGTAGCTCCAGGCAGGCACACCCGGTATACTGTTTATCTTGAGGGACAGATACACACTGCACAAGGCACTTTAACTTACTCTCCTTCTCTCTTTCAGCTCATGAACACTATTCAAAGACATCACTGAGCTATATGAAAACCTTAACCAGCAAAACATTCATCCTCTCAAATATACTTACACTCGCTTCTGTAAAAATCATTCTGGATTTTTCCGCTAAGCTGTTCATTTACTGATTGCTCCTCATGTTTAATATTACGAGATACAATTTGTGGGGGGAAGAGAAATGGAAAGAAATAAAAGCAACAGTCGAAATGATATAACACGCTCTCATGAGCATAACCTGACAGACTGGAGAAAGGAGAGGAAAAAAAAAGCATAACATGTTTGGATTTGTCTCAGTTTTTAAATAGATTTGTTCTGGAAACCCCAAGTGGAGACCACCGGAGCTGCTGGGCTTTGCAAAAAAAAAGGAAATCCATAATGTTCATCTGACAGCAGGCTGTAAGAGGTTGAAGAAACTGATTCTGCAAGCTAGCGTCTTTTAGCGACTGATGTATCTTTGACATGACTGATGTGGACTGGAGGATTATGGGATCAGACGAGCAGGGTAGTGTGGGGGGCACATTATGGAGAACTGTACAGTTTCACAAAGTGAGCATTGGATGTGGTGAGAGTAACATGGCAGCGGATAAACTCAAGACACTTTCAGCTTCTTCTCGACTTTGAGTGCTGGATTAGCCATTGAAGTGTGATGTCTGTGACAAAACAGTACCATGTAAGTAAAGCAAATAAGACAGCACACACGACAAACTTAAAGGGGCGGTTCACACAAAAATGAAAATTACCTCATCAGTTACTCTCCCTCAAGTTTTTTTTTAAACCTTTATGAGATTTTTTCTTCTGTTGAACAGATAGGAAGATATTTTAAAGAATGCTGGTACCCCATCGACTTCCATAGTAATTTTGTTTCTACTATAGAAGTCAATTAGTTTCAGCTACCATCATTTTACGAAATATCTTCTTTTGTGAAGATATAACAGGAGAAAGAAACTCAAATAGGTTTTGAACAAGTGAACAGTCAGTTTGTTTGTTTGTTTATTGCCAAATCAGCAACTTAAAGCTATTTCATTGCAAGATTAATTACATAATACATAATAACAACTTCATAATATAAAAATCATAGCTATAAATACATAAACAAATAAATAAATGAAACAATTTACATTTAAAACAATAGATGTGATTTTTCAGTCCAATATTGATAAATAACTTAGAATTCATGAATATAGAAGAATACATATTACATAATAACAACTTCATAATTAAAAAAATAATAATAATTATAAAAAATAAATAAAATTAATAAATAAAATCAATAAATAAATAAATATAAACAATTTTACATTAAAAACATTAGATGTGATTTTTCAGTCCAATATTTGATAAATAACTTAAAATTCTTCCCGGAGAAACAGTCAAGCCCAAAATGATTCATACCCCATAACTTAAAAAAACAAAACCGGATTAATGTTTTTGTCCACAATGATGCCTCTTTTTACATCCTCTTAATATTTTTTGGGAGAAGGCTGTGTCATTTCCGGTCAACAAAAAAAAAGCTGGTTTAATAAGAGTAAATTTAAGTCAGAATTTCAGAATATGTCAGGCTTGACTGTACATTTTTATAAACATCCATAAAAGTGCTCTAAGCATAAAAATCCCGTCTAATAGTCTTTCAAATTTCACATTCTAGTAAAATATGTTTTATGGTTAGGGAAGCTTGACAGTGGCTGCATGTTGGTGGTTCTATAAATACAAGTGAGTCAACCTAGATTGACCAGTTCAGTGAAGGGAGAGTAAATGATGACAGAATTGACAGAAAGTCCTCATGGCTCACTACTTACCAATGTTATCCTTCTCTTTGCAGGAAATAGAGTAGCAGCATATCTCTCGGTCTTGAATAGCAGCCAAGTTCCTAAAGAAGTAAAACATATGACAGAATAAATAATGCAGTGTATGGTATATATTTATATAATGTATGATATTTAATTTCAGGCCTAATCATTTTTATTTAAAGTAGCCCCAGTCGCAGGAAACAATGAAGCAAATACAAGTCTCAGCCAATAGATGGCAGTCATTCTTACAATTCTTATATAAGACCCTCAAACAGCAAGACCTTTTTAATTCCTTCAGGTTAACCGCAGGTCTAGACATTATGACTCATCTCATTCTCACAACATTCTTAGAAAACAAGAAAGAATGATCCTGACATAGAAACAGCAAATAAAATTATGAATTAATCTGTTATTTTTTCCCCAAAATATGTAACGTCTGCAAACATTATTCATTTTCTGCCATTAATAAGAAGTTTATAAAATAAAGCACAAAAAAAAACAATATCCATTAATGACCAACTCAGAAGACAAATAATAACTTCTATTATATCTTCCATATTTTAGCTTTCATTAAAACGAATGATCTAAATGCAAATACAGTATTACAAAAATGTAAATACAGTACAGTAGTATTATTTATTTATTGCAGTCAGAAAAATTCTTTATCACGTAAAGATAAAAACAAAACAAAAAACTGAGAAAACCAGAGCCGGTGATGCAATTGCCTAATTATTATAATTCCATTAGGCTTTCTATTATGGGAAGGTAGTTAGCATCATATGATTTGGCATAATATGATTCCAAGACTGTATAAAGCAAAGACAACAACTCCTAATTATATGAATGAGACAAATCATACACTTTCACAAATATTATCCCAAAAGTAACTATTTAATATCCTCTGAAAGTAATCCATTCTTATGAGCTGTGTAATATTACTCTGTCTGATGCAGCCAAGTTCTTATTAATATTTGTCTAGCCCTAGAAAATAGTTATTTTTCATTTTCCGTCAGTTTTATTACACGATGTAACTACCGAAGACTCAAACTGAAATAAGAAAATTATCAAACACTTTTTTTGAATGAAATTCTAATGGTCAAATCCGATTCAATTCATCATGCTAAGCTAAAAATGACACCACCAGAACAAGAAATCACATGAATGAAAATAGTTCAAGTCAACTGTTTAACTCTAGGAGGTTTGTAGAATGAACCTTTTTCAAAAAAAGTTGGAGTGTTCCTTTAAGAATGGTTCTTTTAAGGTATAAAGAACCTTTCCTGCTATGAAGAATCTGTAGTAAAATGAAAATGTTCAAATTATGTTATAGGTTGCTGAACCATCAATACAATAAAGAGGATTTATTTTCAAATAAATCACTATTTTTGAAAAAAACTGCAAGACACCCAATTCCTCAGCTGCTATAGATAAATAAAATAGCATTTTCAGATTCATAATCTTGAAATGTGTCTTGATTCACAAAAGGATGTATCAAAATTGGGCAAATCTGTCTAGTTTTAAATTGCCAAAGAAATGCAATAAAATTTCACAGGTAATTTCATGTGGTTTGAGTTTTTTAACTAAAGGAAACTTTTTAGTTGTGCTAGCTAGCATCTCCTGCAGATATAGATATTCATGTATGAATATAAATAGAGTTGCCGGTTTTGACCGTTCTAATATGGCGAAAGACTTGCATGTGGTGGCCTAAAGAAACAGCCACCGATGAGGCATTTATGTACATATATCTATTTAGGAGACAGCTAGAAAGACAGCTATACTGGTTCATTTCCCTCCCACCCACAAGATCAAGGTTACATAAGCTGAAAAGGTCATTCTAAGTTTTTTCCACTTTAATGATGAGCATTCATAACTTAATTTAACTCTGGTCCATTCTGATTTCAAGCTGACTTTTAATTCATAAAGCAGCAGGAAAATATTAACTCATATAAGTGTGGTGTAAAGCTCCTTACATTTTTTCAATTAGCTGTTTCTCATCCAACGCATTGGGTAGATCCCTCTTGTTGCCGAGCACCAACACCTAGAAAAATTCCAAAGACATCCACAGGAACTGATGCAATGAAGACCATGAGATGTTTGAGCAATGGTGTGCTGTAGAAACAAGGAAGTGCCTTACAGGGATTCCTTGTAACTGTGGTTTGTCTAAAAGATTGTGCAGCTCGTTTCTGGAAGCTTCAACCTTCTCCCGGTCCGCTGCGTCCACCATGTACCTTTGAGAAAAAATAAACAGAGAAATTAACTTTGGTAGTGAATACTATCTATTTTTCCTTATAGAAGATACATAGATACTTACACTATTGCATTCACTCCACGACAGTATCGCTCCCACATGCTCCTGAACCTCGGCTGACCTCCTATATCCCAGATCTGTGTAATAAACAGAAGAATGCTGCAGTACTTAAATATTTACAATTAATCAAGCACCTTATATTTCTAATGGAACCCAAGAAGCAATAATTTAACCATTAAAAATTAGGCATACCTTGATGGTGACATTGCCTTTTGTGACCTTCCTCATGTTGAACCCAACGGTTGGTATCATGTCTTCACTGAACTGGCCTGACTGGGGTGAAAAAAGAAAAAAAATTGATATTAACAACTCAAGAACTTGGTTTTATTTGTGGTAAGTTTCTTCCCTTATTGCACTTGAAGCATTTAAACTTCTGTACCTAGTTTTGTGTGTGTGGTTTTTACGCCCAATTTCTTTTCTCATTGCTGTAAGTGTGGGCCTGCAGTCATTGGTAGTTACTCGCTTCCCGTCAAAAGATTTATTTGATTCCTATGAGTGATTCATAATGAAAATTCACCAACAAGAAAACCTCAAGCCAGCTCAAGGAAAATACCATGATATATTGTCATCTATTAACCTACCAAAATTTGTATAATCGGCTCACTGCCATAGTCAATGCTTCTGCCTGGTGAAGGTTTTGTGCCAGGATGGTTAAAATAAATGATAACACTGATTGAGAGTCTGTAATCATCGAGTAATTGTGCAGATCTAATAAAACTTTTACCTAGATTTATCCACTTTAAAATCTCAATAAGAAATTGAGATATTTTACTTTAGTACTATACGTAATCACATCTTTAATAAACACGAATGAGTCAAACGATGTAAGCTATGTTTAAACCACAAGGCTAGCAGGTTTGCCTCATTGATAGAAAAAAAAACTCCCTAATAAACACTTTCTCTTATTTGTCATGCTGTTGCCAGTAAAACTTTCTCTGTAAACATTAGGACCACCTCTCGGTATTCTGGCACACACACTCTTTGGTCTGGTCTTCACTGCACAGTCATATCTGTACATATAATTTCTTCCATTTGCTAATATTAGCAATTATCAGCCTGATAAAAAAAAAATGATGCCAACATGCCAACAACTTTTTGCAAAAATAACTATATCATCATGCTTACTGATAGTGTGCCATAAAATTACGCATAGTGAGATGCAAGATTTTGATCACAACTCCCACAACCTAACAAACAGTACACTCATTTTCAATGGCTGGTGCTCAAAACTAGCTTAATGCACTTTTGTTTTTGTTGTTGGTTTGCACACTGTATGTGATATTCTAGACATAACACAATGTTAGTTGTTAGTTTTTATTAACAGTTTAGATTATATTTCATTTTTATATCTTATTTTTTACATTTTACGGTTTTAGTCATTTTATTGTTTTCTCAATTTTGCAATGTTTAGTATTGTAAATAGTATTTCAGCTAGCTACAATGAAGTTAAAATGGATTCGCAGTACATGAGAGCACTTTTACAGTACACCATAAAAAACATTGATATAGCATTATCAATACCATGGCCCATGGGGAAATATTGCAACAACATTAAGGACGTAAAAACTGAACCCTAATTAAGAATAACTGAAGTGCATTTTAAAGTCAATCTGACAAATACAAACACAAATAAGCTAAAAGAAATAGAAATGACAACAGTGTTTTAGGTTCTTCAAGTAGGTCCAAAAGTGATGTATCCTTTTATCTTTAGCTGTTTAATATTGACAGGCAGCAGAAGATTTATTAGCGTGCTGCCAATGTAGGACTGAACACAGATCCAATATAGTGATGCACATCAGATTTTCTTCTCAACTCTTAACATTGAGTAACATAAAATAAGCTGAGAACTATCGAAAATCTGATTATTTCAGAAACTGTTTTTTTTACAGTCAAGCCCAAAATTGTTTATATCCCTTGTTTGTTTGTTTTTGACCGGAATTGACACAAGCATCCCCCAAAAGACAATAAGATGATGTATATGAGGCATCATTGTGGAAAAAGATATTTCTCAGCTTTTATTTACATTTGAACAAAAACTTTAAGTCAGAATTTGCCAGGGGTATGAGAGCAATTCCAGTGTTATGGATGTGACATTTGCAGTAAAATATCAAAACATAAACTCACAGAGAAAGTATACGTTAACATTATATTGAAACATCTGTTTATATTTTCCAAAACTACTAAGCACAGAGCTATGGGATCAGACAAATATCAAGCTGTACAAATTTTTATATTTTAAATGAGGAAAATAAACATGCGTGATGGACGTGACCAAAAAAGCGAGTTTACAGTATACAACACACTTTGTAGAAATTCTGTGAATTAAACTGAACAACCCAAAAGAAAAAATGCTAATCAAAAGCATAAGAGTTGGCTCTCTATAGAACAAAAATGAAATTTATTTTATTTGACATTTTTGCATTTATAAGGAAAAAGCTTTGTTATGGATGTGACATCTCTCTGTTATGGATGTGACAGATGTGAAATTGGCACTTGTGCGACTTTGATAAATCATATATAATCGTTTAAAAACATTGACAGAGACGTTTTTGAGAATTTTTAAAGTATTGTAAAATACAAGCCTACACAAAACAACTTAAAAAGGGTTTTGCTATTTTGGTGAAAACCTTATTTTTTCATGGCAAGGTTGACATTTGCATGGAATTGCTCATGAATAATGTCAGGCTTGACTGTATGTGTTTACATGCAAATCAGTAAAACAGCTATGCAGAAAACTGCATTTACATGAGACTCTCCAAAAGACAGTCCAAACATCAGTTGCTTGAAAATGTTGGCAGGAAATCTGTCAGAATCTGGGCTGTTTTATGTTATCACTTCTTTACAGTACCTGCAAAAGCCGCATTTTTTGCTTGTTTGTTCGTTTGTTTTGATGATTCTGCATTAGTCGATGACATGATTTTCTGCTTTATTAAGACAAGAAAGTGTCAGAATGTACAAAATATTATTATTTATATTATTATTATTATTATATGTACACATCACCTGTCTAGAAGCATAACCAGCTTAAGAAAGTGAATGCAAACACACTCAATGACATCATGGCAGTAACACCATAACAAAACACTTCAACCAGACGTTAGACAAGTGTCACTAAAAGAGTGATAGCATGCTTGTGATCTTACTGTTGGGGAAAAAAAATAGCTCGTACCTGTGTAGCAAAACTGCAGAAAAGTGATACTGTGTTGTTTCAGTAGGCTATCTTATGTATCGAAATGCCAATATTTTTTCGCAACGGTGCTGAGAATATACATGCTGTCCTACAAAACAAATTACCTAATGATTGCAGTGTCAACTGATCTGGCTGAACAAAATGATACCGAGTCGACACACCATTTCAGACTGTCTGACAACAGGGAGAAAGATAACCAGTCCCGCCACACTATCAGCCATCATTACTCTGAGCCATCCAGCTGCAGTTAAAGATGTTCTAACAAGATATTCTGATGCCAATGCATGATTAAAAGCACCAAGTGCAAATGGGGGAGGGCACAAGCTTGCATATTGCTATGCCGTGATGAAAACATAATTGAACTTGTTGCTTGATTTGAACAATTAACGAGATAGTAGTTCACACGTGGTCACCTCAGGAGATGTTGATTCCCACCTGAGGTGCTGAAATGATTACACAGCAAGGGACTTGACTTAGTAGACAGCAAAAACTATTCTCCTGGAGGCTGTGAGACAGCAGATTTAAATGATGATCTGACCAGACAATGCTAAATAAACAAATAAATCTTTATATGTGTCTTTATATATGCCATGTGTCTTAAAAAAGCAATAAGTCAATTAACCAAACTATTATTATTGTTATTCGTATTACATAAAATGATTTATGAAAAGTAAATGCATGTTAAACTCCTAATGAAATCATGGAACTTATTCTATTTAACATAAATTGATTAAAAACTTAAGAAAACATAATTAAGAACCATATCAAATTAGTTTTACAATAGTTCATTCCACCTTTTAGTGCTAGTAAATTTGTCTCAATGTTTAAACATAGTTTTACCTGTATACAGTAAATGTTTGTTTGTTTTTTCTCTCAAAGTAGCCACACTGACTTGTTAAAAAAAAAATCTCTGCTGTCCTACTGAATGTTCAACATCTTGGATGGACAGAGAGTAAGTAAATTAAAAAGATAATTCAAATTTAGGAAAAAAAAAAAACTTTAATGTAACTTCTATAAACAATAATGTCAATGACCTGTTCAGCTGGACCAAACAAAGTCAAATATCAAACAGAAAAATTGTCAACCAATGAATGTTCATATTTCATGATACAAAATTTGACTAATTCAATTAATGTTTAAGTGATGAATCACACTAATGCAGCTTAAGTTTTGCATACCCATGATTCATGCACACCAGACATGCAGAAGTTCTCGAGACTTAAACAACTCTCCCTTTAAAGGTCAATCAGACCTTTTTGAGACAACAACATAGACATTAAAAAAAAAAAGTACACACGTGCTCTCCGACACTTTGAAGGAAGTGGTCACAGAACAGAGAGTTATAAATATAGGCAAGGCAAATAGTCATGCTGAACACTTGAGCCAACAACTAAAGCACACCTAAGTCTTTTGAGCAAAACCAATGGAACTAGTTTACCACATTTACCACAAATGTACATTTTAACATTATAGAGACCTTCTGTCTTCCCTTCACAATGCAGCTCAACTGCTGTGACCAGCACATTGTTTTATTCATACAACAAATCACATGATGAGGACCAGGTCACTTGACCAGGAAGTACCGCATTAATCGAGTCTTGTGACTTCTGCCAGAAACTCTCACATTGCCTAAATTCAGATGCACAGATGTGCGCATGTGCACAAGACTTGTGTGTACAGACAGATAGTCAAGTCAAGACTTTTTATAATAATAATAATAATAATAATAATTATTATTATTATTATTATTAATACGGTTCTTTTGGACTTTATATTTTCCAAAGAATCCTCAACAAATAACATATTGCTTGAAAGGAAACTTTGATCCTCCAAGAATATTATCTATGCAGAATACTATAAAGACATAAAAAATAAGGTTGAATGCCCCTTACACCACACTACTCACTAAAAGCATAAACAAACTTGCATCCAATTATAGCTGCCATATTAAATGTCTGTAAAATGCACCACCTATAACTTTCAATACTAAAAGTGAGGGTGACACTGCAATAATAGTGAATTTGTCAACATTAGTTATCATGATAAATATTTCAAAAGCATTTTATTAGTTAATTTCAACATTTAAGAATACATTAATAAGGTCAAAAGTTCAATCTGTTAATAATAAAGGAGCAGCGCTTATATGAACTAACAGTGATGAACAGTTATCTTATATTAATAATGTTTACATTAGATTAATAAATAGGTAAAGAAATACCATTACAAAAAATAACTTTTTTTAATGTCCTATTAAGGGGAATATCAAAGATAAAAATTACTTTTAAAAGATAGAAATATAAATTTTCTTCATTTTAGAATGTGTTTTCTAGATATTGCACAAAAGAAACCATAATAATTGCTGGTTGAAGTGCATTTTGTATGTACAACAATCTCTTGTGCCCATGTCTTTAGTCAGGAATGATCTTGCAGAGCAAGTCCTTCATGCTTTATTCTGCGTACAAGGTTATATACTTTTTTGCATTCAAAGGGTGTCCATTCAGACTCAATGATTGTGTATAATAAACACTGCAACTCATTGCAATGCAGAGGAACAGCATATATTATTAGGACCTCATTAATCACATGTAGGCCCATGCAATTGATTGTATCAAGTATCATGTCACTGCTTTGCATGTATATGCACAGACTTACTTCTGACCGATGATGCTTGGATTGAAGAATACTGGGATGGAATACTGATGTTATGGAGCAGCAAAAACAAACTCATTGAAAAAAGCAACAGGACATTGGGGCATAAAACCCTGAACAAACCATTATTTAGAAAAAAGTAAATTAAGGAGTGTTAAACATATTCTTCTTTAAAGGAATGTAAGACTTTAAAGACAATCTTTGATCAACTGTCAGTTGTTTTCCACACATTACTGAATGCACATATACATCTGAGAGTAACACTGTGCTGTAAATCTACATTGTTGGGATATAAATAAGAATCACTTCAGTATTTATGCTTTACATTTCTCCGCTCTTTTATGATCAGAAAGTATCCACAACACAACAACTACACCCAGTTAACTTTGCAGAAAGTTCACCACCAACTGATTGATGACTTCTGTCAGATCTGGATGGTTCTGGATTCAACTAGGATGACATTACTACATGTAAATACTGTGATGTGTGCAGATCATTACTCCGAATGTAACCAATAAACTGTCAACAGATTTCAACAGAAACCATGGACTGCGCAATCACATTATTGATAGTCATCTGGGAGCTACCATTAGCCGGTTAGCTTTCAGAGAAAACGTAGTCCCGTACAAGTCTTTTCCAGTCATATACTGTAAATATATGCTTATTTATCTAGGACATTTGTTAGTTAAGCAGGTGTGTTAATCGCCTGGAGGAATAGTCAGAAATGAACTCTTGTATTTGCTGAAGTAGCTCATGCTAAATGCAAAACACTCACCGCGATTACGTTAACAAATGTCGTTTTGCCTGAATACTGCAGCCCGACGAGGGTTAACTCCATCTCTTCCTTCCAGAAGAGTGACTTAATCCAGTCCAGGAGACGGTTAATGAGTGCCAACATTGTGATGCTAGATTTGACTGATCTGTGGTGGTTTTCGGCTGTTTGTAATGTTTTTCACCACCAGAATCGTAATGTAGTGTTTGGGAGGAACTGGCCGTTGTCATATGACTGTGAAACGTTTGTGAACTCAACGTGTGTTCAAGCAGGTCGAGGCTGCGTTACTTCTGCGCAACTTTGAAGTGGCCATGGAAAGTCCAACTCGTCTCAGCGAAAAGGTTCAGAAAGTTCACCTTAAAATGTCAATCCTATACCTTTACGTCATGAAAAAATTATTGTGACAAAGTTAAAGCAACACATAGTGATAGTATGTTAAGTAGGCCTAATAATGCAACAACTAGCAATGAGAAATATTTATGTTGTAGCATATATTAATCTTCCTTAATGTTAGTCCATTAAATATACATTTTCACACCGTTTAAACATTTAATATTTGCCCGATGTTATTTGCTAAATTAGCAATCTATTATTTTAACTACAGTTAATTAATAGGCTAGCTGTTGGAGCATTTATTAATCTTTCTCAATGTTAGTCCATTAAATATTAATTGTCACACCTTTCAAACATTTAATAGCCCTATGTTAATTACTAATTAGCTATCTATTATTTTTTTATTTTAACTAATACAGTTAATTAATAGCTCACAGAAAATTATTAACCATGGTTTTACTACTTTTTAAACAAATATTTCTTCTACACTACATTAAACATGGTAGTCAAATATGTATCATACATGTATCATGTATCATATTGGAGTCAAATATGATTATACAAAATGTAATCCATACACCAAAGACATATGGTTATTCATTTATTACTATGATATATACATTTTAAATTCACATGTTGCTCCCATAACTCATAAAGGACCCAAATTTGAATTAGCGTTTACAAAATAAACAACAAATTACTTTCCCCCCTCACAAAATACATGTCTCTAAGCATATCTTCTGGCATATCTGCATGCGAAGTTACATGGCTGGTATCAGCAAATTAGGCACCGCATATTTTCACTCCTTCAAAAGCTTATTCAAACATAATATACAATAAAGCCTCGTGTTTAGCAAAAAGTATTCAAATGATGAATTACAAATAGTCCTGAAAAGAACATAGATTTGTGTTTTTATATACATGACAATGAACAATAGCGCTTCACTGTCCAATCAACAGACATGAACTAAGCAGAAACAGTGCATGCAAGCAGAGAGGAAACCTTATCTCATGGTGATTCACATAAAAACAGATGAACATCAATACAAGATGTTCAGTACAAAGCTTGTCATTGTGTCAGTCAATAGTTCCATTAGTTGAAACATAATTTAGCCACTGCTTTAAAAAAATGCTTTACAAAAATTGCATAACTCTGTGTCAAAGGGCAAATGTTTCATCAAGGCAACTGCAAACTGTTTTTGCTATTTTCTCCGTAAGCAAATCTGTTTAGAAACTGAGGGCTTTTGTGCTGATCAATACAGTTCGAAGAGACCCTGGACATGAGCAGTTAGGGTGTATTATGTAATTTATCTTGTTCAGCTTTATGTTGCAGTTGTCGTCTTCACCATTTGTCTTCACATCACAGAGTATTCAAATAAAGCTGTGGTCACAACAGTCTTCAGAGAGCTCTATCTTGTGCTCATGGTCACTTTCGCCCCTTTCCTCCTTAGATAGTTTGCATGATTCTGAGGACACTACCCTCGTATGAGTGCACAGTTTACTGCGATTGACTGTGGAGAGATGCAGTTATTTAAGACACAGAAATTCGGAAGCATTTCTCATTACATAAAACATGTTTTTTTTTCTTAGAAATTAATTAATTAGCCCTTAAACATAGCTGTGAGTGATATAATTTTTTTTATATATAATTATGTAGTGGCACAGCATAATCCTCATCATACAATGGTACATTCGGCAATTATTGTTATTATTTAGCATTTTTATATAAGGTTTAATAAGTAACACTATGACCAGGCTTAATGTAGGACAAAATGTAACCATCTAAATACGAGAAATAAATGTATAATTTAAAAAGATACAGAGTAGAAATGTCAAATTGTCTACCAGTGCTGTAAGATAATTATACTTGGCAAGCTTTAGTCTTAAAATAAGTATTACACTGTTAACAATATCCTGTAGCAGTTTGCCAGTAACTTACTGTAAATCAATTACAGCAAAAATACTGTATTTGCATTTATAGCACAATTTATCTTGCTGTATATGTATTTACAGTATTGTATCTATATCTTTACTGTAAAAAACAGTCATTTTCACAATGCGACATTAAAATACAGTAACATAACGCATAACTGTCCTACAGTTCATGTTACAGTTAAATACTGTGTAATTTACAAAAATCGTTAACAGTGTATAACACTTATTCCAAGCAGTTTATTTAGCCTAATTATCTTAAAACTAGCTCGTTAATTGCTTTTTAAACAGTTTGCTTTTCTTGTTTGTGTGAAAAGTTCCTAAAACTAAAGTTAGTAAATAGGAAAATTCCTCTTAATTTAAGAATTATCATTACATATTCTGTTTTAAAACGAGCCAAAGCATTTAAACTTAAAACAAGATTATGAATTAAACCAGGATCACGCTTACATGCACATTGTCCACATTTTTTTTTTAATCCAACTAAGATTTGACAGTAGCTAAGAAATGATTACTTGTTGCTTCTCAAAATACTGAAGCTTACTGCAACAAGTCATAATGGAATTTATGTTTATGTATTGCAAAATTAATGTATTATTTAAGAAAATATATAAGTGTCATTGAGATTTTTTATTAATGTGCACACTTAAAACAAGTTATTACAGCTAAATACAGTCTTAAAAACACAAGTCTTGTGTTTTTAAGGTAAAATAACTTTAAGCATTACTAAATAAGCAAGAAAAAAAGATAAATATTCTTAAAACAACCATAATAATCTCACACAATCTGAGCTTGCTTAGTATTGTATTCTTAAAACAAGATCAATATAACATTTTGGGCTAGAAATAAGATTGTAAATTTCACTTACGTTTTATGAGCGTCTTGTATTTGAAAATGTGAAAAGCATTAAGTGTGATGAAAACCAGGCAGGTCAACACTGTGATGGTTATACAGGCCACCATCAAAGAATAAAAATACTGGCTCCCGTTTTGTGTTTCTTGTGCTGGAAGACCTTTTATGGATTCCTCTGTGGGAATATAAAAATATTTAAAAATGCTATTACATTATGTGATTCAAAGCTGAATTTATACTCATAGATTCACATCAGAATTTATATAATTTCTCCAGTCTTCAGAGTCACGTGATCCTTCAGTCACATTTACTGCTCTATCATGATTATTATTATTATTATTATTTATCAATTGATGTAAAATTAGTAATGGTTCATTGTAAAAATGCTGGATTCCACACAATTCCTTCATGTTGTCCCAACACAAATTGATTAAGGTAACTTAATTGTTTTTATAAATTTAAGTAGATTGAACATAATTACGAACACAATTAAGTTGTCCCCCAAAAAACCTAGGAATTGTGTTGATTCATTCATTCATTCATTCATTCATTCATTCATTCATTTTCTTTTGGGCTTAGTCCCTTTATTAATCTGGGGTCGCCACAGCGGAATGAACCACCAACTTATCCAGTAGCAAAACTCATTTTTTGAGTGTTCATATTATGATCAATGCTGAAAGAATGTTTTCTGCTTCAGATTGTTTGATGAAATCATGATACATTTTACAGAATTCTCTGATAAATAGAAAGCTCAAGATATTAGTATATGTTAAAAAAAAAACCTTCTGACATTCTACCAGAAACGTACATTTTCACTCATAAAAAATGTGACAAGGCCTGACTTAGGTTTGTCATCCGCAAAACAATCATACAAAAACAAGCACAAAATCATACAATTCAATGATAGGACGCATCCTTGATCACTGTCAGCTTCTCCTCCATCAAATGTTGTCACTTTCGAGTCATAGCCTTAAATGTGTATTGCACGCATTTTATGTTAAATTTAATGCAAATGTGACAGGACTGACAGAAACATGGGGACAGTTGTAAAATAGTATTTATTTGTGGAATTTATTTATAATTTCATGTTTTTAATCAATTGATGTGAATGATAACAACTTAAACTTGCTATTTCTGAAGTTTTTTTTCTAAATAACATTTTTTAGCATAACTAAACTATTAAAGCTGTAGGTTTAATTGGGCTGAGGACAAGGACAATGACAGGGTTTGTAAATTTGTAAAGTGTTTTTAATAAAGACAAATATATCTGAGAACCAAATGAATGACATATTCCTTTACAGAACAACTCACAGAAATCCACCACCAGACCAATTTAGATATTTTTGGGATCAAATACTTTTTATTTACTATATTTATGTTTTTATTTCAGGGACAGATAATGTACGTTTCTAGTGGAATGTCCGATGTATAATAAGCAAATCATCTTATTGGAATAATTTCTGAAGAACATTGAAAATGTGCTGCGATTCTGATAAATGTGACATTGAAGACTAAGGTAATGATGCTAAAAAAAAAAAAATCACCTTTGCCATCACGTGACTAAAATAAATGATAAAATATCTAAAACAAAATAGTGTTTTTGAAAATGTAATCATTTCACTTCAATAATAGTGCTGTTTTACTGTATTTCTGATCAAATAAATGCAGCTTTGTTTAGACTAAACAATAACAACGCTTCTTAATCCCAAAATTTAGTATACATTAATAAACATAACACATTTTAAATGATAAATTACATCATTGGAAATAAATTTGCCAAACGCACAGGAACACCATGATGACAGCACTGTGCTTGTTTTAAGAGTAAAAAGTACAAACCAGGAGAGACTTCTTGAGAGAGGCATCGTGCATTGTGGGTCTGGTTTCCAGGGAAGATCTCATCAACACCTTCACACCTAATTTCACAAATGATGAGTTGCTCATCAACTAATCTCATTATTATTTTACAATCTATAAACAAACAAAGGTAATATGTCACTTTACTTTGTAATGGGTTTACACGTGCTGTCCTCAACATCATTGTAAGTGTTGTTTTGACATGGCTTACAGCGGAAATTGAAGTTAAATCTACCTGCCAAAACATCAGAAAGACATTCAATAGATTTAAATTGGTATTTTCTGCCCGCATGCCCCCTACACACCATGACTATTAAAAAAGCCCCTAGGAAAGACCCTCAGGATGAGTTTTAAGTATTATTGACTGTGGACACATGTCAATTCATTAAATGAAATTGAAATAAATGGCTTACCATATCTCATCAGCTGTTGTCCAGGTTTACATTTCTCTCTGGCTGTACAATGGGGACATCCACTGCCGCTGCATAAATGCTTATCTTTGCAGAAACATCTGTTCTCAGCTGAAAGATGTGTTGAATCTGGAGGGCATTTCTCACACAGACTGTCTGTTCTGACTTGTGAACATGCTACTTTGGGATACTCACCTGTACAATACAAAAATTAATGGACTTTAAAGTAAATGTAAGTGTTATTTTTTACATCATACTTCAATATTATGAAATACTCTATAGTTTTGCTGTGATTTCAGAGAATAACCATTTTTGGTTCCACAAATAACCTTCTAGCAAAAAGTTCTCAAGAACCTTTTATTTTTTTTCATAATTAAAAGAACATTTCTAAACAATACAGAACCTTGTGTGGAATGAAAAGGTCCAATGAATGTTCTTTATGGAACCATTAATGCCGATAAATATATTTTTTAGAGTGAACCTTTAATTTAAGGAGTGATGGAATCTTTCCAGTCCACAAAAGTTGCTTCTTAACGTTTATTTTTATATTATTAAAATGTAGTCCAAAATGGTTCTTATAACTTTCCTTTTGCTTCACTTTTTTAAGATAACTTTATTAGCTCATAAATGAAATGTATACATTACAGTAAATAATTGATATTTGCATTTTTTAGGCTACATTAAAGGGATAGTTCGCCCAAAAATGAAAATTCTGCCACTATTTACTCACGCTTGATTTGTTCCAAACCAGTTTGAGTTTTTATTTATTTATTTACTTTTGTTCTGTTGAACACAAATACTGTAACCACTGACATCCATATTGGGAAAAACAAATACTATGAAAGATTTCCAGCATTTTTTTAAATATCTTGTTTTGTGTTTAACAGAACAAAAAAAAAAAAACACAATCTAGTTTGGAACAAGTCAAGGGTGAGTAAATGATGGCTACATTTTCATTTATGAGAGAACTATGCCTTTAAGAACCATTTTATTGCCAGTGTGAAGAAGATTTTTTTATGAAATAAACCATACAGAACATTTATGTGTAATGAAAAGGTTCCTTGGATATTTATGGTTATTCGTGGAACCATCACTGTCAGTAAAGAAACTTTATTATGTATAATGTAAAGCACAAACCTTTAAGAGTACATGCCGTAATCATGAACAGGGAATAAACATACCTACTGTACGTTCATCCTATAGTTTCCAGAATATCATTGTATCAGAGAATATAATGCATATCTTACCTGCAGGACAGGCTTTACAGCATCTGTTGTTACTGTCATACTCGGTGGTCCAGTCACAGTTTATATCCAGACTCAAAATCCCTCTTCCACAGACACAGAGCAGTGGAAACCAGAGCTTGACAGTGTTCATTCTGTCACTGTGGTGGATTAACAGTGCGGTCTGTTTTCATTTTCACTTCTTTTAAACTATAGTCTGCCTGTGACGTTTAGCAGAGGCGTTTGAAAAAAAAAAAAAAAACACTGAACACGCAAAGACGTGCAACCAGAAGACTTTTTGCCACTGGATCGTTTCTATAGAATTCACTTGAAAAGTGAAGTGAAGTGAAGTGTAGTGTGGCCAAGTATGGTGTCCCATACTTGGAATTTGTGCTCTGCATTTAACCCATCCAAGTGCACACACACAGTTAGTGAACACACACATACCGTGAACACACACCCGGAGCAGTGGGCAGCCATGCTGCGGCGCCCGGGGAGCAGTTGGGGGGAACGGTGCCTTGCTCAAGGGACTCACCTCAGTCGTGGTATTGAGGGTGGTGGAGAGTGCTGGTCATTCACTCCCCCCCACCCCCAATTCCCGCTGGTACCGAGTATCGAACCAGCAACCTTCGGATCACGAGTCCAACACTCTAACCACCAGGCCACGACTGCCCCCTGATTATCATGATTAAAAGCACGTGATTATCATCATCATCATCATCATCTTTCTTTTTTCCTCTTTCTTTTTTTGGGAAAAACAAAGTAATAAAACATGTGACTTTGAGGATGGAAGAAATGCCCCTGACACTTTTCCATTTATGGACAACCATGTCTTTGATGCTGTGCTTGAGATAGAAACTATGGCTGGATGTGAATATTAATGTTAAAGAAAACATAATTGAATCATGAAATGTTCATGATAAACACATTAGTTTCAATGGACACAAAGTTGTGGGTTACAGTTAATCCAAAAATGACAACTCTGTCAGCATTTACTCACCCTTAGATTGTATAAATTTTCCTTTTTCTGCTGAACATAAAAGAATATCACTATACACCTAAAAATAAAGCTTCTTTATAGGCATTTACATCAATATTGCAGATGATTTCCACAGTTTAAAAGCTTCTTTATAATAATAAGAATTATTAGATCAATATCAATATTTTTCAAACAAAAAATGTGATTTGTTTTTAATTATTAAACTTTTAGAGGACGTTTGGCACTATTAATAACTAAAACACTACTATAAGTCACGTGGAAAGAGAAGAGTCTGATAGAGACTGACCACCACCAATGGAGCAAATAAAACCACCTCTACTGATATTAACAGCTTGACTTTATAAAGAAATGTCCTGGCAGGCAAATTAAATATGCCAAAAATTCAGTCACTTGCTGATATTCTCCACTGCCTACACAAATGCCCAGGGTAAAACAGACATCACAGTCACCATGCGCTATCAAGATCATCTGCATAGCGAGAGAGACCGCAGCATCAGGAGGAATCTATTCAACTTCTTAATCAGCCTGAGAAAATTCTGAGTCAGAAACAGTTAATATATTTGCAGTTACTGAGGTGATTGTGAAACATTGTTTACAATGTACTTCACTATGTGACCATTGTTTTCTGTGAAATAGGTAGATATGAATAAACTGGAAAACAGAACACCAGAACAAATTCAAAGTGTTTCTCTGGTAATTTATGTGGAAGACATCCCGGCTAAAAGGGAATATTCCCAGAACCTTCAGTATAACGGTCCTTAAAAGTTGTGTAAATTTTAGCACATAACCTTATTAAAATAATTTTTGGAGCATTGTTTTAAAAAGTGGGTGGCGCGGTGGCGCAGTGGGTAGCGCTGTCACCTCACAGCAAGAAGGTCGCTGGTTCGAGACTCGGCTGGGTCAATTGGCATTTCTGTGTGGAGTTTGCATGTTCTCCCTGTGTATGAGTGTATGTGTGTGAATGAGAGTGTATGGGTGTTTCCCAGTGATGGGTTGCAGCTGTAAGGGCATCCGCTGCGTAAAATATATGCTGGATAAGTTGGTGGTTTATTCCGCTGTGGCGACCCCTGATTAATAAAGGGACTAAGCCGAAAAGAAAATGAATGAATAAATGTTTTAAAAAGTTTAACATTCTTGTAACGTTGATAAAAAAACATTCTTGGAACGTTTAATCAACAATTTCATAATGTTGATAGAAAACATTCTTAGAACTGTAATATAATAAAAATGGAACATTCTAATAACATTTTAAATAACAGTCTTAGAACGTTAATAGACTGGATCAGTATAACCAAAAATTAACATTAATACAATGTTTAAAAATCTGGAAAATCTAAAAACACTCAAAAAGAACATTTTTATAACTTTATGGGAAAGTTGCGGGGGTTTACATTCAGTAAAATCATTATTTGGGATAGATTTTGTTAGTCAGAAAATCACATGAGTTTTGAATGAGGGCTGAAAAGTACTCAATTAAAATTCAACAAGCTTCTTTGTTTCTTTATTCCACTTTGTATGTGAAATTACACAAATATTACCTTAACTTTACATGTTTAAGTTGGGGATCTCTTACTCAATCTATGTATGCCCCAACCCAATCTGAGTCATTAATGATACAATTTCCAATCAGATATTGGTATTTTTGTACATTAAGGTTATTCAAATCAATCAACTAGCTCATGTTTGAGTACAACGACCTTTTCTACATTTAAAATTAAAATGTCATTTAGAGAATTAAATGACCAGCATCAACGTTTGTCCATCTTTATTTATTATTATTATTATTAAATCAGCCTTAGCCAGAAACTTGAGCCTGAAAGTTGACTGATTATAGGCTTATTGGCATTAGTTACGGTGATTGTGTAATAGTGTTCACAATGCATTTTACAGTAATCTGATACATTTTCCAGTGATTCAACTGGAAGGTAAAAAAATATTTCTATGACAGAAAGGTGTGGTCATGTACAGTTTCTCTACAAATTTTGTGAAGAAATACAGTCATTCACGAAGACATTCACATGATGGCGAGTTATGCATGAGGGCGGAGTGTGTGAGTTGTTGTTTATGCACCTCAGTGTTGTTGACAACGGGCCATTTTGTATGCGAAATGTCACTAATAGGACAACACATTTACCGTTGTTTTAACTTAAAAGTCAGGAAAGAAATATGTGTGGTGGAATTTGGCTGTTTCAAAGCATGTAAATGTTCAAATCCGGACAGAATAAAAATGCCAGAATATGCGGAGACACTCCAGAGAGGAACCCCAGAGTAGTCTGATCTAAAGGCTATTGTACTCATACAACCAGTTCTCTCAAGACACATAATAGTAGATTCATATAGTTCTATATTCACTTATACAGTGGAATACCATGGTGGATGAGCCCTAATTGTCTATCACAACAAATGAAAACTTTTGTTATTTTGGTCTTTTTTTTCTCTGCAAAAAAGCTCTAAATGACAATATTATTGGCAATATTATTTACATATATACAGTTGAATTATTAGCCCCCCTGTATATTTTTATCCCTCTATTTCTGTTTAATGGATAGAAGATTTTTTCAACACATTTCTAAACATAATAGTTTTAATAACTAATTTCTAATAACTGATTTATTTTATCTTAGCCATGATGACAGTACATAATATTTTACTAGATTTTTTTCAAGATACTAGTATTCAGCTTAAAGTGACATTTAAAGGCTTAACCAGGCAAGCTAGAATTAGGCAAGTTAATGTATAAAGATGGTTTGTTCTGTAGCCAATTGAAAAAAAAATCTCCAGAAGAAAAAATTCCATAGGAAATACTGTGAAAAATTAAACAGGATTTGGGAAATATTTGAAAAAGAAAAAAAGAAATCACAGTAGGGCTAATAATTTAGACTTCAACTGTATATATAAATAATGAATAATGAATAAATAATAAATAATGAACTATATTTTCATAGAATAAAACAAGCATTAACATTTTACTCAAACACCTGCCTGTAGTATGTCAAACAGCCCATTTCAGGTAAAAAAGAAAATGCTCTGATTGGAGTGATAAAACACTGATGCATTTAACACCAAATAATACATCTTTCATAGGAAAACTATTTTCACATTAAAAGTGTCTAGAAGAAAAATAGCTTTTTAAAAAAACTGTCTTCGACTAATACATAGGCCACATAGGCTGGTGCTGATAAAAGCCAGATCGCCAGGCTATTTACCTGATAAAACTATTATAACAGAATAACTAACATCTTTCACAAACTGAAAGTCATGCTTAAATGGATGCTTAAAAATCTCTTGCTGCTTGTTTTGTGCATGAGAAGAGATTGTGCTCAGACTTGCATGTCAGCTCTGACCTTTTAAACCCACAAACAGCAGCTCACTTCATATGACAGCACCATCCATCACAAGTCATTAACTTGTGTGATTTGTTTTCATTGAGAGATTTCAGGAATTATCATGTGATTATACATTCTGGAAATTGGAAAGAAGTTGGCAAGATGAGTAAATGGGCAATGGTGTGTATTTTTGGGAAGGTAAAAATGTCTAAAGTTGTTTATTTATATACACAAAGTTTATTTTATTTGAATATGCTTAATTAAATATCATAAAAAATGGTTTTTATGTTTACAGCCATGGGAATAAACTTCAAGTAATTCTACTGGATTTATAATTTATAGTTATATGTTATTTTTGGGGTTTTTCTGTGAACTACTGGTGAAATTTCCTCCAAATCAAAATCAAAATACCTCTTTTAGGACATTTTCACATTTTTAAAATAAAATGTTTATATTCTGTACAGCACTGTACATTTTAACTACAATAAATGTCATTAAGTTATGGTGTACAAAAATGTATCTTTTGATTATTGTGGCTTTTATGTGAACCTATGCTCCTAAAATTCTAACAATATAAAGATACTTGGAAATATCAAACTCTTTAAGTAATATTTGCTTCTTAATTAAAAGTATATTAAGGTAAAAGTTGCTGGAAAAAACAAACATCAGAATCACAGTTGATGATGTCATTGTGAAGAGGTGTCTGTGTGGTTTCACAAACGTCTGCAAGTGGCATTTGCACATTGGGTGGTTTCATTTCGACCCTCCCTTTACCCCTGTGCAAAGAGTAGACCTTTCACTGCTGATGAATCAAATGAATCAAGTGGTCTTGAAAAATGTCACATGTCGTCTGGATGACGCGTCGTTCACATGTTTTTTTTTTCTTTCTCAGTTGCGTATGATATTAAAATTGACGAGTCTACACCGGTCTTGTCATATGTGGTCACAGTGTGTATCACAGAATTCAAGGTGCCATTTATTGATATACTAAGGAACTAAAAGTTTTATTTATAACAAATAAAAAAATAAAATGACATTTAATGTAAGCAGTTTGTTAAAGCATGAAAAGCATGATATGTATTTGGAGTTTTATTTGATTGAGCTGTTTGTTTTACATATAAAAACATGCAGTTTTTAAAGTACAGGTTTAAAAACTATTTATTTTTTATGGTACATGATTTTAAAAATTGATACAAAATACATACATATATACACACACAGCAGACTGAAATGGTAATATAGATTATGTATATATAAAATTATGCTTTTATTAGATTATAAGATTACTGCCCATCTAAAAAAAAACAACAACAAAAAACAGGGTTTAATATTTAATTGGACTGCCTTTAGCTTTGATTATGGCCTACATTCCCTGTGTTTCAATAAGCTCCTGCAATGCCACAACAGTCTTGTAAGTCTTCTCCAGCATGCACATCCCAAAGATTCTCAATAAGGTAAAGTTCTGGGCTCTGTGGTGGCCAATCCATGTGTAAAACTGATGTTCTGTGCTCCCTGTAGGCTTGTATGGTAGGCACTGGCATGATGGATGCATCTTTTTACCCTGTTGTGCCTATCACTCTGAAACAGGGTAAATCTGGACTCATCAGAATACATGATTACTTCTTCCATTGCTCCAATCTTCATGAAAGTCCAGTCTTTATGCTTCCTTGTAGAGACTTTGTGATTAGCCTCTGATAAGCTGTTTACTCTCAATCCCTTGAGTTCTCTTTGGATTGTTCATGTGGAAATGTTTTTACTTTCACCATTAAACATAGCGTGAGTTCTACTATTGCTTTTTATGATTTGATTTTAACAGATGTTTAAGTGATTGCCTAATCTTAATCATTCAATATTTTTATCTGAGCACATTTCTTCCTCAAAGATGAAGTTAAAGACGTTCCCCACTATCCTTCCAGTTCTTAACCCTAGTTTTAGTAGCCTCAGCAATCTCCTTTTCCATGACCACAGGATTTGCCTTCGGACATGATTGATGAAGAAATGAGAAGCTACTCTTTGCATCAGTTAGGGTTTAATAATCTGTTACCAGCTGAAACTTAATCATCCACGCAGTAATTAACTAATGAGAGGCTCTTATACATTTGTTTAGTAAAATCAAGGTGGTGACACTTTATTATTCTTTGGGCAGTGTATTATAAATGTATAGTCAGTCACATAAATGTAAAATACTGTTAAAATATATCATGTTATGTTTTTTTTTAATCACTTAGTCTAGATCCATCATGTTAATGTTAAAATATAATAATAATAATAATAATAATCAGGCCCCCCACTTCTCTCAAAATGACAGCCCAAAACATTATTAATTCTGAGTGTGCCTCACGCAGGTGAGTGGGCTTGACAAACCACCTGTAGAAAACACACTCTGTCATCTCTCTGACACTATAACTGACACTTGCACCAGTTTTCACTCCATATAAAAAAAAAACAAACACACATTGTGCATCTATGAAGTATGCTTTACACAGGTGAGTGGGCTTGACAAACCACCTGTAGAAACAATCTAGCATTTAATTCTCTGAGCACAAACAGTTTTTTTTGTATAGCTAGCACTTCTTGTATGTATTGCCTCTTTTTGTTGAATCGCTGAATGCCTCCTCAATTGTACGTCGCTTTGGACGAAAGCGTCTGCTAAATGACTAAATGTAAAATGTAAATGCAATAATTAAAAATAATTTCCAGCTAGAATACCAAAAATATATTTACATTTCTTGCGCTATATAAAAGTCATATTGCGGACTTGAAATGTGAGTTCTATATGTTTAAACATCAACATGTAACCACATTCTGAAAGTAAAAAAAAAAAAAATCACCTTTCTGAAAATGCAAAGGTCATTTCATAGAATGAGCAAGCAAGTATTTTTGCGGCTTGACGTTTCATATTTACAGAGGCCGTGCACAAAAAAATAACGATTTTCAGAATGCATCATTTTAGGTAATTTTCAACTGCTGTTTTTGCAGTCATTGCTCGGTTGCTGTTCGGTTGTTGCTTCTCTCTGTTACAAGAATTCAGACCATAGTGTGAGGGAAACTCTGGTCTTCGTGACAGCGAGGCCCTCTCTGACAAGAAGCAAGGGAAGTGGTTCATTTTCTTGAACTACAGATGATGTAAGAAAATGAACAAGTTACAAGATTACCAATCCCGCACACCACCAATGCAACAAGATAGCATCAAAAATGTTTTTTATGCAAGCATGGCAGAGTACAAGTCATTTCAAGGAGATTTTAGATAAAAACAAAAAAACAACAAGACATCTAGTGTGCTTTTGGTCTGGAAAAGACAATGTGCAGTTGTGCAGCAGATGGTGCTGCTACTTCAAACAGAAAAGCGGAAATGAAAAAATATCAGAATCATTGAGCTACTACCAACATCCTTCTATGGACATATTCTGAAAAAGGATTTCTGACTCACATGCTTTCTACTTTCACAGTAGTGCCTTCATACGTTCTGAAATTCATATTGAGAATTTGATTGAGCTGGCTTTTAAAGGGACTTTCATGACCTGACTTTTTGTTTCAGATCCTTTAACCAAAATGTTTCATTTGTAGTAGTAGCTGCACTCTGACGCAAAAAAGGACAGTCAGGGGGTGTTCTTCTGAAAGTATTCTTATTTTGTTTCATGATTTTTCCCTCAGTTTTGAGAGCCTTTCCCTGCGACTACATTTGCTCTAAAAAGAATGTAAAAAACAAACAACATATGCATCAGCATGTTCAAATTCACAGTGCTCATAAAAAGAGTATGCAAAGTGTACCTGGATGACCTACAACTTCTGGTAAGATTCTAAAGCACGAGGACTTTCGAAAGTAAAGCAATTGTGTGTAGGTCACATGACAGTGACAAGGTTGATATAGTTCATTCATACAATATAGAACTACCATGTTCATAAAATAAGTTTCAAACCAAATGTAGTCTTTTTTTGAGTGTCCTGCAAGTTATCGTTGCTACTGATTATGTTCACCTTTGTCTTGTTTAGTTTCTTCTTTTCCTTAATATTTATTGAAATATTGATATTATTTGAATTGCGGAAGAATTATAACTTGAAAAATGAACTATACAAATACTAAATAACTGCTGAACCTCCTCACGCCTGCAGATTAATTTGGGCACCATGCTTAAGCTTTGATTGCTTTGTCATTGATAAACATTATTCCAAGTCAGAGATTATCATAGAAGAGAATTATTATAACATTGTTTAAATACAGCTGTGTGCCTATATTGATACTGAAGGTTATTGTTAGTATAGTAATGCATTTTACCAGATACATATACATTTTTGTTTTTATAAGTTTGCACCATAAAACCATTCATAAGGGTTAATTTTTGTAAATTGAAATTCATACTTAATCTGAAAGCTGAATAAATAAGCTTTGCGTTAAATGTTTGGCTTATTGGGATAGGACAATATTTGGCTGCAGACACTACTATTTGAAATCTGAGGGCTCAAAAATTGCCTTTGAAGTGCAAATGAAGTGATATTTCCACTCAAAAATCCAGTCAAAAGCTTTGATATATTTACAGTAGGAAATTTGTAAAATATATTCATGGAACAATTCATGGATCTTTACATCATATTCTAATGATTTCTAATAGAAACATCAGTCATGTTGACCCATATAATGTATTTTATACCCATATATTTTGTAAATAAACGGAAGTTGCATTTGGATCCTATAATCTCTCCTTGCTTGCATATTATTACAGATTATAATATTTATGCAGAGACATAAACACTATTTAAACTATCTGAGCAATAAATAAAAAAAGAGACAATAAAATGTTCTTTGATATACATTTAATTGGTATAACACTTCAGAAATTTCTCAAATTTCAGAGTGTCATCCAACCAGTCAAAATAAGATCTTTTTTTTCTTTAATACACACACACTCACACATGCAAAAAAAAAAAAAAAAAGCCTACACAAGCACCTGCAGTTGGTTGTGGTTTCTTCAGAGGAAGGAGTACAGCCATACAGCTTCAACGGCTGAAACGTGAGTGCTTGCGTATATATGGATGGAAATTCTGAAGATGTTCACCCGAAAGCCGCCTCCCAAGAACCTCACTGCATTTCTACAGTACAGACAGAGAGGCAGGCGACACTGTCAACTCTCGGAAGAAACAAATGTAGGAGGGGACTATACCAGATCTGACGCTGTTAAGTGCAAGTGCTAAAACCATAAGATGAAAACGCACAATCTTAATGTTATCCATATCCTTTAAACGAAATCGGTAAGAACGAGTTTTAAGAGTAAAACGGTGACACCATATTTAATAAAAGCAAAAGCATGGTCTCAAAAGTCACACTTAAAACAAACTTTCAGTCTAAAAATGATGTTTTATACATTGTGTTGAATATAAGCACATTTGGCAAGTATTTTAATTAGCCTAACAATCTACTAACACACTAACTTCACTTACTGTATGTATGCAGCCCAGTTACTTCCATTTCACAGAAACTTAATAGCTCTTTACAATAAGGCTACACACAAAAAATACAAATAAATACAATGAATGATTCTCAGAAGTTGTCTTTAGCACAACAAAATATGTGAACAGGGTTCCCACTTTAAGCCAAATATCAAATTTCCTGACTTTGACTAAAACGGAACAAACTAGAATGGAAAAACAGACCACTTATATATTTACAATATAATAACAACGCACACTGTAAAAATGAATTAATTAGTTCCACTTAATTTTTTATGGTTTCAGTGATAAATAAGTTGGAAAAACTTCATTCTTTTAGAAGTTGAAGTCATTTATTTAAGTTGATCCAATGAGGCTTTTTTTCAGTGTAATATTAAAATGGTTTTAGCTTGAATATCATTTGCATAACTTTAATAGTCACTATGAAAACAATACTGGATAAATTACCTGAGATTTTGAAGTTATGTATGCTTCTTATGGTTTGCGCAACTGCATATTTGCATATTTGATATCTCAGTATTAGTTTTACAGACTTTATGTTTAGCTTTTCTGTCATCTTTTTTAACACCCAGACTTTGAAGTGGTCATTTTGAAGTCAAAAATGTATATTATCCAAGCATGTTATAGTATTAGTTAACAGGTACAGTATTTGATTTAAGTGACTGATGATGAGTGAGAAAGAAATAAAAGGAGCTGAAAAACAAACTATCCATAACAATAGAATAAAAATGAAAAAATAAAAATAAAAAAAATAAAAACACACTAGGAAAAATTACATTTTGATAAATGGAAACAATTTTAAGCAACAAACAAAATTCCCTGATTTTCCCTGATTTGAACTAAAAAAAAAAAATCAGCCTGATGATGAACGTCCTCATGAATGTCTCACGAGGAAACGTAAGTATTTTACGTTTTGTCAGTTTAGTGGCTAACTCGTATGAATTCATAAATTCATGAATTCATTCACCTCTAAACCCAACCGTCATTGTGGGATAAGCAAATCATACTAAATTGTACAAATGAGATCGTACGAATTCATATGAATTAGCCACTAAATCAAAAAGTTACGAATTGTTATTGTTGTTGCAATAACGTGTTTGGATTTAAATGTATTATCTTACCATTCCTAAATATTTCCTGACATTCAATATCTGGAAGAGACTTTTTAGAATTCCATGATATTCCAGAAATCCCCTGACCCGTGGGAACCCTGTGTAAAATACCTAGATATAGGAGTTTATCAAATATCTTTCAGGAATGAATGAGTCACTACATAAACGTCTGAGGCAAACAATTGTGGTGGCATGGAAATGATTCTGTAAGGTTCCAGCATCCACCAGTCAACCCACAGAAAGCGGTCAACTGCAGTGCACATTCTGCCAGTGTAGAGATTTGAATTCACAAATCAGCGGATTTTAAAGTAATGAAATCAATTCACGGCTTGAAATAAAGAAGCCACCTGAATTCAAATGAATGAGCATTTACACTACAAGTGTAATGTGATCGAAAGTGCAAACCACCTTCGCATGTAGATTCATGCTATAAAAAAAGAGGTGTAAATGGAATCCTAAACGTCCCCTTATGCACGCACATTTCAGAAAATGACAATTAAGCATTGGTTTTATGTTTTAAATGGTGTCGAACAGCAGCTTAACTAGTTATATAACAACTACTATTTCTTGCATACAAAATATTTCCCAAAAAGAAACACTAAGGCAGACACTAATCTGTTAGACGAGCAAAGACAGGCACTTTTCCCCAGATTCTTCAACAGGCTTTCTGCATGTGCTTTCTAGAGAGAACAAATTTAATAGAGATATAGACAGTAAATAAATGCTGCACACACAAACATGGTCAAACTGCCAAAGTAAGAGAACTTCACCTTTTCGAGAGTTCACTTTCTTGAGGTTATGAATGCAGTGGGTGAATCTCTTGCCGTACAAGAATCCAGCCAGGAGAAGAGCAGTAGTAGCACAGATTATAACCAGCCCTAGAATTAAATTCATGTTAAGTGAGAGGCATACAAACTGTAATTGATTAATAAATCTGCAAGTACTGAAGGAAAAGTAGGCTACAGAAGATGTAGAAGCTGTCTGCTTTTTTGCCAGGAGAGTAGGTCATAGTTCTTGAAGTGGTCGTAGTTCCTGAAGTGGTCGTAGTTCCTGAAGTGGCTGCAGAAGTGGGATTGGCTGTCCAGAGCAAGGGAGTCAAGATTGTAGGAGCTTTTTTCTCCTCTGGCTTTACGTTATTGCAGACAACATCAGAAGTGGTTGTGCCTGAGATATTAACCCCACTTTCACACCTACAGATTAAAGGGGAAAATGGTTCGTTCAATCAAAATCAAAATTCCATCATTTACTCTTGGTGATTATAAAGCTATATGACTAATAAGAAAAGAAGATATTTTGAAGAATTTTGTAACCAGAGAGTTGAGGGTAACTACTGAATTTCATTTATTTAGATATAAAATGTACATGTGTATGATACAAATTATATATAAATGTAAACATCTATGTATTGTTTTTATGACTGTGTGTGTATCACATATACATAACAAAAATATATAATACACGCTAACTTATTATGTCAAAAACAAACTTCTATTTTGCATGCGATTAATTGTTATTAATATTTGCCCAGCACATATTATATATATTATATATAAATGAGTACACCATTAACAGATCTCTTTTTTTAAATTAATATTTTCTATAGGATGCTTTACAATAATATATTTGGCCTGTGCATATACATTAGATTAGTAAGTACCAAAGCCAAATCTGTAACTAATCTAACATAACACTTAAGATAAAAAATGAGTACACCCAAATTAATATGTTTGGGGGAAAAATAATAAACAGGAAAAATCATGATAAACATAAATTGTAAATAATAATAGTAATAATAATAATAGTAATAATAATAATAATAATAATTGTTTAAAATTTGTATTTTATTATTATTATTATTATAATTATTATATTTTTTTATTTAAATGTATTATCTTTCCATTCCTAAAGATGTTAGGTGGCTAAACTCTTTTTTTAATGGATATAAGTGTTTAATAAAAATGATTTGTTTAAATGTAACAAAATTATTGGCTATATTCACTGATAAATGTAAAAAAAAACATTCACTCATTTATGCTAAGAACTGTATCCATATCATGATGATGTTATCACAAATATAAATGGCTTAAAATATGGACAAACTGAACAGTTCATTTCTAAATTATTCTTTTTGTTTTTTAAATAATTTTTCAGTGTTCATCAACATCCTTCAAAACATCTTCATTTGCATTCACCAGAATAAGGGAACTCATTCAGGTTTAAAACTCCTATTAAGGTCATTTACCATGTGTAAAAAAAACAAATAAAGTTAAACTGGTTTTTGAACATTTCTCATAAATGAGAGACTAAATTATCCCTTTGATCATTTTGTGCTGAATCATCAGACAAGCACAAGAGGGCGCTCATTTACATTGCATAAATCTGCTGAGATGACTAATATGCTTTAGGGTTTTAGACTGAAAGTCATTCATCTTTTTAAACTGGGGTTTTTTTATGCGTTGGCTCTCTCTCAGCGAGTAGGCTACACTATAAAGCATGTTCTTCGCTTCCCATCATCTCCCTATGACAACAGCCTTTATGAAAATCAACCATGGATTTACTATAACAAAACAAAACAAAACAAAACAAAAACAAATCTTGGTTGTTGAACCATGGTAACCGCAAATCAACCAGCTAAAAACCCATGGCAGCCAACTGTGGTTATACAAATAGTAATCAATGCATATGCGACTATCAAGAAATATAATTTGACATTGCCAAAACTTACTCTTTCCATCTTCGACAATTCGAGTTATCGTTGTCTGTGAACAAGCCATAGCTACATGTTTGGCATACCATTCCTAGAAAAAAGTCCACATTTCATTAGGTGCAGTTTAGTCAATTATGATTAAAATCATAACAATTGTGATATATATATATATATATATATATATATTCAGTTAGGTAGGATTTAATGTTTACCATTATTCACTCCAGAGCCCTTTTTACAGACACAAACCTCTTCTTTTAGTGTATCAACAGGCGTAAAACCAGGCATACATCTGCACTGGGTGTCACTGGTAGGTGTACATTCATTGATTACCCGACTACCTGAGAAAAAAACAGCAATTGCAAGTTATTGTTGAAAATAGAGTTTTATGTAATTGTGCGTTTTCTTGCACAAATCCTGTGATGTTAGCTAAACACCAAATTCTACTACGACATACAGTATAGCGAGTATACAACATTCTTAAAAGCAAAACTAGCTAGCGGTCTAAAAAAATAGACTGTGGCACTTACCTTTTCTGCATTTGCTGCAGTTGTTACAGTGAATATTGCTTCCACTTTTAGGGCTGTATTGATCCTTTGGACAGTTCTCACATTTACCGGAGTTGTAGTTTACCTTCTGACCTACAATAAATAGACATCTCTCAAGGGGTTTTTCATGTCACCAATATTACATTCACCTCAACAGAGGAATATTTAAATTATAATCATACATACCTGCTGGACAATCTCCTGTAGCACATCCAATTCTGTGAAGTAACAGCAAATATAGAAGAATGGAGAGGACTTTCATGTCACAAAACATGACAGCGGTAACACTGTAGTATAGAGCTGGATCTGTGCGAAACCCTCAAATGAGAGGAAACAGAAACAAGGTGACATTTACCCCAAGCATGCATGAGCACCCGTCAACCTCACCCTACTTTGTTTCCGACGCACCCACAGTATCTTTGTGGAACGAAAACATGCAGTTATGGAACAGTATGTTTTTCTTGAGTATTATATCAATTGTGACGTTAAAGACCTTTTATTAGAAGATATTATGAGAAAAATATATTAATCCAACATGTTGAATTTGATAGCTATGAATTGGATTGGTGGAGGCCAGTGGTTACAAAATAAAGCCTGACACATAAAAATGCTCTAAATAACCCTACTGAAAAAAAAAACTGATTAAACAAGCTGGTTAGCTGGTTTTAGTTGGTCGACCAGCCTGGTTTTAGAGGGGTTCTATTTCCAGGCTGGTTTCAGACATTTCTAGCCTGGTTTTATCTGGTCAGGCTGGAAAGATGACCAGCTAAAACCAGCTTGACCAGCCTAGCACGTTTTTACCATCCTTCTAAAGTATTTAATTATAACGTATATCATGTACAACGTCTTTAAAAAAAATCAGTTTGGGAGATTGTTTCTTCTCTGAAACAGACTTAGAAATTAAATTTAATCCCTACCAGACTTCAGTTTGTATTTTAAAGCTAATTTCTATTTTTAAAATAAAATAAAAAATTACACACAAATACATATACACACACACACACACACACACACAATCTGATACAATTACAGTATTTCATCCACATTTTACTAATCTTTTGTATAAATAAAAGGATGATCTGTCTTCTTTGTTGACTGAAAAGGAGCTGTAGTCATCGCAACTCTTTCCTCAACTGACAGCAGTGTTCTCTTTAATATAAAAGGATAATACCAATAAAGTAAGGAACATAAATAGGCCTACATATAAATAAAAATACACACATGTAAGTAGCCTAGTAATTAATATGCAATTCATTTAATCTTCTTGTGACCTGCTGAATCTCATGTGTGGGTTACAGTAGTCAACATTTAAAGTGGATCAAAAATCGTCATAATACAAGGATGGGTGTTGTTTAATAGTTACAGGTTACAGGGCAACTTTGATGAAAGGTTTTTATCCACTTCAAATGTAGACTGTAACAAAATATATATTCAGTTATATTTTTAACATTAAATTCCAACATTTATCATTTCATGTAGCCTACTTTAACTAATAAAAATGAGGAAAAACTCATCAAAATGATTAAAACCTTACCAAAAATTGAAACAACAGAGAAATGTATGAATAAAAGGTGATTTAAAGGGCTCACATTTGCTTCTTGAAAGCATCAGGTTTGGTTTTAATTAATTTGATTGATCTTGATGAAGCAATCTGCAAATGTAAAGGTGCTCTCTTTGTGTATGAAATGACTCAGACATCTTTGCATATAGGAAAAACCTAATCTCATGCAGCAGTACTGAAAACAGGTTAAGTCTGACACATTTAGCACAGAGCAACTGAGGTTTTAGGGTTTACCGGTCTGCTTTTTACAGGAAAAAAGGGTGTGCTACTCATATAAGGAGAATACGCGTGTTCTAATCTACCCTTTATCATCAATAAAGCAATGGACATAACTTAGTAATGAACAAAATAATGAAAGTAGAGTTGGCAAAGAAACACCAAAGCCATTTAAATGTGTTCCTAACAAGAAAAAATGAGCAGAGTAAAGATAAAGAAACATCAATAAAATGCATCTGTCTTTGCAGAAAGCAGTGCGGAGGTTCCGTTTACCATGATGACACCGTGTAGATTTTATCATAAGCTTGTTCCGGTCGTTGGAGGCACAACAGAGACATCTGTGATCCGCTATGAGAAGAGGATTCACAGAACAGGATTTAAAAAGTACTTATAAATATGTTTGGAGCTATGAAAACAAAGAAATACAAAGGAGAGAAAAAGACTTTGACACACTAGGTGTTTTCCCAATTCAACTGAGCACTGAAAACAATAATGACTGTGCTGGTCTTTAATAGACAGCTCGTTTGAAGATAAAAATAGAAAATGAAATAAAGGTGATGGCGGTGGGGAATGACGCATTGGTTGGAATACTCACTCTCAGTTGACCTACATCTAATCAATGAAATACTGTAGTTTACTTTTTAACATTATGCTAAAAGAAGGATATTCTTTCAGTAGCATCAGTGCACTGATATTGACTTATGGAAAACACTTTGTAGATAGTGCTTAGTTATTTGGTAACTAGTCAGACAAGCAGATCCTCTCTCAAAACTTTAACATTTGAAACATCAAGAATCAAGATGGCAAAGTTTAATCTTATAATAGGAAGTCTCTGTTGCAAATCAAGACTTTCAGTTTGTTATCCTGTAAAATAAAGTTTCCATAAGTAGGTTTTGGCAGTGATTACATAAATTAACCTTTTTTTGTTCCATAGAGAAACCTTTTAGTGGACAGTTCATGTTTTTTTTATAGGAGTCAATTTTTTTCTTGTGAAGAACATTTTAATGATATATTCTAGAACCTTTTCCACTTTAAAGAAACTTGTTTAGAGAGGAAAGCTTCTATACATTAAAAGATCTTAATGGACTCATTATGACAATAAAGAACCTTTATTCATTTTGGAACTGATACTTCACATTCTTCAAAAGGAAAGGTTCTTTATTGACTTCTGGTTCTTTAAAAAAACCTTTTGAAATCACACAATATAAATGCAGCACAGGATATTTCTGTTATGTAACTCCATTTGTCAAATTATATTGTGTATATATTTTAAATATGTTTTATTCTGTTTTGGGAATGATATTTTATTATCTGTTGGGAATGACTTTAAACCTGTGAGGCTGTCAATATAATATAATTTTATATCAATCACTCACGATTAGTCCTGAGGTGCGTTTTTATTGATTGAGGTCTG
>CAIGQV010019356.1:10413560-10427873 GCA_903798115.1 Danio jaintianensis | reverse complement strand
ATATATATATATATAAATACTTTCAGTCCATTATAATTTGCCTTATAATTTACCTTGTTTAGACTCTCAGAAGAATTAAAGGGTGAGTTCACCACAAAAATGAAAATTGTCACTAAAGCTCATGTTTGCTGTCTATGGAGGATGTGAGAGCTCTCATATTTCAAACATTGATGATTTGAAGAAATATCTTAATTTGTGCTCCAAAGACATATAAAGGTCTATGAGGTTAGGAGCAACCTGATGGAAAGTCATTAATAAAATAGTTTTCAGTTTGGTTGTCATCAGTTCAAAAATTGTGAACAGTTACAGAGATTTGTGTTAAACATTCTCCATATATATATAATTTAAAGTTAAAAATGAACTATAGAATCTCCTACAAGTATCGATTTCTATGGAGAACTAATTTCTTGCACAGGCAGCGCGCTGCTCTACTCAAGCCGAGAGATGGCGATGATCACACCTAAAATCCGATAATTCTAGTCCCGTGAAGAAGAGATGGTTCTGCTTTGTTTACTTTAAAGATGGATGTTCAGTTGCACCTATTTTCTGAATTAACGGGATAATCTACTTTAAAATCAACCCTTAGAATGTAATATAGTAAATACCTAGAATGGAGGAATCGTGGGATTTTGAGTTCTTGTCTCGCATGGTTGACAGTCTGGTCTCCTTTCTGTCCGAGTTTGTGGACGATTGGCTGGCTAACGACATGAGAGTTACCGTGTTTAAAATACTCTTCAGCTGGCTTGTCGTCAGTCTCGTAGCCATCCATTTTGCCTGGAAAGTATACGGGAACACGGTCAACGACATGTACTACAGACAGGGTAAATATCTGCTCTTTTATGGTGCTCCACATAATCAATGACAATTCCTATAAACCGTTAATGAGCATGTAAGTGGTAGGAATAAGACTAAGTATGCTTTTGATTATGTCTTAGGGACTCGAGGACAGAATGGCGGGACTCCTGACACTGCGCCTCACCTGAGCGGATGGTAGGTGACATAAGCCTTTCCGGAGTACTTGAACAAATCGTTCAGGGTTGCCAGATCGGTTTACCTGAAGACCATAAATAGCCCAAAACAAGCGAAGTTAAAGCTCAGCATATACCACTTCCACTCATAAAACACTCCACTTTTGACTCCAAATTTATTGCCAATTCTCCCCAACATCACAAAACGAATAATCTTAGAGCAGTTTAATATAAGTAAAATTGTACAGCATGTGTATTTTCTGCGATATGTCAAACCTTTATAGCAGCGGCAACATTTTTATAACCAACGCAATTCATTAATTTGACCTACAAGCTCACCTTGTATTCACTGCCCTTCACAAACCATCTCCTGTGGCCTCACGGGATAGTAGTGTTCATAGGATGTACACTTCAGAATCTACTTTTTACCTGTGAATTCGGACTTACTACTTTTGTCACACACATACTGTCACATTTTTTTGCCTAGACACATATAACCTGTCACATTTTTGCTTAATAGTTTAGAAGTATTTGAAGCTTCTTTTGAGTCATTTAGCTTATGAATATAATCGTACAGAGCTTCTGCAGTCAACAACTGGAGTAAATTGCCTCTTTCAAACATATGCATTTCATATTGAGTCTCATTATACAGCTGATTGATGAGCTCAAAAAAAGTTCCAATAAACAGTACCCATTAAATAATTTTTTTAGACGTTTGAAATTAGAAAAAAAATGTTAGCATTTCATTTTATTAGGTTTATAAAGAAATGTGTAAGCAGTAGGTTATAAATACCGTTGTCTATTTTTTTTCTTCCTAGGGAAAGTGCAGCTGGTGATGCCATGAAAACCCACCGTGAGTGATGATGTACCTCCAACTGACCTCAGAGCACAGACACACTAGATGGAAAAAGGCAACTGCATTCCTTCAAGAAACTTGTGCCATTATAACAACTTTAAAAGTATGTATATCTGTGAAGGACTGGTGCAAATCTCAAGCCCCAAACACATGAATACATGCTTGACAGTCCCTGACTGAATGGTGCAGTGCACTAGAAGGAGAGCATTAAGGAAGCAAGCTGTGACAGTAGCTCTAAATCTGTACATATAATTTAGAGATTGAATGTTGGATTGAATTCTGCCAACAAATAGATAGAAAGACTTAAGCCACTGTATCATCATTCATTAAAAACTGACATGAATACTAGTCAAAAGGAAAGTCCCATATGTTCACATAGTGATCTGGTCTGTTTAAAGAAATATTTGATTTCAGTGAAAAATAGATTTGACTGTACAGAGAAATGAAGACAAGTACCTCTACCTAGCTTTCAGATATTCAAAAGAATACTGCTGTCATTTTTTTGCAATGGATTAAATAATAAATACTATGAATCTAACTATTTAGCATGTTTCTGCTATTTATTTCATAAGCAAATTTTATTTTATTTGTTACAATACACATCAAAAAGCACCTTAGCACCTATATATATTAAAAGTGGCTAAAATGTGTGATTATTATTATTATTCCAAATCTTAAAAAAGTGCACTTCTGGCAGACTATGTTAGAGCAGAAAAATCATTTATTCCCCCAAATTTGTGTTGCTTTCAAATAAATCCACCTAGTTTCAAACTACTGGAGGTCTTTTTGGGGTGATGGTGGCAGCAGCATAACATGCACATCCATCACATTGGTCCCTGTCAGTCCAGGATTGAGTAACCATCGTCCTTCAGAGAGCTGTGAGAAGAATGTGAATGAATCATTGTTGGCAAGAAAGCTGTCAGTGTCCAGCCCTTGAGATGCAGCCACTTCTTTCAGTTCCCCATCAGTGACAGCCCCAGCTGCCTCAGTCGGACCGTCCTGTCCATCGGTGCCTCCACTGAGAAACACTGCACCACTCTTCATTTCTTCATCGCTGAGCTCAAGCCCCACCCGCATGGCCAGCTCCTGGTTCCTTCCTCCCCTGCCTTTTCCATTCAGTTTCACTGTGGGTTCTCCTCCTGCAAGCAGACAGGTCGCACCCCAGCCTTCTTTCCTCTCCCCCACAAGCACATTCATGGTACGACACAAGTCCCAGCTTTCTATCCCAACCTCTGGCCCTAGCTTAAGTATCTCTGCAGCAAGTTCTGGAGGAGGTTCCTTTCCTGGGGAGCATGCAAAACTCGAAAGCAACCCATATAGTCGTGCAACGGAGCGAACATCACCACATACTCCTGGAGACAGAATGACCGGTCGAAGTCCTAATTCACTGGCCTTGCGGCTTGCACATTCAAGTGCAATAGTGTTTGAGCCAATTACAACATTTAAAACATTGTCTTTAACCTCTTGTGGCTGATTCTTCAACCGCGACCCCTGACCGGGCATAGATTTACTAAGCACCTCTTTTACAGAAGAAGGAAGAGAGTCAGAGAGTTTATAATGATCCAGGATAGCCCAGACCTCCTCTGGTGAGGAGTCACTCCTGACTGTTGGACCACTGGCTATCAAATCCAGAGGATCTCCAATAACATCTGACAGAATCAAAGCCACCACCTTAAAGAGAATGTGATGTTGGAGAATATATTATTCTCTACTAACATTGTTGATTATTGCTTAATTCTTACATTTATTTTTGATTGAGGAATAAGTCTGGTAGAGGAAAACCATAAAAAAATATATGATTTTTAATTAAAGGGCACCTATGATGCAAAATCAACTTTTGGAAGCTATTTGGACAGAACTGTGTGTAGGTATAGTGTGTCATAATATGTAATGGTACAGTGTTTTATGCGATATCACTGTTTTATTACATTTTCTGAAACTTAAATGAATAGTTCATCCAAAAAAAAACAACAACATCTGCAGTTAATTCACTTAACCTCAGGACATGTTTTTTCTTTAGTAGAACATAAAGAAAGATTTTTAGCTGAAACTGTGGTCTTTGCTGATTCATAGAATGTAAGTCAACATGCTAATGTATCATTAACAACAGGAACAGCTCAGGGCTGTGATTTAAAGATAACACTGTTTTAAATAATGTTCAGTTTCTTGCACATTTTGTTTTGCCTGTATATGTTTTTTTTTTTTTACTCTAATGTGCCGGTGGCCATTGACTTTTATGAATCACCGAGGTCCAACCAGGGACAAATGTCACCTACTACACCTTGGATGGCCTGAGGGTGAGTAAATACTGCAGTTTTTTTTATTTGTGTCACTTTAAATTCTTGAATCTGAGCCCAATTCTGGGATTTGGATGTATACATCTACATTGTACTTTTGATGTTGTGTTTGTGTTACCTTGGCTGGGCTGGCACACTGGGCAAGGCCTCCACCCTTTAACAATGACAGAGCTCGCCTCACTGTGTTTAACTCCTGAATTGTAGCCCCTGCTGCGGCGAGTTTTCGGGTCACATCCTGTTTCTCCTGCAAGGACATGGGTGGAGCTGGAGCTGGCAAGAGAGCAGAACCACCACCTGTGTGCAGACACATATAGACATGAACACGAATCTAAAACCTTTATTTTAAAAAGTGCTTTGGGGGTCAGTGTTTTTTTTCTGCAAATCAGTATCCTAAAAGTATCACTGTTTTCACAAATAGTACCAGAAATGAGCACAAGCAGCAGATCTTTCTCAGTCAGACTGCTGGCCAGATCCCGAATACACTCTGCTGACTTCTGAGCATCTGTATCTGGTAAATTGTGCTTCGCTCCTTCCATGACTGTTATTCTGCTGTTATTCTCAAGCAGCATCTTCCTAAGCAGACACACAAACAGAAGGTCTGTCAGCAATATCCGTACTGTACAGTCTGCAGCTACAGTAAATATGAAGTGAATAACATAGCAAAAAAAAATGTCATTGGTGTTAAAAAATATCTATCTATCTATCTACATTTTGCATAAAACTTAGTTGTAGTAAAAATGCTGTACATTGTGATATCTTCATGACAATTAAGCAGTTATAACATAATTGTCATGCAATCCTACACAAATATAATACTAATAATAATAATAAATGAATAAAAATGTACATAAATTAAGGTTAGTGAAACTGTTAAAAGTGTACAAATTAAAAATATCTTATTCTTCACATTACATTACTCTTGCTTTCGTTTTATAAATTAAATATTGCATTTCTGGACATTTTAAGTAAGTTTAAAGTTTATTGCTGTGTAAACTACTCATGAAATGGAATAAACATCATCATATACATAATATATTTACTGTTTGTTCAAACTACTTATTTAAAACAAGCTTTTATTTTAGTTTTTTTGGGGACAACTTAATTGTTTTATGTTCAATGCACTTCAATTTGTAAAAACTAATAAGTTAACTTTAATTCTTTCATGTTGTCCCAACACAAATCGATTTTGTGGAACCTTGCATTCTTTACAGTGTGACCCGCTTCAAAAAGCAGAATAAGCAAATGTTTTTCATAATGTTTATGAAAGAAGATCAGATTTGTTTGCTGTTTCTGATGTTTATTTAGTTAGAAAAGAATGAGATGAGAAAATGATGGTTGTGATGATTAAAATTATGATGGTTATTGTTGTATATTATTATTTATTCTTATGGACTGTTATTTTTCATTGATGAGTTGAGATGGGGTAGGATTAAATAAGCAAATGCTTTTTTCTGTACCTTTTCAGACATGTTGTACAAATTGTTTTGTATTGAGTTGTATTGTTTGCTTTGCTTAATAATTCTATTTATTTATTTTATTTTGTACATGTTCAAAATAAAAGTCTAAAGTCTGAAAGTCTGAATATATACACATTAAAAAAAATCATTAAAAATACTTACTCTTTCCCATGACTGCGCAGTGTATTTTGGATACCATGTGGCACACTGACCACCCCTTTTATTAGATGGTCCCCAACAATCCTCTCTGCTTCTGCTGCCATCCCAAGCACAGCCTTACCAAAGCCTACCAGATAAAGGTTATTGGTAAGTGCGAAGCTCTGTCCACCCACATGTAGTTTGTCTCCGTGTCGCTCCAGACCCCTGCGGACAACCATGTCGGGTTGCACACCTTCAACTGCTGCAGAAAACACAGCCCGGGCTCGCGTGTTTAATGACGACATACTGCGAGAGCACAATGACGCTAAACCCACCCACAGTTTATGCTGCAGGTGAAGAGAACGTGAGAGAGCAAGAATTTGAGCCATAAACCAATCTGACTGTCCACATCAGATGAAGAGAACCACTTCACACCTGAATGAAGAAAATAATATAAAACGAGATGATTAATATTCAATTAAATGATATTTTAAATAGCATTGACTACTGCATTATAAAAAACTTGCAACAGTCACTCACATCGGTACAACACAATATCAAAATCATTTAATTAAAGACTAAGTTTTTTAAGTGGTTAGCTGATGTTTTTTTTCCCTTCTTGCCAATGATATAAAGAGTTAAGAAGAATGTGGCCACTATATTGCTAATATATACATTTAATAATATTAAACAACTTAATAATAAAGAAAATATACACACACACAAACACACATTGGGTTTAAAGTTACCAAAACTCATTTTGGTGATGTCTAATTCATAGTTCATTTTCTAAAAATCATATTGCCCCGAGATCTGTAACCCTAATATATTTCACACATATAGTTGATAGTATTCCTGAATGGAAAGTTAACATTTTTGGTTGTGTGAAAAAAATATATATATAATAATAATAATAATAATAATAATATATATATACTTAAAATTAAGGAAAATGTTATAAATGTGGCAACTGCAAGAATCTTAAAGTATTGATTAATATTTATGTAAATATGTAAGGCCTTTGAGTGCCATATAAATGTAACATATTATTAGTATGTATATACAAAAAAAATAATTTAACTAAATATAATTATACATATTCTCATCCTTAAACGCCTTAATCTGTGTAAACTATGCTCATTCATTCATTCATTTTCTTTTCGGCTTAGTCCCTTTTATTAATCTGGGGTCGCCACAGCAGAATGAACCGCCAACTTATCCAGCATATGTTTTACGCAGCGGATGCCCTTCCAGCCGCAACCCATCACTGGGAAACACCCACACACTCATTCACACACATACACTACGGACAATTTAGCCTACCCAATTCACCTATAGCGCATGTCTTTGGACTTGTGGGGGAAACCGGAGCACCCGGAGGAAACCCACGCCATCACGGGGAGAACATGCAAACTCCACACAGAAATGCCAACTGACCCAGCCGAGGCTCGAACCAGCGACCTTCTTGCTGTGAGGCGATTGTGCTACCCACTGCGCCACCGTGAGGCCCGTTAAACTATGCTCACGACCAAAAAAAACAAACAGTAATTACAAGACAGCCATCCCCAACTAAATGACCAGTGATAGACAACTAGAAACAATGAGTCACAAATTGTGTTTAAATCACATAATGCATTTGTTTGAGAGTAAATAATAACAATTTAATCCTAAATATTACATTTTTAATAAAGTTTCAACATTTTGCATTTTAAAAATGTACCTGCACACTGCTCCTGGGAATCCTGAAGCTTTTTTAATGATCTGACAAAACTTTTGAGAACTGTCTTACACTAGAGGCTGTGTGCTAAGTGAGTAATGATTGACTACAGTTGACCATAGGGCAGAGTAACTTCAGAACAAGTCAGTTTAGAGGTTTATGCATTCGTTAAGGGTCAATCCCAAAACAACAGAGGGGGAGGTTGTACAATAGTCTTGTGATATTTATGTTAAAGTCCAGTCAATGTTCTGATCAGTCTTATACATCTATGGACACGCCACCCTAATAGACCAAACTGCAAAACAAGCACATTTCACCACAAATGGCAACAAAAAATGTACCTTCATTTTCCCTCCACACTCAAACCTCAGGTTAACTTACCGCAGCTATAGTAAACAAAACAAAAGCCTAAAATCGCAGAACTTTGGATAGGACTAGTCTTGACGTCACTTTAATTTGTGTATCAGCCGTGTCATGCTTTTACACATTCATAAGGCATCCGCCCCTTCTCTTCTTGTTTTGAACAAGATTGACTCACGTGACAAACTGAATAAACCCCTCTCGATCAATCTGGTAACAATTCAAAACGAAACGCGTAGTTCAGCGCTGCACCAAACCTCTGTTTTGAACGAATCTTTTACATAAACAAATCATTTAAAACGCCGACTCGTTCAGCGAAAGGGGCGAGTTCGTTCGGTAGTTCTAACCAATTGAATGCTCGTTTGCAACTGATACTCGAATACTATTGGCTGGAACAACAGTCAATCTTAACAGGAAAACGAGTCAGTAGGAAAAGAATCATTTACAAGTAGTTTTGTTTTGTTTTTTTTACGGTGTTTTTTATTTATTTATATATATAATATTTATTTTTATTTTTTTATTTGCCTTTCAAAAACATAAAAATTTAGGCCAAACTCAATTCCAACATGATCTTTTACAAACTGACTGAGACATGTCAGATATACAAGAATCAAATATAGAGCCATAAAATTACACAAAACAAACAAACAAACAAAAGAAAAATGCATAAAATAACTAAACAAAGACAAAGATCAACACACTGTGCAGACATCAAACAGAAACTCTGTAAGGGGTCAAATAAAACCATATTCTTGAAACAAATCTAACAATTGCTTAGCCTTCTCACCCTTCATTATTTTTAAAGCCTCTGCATAGGTGGCAAACTCCTTTTTAAAGACAATCAATTGAGGAGCTGTTTTCAAAATTTTGCATTTATGAATGAAGAATTTAAGTAAAATAAGTAAACAATTTGCAGTCAAGTCATCATCTTTGTTTTTCAAATGTACTCCAATTTTCACAATGTCCTAACAAATAAAGGGAAACATTAAAATATATTGTTTTATCCAGTTGCCCACATCAGACCAGAAAGGATTAACCAAATTACAATGAAGAAATAGATGTTCAACAGTTTCAATATCACTATTGCAAAATTGGCAGACATTACAATTCACATTAAATCTTTTTCTCACAAACTCCTTTGCAGGGTAAATATCATACATCATTTTAAAATGTACTTCTTTATGTTTTGGAGGAAGAGGAAATGTCAAATATTTGCATCTAATTTTCTTAACTAAATTCTTATTAAAAGGTTGGAAAATATCATTTCTTTTAATAGGACCAGGATAGCATTCCTGTATAAGGCATTTTCTAATAAACATATTTGTACATTTCTTGTCCACAAAGCTTAACTTACCTAATTTAATATCCATAGTTTTTGGTGTGACAGTGGAATAAGCTAGGATCTCTTTTAACATATTAATTAATGGTAAGGGAATACATCTAATTACTTTCAAATAATCTTTTTTAACACAATTAAATGTAAAGGTAGTATACTAAGCTCATTGCAACTAACAAAACAACCATTCTTATCCAAAATATGCAGTACAGACCAAATACCATTTTGCCACCAGTCCTCCAAAAAAAAAAAAGACTTATACGTTGCATTAATATACAGCGATTTTTCCATAATGACACATTATGAGGACTGAAGTTATGTTTCTACAGCATTTTCCAATACAACAAAACCTGTTTATGAAAATTGTAAAGTTTTAGTGGAATTTTTGATAATTCAAAGTCACATTGTAAAAAATAATTTATACCTCCCAGTTTTTTTTAAACAAATAAGATGGGATTACAAACCAATAAGATTCCTCATTTTTAATAAATGTTTGCAGCCATTTAAGTGTAAGTACTCCGTTCATAATATCAAAATCTATGGCCTTTAATCCACCTTCACTATATTCCTTAATTATATCATCTTTCCTAATATAATGATACCTTTTCTCCAAATGAAATCATAATTAATTTTACTTATTTATTTTAACTTTTTGGATGAAATTGATAATTAGAAGCATGGATAAATTAATCTGGACATACTTTAAATTTTTCAATGCGCGTTTTGCACAAGTATAATTCATCATAACCCAGAAACTTTGACTCATTTCTACATTTAATTTGCCTAAAAGTAAAGGTTTACCATGAACAGTTTTCCCTTGGCGTCACACACCGGCGTGTCCAAGTTTAAAACGAAGTGGCCTTCAATAGGTAAGAAAAGAAATGCTGCAACAGCACGAAGCTTTATTTTAATGGTGATTAATTTTGCTGCGTGTAACTGTAAACTCTGTAGCCTGTTCTGAAAAAGCAATGACATATCTTCTTCAGAAGGTGGCAGCATTCAATAGGTCAGCTAAACTAGACTAAATCCATAAGAACACATATTTGTATAATACTTAAAACGTGAAATTGCACGACAAAATATACACAAACATTGTCAAACTTCACAGTTGGCCTATTTTTGTGTCACCAAAACAGCGGAGGTGACAGAGTCATACTGGGTATGACATCATCCTTCCTGTTATCAGAGTCTCCCAGCTCCATCTGTTAATCACACCCATGGGGAGATGAAGAGTACCAATATCACAACAAGCACTTGTTTACAGGTACCAAAATAACTTTATGGTCATTTACATGCTTATAAATCTCCACTCTAGATTATTCATTTTTCAAGGATGATACAGGGAAAATACATTGTTCTACAAGGCGCTGAATGACTTGCCTTATGAGAAATAAGCTGTCATCACTTGAGAAATGAATCATCTACATATGTTTATGTTGTGTAAATGTTTGTTATTGTGTTATGTATGCAATGTTTTATTGCATTCACTTTTTAAAAATTGCAACCATTTAACATCTTTAATGGGTTATGGCAGCTCAAAACGAATTAATTTGTAAATGTTTTGAAGCAACAGATGGATTTGTTTTTTTATTAATGAAATTAAACGAAGGAACCAAAATCTCACAGATTTCATTAAATATATTTTCATTTGCATTCCAGAGTAAATGATAACAGAATTTTCATTTGGGGTGAATTAACCCTTTAAGAGAAATCAACAATCATCACTTTGGAAATGATTTTACAAGTCCTTATGTTGTTTAAGCATAGGGACAGTTCAGCCCAAAATTTAAGTTCGGTCATAAATTATTCATCCTCCATTTGTTCCAAATCTTTTTGAATTTCTTTCTTCTGTTGAACATAAAAGAAGATGCTCTGAAGAATGTTCAACCATTGACTTACATAGTATTTTGTTGTTCCTATACTATAAATATCAACAGCTGCTTTCCCCCCAAAATTCTTCAGAACATCTTGTTTTGTGTTCAACAGAAGAAAGAAATCATAGTGTAGATGTAGAACCACTTGATTGTAAATAAATGATTTTTGGGTGAGCTATCTGTTTAACAATAAAGGATCCAATACAAGGCTTTTGCAGTGATACCATAAAAGAACTATCCTTGGTTCCCCAAAGAACCCTTTATTGATCAGTTCTAATCAGTTCTTAAGAGGACCATTTATTGTTTAATGAAGGGTGTGATGAAAATTTTTTTTCACTTTAAAAAAACCTTCTGTGTAATATATAATGGTTCCATGGATGTTAATGGTTCTTTATGGAACCATCAATGCTGATAAAGAATTTTTTTTTTTTTTAAAGTATAATACATAATTTTGTAAAGCTTTATAAACATTTTTTTTGATGGACACTTTTACCGCCTCACAGACACAAAGCTAGTAGACGATGCTGTTCTCTTTTGTCCACGTTGCACTTCTGTCATGTTTGTGTGTTGTACTATCTATTGCAGCACTTTTTTGTGTTGTCATGGATAATTGATGTACAGAAGGCTACGAAATTCTCAGGTGGCTGCAGATAGCAGATGGGAAGAGGTCACTCGGCTGGCTGATATTTCCATTCTGCAGCACCAGTGACCCTCCATCATCCTCTACACGTACACTCGCTTCGCATCCCCTTTGTCTCACCCTCATCCTTGTGGCAATCATATGCTTGGTTATTTTACCAAGGGCTCAGATTAGGCTATGGTGTAGGATAGAACGTGTCAAACCACTGGACATTTTCCATCAGCGAGCACTTATTCTCCTGAGGGCTGAGGGGAAAGCAACGAGAGGATGATGGACTGGAACTCTACAGATGTGATATAGCAAAAAAGCTGGCAGGTGACTTTTAGCAAGGCTGCGATTTATGATTGCTCAGCAATAAGGAACATAATTTGCATGACTAGAGGGTATCTGGCATCAGTACAGGGGACAGACTTAACTCTCTGAGGTGGCTGAACTCTCACTTTCGGTAAGTGACTAAGATGAATCACTTTACTGCGTGCAATTAGATCTTCTCACTTTTTCATTAAAGCCAATATGGGGAATAACGGTAAATGGAGAAGATGGAAACAGAATTAGCAGGCCAGAATACTTTATCATATTCCGCTGCACATTCATCGCCGAGGTTTTTCCCAGATTGCACCATCGCTCTTGTTATTCCATTACAGTAAAAACAAAGAGAAATCACTCTTCCTCATAAGCGTATTTGTCTCTCGAGTGGCCATCTTATTGTCTTCACGCTTTAAAGCCTCTGGCTGTGATCTGCCACATTCATATATTATGCAGAATATGCATGAAGAGAAGTTCTTTGATGCATTGTGTCTGCGGTTTGGATTGTGAAATATGTTCGTTTGAATGGCAGTCCCTTAATTCGTATGCCCAAACTTATTATGCATGCAGTGAGGTTTGTGTACATAGAAACGTGTAGAGATTTCACCATAACAGAGATAATACAAATAAACCTTGGGGTGAAGAGGAAGGGAACGGGGGGCATGTTTTTGATGAAGACTTTATGAAGACTTTTTTTCTGAATTTAGTTTTTCTATGGAGGAGTGAGCTACATTTTGAACAACATGATAATGGGAATTGTGTCAGAGTGTTCTGAATAGTTTTGCCATGATTACCGGTTTCAAGGTAAACCACACAAATTTTTAATTACTAACTTTAATTACTTTAATTACTAACTAACTAAAATGACTAATTACTAACAGACTGTTAGTATTACTGTTTAAATTTTTCATTTTTATTAAAACTGTGATTGATTATTGTGATTTTGAAAACACGGTAAGTCCTGTAACTTTTCAATTAGCTGTTATGTAAATGCATGTTTTACAGACAGTTGGTAAATATATATTTATTCATTCATTCATTTTCTTTTCGGCTTAGTCCCTTTATTAATCTGGGGTCGCCACAGCGAAATGAACCATCAACTTATCCAGCATATGTTTTACGCAGCGAATGCCCTTCCAGCCGCAACCCATCACTGGGAAACACCCATACACTCCCATTCACACACATACACTACGGACAATTTTTAGCTTACCCAATTCACCTATACCACATGTCTTTGGACTGTGGGGGAAACAGGAGCACCCGGAGGAAACCCACGCGAACACAGGGAGAACATGCAAACTCCACACAGAAATGCCAACTGACCCAGCCGAGGCTCGAACCAGCAACCTTCTTGCTGTGAGGCGACAGCGCTACCCACTGAGCTACTGTGTCACCATATATATTTATATATACAGTTAAAGTATGTTGTATTACTTTCAGTTAAAGTGTGTGCTGCACATTATTGAAAATACTGAGCTGAAGCTTGACTAAAGTTAAATTGCAAATCAAATTGCAATATCAGTCTGAAAAATAGCAATTAGATATTTTTTGTCAAACCCTTTTTGTCTTTTACAAAGCAGCTTCATGCAGTTTAAGAAAAACAAGGTCAACATGGTAAACATTGTACATGAATAATACACACAAAAGTAAATAAATCTAAAATGCACAGATCATTGTTTGTTGTTTTGCCACGAAATGGCATAAAGCTGCAAATTGTATTTGTTGTTTGTTCATTTTCAGATTTAAAACTTGGTGGAATCCCTTAAGTATGCGTGACCTTTTTTACATTTTTAGGTAATTTTAACAAAATCACAATTATAACCATGATAAATTTGATCAATATAATCATGATCTAAAATTTTCATAACATTTCATCTCTAGTTCTAATTTACACTTATAGTTAACCTAAAATAAAACATTGCTGGCAACTTACTCTATTTTTTCACACTTAAAAATTAAATAACATTTGATTATGAAAGTTAAATCAATGACTACCAGCACTTTTAGAGTAAAAACTAACAGACAAACAAACTTATAAGGAAAAAACTAAATTGGTAACATTATTTTAAGTACCAACTATTAACTAACTATTATTAACGTAATAATTTTCTGGCAATTATTAAGATATTGGCTGTTTATTAGTACTTATAAAGTTTGATCTTATTCTACATCCCTAATTTTACCCATTACCTAAGCCCAACTATTACCTTACTAACTAATGAGCTGCAAATTAGTAGTTTATTGAGCTAAAAGTCTTAGTTAATGGCTAAAAAAATGACCGACCCCTGATAAATAAGGGACTAAGCCGAAGGGAAATGAATGAATGAATGAATGAATGAATGAATGAATGAATGAATGAAT
>CAIGQV010019356.1:10320017-10400778 GCA_903798115.1 Danio jaintianensis | reverse complement strand
TTTCTTTCTTTCTTTCTTTCTTTCTTTCTTTCTTTCTTTCTTTCTTTCTTTCTTTCTTTCTTTCTTTCTTTCTTTCTTTCTTTCTTTCTTTCTTTCTTTCTTTCTTTCTTTCACTTTAATGTGACTTGAAAGTTTTCAGTCGTGATTTTCCACTGTACAGTTTTTTGAGACGTAATGTTTGGGTAAGGGGTCATTTGGTCCCCGTCCCCTTCAAGACGCTTCACATTTGAGAGCTCAACCACTCTCACTGGCAGAGCAGTGATAAAACAAAACGCTATTGGCTGTTTTTTTTTTTAAAGGGGAGAAGCTACACTATGTCCCAGCATCTCTTTATGTTTCGGTTGAGATTACGTCAAACATCAAATAAAAATTCACATTTCAAAGCACTTCACGGAACCTTTAAATGTTTCTGTCATGTCGTTTAGTGGCTCTAATCTTGTGTCACATGTTGTTTTTAGGACAGTGGTTAAGCACACTGAACTTCTTAAAATGAGGCTCATTCAATAAGAATCAAGAACTAGAACTATCTGTTTTATAATTGTTTAATTTTCAAGGGAATGCAAATACTGAAACAATTTAAGTATCTTAAATTGTGTGAAACAATTTTCTCTCTCTACCCTCTTGTTCCATAGGCAATCACATTACGTCGTTTATTGAATAGCTACTCAATAGTTAAAAACAATCCAATCTCATTTCGTGTCGTATATAGCTAACATAAGGAATGACTCCTCTACCTACAAAAATATTATCTCCATATTCAGAGAGAGCAAATTTGTTCAAAGAATCACATATAAAGTGTGGATCATGACCTTTTCAACTAGAAAAAATAAACAAATGAATCATATTTTCTTTTATAACAGTTCAGGTTAGTGCTGGATTACTGTAAAACTAGTATAATCAAAGCAAATGGTATACTGACAGAACCAATGTGGATTAAGATATTAGGAATATTGTGGTACAAGAACAGCTTGCAACGATGTTTTTATTTTGAGAAACTTCATGTAAGCTAGTTGAAATAAACCCAGCAGAATCCATTTAAATTCTACTAGGCTTAAAAATACTTTTGCATTAGGCATGTTTCTCTCAAATAACAGCACATTCAGTACATGTCAGGTTCCTTTGTGGATGCATGCAGGAAGGATTATGGCAGATGCTATCATGGTTAATTTGCGATCAGTATTCAGTCACTTCACACCAAAGCTGTTTTTTTCTTACACCTCAGAAGGTGTAAAACAGGGTGTTTTTTGCAGCTCTGTGCCTGCAGGGATTTGACCTTGTCAGTGATATTTCTGTCTGAGTGCCTGGAGGCATCGCAGAGACGCCACTGCCAGTTTTGGCAGGTAGAGAAATGGCGGGTTTCTGCAGAAACAGGGCCTTCGGGAGGAAACCAACAGCACATTTCTGCAGACTGAATTCAGAGCAGCTGCACCCAAACTGCTGTCTTAATGTGGAGTTGGTCATCTGATTAAAATGTGCTTCACATATTTCAGTCCATTTCTGCATTAGTCACTAACTATGAAATTTAAATGTGGAAAAAAACATGTTAAAAAATAATATTATGAGCTCACACACCTTAGGTAATGAGCAGATGCTTGTGCTATAGCATCACAAACTGATAATAATAATAATAATAAATAAATTAATTAATTTGAACTATTTTAAAATGATTAATGTTACAAAATAAAGAATAAAGTTACAAAACACACCTCACTTAAGAAGCAGATGTCTTTGCTTGTATCAAAATCTGATGATGATGATGATGATGATGATAATAATAGTAATAATAATAATGATAATTATTTTATTATTACACACACATATTATACTTAATACATCATGAATAATATATATTTTTCCTAATTACAAAATAATTCTCATTACAATTACATTGTAATAATTATTATAAATAATGATAAATTATAAATTGATTTTGTATTTCATTTTATTTTATTACAAATATCAACTTATCTTAAAATACATTTTCACTTAACTTAAAATACCTTTTCAATGTCATACTTTTGTAAAAAAAAAAAAAAATCCCTTTAATGAAAAGTTGTTTTTAATTAGAAATTGCTAGTAAATTTCACAAATTAATGCAAAGAAAGTGAGCAACACTGAATTAACATCACATGTTGACATTGTAAAATGTACTCTACTAATCTTTCTATAATGTACATTATCAAAAAATATATCAACTTTTTTTTTTTTTTTTTACAATGTAGCTCTATGTTTGAACCACACTGAATTTTTATGCTTTGTAAAAAGAAATATATTTGGGTTGTGATCTTATGGCTTTAATACTACATACATACACACACCTATGTATGTAATTTTAGACCAGAAGATTAAGACCCAAACTCTGCTCGAACAATCCATGACATTTAGTGACATTTTGAGTGTCCTTTTCTCCACTACCCTTTCAAAAGTGTCAGGATGGACACTCTTTTAATATTTACAAAATAAGATTCCATCTCTCCAGCCCATACCTTTGCTCACTTCCACTCGTTTACATTCTTAAAGCAGTGGCTACAATCTCAACAGAGCTCAAGTACTGCAGCTCCACCTCAAGCAAGCAGATATCTTCATTCATATGAGCCAATTTACTTAAGAGATCCCAGCAGACAGCAGCGGGGCCACAATAAATGAAGCGTCCTAATGGAAAAATCTTGTTGAGGAGCGTGAAAGGTCATTTCATTTATTCCAGCACTAGCGAACCATCTCTTATGCTCTTTAACCAGCAGCGGTGACTGCGATGACCTATTAGCATGATGCAGATGCAGATCTCACAACACATGCAAATAGCACGGAACAACAGAAATGTAGACAGGGGTACGTATCCACAATGAGCCTGTGTTGTTATTTTAACATCCCAATTACATGATTCCCTTGTATGTATATTATTAGCCTACATAACCATAACCTGAATAGCCGGGTCCGACACGTTTTTGGGTCCCCTTGAAACATTTCTCTTGTGTTCCGTGCTATTTGCATCTGTTGTGAGAATTTTTTGTGTGTTTTCTTTATTGGTTTGCAAGTGAGAATTTGCAGTGCGTTTTCTTAATGTGTTTGCGTTGTGAGGATTTGCAACATGTTTGCTGTCAAACCGATGAAGATCTTTCTTAACTTGCTGGTGTTTTTTGTAATTGCATGTGTTTTCTTAAATTGCATGGCATTAAGCTCTCTCAGCTCTCTCAATGTAATTTTTGCCACAAGAGGGTGCAAATTCTCAACAAACAAAGGCGTATTTTGATGACATCGTGACTGAGTGTGGAATCATGGGAGTTCATTATTCAATCCTACTCCTACAGAAATCATGTTCATGAGCTAAAGTATTAGTAATAAAGCTTGTTATTATGGTAGTATGAAAGTAAAATTTATTGCACAAAGAGTCCGAAATTTTCCCACATTCAAAAATGAATAAGCCCTCACATTGTGTAAATCAAAATTTTCGTCGGTACAAAGACAGACTGTGGTGGATGGTTGAGAACCACTGACTATATATGCTGGTTTCAATACCTGCCGTTTATTTGCAACAGATTAATTAAAACACATCATACTCAGTGTGCAAGGTTTTTCTGTTTGTGCTGAATTTTTAGGATGTTGAATATGAAACAAACACAAATTTTGAACTGAAGCCATCAAAGTGAAATGAGAGCAATTGCTGATGAGAGACAAGGCACGAAAGCATTTATTATATTACATTTGTATTATATATTATTTTATTCTTTATGACCACTGTTCAGTTATAGCCAGTGGTGGAAAGAGTACTGAAAAATCATACTCAAGTAAAAGTACCATTACTTGCCTAAAAATGTAATGCAAGTAGAGTAAAAGTATCTGTTGTAAATATTACTCAAAGTAAGAGTAAAAAGTAGACCTTTCAAAAGTACTCAAGAGTAGTGAGTAGTGATTATTACACTGTAAAAGCTGATGTATTTACATCTAATTTGTGGATGTGTGTAAACGTAACATTATGTAGTGCATTTAGTTATTGCCCAGCAGGCACACAATGTCATAAGACGTTAATATTAAGTTAGAGTTAGGTCAGGATGTCAGGTGACCGAAATTCAGTGTCTAGCCAGCGTCTAAGGACAACGTTATTTTGATGTCCAATAACAACATCAATTGATGTTGATATTTGGTTGATTTTAGGTTGTGTTGGAAAGTGACCAAATCCAATGTCGAGCCAACATCTTAAACCAACGTCATATTGACGTCAAATACTGACATTTATTCATCAGGTATGGCAACCAAAATCCAACGTCTAATAGATGTCATAGTAGTAACGTCCACACAACGTCAAGCTGGAACATCATTAGACGTTGATATTTGGTTGATTTTAGGTTGGACGTTGGACATTGACGTCGGCCTGACGTTGAGTTCTGATGTCAACCCAATTTTCATTTCCAAACAAAATGTAACGTCCCCACAACAATGGGGTACAATGTCAATCTGATGTCACGTTAACGTCCTGTGCCTGCTGGGTGTTTAAGGCCATTTCGGTCTTCATACAGTAAACATCCGTCATCTTCTCATCACTGACATGCATGTAAACATTCTCTAGGTCAATGCGTGTAAAGATTTTGGACATCTTCTTGGACACTTTTAATGCTTCCAAACAGTTTGGTGCAATTATAAATCACCCATGTCTTGAGGTAGGTCCTTATGATTTACCTTCTATGTGCGATTTAATTGGACAGGAATCACAGGACTGATTTTTCTAATCCCCATAGACAAGAAAAAATAAAGTAGTGACTGCAGGTTGAAGGAAAGTAGTGGAGTAAAAGTACCGATACAGAAAAATGTACTCAAGGGAAAGTAAAATTACACACTTTTAAAACTACTTAGTAAATTACAGTTTCTGAGAAAAACTACTCAATTACAGTAGTTTGAGTATTTGTAATTTGTTACTTTACACCACTGGTTATAGCACACATTTATGTGAAAATTGCTGCATCCCAGACACCAATATTTCAACAAATTATTAAAGTTGAATCATTGTCTGATTAGACAATGTGAGATTAGGTATGCTAATTAATATTACAATCAGGATTTTCAATTGTGTTACAGCACACTTTGAGCATATATTATTAGTGCAATTTGTTGTTCGATTTTGGCATCCGATAGAGCTTTGGAACAAAAAACGATACTTAAAAACCTAAAAAGATACTTAAAGAAAATGACCATTCTGCCAACATTTATTCATGTTTAAGCTTTTTTTTTTATCTGTTAAATGCAAAAGGAGATATTTTGAAAAATGTTGACTTCTATAGTACTTGTTTTTCCTACTATGGATGTCAATGGTTACCAACATTCTCCAAAATATCTTCTTTTGCCTAAAAAACAAACTCAAACCACTTGAGGGTAAATAAATTATAAATTTTCTTGGTATTTTTGGGTGAAATATCCCTTTGAATAGCAGAATTTAAGCTAAACAAAAAAATGGTTATTCTACAAGTCAGCTAGAGTGTGCTTCAGGACTCAGATCAAATCATGCTCCACTTGTGTTTCTTCAAATTGGCCTTTTAAAAAGAAAATCGATGCGGTGTGTCAGATCAATACAGGGAATTCCCTGAGGGGTTTTCACAGCCTCAGCTGTTTCAGAAACATCTATTTTGATTTTTTTTTCAGTCAAGACCTGATGGTAGTCTGCATTATAGCAAAACCTATGGGTCAATGTTTACTTGGACACCTACTACTGATGCAGCACTCCTGACTGAGGTACCAAATAGTGCTAACAAAACAACATAAATCAAAAAATACAAGAAGGATAGATATATAGATTCTGGCTTGCCATTTTATATGCCGTTTAGCTTTCTTTTCTCCTTCAACTCAAATTTGTGAGATCAAGAGTCACAATTAAAAATAAGAAAGTCAGAATCCTGAGGAAAAAAGTTAGAACTGAGAGGAACATCAAAATTTTGAGTTTACATCTCACAATTCTGAGTTATACTGTTTTCTTTAATAGATCGTTTTCATAATTATAAAAATAACTCTAAAATCTATAATACAAAACTCAGAATTTTAATAAGGAAATTGTAAAAAAATAATAATTATGATTTACATCTGGTAGTTTTTAGAATTTAAACACTTCCCTAGTCTGGGTTTATATTTCCAATATATACAGTGGGGAAAATAAGTATTGAACACGTTGCCATTTTTCTCAGAAAACATATTTATAAAGGTGCCGTTGACTTGAAATTTTCCCCAGATGTTGGTAACAACCAAAGAAATCCATATATGCAAAGAAAACAAATCTAATTAGTTTACAAATTAAGTTATGCATAATAAAATGAAATGACGCATGGAAAAATTATTGAACACATGAAGAAAGGGAGGTGCAGAAAGGCAGTGAAAGCCCAGACAGCAGCTGAAATCTCTCAGTAGTTCTTCAGCAACCCTCTGCCCTTCCTCATTGTAAATGAATATTAGCTGCTTCAGTTCAACATCTACATTAGCAGGATGATGAAGATGAAACCAGGGTGGACATTTCAGAAAGACAATGATCCAAAACACAGCCAAGGAAACTTCTCTCAAATGCTTTCAGAGAAAGAAAATCAAGCTGTAGAGTGGTCCAGCCAATCACCTGTCTTGAATCCAATAGAAAATACAAATTAAAGATCAGATTTGATAGATGAGAACCTCTGTTGAAGTCTGTGAAAAACTCACAACCGAGCAATGCATGTGACTTCATTCTCCATATGAGAGGCGTCTTTAAGTTGCCATCACCAAAAAAGCTTTTTATATAAAGTATTAAATCCGTTTCAGTAGTTCAGTACTTTCTTCTTGTGTCATTCCATTGTTATTACACATAACAAATTTTTCAGATTTTTTTGTTTTGTTTTGTTTTATTTTTATGTTTGTATTGTTTGGGTTTTTACCAAAGTCTGGTTCAATTCCATGTCAACAGCTCCGTATTCAATGCTTATTTTCCCCGCTGTATTTTATTTCTATATATATTAATATATTATATAGCAACCAGTTTTAAAATACAATGTGTCAATTGTGAGAGGGAAATCCTTGTAAGTTTCTCTATTGAAGTTTGAAGTTATAGAGATGTAAACTAAATTCTGAGATGAAAATTCTAGCTAAATTGGAAATGAAAATTCAAGCTAAATTTCAAGATAAAGTATTCTAAGAACAACGTCCATATTGTGATATGTAAATATGCAATTAGAGAGAAAAAAAAGCTGTCACTTCTGAGACAAAAAAGTCACAATTATCACAATTGCTTTTATTCCATTGGCCTTTTAAAAAGAAAATCGATGTGGTGTGTCAGATCAATACAGGGATCTCATGTTTTTCTTGCCTAACTTGCATTTATAAAAACACTACAATGTAATTCAATTCAATTCATCTTTATTTCTATAGCGCTTTTACAATGTAGATTGTGTCAAAGCAGCTTAACACAGAAGATTATAGAGAATTGAAACTGTGTCAGTCCAGTTTTCAGAGTTTAAGTTCATTTTAGTTCAGTTCAGTGTGGTTTAATTTTCACTGCTGAGAGTCCAAACACTGAAAAGCAAATCCATCTATGCGCAGCTCCACAAGTCCCGAACCATGCAAGCCAGTAGCCATATATATCAACATAAAATACTTTATATGTATGTATATATTTATTTATTTGATTATTTTTGGGCCAATACTGTTTGGTATTTGACCAGTGATTCAGCTTATCTGAGTCTAACTATGCATCACACCCTGTCAGTATATGAGTGCATTTGGCATGAAGTCACAGCTAGCTGAAAGGAAGCAATTAAATACCTGAAGAGCCCAAGGAGGAACCTCCCCCACTTTAATTCTCTGGCAAATCCTGAGCTCTGTGTGTGGGTGATTCTTAATTATTCCTCCGAGTCTCTTTCACCTGCCTCGCCGTATTGAGTCTCCTGCAATCTTTCAGTCTTGGCCCATGAAAATGGTATAGGTTAAATCCCTGAAGATGCAAAAGAGCTTCATTAGACAGACGTAATGTTCTCTCTGTGATGAAATAAACTGGTAATTGCTCGTAAGAGTTTCTTTGGTCAGGAAGATACAGTATTGAAGAGGTATAGTCTCAACTTTATCTCACAGTTGAGTGAATTGACTGATTAAGTTGACTATTTTCCCTTATTGCGATCATGGTATAATGACTGATTGACTGTACATTGTTTGACTTATTGCATGGCTGTTTACCCAATGCAATCTTATGGAAATTTGTAATTATTTGATTTAGTGGTTAATTCGTATTAATTTGTATGATCTCATTTATACATTTTAGTACGATTTGGCTATCCCCAATGAGGGGTTTAGGGGTGCGGTTTGTGTCTCCTTTTTAAAATCTTACATTTTCATAAGAAATAATTCGAACAAATTCCTACGAATTAGCCACGTTTCTGACAAAACATACAATAGTTACGTTTCCTTGTGAGATTGGATTGGCTTACACTAAAAAATTTAATGACAAAAAGTCAATACAACAAATATTTTTATCTTGCTTTAACTTATTTTAATGAGTTAATCAGGTTTCAACTACTTTTTTACAAAGTTATACAAAGTTTAAGTTAATATTTGAGTTGACTAGAAACGTTAATTTTAAGGCAGCAAGAATTGTTTACAGTGTACAAGTAAATCCATGGACTTTAATATTGAGTAATAACAATTAATAACAAATATTGGGATATAATATCTGCATGTCACGACTAAACAATAAAAATCAAATATCCTATTGAAAGTACAGTAATGATGCACTGAATCAAACTGTTTAATATAGGGAATAAATGCATAACCAAATGCATACAATGTGTGGAAGAAGAGCCCAAAGGCAAGAGACTGATATCACCGATTTAAGATATTGACAGAAAGCGCCTTCTCAGTCTGAAAAAGTGATAAGAGATGGGGTTTCCCCTCCCAATAATTAAAATAAACTCATAAAGCTGATATTATTCTCTCCACTAGATTTATGAGTGAGTTTTATCTTTTGCTCTGACTTTCAAGAAATATTCAGTATCTGAAACACTAAATCTTATCTAAGACTGCACTTTCATTTTCATTTCAGCAATTTACACGCTTGTTTCAAATCTGTCAGCTCACATACGTCAATACGACTGTCAGTGGGATTTTAAGAATTTTAAGAAGTCTATCTTAATATTCTCTATTTAAAAGAAACAAAAAGTTATTGTAGTATTATTAGTGTACCTTTTAAAGCAAATACTTTCACATTTTTAAGCACTTCTTAGATCTACTTAAATATAATTAAGCATTCTATATATACTTGGCTTGCAGTGTGACTTTTGATTGAATAATCTATTAACAAGTTTAATTGTATTTTTTAATATCAGAAAATACTTGTATGTTAAAACTAGTAGTATACTGAGATTGTAATTCAAAATGTGTATTTTTTTCTAATTAGAAAATATTTAATTAGCAATTACTATTACTAGCAATTACTAGTTTAGATTATTATTTTTTTTAAACTGGTTGTTCACTTTACAGTTTACTGCTATCATACACTCAGGGTGCGAATTACAAGGGGGTTTGGGGGGGATTGACGCCCCTAATTAAAGCTTGATCCCCCCCTGATGGACGTCAAAACAAGATGTATGGGGGGGGTCAGTCCTTTAATACTAAGAAATATTTAACTCTGATATGTATTTTAAATAATAATGTTAATAATTAAAATAATAGATGGAGCGGCACTGTTGCGCAGTGGTTAGCACTGTCGCCTCACAGCAAGAAGGTCGCTGGTTCAAGTCCCGTGTTCGTTTTTGGGTTTCCTCCGGGTGCTCCGGTTTCCCCCACAGTCCCCCACAGTGTGTATAGGTGGAAGCTGGAAGGGCATCCGCTGTGTAAAACATATGCTGGATAAGTTGGCGGTTCATTCCGCTGTGGTGACCCCTGATGAATAAAGGGACTAAGCCGAAGGAAAATGAATGAATGAATGAAAATGATAGATAATATAAATATACATTTGACCACCCCTAAAACTATTGTGAAAGCATAATCGCGTCAATCCGTCTATGCTAGGAAAAAGTCTGAAATTGGAAGATCTAGAGCACCGATAGACATCGTGTTCACAAGACTTTGTAACGTTTGTAGTTTGACCAACAGTAATATCTGAAATAGCTAATCAGAGAATACTGTAGGTCAGAATACACTAAATATCCCTCAAAACGCTGAAAACTTAAATACGTTTTATTAATAAACTAGATGCAATTAAAAATAAATGCAAAAATGACTGAAGCATGTAATACAAACTAACCGAAAAAAGTTGACCCCCCCTGATCGTCAGTGTATAATTCGCACACTGCATACACTCCAAATTATACTTCTATAAAACTAAAGTTTGTGTCAACTTACCACAAACAAGTATACTTATTTTTTATGGAAAGACTTATTTTCGCTGATCTGATCAAGTATGACACAAACATGATACAACAATTTATTAGTGACTGTCCTGTGCTCCTTCCATCTCATCTCACAAACCAATAAAAGGATTCTCTCAGACAAAGGCGGATATTAAAATGAATTAATGGTTGTGGTTATAATTTCCTATTGGAGCATTACAGAACGCCAGTCAAACTGCAGGAACGAGCAGTGTTTCAGTGTGTTTTGGATTTGCTACTCTCTTTTGCCAATTCAGAAACCGATGCCTGTGTATGTTTGATATTAGCAAGAGACCTGGCATTTGGCTGATTAAAACCAAGCTGAAGATTCTGGGCTGCATGTGCCAGTTGAGACCGGTTAATTAATGGCATTTACCCCATATCTGAAAGCCTTTTTTTGTTCTGCTTAATTTGCTCTTTTCTTCTTTGATTTTCTGACTCCATATGACCACATCTAATGTCAGCAACATAATATACCAATAAAGTAAAATATTTTATTACTATAAACGATCAAACCATCATAAAAACTAATACACATAGGAGTCATAAAATGTCAGATGATTTAATATTAACTTTGATGACTGATTTGTCCTTGAGGACTATGTGCTAATAGTTGAGAGAGGAAAGACGACACTTTGATCATGATTTTGTAATTGTATTCTTTGACCCTATCACTGCTGGGGATTGGTAATGGAGATATTTGTGTTCTGCTGCAGTTTACTTTGCAATTGACTTTGGTCAAAAAATAAGTCGTTCATTTACTAAAAAGAGGGAAGGGAGGGTAGTAATAATAAAAAAAGACAGAATGACGACACTCGACATGAAAATCATTGTATAAAAAATATCTGAACAAAACAGTATTTTATTTTTGTTTGCACTGTAATATGCAACATATTTCGCAAGTGTAAATTACAACAAAATTAAGTGATTAACAGATTTTAGCCAATTAAAAAAAGAAGAAGAATCTGAATAATTAAAACGAAAGCATTTTTCTACTACCTAATTATTAAACATTCACGTTTCTATTGCTGGTTTACAATTCTTTAATCTGCGAAGATAACTTCTAAATCAAAAATTGACTTTTGAGAAAAATCCAAAATGTTCAAATTATAGTTGATACAACATTACAGAACAATCGCTAACGTTTTTCAATAGACAGTGTATCAAGTCTAAACTCAACTTGTCAGCTTACACTGGAGTCCAAAGACAAATTTGTTAATATATTTCAGTGCACAACAGTTAAACTGTCTTACGAAAGAGAGAAAGAAACAATGCATTCTCTATGAATACTGCCAAAGACGTATTAATTTATCGGATCAGATAGAGTGCTGTACAGCATCTATCGACCCAAAGTCAATCCTTGACATTTATCTACGCTGTGCTATCAAAATAGAATAAACAAAAAAGAAAAAAGCACAGCTACTAACATGTCTCGGAAGCTAAACAAAGCTGCCATATTGAAAGTCAAAGAAGAAGAAAAGGCAATACACTCTACTAAAAAGTCAGAGATATCAGTCTGAATAGTTGCTTGCGGTAAGCAAAGCAGAAAAAAAGGAAATCCATGTCTTTCTCACGCACAAATGAGCCAAGGTGTGTCTTTGTGCTCTAAAGGAGAGGAAAAGTCTGGCAGGCTTCACCACATGTAGTAACTTCTTGTTGTGTCCACCTGCGTCTGCTTATTGTCTGAAGAACCGTCCTTGTCCTTTTCACTGTCTGCCTCCCATAAGTTAATGAGGGGAGGATACAGTTCATTTAGAGGAATGGAGGAGGTTTTCTGCATGTACTTCTTCAGGGAGTGATGGTAGTTCTTCCTCTTCCATCTCTTCGCAATGTACAACGTGATGGAGCCCAGGCTGATAATGGCCAGAATGGTGCCCATGACAGCTGCCAGAGCCGTATTGGTGCCTTGCTCGGAGATCTCCACCGCAAACGTGGCATGCTTGGTTGTGACGTTGACGCAGGACTTTTGGGTCTGTTGGTGGATGTTGGAAACCGAAAGGCACACCTCATACTCAGTTGCCGGCTGGAGGTGTGTGAGATTGTACTCATGGACATCTACAGGAACTTTAGCAGTATAGGTAATATGAGGGTTGTCGATTTTCATAGTAGCTGATGACCACTTCAGATTGGACGTCATGACGTTGGAGTTCACTTTCCAGGACACTAGAATGGAATGGGACTCGGTGTGTTTGACATAGATCTTCATAAGCTGCGTGCTATCCAGAAGAGTCCCGTTAACTCGAATGGCGGTCACCCGAGTGTCAGCACCTTCTGTATTCTGCGCCACACAGGTGTAGTGCCCAGAGTCGTCCACCTGAATGTAGGATATACGCAGAGTTCCCGCACTGTTAAGTTGGTACTTATCAGACACTGTATCCATCATGACTTTGTTACCAGATGGTGTCACCCAGTATATTTCCGGTTCGGGTTCAGCCATTGCACGACAGTCAAGATCTACCGTCATCCCGATGTCCAGGTTGAGGTGATTGGGGAAAGTGTCATGGGAGATCATTGGGAGACACTGGCCTGAAGGTTCACGAGAAAACACATCTCTCACACGCTGACCTCTAACCTCAAGAGGCATGGTGCAGAACATGGAAAGAGGCTCCATGAATCGAATGGTTGTCTTGTTGGAGCTCATCCACTGGATTACACAGTCGCAGCGGAGCGGGTTGCTGTGGATGCTGATCTCTCTCAGGTTGGGCAGTGAATCAGCCGTTGCCTGGTAGAGGGAGTTTAGGGCGTTATTATTGAGCATTAGACTCTCTAGTGCCGGCAAGTCACGGAACGCTAAACGGCTCACGTAGGAAAACTTGGGATTGTTGGTGGCTTCCAGTTTGGTCAACTCAGGGAGGTCATCCAATGCAAAGCGATCAATGGACACAAGTTCTCCCATGTTGTTAATGCCAAGTTCTTTCAGCCTGAGCATGTTCTTAAAGTCTCCCTCTTGAATTTTATGTATTGGGTTCTTGTTCAAATCCAGAAATTTCAAGTTTGGAAGCTTTTGCAGAGCAGTCTGGGGAACCCGAACTAGTTTATTGTCATAGAAGGAGAGACTCTCCAGGTTGTCCAGTCCAACAAATGCATTGCCTGGAATGTCAGTGAGCTCCATTCCTGCCAGGACAAGGCTTCTCAAGTTGGTAAGAGGTTTAAAGTTCAAATCAAGAATCCCAACCACAGGATTTTCCCCAATCATAAGGATCTCAAGGTTGGGAGTTGATTCAAACCAACGACTGTCGATGGCCTTGAGTCTGTTGGAGTTCAAGTGGAGTCTCAGAAGGTTACGCAATCCGGCAAAGGCGTTGGGTGCAATGGAGCTGATCTGATTGTGATTAATGTACAGCTCCTGCAGATTGGTGAGGTCCTGCAAACTGAAGTCGGGCATCTCAACTATTTGGTTCTCCTCCAGGTGGAGAGTTGTGAGTTGCGACATGTTGGTCAGGCCGATGTCACGAATGTTGCTGAAATTGTTCTGGGACAGATCGAGTTCTGTAAGATTCAGTAACTGCTCCAGTTCCTCGCTAGTTCTGGCAATGTAGTTACTCTGCAGAAGCAACACCTGTGTGTCAGCTGACAGGTTCCCGGGGATGCGCGTAAGGTGAAGGTCATTGCAATCAACAGTAGTTGCTTCTCTGTAGGTGGACTGGGGTGTGAACCAAGGCCGGATCTCGCACACACAAAGCTGGGGACATTCTGTACTGTGAACTGAAGAGAGGCCAAGTACCGCCAGAAGCAAGAAGAAACAAATATGCCCCTGCACTACTAAAAAGAAAGTCCCTCTTGCCATTCTGACTGTAAGTGTTTATCCCTCAGATCAGAGCTGGAATACTTATAGCGCCAAAGAGATGGGGAGGTGAGATTCTCATTCAATAGATGTGTTGCAGAATAGCCCTTTTATCCCTCTGAATGCTTGAAGAGCAGAGTCAAAGAGCTTCCGGAAGATTTAGGAGGGTGTAGTTCCCGTGGGCTCATATAGGTTTGAAACTTCCTCACAGCATGAATCCTGGACTGGAGAGTTGGCCTTTAAAAAAAAACAAAGAGAAAAGATTGTGTTAAAACAATCAATGGACAAATTCCACCGCATGAGAAGTTATGTTATATAAACGTTTTAGTGAACATGCATAAGATAAAAGATGAAAAATTACTCAAAAAAATCTTTAAACAAGATTAATTTACTCTTATTTTATTTATTTCTTTATGTACTGACATTAAAATGCTCCTCTATTCGAGAGTAAAGTTAAAAACATTTTTTAAATATAAAATGGCTATATCAACTAAACAAAATGCTGATGAAATTTAAAGCTTCTCAGAAGTAGGTAAATATCAAAAGAGATGTCAAACTTTAAAACAAAAATACCTAATTAATAATTATTTTTCATGAGAACTGTTTGATATTTCTACAAACAGTGTAGTATGTACAATAAATTAGTACACAAATATAAACATAATACTTAAAACTAAAATGGGGATCTTATTTATTGCAGTCTAACAAATTTAAATGGGTGGATCAAAGCGCAAAAGTAAAAAAGTGACTGAAAATGAAGTAAATATATTATTTCACAGGCGATCAAACAATTGCTTTTGTAAACAAAGAATGAACATTAGTGAGGTGTAAAAATGACTCATTTATGTGCATCTATTCATAGATATTACCAAACGGTTTTTCATCTAAGTTAAAAACTGGAGTATTACCTCTCTTTGCAACATTTTTGTAAAACAAAATACATTCAAAATGGAATACTACGCAAATGTGAGCCACATCAAATCAATCATATTGCATCAAGTAAGCTTGCCATAATTATGCAAATTCAGTAGATTACCTAGTACAGTTTAACACTAGAAGTGGTTATAAGGTTTGGAAGGAAATAAACAAGCATCCATTGCAAGCAAAAAGGTGGCATTATTGTCTCTTTGACAGAGCAGTGAACAGGGCATCTGTTGTCCCATATGGTGCTAATGCTGACTCAATCACACAAACAGCAAGCCAGCGGGATTTAGTCCATGCCAAAACCACCTACAGTACATTAAGAACAGATACTCCTCCACAAAAGTTGCTCAGCATTGTTAATGTTTTTTTTAACACCAATAATCTAAACAACCAATCCGCACTTGTAAGAATTAAAGATGAATAATTAAAAAAAATACCTTTCCCATCATATGTAAATAACCCAAGGCACCAATATGCCAACTTAACTTAAGCAACATGTACACTTTAGAGCTGAATCCTCTAACAAATACAGCTCGAACACTAATACTTCAAGTCTAATACTGCCAAGAAAATGAATGGAGGAAACATGTTACAGCTGGTGTAAATGAGTGCTTTAATGTGAGAATGGAAATCAATAAGAAGCCTGATCTCCCCCCTGTGGCCAAAGGAGCATCAGGGCAATTTAGACTGAAAGCTGACTGTAACTGCCGGTATCAGCAATTCTCATAAAAGTGTGAACTACACAGATGGGACCCGGCCAGTGTTATCAAAGTTATCAGCACCATCCTTAAAGCGTTTTCGGAATGCAATACCGAATGATACCTCACACTGAAAACGGCACTAAAGTATAGTACAGATGGAAGCCAAATCAACAAAGTTATACAGGGTGACTTTGGGAATTCACTATTTTAAAGCTGCAAAATCAGTCCATTCCATTCATACTGTATCACTGGCTTGGACAAGAAAAATGATATACATTATCTAATTATCTAGATTGTAATACAGTATATCACACAGCGAGATGTGAAATATCTTAATAAGGTAATTAAGATGAAACATTAAACTAATCTGTAAAATTTAAAGAGGGGCAAATGTATGAAAAATAGAAGGACTCAAGTGTTCCATCATTTTCCAGGAATAGCAACTAATTAACTAATTTTTTACCAGAACATGGACATTGTGTTCAATGACACTCAATCTGAAAGATGTTAAGCAGTGTCTTAAAGAGACAGAACGTGAAAATTCTGCTCCGGTTTCCCCCACAGTCCAAAGACATGCGATAGGTGAATTGGGTAAACAAAATTGGCCTTAGTGTATGAGTGTGTGTGTGAATGAATGAGAGAGTGCATGGGTGTTTCCCAATACTGGGTTGCGGCTGGAAGGGCATCTGCTGCATAAAACATATGCTGGAATAGTTGGTGGTTCATTCCGCTGTGGCGACCCCTGATAAATAAGGGACTAAGCCAAAGGAAAATGAATGAATGAATAAATATTTATGTAATGTTTCATCATACTGTGAAAATCAATGGCGTTCAAAGCAACACTGGACTTTTACTGTATGAACAATAAGATTTCTGAGTATATTTAGTCACAGAACAAATGAAGCCATAAAGATTAGTGTGAGTAAATAAATCTAAATCTGTTTAAATAGACACAAACATTACAGTATTTCCTTTTGTTTAAAACAAGTAAACAATGGGTTAAACGCACCCCTTATATTCTGACATTTTAACATGAATTATCTTTCATTTCTACCAATATTGAGGTCAATCTCAGATTCAGCTCTTAATAGCAGTATTTACCAAAGTGGAAGCAAAAACCTTTCCAGTAAGTAGGATAAAGTAATCCAGAGATCACAATTTCATTTAAGACTGTATACTGGGGCTTAAAATTAAGCCACAATTTCAGCTCTGCATTTTTAGATTAAGGCCTAGTTATCTGTAGTTCAGACATCACTTTAGGTTCATTATGCCTGATCTAAGTCTTCTATTGATCTTTTGGCCGCCAGTGTTTTAGAGTTCACATAAACCTAAAGTTAGCCAGAGGCAAGTCCACATGTTTATAAGACAAAGATTACGTGAACGTTTTTCCTCTTTTAAAAAAAGCTTCTGTGTACATTGTTGTCTAAACGATCCCCGTTTAAATGGATTCATGGAAAAATCTAAAAATGCTGTTATATGCATGCCAGGCCTGTAGGTGGCGATGTCAATTTGAAAAGAAAAAACGCTACATGCCTGTGCACATGTAGTCAGCCATTGATGTGTTGGTTTTTAGTGCTTGCGTGCACTTGCAGACTAACACACAGAACATGCATGCATTTGACATCATCATTTGTTTTTGTAGTTTACAAGATGAAAAGTATCATTGTCAAAATATTGCAAAAGTCATACAGATTGCATTTCCAGAACCCCCAAACTGCATTGTTGTGTAAATGAACAGCCAAAAAACATTAAGGTTTTCCATTTGTTGCTTGTATTATTGCCCCTTAAAGAGATGGTTCCCCTAAAAATAAAAATCCTCTTTTACTTGTTTCAAACCACTTCTCTTTCTATGTGTGTGTGTGTCAAACAAAAAATATATTTTCAAACATGTTGGAAACGGCAACACGGTGGCTCAGTGGCTAGCACTGTCGCCTCACAGCAAGAAGGTCGCTGGTTTGAGTCCCGGCTGGGTCAGTTGGCATTTCTGTGTGGAGTTTGCATGTTCTCCCCATGTTGGCGTCGGTTTCCCCCACAGTCCAAAGACGTGTTATAGGTGAATTGCATAAACTAAATTGGCCATAGTGTATGTGTGTGAATGAGTGTGTATGGATGTTTCCCAGTACTGGGTTGCAGCTGGAAGGGTATCCGCTGTGTAAAAACATAAGCTGGATAAGTAGGTGGTTCATTCCGCTGTGGCGACCCCTGATGAATAAAGGGACTAAGCCGAAGGAAAATGAATGAAAATGTTGGAAACCTGTAACCACTGACATCCATAGCAGGAAAAACAAACACTCAATGGTACTCAGTGTTTACAGGTTTTCACCATTCTTCAAAATATCTTCTTTTGTGTTCAACAGAACCAAAAAAACTCAAACTGGTTTGGAACAAGTGAAATGTGAGATACTGTTAGCAGAATTTTCATTTTTGGTGAACTATCCCTTTAAAGTATAGCCTAATAAATAAAAGTATTTGTTATTATCATATAAGGTTTAAAATTAAACTTCATAAGAAAGTTAAGGCAAACAGAAATCCTCTTTTCACATTTCATTAGTGATATTTGGGAACTATTATTATAAAAAAAACTATTTTGAGCATGATGTAAGAAACCAAAAATGTTTTGCCCAAGGACCACACAAATAGGACACACTGATGATCCTCATAAATATTTACTATTTATAAGCAAACAGGATCTGAATCCAAATCTGTGGCGCAAATTAATGGCTATTTACGCCATTCCAACCTAATTAGGTGAACTTCTGCAGGCAGCTTGCGTCCTGTTGTCCAAGCCGTCATCTCTAACTTCCTCTGGTCTTAGATAACAAATGACAGCTGTGAAATTCAATGGAAGCCTATTTGAAACACCTGCCATTTCAGATCACCAGCAGATGCAGATCTGGTCCCAGTACAGACTGAAGACTTCATTTGAAAGGCATGTCTGATCTATGGGTCACTGTAGTGTCGGTTTCTGGCAGGCTATTATTTCAAGTTGAAAGAAAATGTACACTTGAGCCTACTGGTTTATGTGAACATACACTGATCTTATGTTTACATGAAAATGACGTACCAAAAGAAATACACTGTATTATGCATACTAGACCAATCTCACTTGCTATAGAAATGTTATTTTGTTTGATCCCAACATGACCTCCAACATAATTTTTTTTCTAAAATGAGACCCATAGGAGCATTTAGCAAAATAATTCATTTTGCCCTTTCGTTAATGCAATAATTTAGGATTCGTGTAGCTCCAATTTCATTATTTAATCATTAGGAAACACAGTTGCCGGTAAAACATAGAATAGACTGCAAATGCATAAATGAATCTTGAAACTTGAAAATAAATAAAGAAATTAAATTCACTGGACAAGAGACAAACTAAAAAGTACAGGATTAAAATGAAGATGAGGAAAGCCAGTCATTAACACACAACACAATGCTGTGATTATATTTATGGCCGCTAGAGGGTGTTACACTTTACAATATAACTATGGGAGATAATTAGACATACAATTTATTTGTGATATCTGTTATTTTAGAGGAGAAATCCTTGTGCCACTTGTTGTTTTTTGTTGTCAAATACTCGCAATGCCTATACATTGAAGCATCACGATATATCGTTTCGACATCGATATCACAATGTGTGCATGTGCAATAGGCACATCGCAGGATCTGAAATGTCGAGTTGGGATTATATTTGACCAGGAACCCCATTTTAGAACATTCTGCAGTCAATACGAAGTTTAACAATAATAGAGTGAAAGTTTATTTTTCAAGCAAATTTAAACCACAAAGATTTGTTGTATTTCATTTTTTTATACATGAAGATTATACAGTGTGATCGATTTATGTTACAATATTTAATTTCTGTACCTGAATAGTTACACTCTCCAGGAAAACCATAGATTAAACCTATTTAATTTGTGTTTTTGCTGTATTCTATTTAACTATGTTTGTATTTTGCATATTGTATTTTATGCAGATGCACTGCCCTATGAAATCATCCTAATTAGTCTCAAATTATGAATTCTAGAAAATAGAAATAAGGCTATTCAAGTCATCTGGTGAAATGATATTCATATCACAATGTATATTGCAGAAAAACAAAACATTGCAATGTTTTTTTTTTCTCCAATATCGTGCAGTCTATATTGAACACACACTTTGACAAAAAAGTGTCTTTTTTAAATTTTCACTTTGAAGCCAATATTTAAAATGAATTTTCAGGCCCCATTGTCATATAAATGAATGCCAAAAACACATACTTTTTTTTTTACATAAGTTGAAATTGATGTTATGTAAATAACATTGATATGTAAATGATGTTATGTAAATATGGGTTCCAAATTTATAGTTCTCCAAATTAAAAATATCTGAAGTTGTAAAAGCTACATTCAAAAAATGACGTTTGCTGTTTGTTCAAACTACTTACTTAAAATGAGCTGAAACAACACAATTCTTGAGGGTTTTTTTTGGTGACAACTTAATTGTTTTTGTTCAATCCACTTAAATTTGTAAAAACGAATAAGTTAACTTAATTCCTTAATGTTGTCCCAACACAAATCGATTGTGTGGAACCCAACATTTTTACAGTGATTCTCCTACATAAGCTCCTAAACAAACTCACTGTGCTTACTCGAGCACAGCAAAGTGCAGTTTTTAAATCTCAACAGAAAATCAATATTTTAACTACTACAAACAACACTAATGGGTTTATTCTCCTATAAAAAAAAACAAGGAACACAAGCTTCAGCCACTAATGGCAAAGATCCATGCAAACATTAGAACACATGATTTGTTGCTCATGATTTGATTCAGTGATTCATCAAGCCACTCGTAAATAGCAAGAGAACAAAACTGTTGAGCTGCTACTGATATAAACATGGCCCATTTGTTGATCTGTTTCTCACCGTCTACATACATGAAATATCCTTCCAGGAAACTACTTTGCTTTCCCAAGCCTCTATATGCACACAGTTTGCTGCAAAAGCAAAGGAAACACCGGAAATACATTCCCAGCATACAATACGAAAATCCAAATAAACAAGTGGAGAAACCCAAAAGACCTGTTAAAACGGCATGCTAAAAAAAAGACCGACTTGTCTGTAACTCTCAGCCTTTTCTCTGTTAATCTACCCTAGGGGTTCACTTCCTGAAAAAACTTCACAGAAAGAGAGTGAGAAATTAATGGTAATTAATTTTATTCTTGGATCAAAAAGGCTTTGCGAAGGGCCAAGAGAGCAGATCTTTTCACATCCAACACTGAAGACCCTTTCCGCTTGCCAACTCTTAATCTGAGGGGTATTATTAATTGCATGGTGAATCATAGCAGAGTTGAACCATGGGGTAATGGCATGGGCGGTACAGTGCTGTAGAGACTGGGACTACTGTGAATGGCATAAAAACATTGATTTCCGATCAAATGGAGTCCTCTGTGTCACTGCACAAGGATGAGTGCTGAGGAGCAAATGCACAGGAACCCTCAAAGGCCTCATTTCAATTCATTTCAGCGTTGCATGTTTCAAACCATTGCATTCAGTCGATCCCAGAATTTATAATAACTAAACATTAAAACCTTGAAAAGCTTAAAGAATCATGACTTGTGACTACAAACAAGTTGAATCTACCAGAACACGTAATGCATAGTTTAATATAATTTACCCAATACACAATATAATTCACTCATTCATTCATTTTCTTTTCGGCTTAGTCCCTTTTATTAATCAGGGGTCATATGTTTTATGCAGCGGATGCCCTTCCAGCCGCAACCCATCACTGGGAAACACCCAAACACTCCCATTCACACACATACACTACGGACAATTTAGCCTGCCCAATTCACCTATAGCGCATGTCTTTGGAGTTGTGGGGGAAACCGGAGCACCCGGAGGAAACCCACGCGAACACGGGGAGACAATATAATATAAAATTAAATATAAATAAAATATGGTTAGTTATAGTAATCTTAAAATTCATAGGCCTACATGTATGTTACAGACGTGATTTAAAATAAATAATTCATTCCACAACTATTTAAAAATGCATTACGTTCATAAAAATTGCATTAGGTGATTTAAATCAAAATTCATACAGCTTGTGAGTGTTTATAAGAGCAGTAAGGAATGTCTTTTTCTCCTTCACCTGCTGTCCAAACAGATTCTTCGCAAAGTGATTTCTTAACCAGATTATGTTTGCAGAATTAGTCAAACAGCTGTTTGTTCAATCCCACTCTTTATCTCTGTGACCAACACAAAAGCCAGACTTGTTCCTTTCAGCATTTTATGGAACTTCCCCTTGCTTCTAGACTTCAATGACTGACCAATAAAAAAACCCATACAGTAACAGGCCTCTTACATCGTACTTTGATGTTTAAAGTCGTGGTAAAACAATATTAGCCTTTTGGATTGACAAAAAAATTCCAACCAAAAAAAACCTAATAATAGCACTTCAACTGTAACTATGAGACTATAAACACACTGAAAAGAATGATTCATTGGATTTACAATTTGTTTTTAAGAGGTTGCAAATTATTTATTTGGGCTAAATTTAAACAAACAAATTAAATGTAGTAATGTTCAACTTAATTTGTTTGTTTAAATTCACCCCATATAAATAGTTTGCAACCACTTACCTTAAAAAATTTAGTAAATCCAATGAATCATTTTTTTTTCAGTGCAGCTATTTAAAAAAAAACTTTTTTAATCCTCAATTTCCCTGGATTTGCAATTTATAGTTATGTATTTGAGTAAATCATTATTTTCATGTTGTTCTGCGAATTTCTGATGACATTTCATAAAGCATAAATTGAGAATTGGTTAGAATGACAAAAAGATGTCATGTTTTCAGAGATGTTATTTTTAGACAACATAATATATTTTTTTTTAATCTCAGAACAGTCAGAGAAAAAACATTAATTGAACATTTTTAAGCCAAAAAAGAAACACAAACAAAAAATCTTTTCTTTAACAAAGATTTAATACAGCATTTTAAGTTCTTGTCACCTAATTTAATCTTTTGTATGTTCTTATTTAATTTGTAAAACTTTCCACATTATTGTTCTATTTTAAAAAGTTAAAACCAAGAGGTTTACCACCGTTAATTTTCTTTTCACACACACACACAAAAAAAAAGTTACCTTTCACCCCAGATCATAACCACCTGCAGTCTGCACTATTGTCCTCATCTGGTCATATGCCCGACATTTTCCTTACATTGTAGGTGCTCAAGAGAACGCTTCTCTTCAAATGTCAGAAAACAACTTCTGCACCAGACGCAACAGCTGCAACAAGGGGTGGCGTCCCCAGGGACAATACAGACCCCCTCATCAAGCCTCATTATACATCCTTCCCTGACTAAAAGACGTCTTCCCGTGTTTATTGTCTTTCGTGGGGAAGTTGTGGCGTCTTATTTCGAATGAGTAAGCAACCAAACATCTGCTAGAGTGCCTGGACATTGAGATGCAAATCACATTTCTGCATCGCAAACCAGACCCTGCGGTAAGCCAGCAATAACACGATCAGATCAAAGTTTGAGATCGATTTCTGCCACAATTACAGTGTAAAATCACTCTCATTGAGCCAAATAGACACTGTAACACTGTGGGAAATGCAAACGGATAATCAAATGCAGTAGTAAAACCGTGGTGCTACATATAGATGCAACCACGCTTCTCACGTTCAATTCTACTTTAACAATAAATTAATTTGGTTCTGACATGAATCTTTTAAAAAGCAGATTCCTTTCACATTCTGCTCACTCCTTATGCACACATCCATTGTGGCATTATCTTTTACCAGGCTATTGTTCTGAGGAAATCCTGCATGGACTGTTTGAACTCTTTATAAACAAATCATAAATTACAAAACAAAAAACAAACAAAAAAAGAAAACATACACACAAATTTTGCCCTTCAACATCTCAAGCGCAACAGCCGATGTGTCCTTGCTATTAAATGCAGTAAATCACAACGTATGGCAGGCCTCTTATTCCTTCAAACTAACAGTTAACTGTTACAAGCAGGTTGTTTATATTCATGCCATTAGTACTCAGATTTATATTGCTAGTAACTTTTATTCACTAGTATGGACTCTGTTTTTTAAACTCTGTCTGTTAAATTGCATTTATATCAGCTATTCCAAATAGTAACAAGAAACAACCACTGTATTCCAAATTTACACAATTTTGTTGTCAAATACACTAAATATTTCCTTGTAACTATTTGAAATGTTTCTAGCATTCAATGAAGAAGTGCTAAAATATTTAATAATACAGGTTTCAATATAGGATTTTTTTATACCAATTCCATATAAGAATCATATTTGGTTCCTTTCAGTGAACAATACTTAAAAGAACCCTTTTCCACTATAAAAAATATTTTGTGCAATATAAATGTTCCACTTAAATATATAACCTTTTTTTATTACATTAAGAACCTTTAACATTCTTATAAATATTCCATTGCAAAATATTTTTTATGAAATAAAAAAAAATTTTTTTTTTCATTATTATTAAGTGTAGTATGTAATAGTTCTATATATAAAATCATAACTGCATTGCTTACTAAAAATAATTGTTAGAATACTAGGCCTATTTGTAAATGGGTCATTTATAATTAATTGATAAATTAATATGTACTATTAACATGTAAAGAAACAGTAGTTAATAAATGTTAAAACGGCTTGCCACATATCTAATCCATATAAGAAAACCCTCAAAAGCATGGCAACACAGTTACCTTCTATTTCAAGGAACTTAAAGGAAACACATTTTACGCTTTATTACTTTAAGATTACAGCTTGTTCTTACTTATTCTTAATAAGAACCCTTTTGCAAGTGGCTTATATTCTCATCACTGCACTGCGCACGATGGAACCTATTTATTTGCCCATGGTTCTGATTTGCCATGCACAGATGCTCGTACATAAATGAAAGATGCTTTTAAAAATATCTGAAAATATACCTCTTTGGCTTTCCGCTCTACACGTTCCGAATGGTACCGAGGTCCTCCCTGCGCGCGGACTGCTTCATGCACTTACTGTATCTACATACAGCATATATGTCCTTGTGAACAGAATATCGAGCGATGAACGAAAATCCATAGATAATCAACACCATCACGTCGTTCCTAAGTTCCGCGCGACGAACTGCTTCACAGCGGCATCATCTCGTTATATCCACGCCGCGAATTTTCACCGTCCGCCGAGCGCATGGTCGGGTTTGCGTCCTTCCTTCCTTCCAACGGGAATCCGCTGACTGGCTCCCGTCCACCGAGTCTCCGTGTTACTGTGGAGCCCGCGCTGCGTCGCCAAGCAAAATATGATGACAGCACCTGGCGCTGTCCGGGCGAGTCAGCTGATTCCCGAGCAGGCGATTGGTTGCCGGCCGGTGGCTGTCACTCGATTCCCAAGCAGAGCACCATCTGTTCGGGGATTGTTGTGATGCGAACAAAGGCGGGCGCAGGGGGAGCGCGGCGGGGATAAACGCGGGGCGTGGAGGCTCAATGCTGAGGAGGTGAAGTTCCCTTATGAGGCGTCTTCCACAGGCTCCCTCCTCCTCCTCATGCTTGACGTAGTGATGGAGGACTCTGCATGGTGTCCCACTCACCAAAGATTTACAAAGAGACAATGTCCCTTTGTTCGGGGCTTCACTTTGAGGAAAGTTTTTCTTCCTAATCCATCGATCTCTGTGCACAGTTTTTAATCAAAATTTCCTGTTTTATAATACATGACACATTTGTAAGCTTATATAGGCTATATATACAGTTAGTTAAATGTGTACATTGTTGATGTGAAAAAAATAGAATATATTTAATTATAAAACTTCTTGCTCTACATAGCATGTCCAAATAAATAAATAAGTAAATAAATAATAATAAAAAAAATCTTATGAGACATGGTGGGTGGAAATATTTCAGAGTTAATTTATTTGCCCGTTAATTAGTTTGCTAACAAAAACAAACTTGATAAGAAAAATCATGCAGCAAGTTTTAATGCCTTAACTTTGGGGTAATTTCTAATTCACTTTTGAATTAGAAGTTGTAAAATAAAAACTTAGCTGATTCCTAATCATTATTGTGCACTGTAAAAAATCGTGGTTCCACAGAATCAATTTGTGTTGGAACAACATTAAGGAATCAAGTTAGATTATTAGTTTTTATAAATTTAGGTGGATTGAACGTAAAACAATTAATTAATTAATTAAAATCTCAATAATTGTGTTGTTTCATCTTATTTTAAATAAGTAGTTTAATGGCAAATGGCAAACAGCATTTTTGAGTGCAAGTGATCCCTAAAACATCAAAAATAACATTAAAACCTAAAATAATTTCATTTCAGTTGGTTGTCAAGGGACTATGTGTCTTTTCCATTTAGCTAAACTTAAAACCTAAAAACTAAAATAAAAAGTAAATAAATATATGAAGACAAATAAAAAATGATAAAAATGTAAAATTAACCATTAACCAAACCTAAGTCTAAAAACAATTAAAATAATACAAAAACTACAATAGTTATTCAATGACACCATCAGTTTCACTATACACTGAGAGTATTTACATATTGTTAATATACTCATCATAATAACACTCAAATGCATAACATGTCACCAAAATGTTTCTGCCTGATTCAAATGTACACATACTGTAAGTGAACATCTAGTGATCTCTAGGGAATTCAGATCCAACAATTACCCAGAGAGTGAATGAGTTCAAACCACTGGATGAATGCGTAGGCATCCTCTCTGAGTCACCTTCAGACATTTAAGTAAGGACTGGAGGCAAGTGGAGAACTGCCTCCCCCATAGTTTGCTTTATCCCCACTGAGCGCTCCAGACAGAGGGAGAGCTGTCAGTGTGTTTGTGTGTGCGTGGGTGAGAACTGATAACACTGGGAAACTTATTTGAGGTCATTGCTGCCCTGAAGGCCTGCTGGCAGGTAGATAGAGACACTATAGGTGCACTGGCAAGATCACCACTGTGATGAGATGGTGAAGATCAAACACATGCAAATGCTACAGCTTTAACTTAGAACAAAATCAAGCCATGATGAATCAGAGAATAATTGGCAAAACAACACTTTTACAGTATCTAACCTTATATAATATAGCATCGATATCAGTCAAAAAATGTTATCTATGTCACTGATTGGATTTGCATCAATATATGTTGATTTAATGCTTTTACTTTGGCAAAGTCATTTCTGTATTCATGCCTTAAAGACAAAGTTCACCTAAAAATGAAAATATGCTGAAGATTTACTCACCGTGAGGTCATCTAAGATAAGACTTTTTTCTTTAGTACAACATTAAATATGATTTTGTCCTTGATTATTCCTAAAATGTCAGACCAAGACTTTGAGAGTCAAAAAAACATACAGAAAAACTAAATAAATGTTTCTTGAAGATTCACTGAGGTCTTAAAGCAAAATTCTATGTATGAGAAGCTGAACATTGTTAACGATATTTATACCTTTAATCCTTGATCATGAGAATGTTCATGACAAGTCTATTTACATTTTATGAATCACCAAAGACCAAGGTTTTAGGTAAATATATCTTCAGTGTTCTACCAAAGAAAAACAAATCATCTTGTATTGTCTGAAGGTGATTAACTTTCATTTTTTAGGTATGCATTTATTTTAAGTATATTTTACCCCATTGATGTTTCATAGTCTTGCTTCAATTGAGGGAATATTTGGGTCACATGCATTGATTGAGGTATTGATTTATTCCATTATTATTCCAGACAGTAAACAGGGTCAAGTATGTTTGCTTTAGATGATTCCGTCTGCATACCAAGCAATGCTTGAAGAGTTAGTTCACCAAAAAAAAAGAAAATTAATTACTCACCCTCATGCCGTTCAAAACCCCGGAGACCTCGTTCATCTTCGGATCATGAATATTTTAGATACTTTAGATGAAACCTGAGAGCTCTCTGACCCTCCATATAAAGCAACAATCCTGAGACATTCAAAGTCCTGAAAAGGAGCCAAAAACTTTGTCAAAACAATCCGTGTAACTTAAATGGTTCAACAGTAACCATATGAAGCTCCAATACCAATTTTGTGTGGCAAATAAAATAGTAAAAATGACTTTGTTTGCCTGTATAATGTTTATAACAGATTTTTGTGGTGATCTAACCTTTTAACACCCTAGTCAACCCATAAAAAATATGTAAAATGCAACAGCCTGAATTCAAAGTGGAATACAGCCTGATTTGTAAAATGCATAATAAATAGGTTCCAGTTATTTCTGGAATATAGAAAATACAGACAGAATCACATAATTCTGTCATCAAAACGGAATTGAATGTCTGACATTTTTTTTATAAATACATCAAACATCTGTTTAAGTCAGCATATGGACTACATTATCTTTTTCGTAAATATACACTTTAAAATTGTCTACATGTCTGTGTGTCTTTGTCAACGAATGCAGTTTAACTTCAAGAAATTGTGAAAGGAAACGCAGTTCATATAGTTCCTAAAATGTAATTGTAGTTTCTTATTACTACAGTAAATGTAATTCAAAAATAATACATATATATTATATTCTTAGGGCCCCACTTAAAAAGCAGTATGCATGTTATTATTTAATGAATTGTTTTATTTTTTAGGGGGGTGGGGTGAATCAGTACCACTGGCACTAGAATGGCCAAAGTCAGACTGACACAGAGGTTAAGAGAAGTTAAAGCGGAGCCTGGGGTTAGTCTATCTCTCTGCCACAGTGAGTTTGAAAACCCTGTGTTTGTTGTGAGCGAGTTCACAGAAGCATTGAGTCAGATGGCACCTGTGGGTAAAGGGTTCTGGCAGAGGTCATTTGGTCAATAAGGCCAATGTTGTTCTGTGAAGCTGAGACAAGAGAAAATGGACCTGTTTGGCCAATGCTCTTTACTTTAGATGGTACATCAACTCAGTGCTATTTGTGGAATTCATTCATTCAATTTCTCTTTATTCATCAGGGGTCCCCACAGCGGAATGAACCGCCAACTTATCAAGCATATGTTTTACGCAGCGGATGCCCTTACAGCTGCAACCCAGTATTGGGAAACACCCATACACACTCATTCACATACACTACGGACAATTTAGTTTATTCAATTCAGTTGGCATTTCTGTGTGGAGTTTGCATGTTCTCCCCGTGTTCATGTGGGTTTCCTCCGGGTGCTCCGGTTTCCCCCATAGTCCAAAGACATGCGGTATAGGTGAACTGGGTAAGCTAAATTGTCCGTAGTGTATGTGTGTGAACGAGAGTGTATGGATGTTTCCCAGTGATGGGTTGCAGCTGGAAGGGCATCCGCTGTGTAGAACATATGCTGGATAAGTTGGCGGTTCATTCCACTGTGGCGACCCCAGATTAATAAAGGGACTAAGCCGAAAAGAAAATGAATGAATTAATGTTACTCCAGTTTCATTTCCATCGCAGCCAACCCTTTTGGCATAAAAACAGTTTTTTATATGAAAAGATCATAAAAGATAATTTCCACAATATTTTCAAGGTAATACATTTATTTAATCTGTATTGAAGATGTATATTTAGTTGGTTCAGTAATTAAAAATAATAAAATAAACTTTATGTAAATTATTGAAGAAAATATATGATAAAAAAAATAAAGAAAAGTCTACATTACCGGACATATTTATGACCAAAAAATAAAAAAATAAAAAAATAAAAAAATAAAAGAAAACAAAAAAACAAAATAAAATATTTATATGTACCAATAAATACATATATTTTTTTATAAATCACATTTGGACAGTAATTGAATTTAATTAAACAATTTAACAGGCATTAATAGAAAAAAGGAAAACACTGACATTTTGAAACTTCACCGAAGCACTTGTGTTTGAAAAGGCACAAATACACACTGTAGGTTTTTAATATTTCCCCAGAAAACACTGTTACCATTGTGAATTTCATTGCTGAAGGGCTTAACTCCAAATTCAAGAGAGTAAAAAAAAAAATAATGGGTACATTGTGAGCCTGCGTAAAGATATGAGCTCATTTTATGCATCCCTGATCAAATTATCAGCTTTACAAATCTAGCACACTCTCACCTAACAAACCCCCCACACACACACCATCAAAAGCAAACAGGGCTCCATTGTCCTGTGATTCACCATTTTACAGTCTTAACATCACAGCCTTATTGTCATTACATAAACACACACACATAAGTAATTTAAATAGTTCATTAAATATGCTCTTTTCCACAGACATGAAAATGTTCTCCATGGTATTCTCATTTCTGCATCCCACTCCAAAACTTCTACATAATACATTGCTTTTCCTCACCAAAGCTCTCAATCTCCACACGCACAGTCTCTATTCTCCATGTCTACAATTCTAGAGCAGTTTAACCTGAATTAAGACACTTCCAGATGAACGTGGGCCAGAAACTGGTCATTAGAGAGCAGGAAATTAAGACTAATTTGAATAAGGCACAGGTTGAGGAAAAAAGAATAATGCCTCGCTTCATTTGGGTTCAGTTCTCTCCGTAACTTTAATGGAGGGATTAATGGTCTTGGGGAATGATGTGTTGGCTCAAGAGGAGCCGCTGAAGGAGCAGATTAAAGCCAAAGCACGAGGGCACCAGCTGTGTTGCTCTTTCTCATGGGTGGTGGGAGGTGACAACATCACAGTGGTCTCTTCTCTACAAGGTTATGCTGATTGATTATTGTGCTTCCTTTTGACTCAAGGGGGGGGGGGGGGGGGGTTATGAATGATTTATTGATTAATAAGATCAAAATATAAATATACTGTCAAGCTCGAAATTATCTGCACCCCAGGGCTATGAATAATTTTGGCCTTAATATATATAGTCAAGCTCAAGGAAATTTCAAAATTGTGTTTAGAATTGGGATAATTTAAGGTATAAAAATGACAGATCACACTATGTTTTTGATCATTTTAACTCTTATACTTATTTTGTGATTATTTTATGATTCTTTTAATCCTCTTGTAAAGCACTTTGAATTACCATTGCGTATGAAATGTGCTATATATACACTGTACATATAAACATGACTTGCCTGAAACGTATATTTTAAGCGCTCTATAATGCTATTTTAAATATTTAAATTTTTGTTTTGGTTTACATTTAAAGTCTAAAAACACATTCATTTTTCAATAATTAACATGCCTTATGCCTATAATGCTACATAACATATGTTTCAAAGTCTCTGAAGATTCATTCTTTTTAACCCCAGTGTTTCCTCTAGGATTTTTTCCAGCTGTGGTGGCTGGCCTTATACACAGATCTTCCAACTACCTATATGGCGTTATTTCAATGACAAATGTCGTGAGCGCAGTATCACAAATCGAGATCGCATTCATGTAATACGAGCATGCTAATCTCTTTGCTTGCATGCCGATTTCCTCTGTTTGTGCACAAAACTACTTGCACGCCCTTAAATATACGCTGCCCAAGGACAGATTTTCTTGTGTGCTCTCAAATAAACGCTGCTGAAGTGCGATTTAGTGCGTTTATGTAACGAGTATGTTTCATGTATTAGATTTGCTAGGAATATTTATGAATGTTTCCAATAGACCTACAAAACGGCATTGATGCGTCCTGATGTAAAGTGAAACGGCCATAAACTCCAGCAAGATAAAGTCATTGTATGCAGAACCATAGACCTTTATCTATAAATAAAGTATAATTATGGTAACTGTTCATCATAACTGTAAGCTATGTCGTGTTTTACGCATCGCGCAGTTCTGTCAGGCACTTGGTCAGTCAGCATGTAAGCATGTAAATAACGCACAGCACTATTACGATTACAGAAAAGTTTGCTCTGTTATAATTCACTTATATTTTAATACGTTTTGGTGCGATTATAACCGGCTATAAAAAATCAGCAACAACTGAAGGTTTTGAATGAGAAGCTGTAATGTAGCCGTGGCGGGAATGACTTTTGGTGTGGCGCCCCGCCATGGAAGAATGAATGTAGCGGAAACCATGAACCCCCTCTATTCCGTGAGCTTTGATTGGCTGTTGATTGGCCTAGTCTGTTGTGATTGGCTAACCACTTACAAAACAGCTATTACCAAAATCTAAAAAAATTTTACACACTGTAGGACAAATGTATCTATCAATGCCTCATTTTCAAAGAGAATAAAAACATACTATAAAATAACTACTAAAAATAACTAAAATGGAAAATTGTAAAATAAATCTAGTATGTCAATGATCCTATAAGATAACATTGGTAATCATTGAAATGCTATTTCTATATTAATGTGACTCGTGAATCTCTCAGAGCCGTCACAGATGCCCCTCCTCCTTCAAAACAAAGAGGGCAGAACTTATCGTCCTGGGGTCACAGCAGTGCCCATGTTTAGGGTCAGGGTCGTGACCTCTCGCACAGAAAATGGATAAAAAGGGAACGGGTGGGGGAGATAAAGGAACCATCTTTTAAAGGGAAGAAATTCTCTCACATGCAGCTGAGAGCTCATGCCTGCACAGCAACGGTTGCCAGGCAGATTGGATGCCTTGATACAGGCTAACAGTTCTCATCCCGACGGAGGAATCTAATCCCCCATAGCAAAGCATGTTCACATGTCAACTCAGTCTCGCTCCCTCTCAATCACCCTTTTACACAAACCGTATACTGTTAGACTGCAATTTGAAACTTGTTTTCTCTTTAAGATGGAGATTCATAATCATAAAAGAGCTAAATGAATTAGCAGAATATGCAGAGAAGCAAATCACATCCACACACTTACTGCCATTGTTCCTGCACTTATAAAAAATGTAATAACAAAACACTTGAATCCTGATTAGCACAAGCAGACGTGTTTACTTAACAGGATAAAAAAAACAACTAATTGTATGAACTGACCAAGAACACTGTTTATGGTCTGGATTTTTAAGCAAATTGTTTCAAATATCAAGCAACCTAATGTACTTTAAAATCAAGACAACAAATAGATTGTGGTAACACTTTAGTTTAGGTCACAATTCATGTTATTAACTACTGGCTTATTACCTGCCTTTTATTAAGATATTAACTGTTCTATTGTAGTTATAAAGTATGATCTTATTCTGCATCCCTAATCATACCCAAAACCTTAACCCAAGTTCTACCTTACTAACTATTAATAAACAGCTAATTAGTAGTTTATTAAGCTAGTGTTAGTTAATGGTTTGTGAATACCATGAATTGTGACCTAAACTAAAGTGTTGCCTTAAGATTTAGTTTTAATGTGCTTTAATGGATGCAAAAAGCTTAAATCTTAGAGAGACACTCCCATATACTCATCTGTTTAAAATTTCAAGACAAACTATGCAATATTTAATTGTCCACCATCTCTCGTCTTTCTCAAAAGAGGCGGTGACTTCAACACATCACACCACATGTAGTTTAAATATTAAGCAGCTCTGCCTAGTAACCAAATGTATGCATGCAAATGTACATTTAACAACGTCATGAGTCATTTAAAAAATATATAAATATGATGATGTATTTAAATGTATATTTATTCCTATTTTATATTCATATATTACTAACATAAGCATTTGAATGCAATATCTAGATGGGTAGCAGCTTTAAAATAATTATTAATTTTAGTTAATGTATTTAATAACATGAACTAAGTATGAACAGTCTTTTACAGTATATGTTAATGGAAATCAACATTTACTAATGCATTATAGTTAACAAGAAACCACAATGAACAACTTTATCTTCATTAACTAGCATCAACAATAATGAATAAATACTGTAATAAATGTATTATTTATTGGCTGTTCATGTCAAATAACTAAGATTAACTAATGGACCATTATTTTGAAGCATTACCTGATGTTTTGCAAAAACATCTACAATTTAAAACATTTACAGTATCGTTACTTCTGCTACTTTTTAAAGATTTTATTTTCTGCAGGCTGTTTAGTCACTATGAGGAATCTGCTGTCTCAGAAAGTGCTAAAGGAGCGTAATATTTCATTAAACGTAGCTCTGTTGAGGTTGTGAGTAGGTCATCTATTAGTCAGATTTAAATCTCTTTTTTACCTCTGAGAATTACATTTAGGGCGACACGGTGGCTCAGTGGTTAGGACTGTCGCCTCAGAGCAAGAAGGTCAGTGGTTCGAGTCCCAGCTGGATCAGTTGGCATTTCTGTGTGGAGTTTGAATGTTTCCTGTGTTCGCGTGGGTTTGCTCCGGGTGCTCCGGTTTCCCCGATAGTCCAAAGACATGTGCTATAGGTGAATTGAATAAACTAAATTGGCCGTAGTGTATGTGTGTGAATGAGTGTGTATGGGTGTTTCCCAGTACTGGGTTGCAGCTGGAAGGGCATCTGCTGTGTAAAACATATGCTGGATAAGTTGGTGGTTCATTCCGCTGTGGCAACCCCTGATGAATAAAGGGACTAAGTCAAAGGAAAATGAATGAATGAATGGATTACATTTATTCTCTAGATTCATTTTTCAAATGAACAGTATCTTATGCAAAAGTGAAAACAAATCGGACAATTAATCAGAAAAGCAACAAAAGCTATATGCAATTTTATAAGTGCATACAGATAGATATAAATATATAAGTTGACTAGAAACCTTACCAGATATGCATACTAGTATTTGCATATTGCTCTACATCTGACACAGTGCATCCCTCAGGATTTCAGCACCACGGATAAAGGGAATATAATCATTTTGCAGAGAGCTCTAAACCATCGTGAGACTGTAAACAGTCAACCATTAGCACAAAACTTCTCTCATCATAGGCTTCAAATCAGATTGTGTGCCACTTTCAGGCACTGATCCCGGAAAACACAAAACTAATGTGCAAACATGAGGTTAATCTGTATAATCCAATGCACTGAGAGATTATATTTGGATAGAGGCTTACATTTTAGATTTAACTAGGAGACCTTTGTTTTTGTTCAGCATCAAAACTAAGTCTCCGCCATTTAAAACAATCCTTAAAGAAGCTGTATTTTGCATGTGTTAATACAAATGTAGAATTTTAATGCATTAATTGCTTTTTTGTCAGCCGGTAAACAGTTTATAATGAATCTTATAAAACAAAACATTTCCAAATGTCATAAACCTGTAGACTGATTTTATTGTGAAAGATGCAGGGCATTTTTACCAGGAAAATCTAAAAGGATGTAACACTTACACATTTATGTTGTATATGAGGCCATTTAATTATGTTTAAATTCTTGTATGTAGCTAAATCTATATATTCTATACTTATACACAATGTGATTAAGTGCTTAAAGTTTTCAAGCCTTATTTGTAAGTCGCTGTGAATAAAACATCTGCTAAATTAATAACTCAAATGTAAGCTCATGTAAAGAATGTAAAATCTAACACTAATAAAATAGAGAACAATTATAAAAAAGAATAGGAAAACAATAAACCAACGTTTTGTTCAAGATTTTATAAGAAAAAATTATTTTAATGTTTTTTATGTCCATTCAGCTTTTCTTTTCTTTTTTTTTGCTTTGCTAACAAGAACCAGCATGTTTAATTACACAACAAAATCACTTCACATTTCTTAACAAGAAGGATTAAATGAGGAAAGAAAACATTAAATAAAAGAAAATAATAATAAAAAAATAAAAAGAGGAGAGGGTACACAACTATCAAATTACATACAAATATATTATACATATATTTTTTCAAAGTTAGTTATTAACAAAAGTTATTTAATGTATACAAACATTTTATGCAAAAATGTTAAAGGAGGAGCATATATTAACCGTTTTAATTGCTTTTCTGTTTTTAGACCTAGAAATCCCTTTTATATACATTTTAATCTCTTTTTCTAGCACCATGAGGAGAAGTTTGCTTTTTGCATCATTCAGCTTTTCTCTTGGAAATGTTTTTGCAATTGATATACACTACCGGTCAAAAGTTTGGGGTCAGTACGGTTTTTAAATGTTTTAAAATAAGCTTATCCTGCTCACCAAAGCTGCATTTATTTAATCAAAAATACAGTACAAATTGTAAAATTGTGAAAGGTTATTGCACTATAAAAAAACTGTTCAAAAGTAGTTTATAATTTAATTTAATAGTTTGTTCCAGTGATTTTAAAGATGAATTTTCAGCTTCATTACTCCAGTCTCCAGAGTCACATGATCCTTCAGAAATCACTCTAATATTAATTATTATTGTTATTATCATTATTAATGGTATTAGTAATAAAAGCAATAATGACTGGAGTAATAATTTCATTTGAAACTACATACAATAAGAAAGCATTATAAATATTTTACAATTATTTTACATTTAATAAATGCCGCCTTGATAAACAGAATAGTTTTCTTTGAAAAAAAACATGAAAAAAAAACTGACCCCAAACTCTTGACCGGTAGTGTATTTGTTTGTTTGCCCAAACTAAACTATTATATATAAAACTTTGCCTGCAGCTGAAAATAAGCCTTTTCTTGACTGCAGACTTAAGCCCAATCCAGAATATTAGTTCGTATTTTTGGTCATCCAACATTCTATTACATTCGTTTTACAGTGTTGAGTCTCCTGGAAAACATCAGGATTTCTTTATTGTGCTTATTGATATGTTACATGGCAGAAGAGAGCTATAAAACAACATACTTAAACAAAAAAAAATAGCTTAGACCATTTGGGATCAATGTTTTACAGTACACCTGGTGCTCACTTCATAAGGACAATGCAATGCTGGACAAATAGCAGAAGTTGAAACAAATGTATTTATTGATTTACTGTACTTACTGCCTTGTTTAGCCAGCAACCATTACCTTTCAAAGCATATTCTAAAATCGATTGAATGCTTAAAGTTTTGTTTTCCCATTTCAAGATATATAGAACAAACGCCCATAGCAGTTGCATAAAAAACTGAATTGAAGCCACTCAGCTGCTGCTTTTATATTTTGCATCGTGCTTTGTGTCTTTCAACCCCCCAAAATGTAAATATAGCTCAATAATGGCATGGAACATTAAGACAGTTAATGATCCAATATTGACTTTTTTTCCCCCTCCTTTACATAGTAAAAAATAAAATTATCACAGAGATTGAGATCCAAGCAATCCTTTATCTTGAATCACTCATATTACTACCTCATCTCGCTGTGCCAAGTGTTTGTTAATACAATAGAGTGCTGAAATTGGGAACACGTTGTCTTTCAGCAGATATGAGAGTTTGGAGTTTAAAATTATTTTATTATTATTCTTTTCTAGCAAGGTCTTTTAACTAGGCCACCAATGAAGAGCGAAGCATCATCAGCAATTAACCAGCGATCAATTAATTGTTGATAATTTACAATAAATCAATACATATTATCAGTGGTTGATTTATGTTATTAATGTGCATACTATAGTTTTAATGGTTGTTTTGTGTTGCGTATTGTGCCGCATCCATTGAGGACAGCATTATCAGATGGTTCATTCAGGGTTTCTGCAGGTCTCATTAAGTCAAATTTAAGACTTTTTAAGACCATTTAGAATAACATTTTAGACTTATACAGGGTTAAACACTAAGGACTTTTTCTAATGGCCCAGTATTATTATGGGGATTTATTTTCTTTCCCTGATTAGGGAATTTAATTTGGGGATTTTTCTGTAAAAAACGTCTAACAGCTGTTGTGAATTGTATCTCTTTGCAACATTCATTCATTCATTCATTTTCTTCCGGCTTAGTCCCTTTATTCATCAGGGGTCGCCTCAGCGGAATGAACCGCCAACTTATCCAGCATATGTTTTACGCAGCGGATCCCCTTCCAGCTGCAACTCAGTACTGAGAAACACCCATACACACTCACATGCACACACATACACTACGGACAATTTAGCTTATTCAATTCACCTATAGCGCATGTCTTTGGACTGTGGGGGAAACCAGAGCACCCAGAGGAAACCCACGCCAACACGAGGTGAACATGCAAACTCCACAAAGAAATGCCAACTGACCCAGCTGGGACTCGAACCAGCAACCTTCTTCCTGTGAGGTGACAGTGCTAATCACTGAGCCACTCTTTGTTGCCCCTCTTTGCAACAAAAAACTTAAATATAAAAAATAAGGTTTTCTATTGTTGGTGATTGGATGGATGTTGGTCCGATCAAGTAGATTTACTTGGACAAAGCAAAATTAAGACCTGTTTAAAATGAAAGACCTAAAACAAAATATTTCAGTACATTTAACTTTGAGAGGCCTAAAATGTTTGACTTTTTAGGACCCAGCGGGCACCCTGTTCAATACGTGTAATTATACACTGTAAAAAATCCTGGGTTCCATACAAGCCCTTTATGTTGTTCCAACACAAATCAATGAAGTTAACAAATTGAAGTGGATTGAACATAAATCAATTAGGTTGTTCCAAAAAACTTAAGAATTGTGTTGTTTCAACTCATTTTAAATAAGAAGTTTAAACAAAAGTCATTTTTTGAGTGTATGAAAAAGACCAAATCATCTAACTCAGCTGGTACATTCAGTAAAATATAAAAATTTTACCCATGTTATATTACTTTACCATTATTTTGATACCTTTATATTGTATGTGTATGTGCATGCATTTATATATTTCTATACTTGTAATTGTAATTTTTATTATGTTCTTATTATTGTTTTTATAATTTTGTGTTTTGTTTTCATCAGTACATGTTAAAGGTTTCTATAAAAATTAATAAAGACAGTGTTTAATTTTTTTTTACCCATGTGTGGTTCATACAGATCAATGAAGTGAGTAATAACACATCATAGACACTCATGAGAAAACATAGGCCTTTTCACATCCTCCAGATTTTCTTTAATATGCACAATTTTCTACACTTATTTGGGAAGTTCATTGCACACTGAGCCCAACATTTTTGTCTGAAATTTTTGCACATAAAAAAATACAATTGCAACCTCGAGTTGTGTGAATCCCATTTACACATTGCCTCTGAAAATTTTGTCTGTAATAAAAAAAAACAAAAAAAAAACACATGGACCGGGTTTGATTTTGTTACAGCTTTTCACATCCGTAGAAATTGTTTTGAGAGATGATTGGACAACCAACGTACAAGCGAAAGCCAAAATCCACAATGCTGTCACTTCCAACACAGAGCACTTTATTGCAAACAAAGTGCGTAATACAAAACTTGTGGTGGATGGTTGAAAATTTGTTTGGAGAGAGAGAGAGAGAGAGAGAGAGAGAGAGAGAGAAAGAGCGAGTGTGTGTGTGTGTGCGCGTGTGTGTGTGTGCGTGCGTGTGTGTGTGTGTGTGTGTGTGTGTGTGCGCATACCATTTGACGTACTGCCAATCTTTGTTCAGGATTAATTTATGGAAATTTGTGTTACGTGGCTGCAGTATTGCAAGCAAAGTATCAAAATGTCACTGAATTCTTGAATTACATTAGAATTTTGTAATAATCCCGCGCAGCTCATTAATAAGTCATTAAATTTAATCAATAAAAAGGTCTATTAAATGATCAACCATTGACCTTTTCCTTTCCTTTCCTTCCTTTCCTTTTGTTTCTTTTGTTCTTTTTGTTTTTATTAGCACATACGGTCATGCCAGCAACCACTGAAACAGACGCATCTTGCGTTTTTAAAGTTAACAATTGATCGATTCATTGATCGTTCATTTAAATCAGAATCAATCATGAGAATTTGTAGCAAGTGACATCCCTTAAAACAAAATAAATGATTACTCTTAATTTTCAGATAATTCATGAAGAGAAAAGCCACTCTCAACAGAGACAAAAGCAGCTAACCATAAGATCAAATAGGGATTTTGGGAATTACCATGCCATGTAACAGATGGTAGTCTCCAGTCTGGGGTTGTATTATACAGAAATTCATTGGACATTATCATCTGCGTGTTGTAATTCTAATCACCAATGGTCTCAGAATTGTATTTTCCAAAATGTGGCCACAAACAAGTAAAAAAAAAATATCTGTGGTAAATCTGGCTGTCTGAAACGCCATGAAGATGTCTTATTTCTAAAAATATACAGCCATATGGACATCGCTTTGCTATTGTTTGCACACGCTCCCTAGTTTAAGATGATCTAACTCAACTACTCGCATACTGTGGATTACACCTGCTAGTTTGAGGCAGAAAGAATCAGGGGACAATAGTCCTCTTTAAACTCCCTAGACTGCCATTCAGTATGCATCAATTCAACATGTATTCACTCGGCACAGCTGATTGGCGTTTCAGACAGAAGGAGCTTAAAGTTGGACCACATGGGGCTTACAAACACTACACTAAACTACCAGCCAATGTTAAACCCCCCACAGCAAAGAGCTTAAGATGCTTATAATGGTTGCCCATACGACAGTGTCGTGATTGGCTTCTTCTCAACTTTTAAGTTTATAATCCATTTTGCCTCTTGTAAAATCTTGATTAAGTGCCATCTGCAATCTCGCTCTCAATATGACTCGAATGCTTCTTGTTTGGCTATTACACAATCAATGACTCTTTGCTGATTTACAGCAGAATTATTAGCATTCCTTTTAAATTTTTATTCTTTTTTTATATATTTTCCATGTGATGTTTATGTTATAATATAATGTTATAATATTTTTCTAATATACAGTTGAAGTCAGAACTTTTAGCCCTCCTGAATTATTAGCCCCCTGTATATTTCTGTTTAACTGATTGATAACTGATTTATTTTATCTGTGCCATGATGACTGAACATAATATTTTACTACATATTTTTCAAGATACTAGTATTTAGCTTAAAGTGCATTTTAATTACTAGTTAATTAAGTTTAATAACTTAATTAAGGCAAGTTAGGATAATTAGGCAAGTCATTGTATAATGATGGTTTGTTCAGTAGACAATTAAAAAAATTAAAAACTACTTTTATTCTAGCTGAAATAAAACAAATAAGACTTTCTCCAAAAGGAAAAATATTATAGGAAATACTGTGAAACAATTCCTTGCTCTGTTAAACATCATTTAGAAAATATTTGAAAAAGAAAGCAAAATTCACACGAGGGCTAATAATTTTGACTTCAACTGTAAAACTTATTTCTTTGAGTTTTGTATAAAACAATTTTTAAGGTCAATATTATTAGCCCGCTAAAGAATTTATATTCTTCGATTGGCTACAGAACAAACCACTGTTGTCCAATGACTTGTCTAATTAAACTACTTTGCCTAATTAGCCTAGTTAAGCTTTTAAAATCCACCTTTAGCTCAATACTAGCACTGTCACCTCACAGCAAAAAGTTCGCTGGTTTGAGTCCCGGCTGGGCCAGGAGGCGTTTCTGTGTGGAGTTTGCATGTTCTCCCCGTGTTCACGTGGGAGTTTCCTCCGGGTGCTCCGGTTCCCCCACAGTCCAAAGACATGCGCTATAGGTGAATTGGGTGAGCTAAATTGGCTGTAGTGTATGAGTGTGTGTGTGAATGCGAGAGTGTATGGGTGTTTCCCAGTACTGGGTTGTGGCTGGAAGGGCATCCGCTGCGTAAAACATATGCTGGAGTAGTTGGCGGTTCATTCCGCTGTGGCAAACCCTGATAAATAAGGGACTAAGCCAAAGAAAATGAATGAATGAATGAGCTCAATACTATTATCTAGCAAAATGTATTGTGTACTGTCATCATGGCAAATACAAAAGAAACTAGTTATTAGAAATTAGTTATTAAAACTATTATATTCAAAATGTGTTGAAAAAAATATTTTCTCAGTTAAACAGCACTCTGGAAATAATAAAGGGCTAATCATTTTGACTTCAACTGCATATATTACATGATTATTAAACACACTGCCATTGCAGGTTTTTTAAATATCATATGAGTGCAATCTGCATGCAGGGCTATTTTGTGACCTGTCTTTATACAAATGTGACATTTGCTGTCCGCTGTGAGACTCCTCTGGGACTCTTATCGGTGTAACACATGAAAGGCGACAAAGCCGTAGACATATCAGATGAGTAAATTAAATTTGCAGACAGGCACGGGCTCCCCCTGAGAGCTGTAAAATGATACACGCGTAAATCTCAGGCACATTGTCAGGTTTATTTGTGAGTAGATAACAGACTCTAATTTGAGGCTCTCAGTAGAGTGATTGTGATTGTGTCACATGTGATAAAATACTGTTTATTTCTGACTGTTTGAAGAAAAGAAACCAAAAAAAAGGGTTTTAACATGTCACTCACCCACTGTTTTATTCCCAACAAACATTTGACTGCACTTCACTATAAATATATTATCATTATGGTTAAATAAAATAAATAAAAAATTGCTTAGAGATCACGCCACTATTTTTAGGACTGGACCTAAATATACAAAAACAAATACAAGAGGCATTTGTGAGATACACAGTATATTGTGACTTACCAGGCATCCAAAACATGTACAGTATGTGTGTAAATGTGACCCTGGATCACAAAATCAGTTTTATGTTCTTTGTTCTGGCATATTTATGACAATAGCCTAAAATAGTTTGCATGGGCCAAAATAATAGATTTGTATTTTATGTCAAAAATCATTGGAATATTAAGTAAAGATCATGTTCTATGAATATGTTTTGTAATTTTCCTACTGTACATATTTACAAACTTGATTATTAATGTGCATTGCTAAGCACTTCATTTAGACAACTTTAAAGGCAATTTTCTCAGTAATTAAATTTTTTTTAAATCCTCAGATTCAGATATTCAAATAGTTGTCTCAGCCAAATATTGTCCTATTGTAAAAACCATACATCAATGAAAAGTTTTATTCAACTTTTAATAAATCAAGTATAAATCTCACTTTCAACATAAAACAGGTATGGTTGAGCTATTTATGGTCACATCTTGTCATCCACATCCTGTTTTTGGTTTTTATTTAGACGTTCACAGTTCGTTTGGAAGTGGAATTTCAGCAACCTCAATTGGCTTGTTTGGGTTCAGATGGCTTATATGAATGAATAGCACTAATAGAGCAATGGTAAAAGAGCACCTTTTTCCCCTTGCAACCCCAGACCCAGTTTAAGAAAAAATAAAAACCCTGATGAACTGATAATGGACACACACAAAACTAATCCCAGACTACATTTTTTAGTCAAAATGTACTATGCGATACTTTAATTTACTTTTGTATCTACTTAATGTATGTTTTTGTTAACTTTAAAGTGCAAAATGTACTTTCTATGCACAATTATCATTATTATTACTTTTTATGCACAATTACCATCATTATTACTACTGTTGTTGTCTTTTTACCTTTTTTAATCTCTTCCTGCTAATATTGTTGTTGCTTTAGACAAATAACTTGCACGGAAAGGAAGGGCAAATGCAAATTTCGTTGTATTTCGTACAATGACAATAAAGACTTGTTTCTGATACTACACATTGAGCTTTACAAGGTAATAATACATGTAGTACTACTTATCAGCACTACGAAAACAAATCAGATGCTTTCTCCCATGGATGTGTCAGCGCACCGAAGGCTGGGAATTTGTCTCTTTGCTATGGCACACTGCATTTAATGGGAGCGCATCACCCGCCTCTTATTCACACGCTTGTGTTTGTTTACACGCTGCAGTGGAAGCAGATGGAGCCACGTCATCCATATTCATCGACCTAAGTGCTGTCACCTTGACCCTGACGCCAGGCTCTTACCCCGCACTCTGCGAGGGTTCAATAGAGCCACTCACGGCTGCTGCAGCACCCATTATAGCCAAGGCTGGGAAAGACGGAGAGCAAGCCTCTTCCTGCCTCCCTCGCGCCTCAAATCTGCATTCCGAAACTCACGTTCTCAAGGAACGCCAATGAGAATGGAACATCTGCCCAGTAATGGGGGTTTCCTAAGTTGATGGATGAAGGAAGGCAAGAGCACACAATGGTTTGACACCAGAGCGAGCTCAATAGAGAGTTTGGTTGGTTCATCTTAAGGTCTTGGTCAGTATAATTATTTGGAAAACCTGGGAAGAAGGGTTTGTGAGAGCAGAGAGGCAACAGCGGTCCCACAGCTTGCGATTTGCACCAATGAACATTTATTGAGATGTCATTGGTCCTAGAAGCTATAAAAAATATGTACTAAGAAAGAGTGCAGCAGACCTTTTAAGCTCTTTCATTCATTCATTCATTCATTCATTCATTCACTTTCCTTCGGCCACAGTGGAAAGAACCGCAAACTATTCCGGCATATGTTTTACACAGCGGATTCACTTCCAGCCACAATCCAGTACTGGGAAACACCCATACACTCTCACATTCACACACACACACTGATACACTATGGCCAATTTAGTTTCTCCAATTCAGCTATAGCGCATGTCTTTGGACAGTGGGGGAAACTGGAGCACCCACGCAAACACGGGGAGAACATTGAAACTCAACACAGAAATGCCAACTGGCCCAGCCGGGACTCGAACCAGTGACCTTCTTGCTGTGAGGCGACAGTGCAAACCACTGAGCCACCATGCCGGCCTTTAAGCTTAAATGTAGTGTTTTTTAACGTGTATACATACAGTTGAATGCACAGCCTTTCAAATCCTATCTATTTGATATGCAATATAAAATTTATTTGATAGCGTGAGAGTCTGTGATGTAGTAGAAAATGTACACTTTGTTATTAGTAGATGTTTAGCTCTTGATGTATCAGACATTTAATTGCCACATGATGTTCCTGCTTTTCATAAAAGCTAGATCAATTCTTAAGAAAACATAACTTTAGTCCAGCTTAAGTTGAGCTCTCAAAAAGTCAAACATCAGTACAAGGTTAAAACTAGCCAAATTTAATTAAAATGACCCTATATCATTTAATAAAATAATAAATAATTCTTATTAAGTAATAAGTAAGAAGTTTCATTTCCATGCATCCCTGTAGTTAAAATAACAGCTGAATTCTACAGACTGAAGAGGAATGACTAGAAATAGTTAAGAAATAGTTAAAACCCATTTTGCTGGGTAATTCCACGTTTAAGTGCATTTAAGTTGTGTGTATTCAATAAAGATTTTGAATAAAGAATAATTTTCTACAAGCTTTTGCACTTATTTAACAGAGTTGTTAATATTAGACTCTCTAAATAAAATGATTATCTGAAACACAGGCATCTGTTTGTATTGTTCTTGTCTTGTTTCTTGTCTGGCTGTGAAACAACGGTCCAGTTCAGTGTTCACACATTGTGGACAAATTAAGTAGTACAAAATTAATTCAAAATGACAAAAAGTCAAACAATACAGTATGTACATTTTGTTCTAATCAGTAAATTTGCATTAATGCATAAAAAGTAGTGACAAACAATGTATATTGGTGGTCATATCTGCATCAAGATCTGCATCAGTCGGGGCAGTCGTGGCCTGGTGGTTAGAGTGTTGGACTCGTGATCCGAAGGTTGCTGGTTCGATACTCGGTACCAGCGGGAATTGGGGGTGGGGGGAGTGAATGACCAGCACTCTCCACCACCCTCAATACCACGACTGAGGTGAGTCCCTTGAGCAAGGCACCGTTCCCCCCAACTGCTCCCCGGGCGCCGCAGCATGGCTGCCCACTGCTCCGGGTGTGTGTTCACGGTATGTGTGTGTTCACTAACTGTGTGTGTGCGCACTTGGATGGGTTAAATGCAGAGCACAAATTCCAAGTATGGGACACCATACTTGGCCACACTACACTTCACTTCACTTCACTTCACTTCATCAACCAATAAATGGTTATTTTAAATGTTATCATTATCAGCCCAATAAGAAAGCAAACAATCAGCTGATAATTTATTACCTAAGTTGTCCACTATATTTGTTTTGAGTTTTAGTTTTGTCATCTGGACTGGAAAAGTTAATGTCATAATGTATGTATATATATATATATTTGTCCATATATACCCATGTATATCAGCCAAAATTTCCATATCAGTGCATCCCTTCTAAAAGTATAAGCAGCAAAGTATACTGAATATGATAACTCATTATATTTAGACCCTCACATATGCATAAAAGCCGAAGAATAAGCTTTATGTGGATGCATATTGGAGTTTGATGGAGAAAGAAATGCTTGGGTTGTTCTGAATTACAATAATTCAATTCAAACCCTTTTATTTTGCTCTCTTAAGGATGACACGAGACTTCACTCCCAGAATCTGCAGTAAAACATGCTTTACAATGAGACAATTAACCTCGCCGATTACAAAAGTGGGGGAAAAAAGATGACCCATGATGTTCCTGCCAAAATGAATGAATGGAAAAGCTATAAACTAAGACAAGTCCGTGCTAATTTGCATCAAGTGTACATAATGAAACTCATAAATCACCAAGCACATAAAGCACACCCAGAAGAACTGAGAAGACACTGGTGAGGAAGGTCGCATGAACGAAAAAAAAAATTATGCACAACCACTGTATAGAAGAGCCGGAAAAGTAGGGTTTCCTCCTGTCCAGTTGCTTCTAACCAGGCCAGACCTGCCTAATTAAGTCCAGGACTAAACCCTTGAGAACTCAGGCTACGTAGAGTCAAGGGAGAGGGGGGTTTAAACCTGGATGTTTCAGGCTACGCTGAAGTATGAAGCCCAGGTTAGTATTTCCTACTGTATGCGTGTTACAGGAAACACATTAGTCACCGTGACTATGAAGTCCCCTTTTGGGAGGCGTCATCTTAATGAACTGTCATATTAAAGGATGTCTCTCCTACTGGTGCCATAAATACGTCTTTCAGCGTTTCTGCATCACCGAGCACTCGCCTGTGGGTGTCTGTGAATAGGGCACGGGGAGCACAATGTCACTGTTACATGCAACACTAAATGAAGTGGATGAACCTGCCAGCACGGCACAGAGGACACAACCTTGAAAACTGGCATGTTAAGTGGAGAAATGAGAGCTTAAACTGAAGCCAAAAAAAAGTTTCCAGAGAGAAACTTCCAAAAGAGTCCAGAGATTTTGAGTGTGTTTACAATATACAGTTGAAGTCAAAAATATTAGACCTTGTTCGAAATTGTAATTATTTTAAAAATATTTCCCAAGTGCTGTTTAAAGGAGATGATTTTTTTTTCAACACGTTTTAACAACTAATTTAATAACTGATTTCTTTTGTCTTTGCAATGATGACAGTACATCATATTTTACTAGTTGTTTTGCAAGTTACTAGTATGTAGTCTAAAGTGCAATTTAAAGGCTTAACTAGGTTAGGTTAAGTTAGGTTAAATTGGCAAGTTATTGGGCAGCAGTGGTTTGTTCTGTAGACAATTAAAAAAAAACATTCTAAAGGGGGCTAATAATATTCATTCATTCATTTTCCTTCAGCTTAGTCCCTTTATTCATCAGGGTCACCACAGCGGAATGAACCACCAACTTATCCAGCATATGTTTTACACAGCAGATGCCCTTCCAGCTGCAACCCAGTACTGGGAAACATCCACACACACTCATTCACACTCATACAATATGGCCAATTTAGTTTATTCAATTCACCTATAGCGCATGTCTTTGGACTGTGGGGGAAACCGGAGCACCTGGAGGAAACCTACGCAAACACGGGAAGAACATGCAAACTCCACACAGAAATACCAACTGACCCAGCCAGAAACTCGAACCAGAGACTTTCTTGCTGTGAGGTGCTAACCAGTGCTAACCACTGAGCCACTTTGTCGCCAATTAGCCAAACTAAAAGAAACTAGACATTCTCCAGAAGAAAAAAAATATATTTTAGGAAATATAAGGCTTGGCGTTATGACCAAAATTTTATTTCACCATTTTTTGTAAAGTAAATTATTCCAGAAAATGTACAAAAGGGCTTTATACAAAAAATAAGTTTAAAAAAAGAAAAGGACTTGATCTTGTTTGATTATTTTGTATTTTACTTTTAACTTTATAAAGATAGTAAACAAAATATGACTTTAGATGAACAACAAATTCCACTGTATGTCACATTTCGCAGTTTTATGTGGATAGACCTTATTATTATAAACATTTCTCAAGTAACATCTCAGATATAAAATATATCCCAAGTAAGAAATCTTAAATATGAAAATATAAATATGTAAACACTAAGGAAAATCAAAACTAATGGATAACATAAGTCTAATGGATGCCTGAGCCTGTAAACATGCAATAAAAAATCTTTTAAGATACACATTTCATTCTGCAGTAGTGATACACACCGTCATACCGCCCAGCCCTAAATACTGATGTCTACTCCATTAAATGTCACTTGGGAAATATTTGAATAAAAAGAGAATAAAAATTTCACAGGAACGCTAATCATTTTGCCTTCAACTGTACTTATAAAAGAGAAATGGCAACTTAGAAAATATTAGACACATCAGAAGGTTTCAATGATTTATTAGCATGGCAAAAAAAGAAAGTCTTCCCTTTTGAGTGAAAGTGTATGTAAAAGTAACAGAATATATAACGTCTCCAGACAGACATAGATTATGCATAAGTGCTCACACATCTCCACAACAACACAGCGCTCCTTCCTATTTTTATCCCATCAAATGTTTAATCTAATCAAACCAAATCCAGTTAAGATAAAAGAAAAGCTTCTTCTTTCTTGGTTTGAGAGGAAGATATATGGCGAGTCTTTCATCCACAGCATCAGTTGTTTTATTTTAAATGTTAATAACATTAGCATGTTAACAATATTAATGATAATTCTAAATGACAAGCAACTAATATGTGTTAAAAGGAACTCGATTAAAGTTGATTAAAGGCAAGACTGTTTACATGTTTGAGGATCATTTTTCTTATGGTTTTGAACGTTTTGAAAGTTTTATATACTCACCTAGGTTGCATTTATTGATTTTTTTTAAAATATATATACAGTGGGGAAAATAAGTATTGAACACGTCACCATTTTTCTCAGAAAACATATTTCTAAAGGTGCCGTTGCCATAACAACCAAAGAAATCCATATATGCAAAGAAAACAAATCTAATTAGTTTACAAATTAAGTTCTGCGTAATAAAATGAAATGACTCATGGAAAAAGTATTGAACACATGAAGAAAGGGAGGTGCAGAAAGGCAGTGAAAGCCCAGACAGCAGCTGAAATCTCTCAGTAGTTCTTCAGCAACCCCCTGCCCTTCGTCATTGTAAATTAATATTAGCTGCTTCAGTCCAACATCTACATTAGCAGGATGATGAAGATGAAACCAGAGTGGACATTGATCCAAAACACAGCCAAGCAAACTCAAACTCACAAATGCTTTCAGAGAAAGAAAATCAAGCTGTAGAATGACCCGGCCAATCACATGACTTGAATCCAACATAAAATACAAATTAAATATTAGATTTGATAGACGAAACCCACAGAACCCTCAAGATTTTTACACTCTTTTGAAGTCACACCTGAAATCAGACCTGAGCAATGCATGCAACTTCATTCTCCACATGAGAGCCGTCTTTAAGCTGACGTCACCAAAAAATATAATAAAATACAAAAAGTATTAAATACATTTCAGTAGTTTAGTACTTTCTTCTTGTGTTATTTCATTGTTATTACACATAAATTTTTCAGATTTTTTTGTTTTGTTTTGTTTTATTTTTATGTTTGTATTATTTGGGTTTTTACCAAAATCTGGTTCAATTCCATGTCAACAGCTCCTTTAGAAATATTATTCCCAGGATAAAACATGACGTGTTCAATACTTATTTCCCCCGCTGTATTTTGTAACTTACAGAAAAAGTAAACAATGTGAAACACTATTACAACTGAATTGTTTATAAGTTAATAAAGAAGTAAATTCAAATACAGAACTAGTCATGATATTATTGTTTAAATTATCACTCATTACATTTTCAGTGTCATATGCTTCAGTGTCAAAACATTCTAATATGGTTTTAAGTAACATTTTCTATTATTATCAACTTTCAAAAAAGTTGTCCTGCTTAATTTCTTTTGGGATACTATATTTCTCTGAATTCATTTATTGGACAGAGAGAGCAGCATATCTGGGTCAAAGACGAGACGTTCCATATTTGTGTGCACATCAAATTTTATTTTATATACATAAAAACCATATAAAATACAAGTGTCCACTTTAGTATTTAAAGTAACTTGTAGAACTGTATAAAAGAAACAACACACTTATTCTGACTTATATTCTGAAATATATATAAAAAATAGTTGATCAAACTAAATTTCATTATATTTTAATTGATTTAAAACATTTTGCTGCAAAAATGGGTCAAACCTATGAAAAATATTAATAAAGTATGGTAAAGTATAAAGCTTCAATTTTATTTAAATAGTAATTAGTATTTTTAGACATTTAATTTGTATTTTGTTGCTTCACTGTGGTTCTTAAATCACAGTCCTTTAATATGCCATCAAATGATTCTTGTGTAAATCATAGTAAAAATGAAAAAGTTATTATTTTTAGCTAATTAGTAATTAAACAGGAGTCAACTGTATTACACTTTTATAATTTTGATGCTTGATAAGCACTTTTTGTCTCTGAATTGACAATCACATCACTAAAAATCGTATCATTCCTCCACAACTGACTTACTTCTATCTGTAACTCAAACTGTGGCAAAAAAAAAGAATTGTGGTGACAGGGTATTGTTTGCTGAAGTAAAGTAATATAAGTTTTCTATGTCAAATAAGGACAGCTCAGAGCACTGCATGTGTCTTTGGCAGCACAGCCGAATAAGAACATGAAATGGAAATGTTACAGATGCCTTATGAATAAATTAACAATATGAACAACTTCTCTGTTTCTGTTCTCAATCCAAAAAGACCAAAAGCTTGTTCTGAATTCTACTGCTGTGTGCTAAGATCTTCTCTTCATCAGAGCTCTTTTATCAACAGCATCTGAAAAAAACATGCATAAAAGTCTCACTTTATGTACCGACTGCATATTTAATAGTTGCAAAAAAAGTCCATACAAAAGAATGTATTAACAGTTCTGATTTTTAAAAATTATAGAGAACCAAAAGTTTGACAAATTGAGACCACTGCTTAGTCCTACTGTACTTAAAGTTATCTTAACAGTAGTAAAATATTTTTCATTTTTTGATATATGTATATATTGAAGCACATAATTAAAAACCTAAATATATGAGATATTTGAAAAAGAATGCTGATGGTCAAAATTTGAGAAATGATCTGACAAAACCTAACCTAACATTTCCATTTTCACTGACTTGCAAGTTGGTAAATGCATTTTAAATACCTCTGGAAGTGGTGTGAACTGGACAACATCCCAACATATCAGACCCCATTTACATCTTTATTCGGGGTTCGTACACTTTTTTCTAAATCAAATGTAAGCACTTTTCAAGCACATTACAGGTGCATTTTTAAACTTTTCAAGTACTTTACAAGTGTGGCAAATTACATATTTACATACATACTTCATCACTTTATATCAGATTCTATTTGTTATAGTATAGTATAGTATAGTATAGTATAGTATAGTATAGTATAGCATAGCACTCTAAGGATTTTTCTGATGGCATGTTTGTTTGTCCCAAGCCCAACATTGAATTGCTACCAGTTATTCTCTTAAATTCCTCCCTTAAATCTTAAATTTGTCATCTTTCATCTTAATTTTTTTATTTCATTGTTCACTCATGAAGCGGTAATCTCTATACATTTTGTTATCTCCCATTGTTTAAACAAAAGGCACAGTTAATTATTAGTAAACAGTTCATCATTACCTCTTTAGTAACATAACTTATTATGAAAGCAACACAATTGCATTTTTAAAGCAGTTTTAAGCATTTTATCCAAAATCGAAGCACTTTTTAAACCTTCAAAACACTAGATTAAAATTCAAGGATGTTCAAGGATTTCCAGCACTCATAAGAACCCTTTTATTTAACATTGTACAAATTGTGAACAGAAGTAGACAAAATGCATCAAAATGGGTGTAAACATGCACTGTAAAACAAATAAATCTATAAAAAATAATGGTAAAAAAACAGACAGACGTGGTTGCCAGTATTTCACTATCAAAAATACAATACAAACCATAAAAGTAATTAAAAAAATTTATGGTAAACTACCATATTTCATTAATTTATAGCGTTAAAACAGCAGTGTTTGAAGTACAAACATCTACACATCATATCTTTGTTTCACAGACAAAAACACAACCATAAGCATGTGGGGATGAGAAAGCCATAAGATGAACCAAAACTCATCACAAAAATTTTTTCCCACGAGCAAAGTAACATACTAATGTATTGAAGTTGCTCAGTGTCATTCACACAACTACTAAACTCCATCATGGTAACAGTCATAAAATTTAAGTAATGGAACAAACATTATTTAGCATCTGATATTAGATGTAACATTAAACTCTAATGTAAAGAATGTCAACAAATTGCATAAAAAGTGAAGTGTCATGCAGGGAATTCTGGGAAAGTCAATTTATGGTTATTCTCCATATATTAAGGACACTTACTGTTAAGGTTACGAATTTTTACTGTAGCATTTTTACAGTTATTTACCATTACAATGAAAATAGACAGATAAAATTATATGTGCTTACATTTATTTGTTGAAAGTAAGCTGCCTATTTGGAGATCTAGGATGTTGTAATATTCCACAACAGGTAAAGGCTAACGGTGTGAAGAAAAATATATCTGGATTGATAGGATTCTGTACCCAGAGAGTTAATCATGTTAATACATGAATGCTGTTGCACTACAGGAGGTACAATTTAAGTCATGCTGTGAAAAAGGAGGGTTTGACAGACAATCACGACAACGTTATCTATATCCTCATATTTGGGTTCTTCTGGGAATCCGTAGTTGATTTGGAGATGGCTCTTGGTCAAAGAAATGGATATCTGATTTTATTTTAAAGTATTATTTAACTGTATTAAATCCAAATATTAAAGGGATAGCACATCCAAAAATGAAAATTACAGTATGCCATCATTTTCTCATCCTCCACTTTTTCCAAAGCTATGTGAATTTATTCTTCAGTGGGCAAAAGGAAGATAGTCTGAAAAATGGAGAAAAAACAGCTATTGACGTCAATTGTATTTTTTTTGTTCTTACCATCGATGGCTGCTTTTTCCCAACATGCTTCAGACGATCTTGTTTTGTGTTCAACTGAAGAAAGAAATTTTTAGGTGAACTTTCCCTTTAATATTTGTAACAATTAGACATTTGAAATAAGAAACAAATTCAAATGACTTCTGAAGGATTATGTGACATTAAAACTGAGGACAGGATTACATTTCTTTAAATACAGTACTGTGCAAAAGTCTTAGACCAACAAAGCTGATATACTGCTTAGGGCTTTTGCACAATATATAATTAATCGGTCTTTTTATTAAAAACAAACAGAAAATATAGGAAATATGTACAGAAAAACAACAACAGCACAACATTTCATCTTCAAGCAAAAGTCTATGTTTAATGTGGCTTTTCTTGGCACCAAGCACAGCTTGAACTGTTTTGTTCTAATTGTCCTGACATTTTTCTGAAATAATGTGCTGTGTAATATCAGGCTTCTTTTAGCACTTTCCAAAGTTCTTCTTTAGGTTTAGAGGGTCATATCTTTCTTTTTCCGTCCTGGTGATCTCATACAGCCTCTATAATATTCAGGTCTGGACTCTGTGGAGGCCATTTTATGAATGTCTGTGTTTCATCAGCTTTTTGCTAATAGGATTTCACTGCAATTAGCGGATCATTATCATGCTGAAAATTAAAACTATTACAACTGAAATCCTTTCCAGAAGGTATGGCACAATGGATTAAAACCTGTACTTTTTTTAACATTCACAATTCCATCAATTCAGACAATATTGCTAACAACACTGGTAGAAATGCAGCCTCTAACCAGGACAAACAGCCTCTAACCTAACATAACCTAACAGACTCTAACCTAACCTAACTCCTATCCTAACAAACCATACATCAACTGAAAAATAATGTATTAACCCTGTATAAATCTAAATTTTAAAATAAATTGACAAAATAATGTACATTTATGACTGGTTTTGTGGTAAGTGGTCACATATATCCATTATACCATCAGTAAAACAACAGATTTAATGTTGGCCTAAAACTTTTGCACAGTACTGTATATCTAACAGAAAACAGCTTTTTACATTTCACAATATCACCGGTTTTATTGTATTTTTAATCCAATAATTGCAGCCTTGGTAAGGAGAAGACATTTCTTTCAAAACATAAAAAATGTGTACTTAAACTAATATCCCAAACTTTTGACTGGTAGTGTACATGAAATAAGCACTTGCATGTCATCTTGGATGGGAAATGGGTTGATTTGGCTTGTCACATCAAATAAGACTCTCAATTCGGAGACAACATATCATTCACAATGAATTATCTGGTTGTGCAGTCAGTTCTACCACAAGGCTTTATTGTGAGTTATAACAGACAACTGACAGAGCGTTAGTGATGTGTTGTGACACAGGGTTAAAACTCTGCCTCTCTCTGTAATTTATCTGTCCATCCTGTCAGAAAGAATGTAAAGAGCTTGAAATATGATCAGTAGCAGCATGTAAATATTCATTTGAAGAGTTATGGAGGGTAAATACAAACATATTCATATATAAAGTCATACTTTACAATAAGTTTCCATTAGTTCACGTATTTACTAACATGAACTAAGAATGAGCAATACTTATGCAGCATTTATTAATTATACACTCAAAAATATATACATTTGTTTTGTTAGGGGGTGGTGGCGTGCAAGTTAAATTGTTTTATGTTCAATACACTTCAATTTGTAAAAATTAATAAGTTAACTTAGTTCCTTTATGTTGTCCAAACCCAAATCGATTGTGTGAAACCCAGAATTTTTTAGTTTACTAATGCATTTACTAATGCATTATTACAATACAAAGCTGTGATTGCTAAGATATGGATAAAGTACATGCAGGATGTTGTTTTCGGAGAATAAAGCCCGACAGGCTGTAGTATAAGACTGAAGGGCTTTATTCTGTGAAAACAACCATTCTGGAAGTACTTTATCTCGCTTATTACACAGCAACTTGCAACAAAACATAAATATTAAGACACAAAACATTGTTCTGGGCTGTAACAATTTATTAATTCTTTAATTAAATGCAAAGCAGACAGAAACAAAAACAGCTGAGTGGAGCATACGCTAACCTGCACAATAATCTGTCACAAGATGCTGCTAAACAGCCAAAAATGCATTTATTTACAATCAGTAAAAAACAGCAGCATGATAGACAAGCAGATACATGTGAATGCGGATATCAACACATTCACCGATGGTTAAGGTGATTTATAGTTCCCGGATGAACCTGTGTTATTCAGCGGTTATCTCGGAATAACATACCTGTTATGTCGCGACTGACTAATTAGAAGTGAGTATTCCAGAAAACTGTGTAATAACAATTAATGCACTGTGAGTTAACAAGAACGAACAATTAACTTTACTTTCATCTTCTAACTTAATATAAAGATGAATATAAATATAAACTAATAAAGATGGATAAAATACTGTATTGTACTGTTCATTGTTTTTGTTCAATAATAATTGAATTAACTAAAATAAATAATGGAACCTTTGTGTAAAGTTTTACCCATTTTTCCAATATAATATTTTTATATATAGCAACAAAAATGCATGCAATTACATAAAAGTCTGAATCTTTCTGAGTCATTCTTTTTTTTTTTCATTTGAGGTCTTTTTTTTTTTACGATAGAATACTTAGACAAAACAGCAGCAGTAAACACAAATGCACTTAAAGATTCAGCATTGAAAGACTCTGAAAGACTTTGGCGAAATAATAAAAGCACCATCACTAAAGATGAGAGTGTGTTCCTTCCCATCAAAGCCACTTTTCATCAAAAAGTTTTTAAAATTGTGACAGGCTTTCTCGAGGTCACCTCCAAGTAAACACGCATTCAGCATGGGCTTTATTCTTCCAGGCACATACCCGTCATCATTCACATTCATATTAGTACTGGCACATTGCCACTTTTGATACACACCTTCAGGAGATGCAATAGCGTCTGCCAGGCCCACTTTAATATTTAAACACACCTATCCAGAAGTGCTTACTGCAACCTACAAGACAGATGCTTCTGTTGTTGCACTTGGTATTGCTGATGATACAATATGAATCACCTTGGCTCAGATTACCTTTAAGTCTCTTATAGGGTATACTCTAATTATTTACCTTATTCTGAATTAGATGATTCAGTCACACTTCATTTTAAAGTACAATTCTCACTATTAACAAACCATTAACTAAGAATTTATTGTAAAAAAAAAAAAAAAAAGTATCAATTTGCTGCTTATTAATAGTTAGTAGGGTAGCAGCTGGGTTTAGGAATTGGATATGGATGTAGAATAAAATAATCTAAGTAGTAATAAAAAGCCAATATCTTAATAATATGCAGATAATAAGCACGTATAATTGAAAGTGGGAATTTGTACTTAAAATAAAGTGTTTTGAAGCTGCTTTTTGAATAATCTGCTCATGTTTCCATTTTACAAAATATATAGATAGGTTAAAGGTGCTGTATGTAAGTTTTTGACTCTTCTAAAGCATAAAAATACGATAATATGTTTGCAGATATTTAAGAAACATGCTAAGTGAACATTGTGGTGAGGGGGCGGGGCCGAGAGTCGTAATGTTGTAGAGTTGTAATGGGTTTACTCTCTTTTTTCCATAAAGTTAACTTGTTGCTTTTAAGCCAACATATTTACTCACATTTCTTATGTAAAGTAAATAACCGTGTGTTACAGTGAAGTGAAGTTAATTATTTGCATGCATTGTTCAAATCTGTTGTACTCTTTTGATTGCCTTCAAGCTCTTGACCACTGCCATGTGTGTTTACCATTGCAAAATGCACCTAAAAAACTAAATGATGGCAGTAGTGTGATTAAGTGTTTACATGTCTATTCCGCACTTTGATAATGCAGCTAAAATAGGAATGCTCCACATATTAATTTGATTTGTGTTTACTTCTAATTAAGGTGATCAAAAATCAGTTTACATGGTAGATGCTTAATCAGAGTACTGTCATAATATTGTTAATATCAAAATATCACTGTCCATGTAAACATACTCAGTTTGAATGTAGGTTAACCAACTGAAAATGTCACCAAAAACACAAACATTAGATGATATTTAAAAGAAATGTATGGATATCAAAGGGTGTTGATGTATTGGGTTGGATGAGCTTATTTTAGGTCAGTCTTCATCTACACCTCGACTGAGTCCCCTAAGACACAAGCATCCCGCAGTGAATCCTGGGAAACATCCCGCTACTCGCCTGATCAAGGGCTTCCACCTCAGCAGTGTATAGGAGAGAAAAAATGCTGATCTAACAAGACAAATACACATCGGTATACTTTCACTAGAGCCATCTCAGTTCATAAGAGAATTCAGAGGGCAGTTGAACAAACTGAAAAGATCAGATGTCTACTCATTTATTTATTTTTTTATAGTCTTTATTATTAAAGTTCATATATTTGGTAATTTGTCAGACTAGTCACTCGGAGAGGCTGTTTATGCAACTGATCCAGTTTCATGTATTTGTTGACCACAAAAAGAACAAAAATTATGAGATGTCTGTCATTCCAATTACAAACTGAGCCGAGACAATTTTACATTTCTCTACACACAGAACATATAATACAGGACTCAGAAATGCTAAATTCTGATTGATTTCATTTCTGACTAATTTGTAAGATTTATTAGTCTAATTAAAAGAGAAACACTTAAGTACAGTAAACAAGTGTAGCTACAGTAAACAAGTGCTAGATGAAAACAAAATGTAAAACACCGTAGAAATAAGCTTAAACAATTAATATCAATATCAACCAATTCAGATAAATTATGAAATAAATCTGTAATATATATAGTGCAGATAAAATGTACAGCAAATGTATAATTTACAATATTGTGTTAACATAGTATTGTGCAAAAATGAGCCATTATTTGTTTATAATCTGTTGTGTAATTACAATTTGTGTGAAAAAGAAGAAAGATTATTGGGTTTTTTTTACTGTGTCTACTGCTCAATTCACCTGAAAACTGCAGTGAAATGTACCTATACAGTACGTTTTTGCAATTGTGCAGAAATGTTGGCAGAGTCTCGTATTTCAAATGAGGGTTGCACTATTTTAAACAGACACAAACAGGAAAGGGAAGTCTAGTTTTTATGGATGGATACTGTTTTTGTGCTGCCAGATGCAGAAGCTTCCACCTGCAGCTCCTGTCATTCAATAAGACTGATGTTTTTCAGATGACTAGGTCACACCTTCCCATCCTCCTGTCTACCGAAGCTATTTTTGAGACCTGTATAACCCCCACCATGCACGCAATGTACCTGTGCTGTGTGTCTTTCGGTCTCGATGGATTGTTGTCATAGTCGCAAACTCTAGAGAGCAATCTATGGCAACTCGGCGTTGACATGGTTACAATCTCCTCACATGTTTTCAGCATGTGGCAGGTGGGTTTTGGGGGAAGGGAAGGATGGTAATTGAGAATAATGGAAAATCATGAGTGTGCACTGTGGAGAGGTTATGTTCATACTGGTTAGTAGGATCGCTTGACATAAACCTTAAGAAAACAGTGGTTGGAATGAACTGAAATATGGCTGCACGATACTGGAAAAATCTGATATTGCGATATTTTATTTTTCTGCGATAAATATTGCGATACAGTTTCACAAGATAGTTTGAATAGCACTACATGATTGTTTTCTGGGGAGCCTAACAGTATTCAGGTACAGAAATTGAATAACCACAATGCAAAACATGCTTCTCTTACTTTGCTTTGTCTCGTTTCTAGTCCAAATATCTAAAACGTCCTAGATCAAGTAAAAATATTGATCTGGCTTGCTTGGTTTTGGGACTTGTGGAGCTGCACATCGATGGATTTGCTCTTCAGTGTTTGGACTTTCAGCAGTGAAAATTAAACCACACTGAACTGAACTAAACTGAACTTCAACTCTGAAAACTGGACTGACACAGTTTAAATTTACTAGAACTTCTTTGTTAAGCTGCTTTGACAATCTACATTGTAAAAGCACTATAAAAATAAAGATTAATTGAATTGTTTTGTTTTCAACTTCACAAGAAATAGGTCAGAATTAAGAGTCTTTCCTTTAAACAAGTAAAATAATCTTGTTTTCACTTTGAAATGTAGATATGTGGGCTAGAAACAAGACGAAAATTCTCAGTGAGAGAACTTATTTGTTGCATAAATCATATAAATACAGTAATTTAATAAAATTCTGTAGCTCCTGGTCAACTATAATTCAGCCTTAAAATTGCATATCTTGCGATGCGACTATTGCGGATGTGACTATTGCGATATCGATGCTGAAATGATATATTGTGCAGCCCTAAACTGAAACTAATGCATCTGCATTGCTATATCTAATGTCACAAACAGTTTCTTAAAGGAAATGTACAAATGTGATCTCTTCATGCATGAGATATGGGCCATGTCCCCATGTACACTGGTATTTTTATAAACATTTTTATATATTAAAACTTCGCTTTCACTTTAAAAAAAATCTCCATCCACATGAAAACGCACTGTGATGCATGTTAAAAGCACGCCAAACTAACAGGTGGCGATAATGACACTTTTATGCTGACTTAAGCATATTTCTGGAGTAAATTGCATACAAGTCAATACAAACGAGAACAGAGCCAGATCAGCATCCAGCAGTCAAAAAATTCGGAATAGGCTATAAGTTTGCTCCGATGCAAAATTTGCCTCATTCACATCCTCTGCGTTTAGTTTGTATAAAGCATGTTGGCCAATCAGAAAGGAGAAAACAGCGCACACGCTGACGTCATGAGGTGAAAACTCCGATTGAAGGGTCCACACTGTACCCGGAGTTTCAGAAAATCTTCACCCTGGCCGGAGTTTTTAGAAAGTATCAGTTTCAGTCACCTGATACTTCGTTTTCATGTGGAAAAACAGCAAAACCACATAGAAAAAAGTGTGGCAAAAATAATAATAAAATTGTCCTGAAAATGCCTTCTGTCTCTAGTTTCAATAGATATTACAGAAATGTCTCAAACTTTAATCGATCTGCAATCAAATGCCAGTGAATTTATTGTAAGCTCAAACATTTCTCATTTAATTCTACTAGAAACAAAGCATTTGGTTTGCTTTTCAATAAAATGAGCTATAAAAGAGCATTCTTTAAGGGAAAAAAAAGTAATTTGATGTAACGAATTAATAATATTGTAAATATTATGTATTATGTAAACATTACGGACCCTTTTCACAATTCCGGGTTTCTCAGCACTGAAGTCGTCATAGTTGGGTAAACTTAGAGCACAGTGAATGGTAGAGTACAACAAATAATTTTTTTACAATCCTATTTGCTGAAATAATAAAAGAAAAACTCCACAATGGTGTTATCAAGACTTTCAGAGAAAGAAAAAAAATTGTGTGAGACTGATAAAGACAGACAGAAGAGAGAACAACTTCAAATTTACTGTCCTGCCCCATAGACGCTGCATTAGAAACACCTCACACAAGTGGTAATTTGATGCAAAGATGATATATTATATGTACGTAAATACATATAAATGTACATACGTTTTTTTATAAATAAAAATGTTAAAAACTTTCAACGATTTAAGATTATGATGACCGTTAAAGGCATCATAACAGTCTTGTGAAAAGGGTCCATAGTGTGAGCAGTTATTTTTTCTTCAAAATAAAAAATGTCATAATTGATTAGCCTTGATTAGGCTATTTTCACATAAAATATGACTACTAGTGCTCAGCAACCTTTTTTTTTTTAGAAAAGTTAAACATGGTATAAATAATAAGTCACAAGTAAGATGATTCCTATAAGTTAGAAAATGGACATCTGGTTAGCCTATAATACTATCTTTCATCAATTATTGCATTGATCTTTTCAGCAATATTACATTATCAGCTGCAGTTAAATCACATCCATGCTGATAGTCATTGCGGTTATGTGCATTATACTGCAGGTCTGTAAACAATGTTAATATTGATTGATATTTAGAAATAAAAATGGCCTGTTGATTTAAATATTTCTCTGCCATAAAAATATCTCCAAAAGTAGCTAAAGCATCAAGTCTGTCGCCAAGCAACGGACAGAAGTTATAGCCTGCAAATGTTTAATAAACCCTCATATTTAAAGGTGTTTTTCTTTACTTGATGTAGGTTTGGATGGCCCGGCTTGTGAGATGACTAATGTAAGTATGTCTGACTGAACAGAAAGGTCATTTAAATTAGCAGTAAATGAGATTTGGTCTCAGGCCATTAAATTTGTGACGGGAATGCACGGTTTAATTCCCAGTCGACTGCATAAGATAAAAAATAGATTTCCATGAGCAATTTTAAGCACTGAATAACTGTTTTCTCATTACATGTCTAACCTAATTGAGGAGACAGAAGAAGAGACAGAAAGATTGCAGTCATTGCAAAACAAGCTTTCAAAAAGGAATAAGATTTAACACAGATTTAATACATGTTAAGATCTATTAATGGCTCCTGTGACATGCTGTCCACTGCAACTTTCATCCATCATGCTGCAACCAGAAGGTCAAGTTTTGTGAATCGGATGGTGGGATGTACTGTTGTGCTCCAATTAGAAGGTTCTGGCTATGCTCAGGATACGGTTCAAGGCATAGTTTTCTAAAAGTGCTGCATTTTTATGTAAATGAATGGATGGAAAGTGACTGATTGATGAACAAAGGATGGATTGGATAGATATAGAGTGAAGAGTGGACAGCATGAAAAATATATGGATGGATAGGTGGACAAACGTTGATGGAGGGAGTGACAAATGAATGGATGGATAAAGCAAATGGCAGATGGACTAAACTAAAGTTTTGAGAGGTGCATAGATGATAATTGATACATGTATGGATGCATGGATGGACAGAGTAATTGATAGATGCATGTATGGATGCATGGATGGATAGAGTAATTGATAGATGGATGGATGGTTGCATGGATGAATAGAGTAATTGATAGATGCTTGTATGGATGCATGGATGGATAGAGTAATTGATAGATGAATGGATGCATAGATTGATAGAGTAATTGATAGATGGATGGATGGATGGATAGAGTAATTGACAGATGCATAGATGGATGCATGGATGGACAGAGTAATTGATAGATGGATGGATGAATGGATGGATGGATGGATGGATGCATGGATGGATGGAGTAATTGATAGATGGATGATGGATGAATGCATGGATGGAGTAATTGATAGATGGATGCATGGATAGAGTAATGGATGGATGGAGCAACTGATAAAATAGAACAAAAGGAGAATGGATGGATGGATATGTGGATGGATGGTTGATGGACTGAAGGATGGATATATAGAGCACATGGTCGATTGAACAATGGATAGAGCAACTGATATAATGAGAGAACAAAGGAAGAATCCATGGATGTATGGATGGATGGGACTGTGCATAAAATGATAGAAAGAAATTTTATATACACATTCTACACACATTACTTCTGTAGAAAAAGTAGTATAGTGGCATGCTGTTATGCCATACATTATGTTCATCTGCATAAGTGCACCCTTAAAGAACAGATTAGTCAACTTTACAACACAATTGCTTTAAAATAACTGAGATAGGTGTTATTTACTATGTGTGGAGATTGAATGGATCTCACAGATCCTGCCAACAGAGCTCAACTTGCATCATTTCATCACTTTAAAGAGTTAAATGGAATATTGAGGTCCACAGAGGCAGAGAAGGTGGGAGGTGTTTGCTAAGAAGCTGTCAGAGGGATTGTGGGGCTGATGATGACAAAGCAGGTGGAGGAGAAACTCCAGACAGCAGCTGACAGGACTCTGCCTGTGATGAAGAACTCACCTGCAGTCTAACCGATCCCTCCACCTCCTCTTCCTGCTATTTGTGCCATGATCCCTCATCACTCGCCTACTTAATGTCACAGCCACAGCATGTACTGTGCACATGAGCTCTTTTCATGATGAATGTGTAGCTTCCATGTGTTTGCCATGCATGAAGCCTCTGTGAACGTTGAGTGTGTGTGTGTGCTTATCATCATGTGGTGCAAAAATCATCTATTGCCTTGTCATTGTAGTCTAGATTGATTCCACTGTCTGTGCCACTGACTGAAATGGGGGTCTTGATCATGCATCATTGCTACAGTCAGACTATTCTGGGTGTGATTCTGAGGTCCAGGCTCACATACGTCTGAATCAGGCTTCTAATGGTCAACATTTATATCAGATGACAGCATGGAGGGTTAAGGGTGTCAGAGAAGATTAGATTTTTATATCAGCTCAATGCATAGCATGCTGGGGAAGCAAGATGGGGTTCTCAGTAGTCTTGCACTTAAGATCAGTGTTGTTATTGTTAACTAAAGGCCCTGACACTCCAAGCTACTCCAAAGAACAAGAGTTGCCCTAAATTGCCTATGTCTGCATCAAAAAGTCACACTTCATCTAGTATGCACAAAGATATCCAACCCAGGCTCATTATTGATACATACCCCTGCATACATTTCTGGACAGCGTGAAATACGTCCCAGGAGTTGTTTTTTTTTTTGCAGTTTTTGTTTTCGCGAATCCACCAGAGGCCGCTCTGTATGCTTTTTCAAATCTCAAATTTCTCTCGCGAGTGCCATTCGCACCTGCTGTTCTCGCGTAAATCCACAAAATATCTTGTACCTTGTACCACTGTCGACTGACTGACTGACTGACTGACCGACCGACCGACCGACCGACAGAATTGCACCATTAAAACATCATTAAAAACTGAATTACATGTAGCCTATAACACAGACATTTTGGATGAATATTTATCTATTCAGTAGTGCTTTACATGTAATGAAATCACAATGAAGTATGATTTCTGCACATTGTGCTTTTTAATGTGAATGAATGGCATGGTTTTGTTTATTGCGCATCACACATGACACTAATGTTTTTTTTTTGTTTTGTTTTTTTCAGTTCCAACCATTTCACAGTACAAAATCATATCTCCAGGGAATTTCACTTCAGCAGCTTTTCACCATTTTATGTGAGAAAAAAAGACCTTATGTACACAAACAAACGCTTGAATAGACTCTTGAAAAAATACATAGAAGATATGCCTTCACGACAACCTGAAGGAAAACAAAAACGTGGGTAATTAATAAAAGGATTTCATAAGGGCCTAAATGCTGCCTTGGCATCTCACTGAGATAAGTTCAAGTACTAAAATGAAATAAAATGAAACAATAAAAATATAAGATAATAGAAATGTAAAAACAAAACAGAAAAAAAAATGTACAAAAAATTTGGTTAATTCAAAAAATCTATAAATGCAATATGCAAATGATAACAAAATCACACCACAAACATGTAATCAAAGCTAAACACTATAACTGTTAATTATTACTTGTCTTATGGAAATCACCTTAGCAACATAAAACACCTTGGCAACCACTGCAAGATTGTTGTGCAGCATGAAATGAACAAAATGAATTAAATATATTGTACCATGTGCCTATTTTTACTATTTTTACTGACTCTATACCAAAGACAATAACATAGTATGATAATAATTATAATCATCTTCAAGCATTCACATTATCCCCCAGTATTACTAACAGAATGCAATGATGTCCATTATCCTTCAGCAACAATATTTCATGTATGTCACGCACATAAGCTAAGAAAGAGAAGATATTAGCAACCATTAACACAGCACCACTGACCGAATGCACCCTGTCCTCTTTTTAAAACCCGTATCGGTATTATGAATAGGATGGCCACACCGAGGCTACTAAATCTTGCCACATTAGTAATGGCTAATTATCTTTTAACGAGGATAGCATCCGGGCGATGCGTACCGGAGGTTGATAGATCAGCATGTTCAATCGGCAATTCTCCATATCTCTGGATTCCCTGTGGCCCAAATGATAAGTATGGATACTGTGTGCATGAATAAAACATCATGTATATATGTAAAGCATGCTTTGGTAATGAGCGCATAAGTTGCTTGTTATGGACAATATGCCCGAGGCTAGTGCCAAAATTCATAAAGATGGCCTAAAACAGGAGAAATGGTTTTACCTGAGTCCATTCTATGATTAGCATCTTCATACAAGTGTGCTATGATTAGCATGACCTTCAACAAAAGTGGGTATGCATATCTAAAGCATGCCAATCTGCAATGAAAGGTTTTTTTGTTTTGTTTTTTGTCAGACGAGACTGTCAATATCAGGTTCTGCTGTCAATGCTTTGAAATTAAAATGCACTTCCCCGTTTCATACAGCACCAAAGACGTATCAAATGGAAAAACAACGTGGATCTGGTGTGATGTTACACAGGGAATAAAATATGAAATGTTGCCATTCATCAGAGGTATGGTAATGATGAACATGTTTTTGTGCATTAATGACTATAGACATAGCTCAATGATAAGACCACCCGTTGTGAAAGAATACGATTCAATCTTCTGAACGCTAAACAACTGAACATATGTGGTATCTGAACATGAATTTATAAACAAGACATGGGGAATAATAAAAACAAGGTTTTTCAGAGAAGACAGAAAATATTTCTCTATGCTTAGTCGTCTATTTTAAGATCAAACCTAAAAACTAAAACATTCTCCTGACAACAGTACAGCCCAAACATTTAGGAGATTTATAAATTACTTCTAAGTCAGGGTTTAAGAAAATAATATCAATCCACATTTATATTTATAGACTTGCACTGAAATTAGGGCTGCTTGATTATGATAAAAAAAAAAAAATAACATAACATAACCGTGATTATTTTGGTCAATATTGTAATCACAATTATTTAAAACAATTATGAGTGAACCATATGGCCAAACATTTTAAGTGGTTGTTTTTAAAGAAGAATGGGTAACAAAGCAAAGTAAAAGATAAGCGAACAGGTCCTCAAAATTCTCTTTTGCGCTTTTAAAAATATGAATAACTCTAATACACTTTAGTGAATCAGGTAGGTCGCTGCAACATCACATGATGTGATTTTACTGATATCCACATGAAACTGGACTTTGGGGAGGAACGAATGCGAACTACTGGAAAGAGGGCAGTATATGATGCAATGATCAATTTATCTCCATTATCGTTTTTTTTTCATAAATTGTTGGAGGGCAAAATTGTAAAAATATTTTTTCGTCTTGTTTTCCAGATACTTAAGTCAAGATACATTTACTTGGAAAACACAATTACACAAGATGAGAATTTATCAAAACAACACAAGTTTGTGATTAAAACATGACCAACTAAATTCACTAACTTTTGTTCAATTAAAAATTTGATTCAAATTTGCATCTTGATCTAAGGATGCTAGAAATTATGGGAGAGGAAGCATGCATTGCATGCATCTGAATTTAAAACCTTTTAAGGGCCATAAACTGTGACATTTCAAGACCTGCAGAAACTCTGAGAAATATTTGAGTTGGTTGCATTAATAAGAAATAAAGGCTGTACATTGTAAAAAATATTTTCTGTATTTGGTGATTTATGTTTTTTCAATTATTTATGCTTTTGAAATGTATTATGGGATCCTGATCTTTCCATCAAAAGTTTTTGATGTTGAAAAGTTTGAAAAGTGACTCTTTTTGACAATTTTAATAGTTTGAAGTGATATATTGTCTGTGTTTTATGTTGTAAATTACAGTACAAAAACCTGGTAACAAACTGCCAGTATTTTTTCTGTTATTTTACAGACTTATTTCTCTATATATTATTTCTTAAACAATATCTTGTCTCAAACTACTAAAATGCCAATAAAAGTCACTTAGCTAATGTGCAGTGTTGAATTTTTTACATCAAAAGTTGACAGAGCAGAGATAAAACTCCCATAATGCAATTCAGAAACGTAAACAAACAGAAAACACCACGTGAACCACAAAATACGGAACATGTTAATTAACGGATATTTTTTACAGTGCAGTTTAATTTTGTTGGTACTTTTGGAAAGCAACCACCAAGTAATGTGCTGCATCCATAAAATTCTCTCTATCGCAAACCTTAAACTTTACAAATGTCAAAAATCCTGCAATGTGACTGAAAGTAACTCCTACATACAGTTTGTGCAAGACCTAGATATATCATTCATGTTGCTTATCACCAGTACAGCCACAAAAATAAGAAAACAGAAAGTCATTTTTTTTCTGTGGTCTGTTGAGCAGCGTCTCTAGAACGTAAGCACAGAATCATTTCGAATGCATAGAAGATGAACTAATGAGATTAAAAGGCAGAAGATTCTCAATTGACAAGAGACGCCTGAATGAAATAAGACATAGATTAGCCATCATTGCCTGATTACAGTATCTGCCAATGACCTTCTGAATGCAGTGCGAAAGTCAATTGAATCCCTGTTTGACAGAGTTGAGATGAAGAGGATTTTGGGATGAAAGAAATGCACTCAGAGGCTGCCTGTGCACATGCAGAGCTCCAGATCCCGCTTTATCACACACACAGCAGAAATATACACCACTGAAGTGCACACACACATACATTATAAAGTATACGCTTATACACACACACATTTACAGTCGTGGCCAAAAGTTTTGAGAATTACATAAATATTGGAAATTGGAAAAGTTGCTGCTTAAGTTTTTATAATAGCAATTTGCATACACTCCAGAATGTTATGAAGAGTGATCAGATGATTTGCATAGCCCTTCTTTGCCATGAAAATTAACTTAATTCTGAAAAAAACTTTCCACTGCATTTCATTGCTGTCATTAAAGGACCTGCTGAGAACATTTCAGTTATCGTCTTGTTAACTCAGGTGAGAATGTTGACGAGCACAAGGCTGGAGATCATCATGTCAGGCTGATTGGGTTAGAATGGCAGACTTGACATGTTAAAAGGAGGGTGATGCTTGAAATCATTGTTCTTCCAATGTTAACCATGGTGACCTGCAAAGAAACATGTGCAGCCATCATTGCGTTGCATAAAAATGGCTTCACAGGCAAGGATATTGTGGCTACTAAGATTGCACCTAAATCAACAATTTATAGGATCATCAAGAACTTCAAGGAAAGAGGTTCAGTTCTTGTTAAGAAGGCTTCAGGGCATCTTGAATCATTGATCTTCTGCAAAAAGTATAGCGAATGGACTGCTGAGGACTGGGGCAAAGTCAGTTTGGGGCATCTGGAAAAAGGCTTGTCCGGAGAAGAAAAGGGGAGCGCTACCATCAGTCCTGTGTCATGCCAACAGTAAAGCATCCTGAGACCATTCATGTGTGGGGTTGCTTCTCATCCAAGGGAGTGGGCTCACTCACAATTTTGCCCAAAATAATGTCATGAATAAAGAATGGTACCAAAACACCCTCCAACAGCAACTTCTTCCAACAATCCAACAACAGTTTGGTGAGAAACAATGCATTTTCCAGCATGATGGAGCGCCGTGCCATAAGGCAAAAGTGATAGTGGCTCGGGGACCAAAACGTTAAAATTTTGGGTCCATGGCCTGGAAACTCCCCAGATCTTAATCCCATTGAGAACTTGTGGTCAATCCTCAAGAGGCGGGTGGACAAACAAAAACCCACTAATTCTGACAAACTCCAAGAAGTGATTATGAAAGAATGGGTTGCTATCAGATTTGGCCCAGAAGTTGATTGACAGCATGCCCAGTCGAATTGCAGAGGTCCTGAAAAAGAAGGGCCAGCACTGCAAATACTGACTCTTTGCATAAATGTCATGTAATTGTCAATAAAAGCCTTTGAAACGTATGAAGTGCTTGTAATTATATTTCAGTACATCACAGAAACAACTGAAACAAAGATCTAAAAGCAGTTTAGCAGCAAACTTTGTGAAAACTAATATTTGTGTCATTCTCAAAACTTTTGGCCATGACTGTATATAGGGCTGTAAGGGTATACTTATTTATACCTAAATATTTCAGTACAGGTTTTCCAGTTCTACGAAAACAAATACAGCATTGTTGTTACCACTGTACAGAGCTTAATAAAAAATGTCTAGTTTGGTTTACTTTCATTTTAATTAATAAATACTGATTCTAAAATCACAATATCAATATATGACAATATATATAATTCAATATACAGTTGAAGTCAAATTTATTAGCTGTCCTGTGAATTCTTTTCTTTTTCAAATATTTCCCAAATGATGTTTAACAGAGCAAGGAATTTATCACAATATTTCCTATAATATTTGTTCTTCTGGAGAAAATCTTATTTGTTATATTTCAGCTAGAATAAAAGCAGTTTTTAATTTTTTAAGCAATATTTCTTTCCCCTTTAAGCAATATTTTCTTTGACTGTCTACAGAACAAACCATTGTTACACAATGACTTGCCTAATTAACCTAATCGACCTATTTAGACCTTTAAATGTCACTTTAAGCTGAATACTAGTATCTTCAAAAATATCTAGTAAAATATAATCTACTGTCATCATGGCAACGATTAAATAAATCAATTATTAGAAATCAGTTTTTAAAACTATTATGTTTAGAAATGCAATGAAAATCTTCTTTCCGTTAAACAAAAATTGGGTAAAGAAATATACAGGGGGGGGGCTAATAATTCAGGAGGGCTAATCATTCTCTACATATAAGTCATGCTCTACATAACAAAATAAAAAATGTCGTCTTACCATGGTAAAGCTAAAATTTCGAATTGCCTTAGAGAGTTAAACTTATCATTAGATACTAGTGCTTATTCATTAGACACTAGTACTTATTTGTTAGATACAGGTACTTATTATTAGATTCTGGTAGCAATTTATTAGATGCGAGTACTTGTAATGTAATGTGTATTTATATAGCAGATTATCTGCTAAGATAAGATCTACCGGTAGATAAAATATTAGTACATTAGATAGTACTTAGTTTTTAGCTAATACCTGTTATAACTATGGCACTGAAATATGACTACACTGTAAAAAAATATCTGTTAATTAACAATTTTGCGATTCACAAGTGTTTTCCGTTTATTTACGGTTGTGAATTGCATTAGGGACCTTAATCTCTGCTCTGTCGACTTTTGATGTAAAACAATTCAACTCTAGAGTTTAACAAAGTGACTTTCATCACCATTTTAGTAGTTTGAAATAATATAATGTATAAGAAAGAATATATAGAAAAGTAAGTCTGTAAATAACAGAAAATGTGCTGCCAGTTTATTACAAGGTTTTAGCGCCGTAATATACAAAACCAACCCAGACAATATATCACTTTAAACTATTAAAAATGTCAATAAAAGTCACCTTTTCTACCTTTTCAAGGTTAAAAGTTGTTGTAGGAAAGATCAAGGTCCTATAATGCAATTTAAAAGCATAAATAAAAATAAAAACATGGAAAAAATATGGAAAACTGCTAATTTCTGGATATTTTTGACAGTGTAGGAATAAAAGCCATTTTATAGCAAAATATCTAAACTTCCTGTTTCACAGTAGAAAAAAAAACGAGTTTGGAATGACAGAAAAAAAGCTATTTTTGGGTTGAACTGTTCCTGCATAAATATATATGTGTTTATAAACGGAACTGCATCCAATCTTTCCATTACACAAATGCACATCTGCACACAAGCATATAGGCAAAACAGCACTAACGCAGACAGCTTCTGACAGCTGAGGATAGATCCGTGCTTATCTGCCTGTGTGCTTTTCAGGTTGAGGTAAGAATTAGGATTTGGCGATGCATTGTAAAGAGCAGCTCCTGTATACAGTACATGCGTAAGAAGCTTACAGGGTTAAGACTTCAGAACTTGTTGCCATGCAGCGCAGAAGGAGGCTGCTTGGAAACGCTCAGCATTTAGATTCCCAGATACAGCATTTCTTGCGAGGGGGAGACTATTAAAATATATATTTATTTACTTTCTAAACTTAACTTGAATCTTTCTTGCCAATAAATAAGCACCATATGTTTGCGTCTGGAGCTCCTGCGGTGACGGACAGAGGCTCAGACAGGATATGACACGCGCACAGGCAACCATTGAGCCTGAGCTGAATTGTGGGTAGATGAAACACAGGTGGTGGCACTGCGTGTGTGTGTGTGTGTGTGTCTGTATGCGTGTACGTGCACACAGAGGTTAAGTAGAGCTGCGGGCTAAAGTGCTAAAGACCTGACAACAGACACACTGAACTGCGTCAGTGCTCACTGAATCGTTACAGTGTTGCTCTGTTTTCAGCTGGTAAATAGAAAATAAAAGCTGTCATCCTGCCATTCTGATGCAGGCTAGATGCTCTTATCAGCATTACAAGCCACCAAAGCTCAGCAGCTTGACAATTTGCCTGAAAATAGGGGAATATACTAGGGTTATTAGGCTTTCGGATTATTAGATATTAGATGCATAGCTATGATATAAGCGTATATGGGTCAATGATGTAACGGTATTTGTGTCCAGGGGTTATGTGACTGAAATGTCTAACTTCAATCCTGTCTGTTTGTAACCATGGCAACGTTTTCAAATCTTTAGTCAAGTATGATAGGAATGCCGCATACGCATTGGCAGATTCTGATATCAATTTCCAGATTTTTTTTATCATTTATTTTAAGTTAGAAACAAAAAAAAAGCATTTGTGGTGATTTAAAATCTATATACTTTGTAATAATTATAAAGTAAAAATATGATTATCTGACTTTGGCTTTCTGAAATTGTTACATAAAATGTACTTGCATAAAAAATATATGCAAAAAAAAAAATAGACAGGATGGTTAAAGAAATTAACAAAGGTCAATATTTGTAGAGAATAACTCACATTTTCCTGTGAGTGCTGTGCTTCTTTAAAAAACAAACAAACAAACAAAAAACAATCATCTGACCAGAAATCAGGCCAGTTTTTTTCTTGAAACTCTTTTGCTATTTTGCACACAACATATGCACATTTCTTCACAAAAAAGAATATACTTTTAGGGCATAGTATAAGTAGGAGACAGTGCAGAAATAAAGTCAAATAATGCATACAATAACTTGAAAAATCTGCTATATGGCAAAACAAGATTTTTTCTTCATTCATTCATTCATTTTCTTTTCGGCTTAGTCCCTTTATTAATCTGAGGTTGCCACAGCAGAATGAACCGACAACTTATCCAGCATATGTTTTACGCAGCGGATGCCCTTCCAGCTGCAACCCATCACTGGGAAACACCCATACACTCCCATTCACACACATACACTATGGACAATTTAGCTTACCCAATTCACCTATAGCGCATGTGTTTGGACTTGTGGGGGAAACCGGAGCACCCGGAGGAATCCCACGCGAAGTACATGCAAACCAAACATGCAAATCCACAAAGAAATGCCAACTGACCCAGCCGAGATTTTTTTCTTCTTCAGTTTAAAGTAACAAAATGTCTATGTAGAGTAACTGCCTAGTAGTTTTAAAGAATAAGGATAAAAAACATTGAAATTAGCACTGGCATTATTTGTTTGCCAAAATCTTTTATTATTTAAAAAAATAAGCAGCGAAGCAGTTTTGGTAATAAATATAAAAATAAAAAAAAACATCAACATCTCAACATCAAATTGTTATAACCACAAGAAAGAATTGTGACATTTATCATTATTATATTTCTAAAAAGAGAGAAAGATAAAAATGTGTGCACTTATGGTGTTAAATGAGTAAGGAAAAGTATTATACCTTTTTGCTTCACAGTTACACCACTTGACATTTTTTGAGCTTTAAAATCTAAATGTGATGAAAACCTTTAATAAAAAATAAAAAAACTTTCAAGAACTTTTGAAAAGTTACACTTTATTAGGCATCCTTGTTACAGTGTAACTATATAGGTATGTTTAAATACTGAGTAATATTAATTAACTACATGTTATTACTATATGGTTAGGGATATGATAAGGGTTAGTAGCATGTAATTATAATTTATTGTCATTTCTATAGAGCAAACCCACATTACCAAACCTTTTTTTCTAAGTGAACTTAATTGAAGAGTTTATATTTTATCACTGGACAACTTCTTTATGTAATGGATCTCCAGTATATAGCTTACAAACTAATCAATACAACAAATCACGTGTTAGACTATTAAAAATGTAAAATCATATGGAACATTCATTCATTTTCCATCGGCTTAGTCCCTTTATTCATCAGGGGTCGCCACAGGGATTTAGTTTATTCAATTCACCTATAGCACATGTCTTTGGACTGTGCGGGAAACCGGAGTACCCTGAGGAAACCCACACAAACACGGGGAGAACATGCAAACTTCACACAGAAATGCCAACTGACCCAGCCGGGACTCGAACCAGCGACCTTCATGCTGTGAGGCGACAGTGCTAACCACTGAGTCACTGTGTCGCCTCATATGGAACATTTTAGCTAAATGTAAATTTGTGCTTTAGAAGTAAAGATGTTCTTAGACTGATCAAGCATAGATGTTCTCAGATCTGTCCAAATCCCCCAAATCTAGCATTAGAGATCCAAGTCACTTCTTTGCCCCGTCAGCAGCAGCAGATATTAGTCACTGAATAATTCAGGATGGGACATGCCCCAAGTAATTTGTTTGAACCAAATCTCCTAGAAATGTCATGCAAAGAGAGTAAGGTAAAGAATCCCAGACATCTTTTAAGAGATGAGTTTTTTTTTATAAGTGTACACAACCAGAAAAAATATACTCAGAATCACTTGTGATTGCAAACTATTACACAAGGGTTGTTGACTTTGTATTTTCACTGTCACACATGACAAAATTGAATATAATTAGTATTATTTAAAATGCAATAAATTGTTAAACACTTCTTTGTCTTCCATGGACATCTTGTTATAAAAGCTCCTGCATAAATTTTTTGAGCTAAATCTCAAAACTGTCCTACGGGTGTGACTGTCTCAAGCAGAGTTCCGTAAATTAAAACTCCCAGTGCTGTTACAACCCCAAGTAGTGTTAATACTCCCAGTGGTGTTTCCCAGTGCTGGGTTGCGACTGGAAGGGCATAAGCTGTGTAAAACATATGCTGGAATAGTTGGCGGTTCATTCCACTGTGGCGACCGCTGTTAAATAAGGGACTAAGCTGAAAGAAAATGAATTAATGAATGATTAAGTCATCTTGTTTATAACTTATCTGCAATAATATAAATCGCAGAAAATCTAAATATTGCAATGTAAATTTTTTTCCAATATCGTGCAGGCCTAGATTAGACTCATAATGGCACGAGCACTGCAATAGTTCTGATGTTACACTGACTGGCAAATAAATTGAATTAAAAGGAAATATCATATATAATAAAAATGAAAATCTACTCACATTTACTCACCTTCAAGTGGTTCTGTTGAACACAAAAGAAAATATATTGAAGCAGGATGTAATCAGTAGCCATTGACTTCCATAACAGGACGAGGACAAAAACATATGCTATAGAAGTTAATGGCTACCCGTTATTAACCTTGTTGATCACTTTATACTAAGGTTTTTTCACTTTCTGTCAGGGTCACTTTCTATTCACGCTGTAATATGTAGAAGAATTTGGATAATGCTGCAGTCAAAACGAATTCCTGCAGAGACTACAGCTCTCATCCAGCTGAGTAGCCTTACTGAACATTGATATAAATGCATGTCAGTTGCCCCATCATGTCCCACTCTCATCTTCAAATACTGGCACACCACTGAGCCTTCATCCTGGGACTCTAGACAGTCCAAACTCACTCTGATGAATAATTAAACACAGAGAGAAACAATTACATAAAGTGGGTGATCAATTATTTAGCCCAGATTCTATGTATTATTGACAAAGAAAGCCCAAAACGCTCTTGTAACTTTGTTGTTGTTACTAGAACCCAACAGGAAACTTCATGGGCAGTGATTTGAGGACATGGTTAACATGATTGTTTGTGGTGACCACCAAGGGATTTCATGCATTTGCTCAAAGGGTAGCTGCCAAAAACATACTGGATGTGTAATGAACTGAACGATGCCAGATTTCTTGGGATCCAAATATGGGAGCACTCACTGTGATGAATAGTCACACACAGACTCTTTCAGCATGTTCTGTTGTGAATTTGTAATGGTAATTAAAATAAAATGGGGAATATATACTGTATAAGCTTGTGAATAGCAGATAGCTGTTGGATAACAGTACTGATTCCTGAATTGTAACCAACACAGATTCTAATATTTCTATTAGATATTTCACATGTAACATTTGTAACACACCTGCCATCCAGGTATTGCATTAATCTTTTAGGTTTTTAGATTTCCGCTTTCAAATTTTGTAGATTTATCAACGCTAAAGCCACATAAGTTTAAGCAGCAGCACAGATCAAACACACAGAATAAATCTTTTGCAAGTTGTAGCATAAAAAAACATGAACGAACATCAGAAGTTATGCACCTACAGAAGTGGTTGCTGAATTTTCAGTTTTGGCCAATAATATTAATTTTGGTGCATCGCTACAGCATAAAATGGCTACAGTCAACACAATTATTGGTTTCAAGTTTTTCCTAAATTTAAGTATCACACTGCAAGGAACCACCTTCCTAAAGAATAAAGGCATCTTTGAAAACTAAAAATTGCAAATATGCATAAAATATTTTCGTCCTTACATTCTATCTTTTTCTATGCACAAAAGAATAAATAAATTAAATAACTGATTAATCTCATGATTGGTATAAATGGCAAAACGTCCAATGACACTTCATTCATTCAGATTAAGTTTTTAAGTAAAAGAAGGAAAAAGACATAAATACCTTAAGTTAAAATTATAAAGATTTTACATTTAGGGGGAAAATATGTTGAACTGGATCATTTCTATAAGATTTGGTTTTGGCATATAAGTACATTTGTAGTTTTGATGGTCCCATGTCAATAGATTTTGATTGTTTGTGTGTGTTTGTGTGACAAACTAAATTAATATGCTAATGCATTTGGACACATATATACATTTATACACTGCATTTTTTATTATTACATTGTTCTAATACTGAGCAAATTATATTGTCTTAGCCTTCACACTTAAATTGACATTAAAACACTATTAAGTATATACTTTAGTTGTGTGTGTGTGTGTGTGTGTGCGTGTCTTTTGTCTCTCTGGTTTCTTGTAAGATATTTCTCTTCTTTGTCATCTCCGTCTTTATTTCTTACTCTTATTTGTAATGTGGAATCATTAGAACTATTTAAAGGCCGGGACACACCGATCTAACGGCAAACAACTAGCGCAGACCAAACCCAACTGTGTTGTTACCTTGCGTCAGCTCACGTCTGGTTTAGTCTGGACCAAAAAGTTGCCATGAGTGCAAACACACAAAAGTCGACTGAACCAAGAATGCACGTTCTGCGCCTCCATGGGAGGACGTGTCTTTGGTAGTATGGTAGTATGTATAAACTACGCATGTGGTAGTAGTTCAATTTCTCATTTACACACAGGCCACATAGGAATCAGGCCAACAATCTCCAACATTAGTCCGACGAGAGGCAAGATGTGGAACACACCAAACCAACTCTCCACACCGTCGCTGACCAATGGATCGACAAAGCTCAACATCCGACCGTCAGCTTAGTGTGTCCCAACTTTAACAGTGAGGTTGCTGTATAATATAAAATTAATAAAAAATGTTTTCAAAGATTTTAGCACAAAACAAGGGCAGCACTGTGGCTCAGTGGTTAGCACTGTCGCCTCACAGCAAAAAGGTCGCTGGTTCAAGTCCCGGCTGGGCCAGTTGGCATTTTTGTGTGGAGTTTTTGCATGTTCTCTCTGTGTTGCGTGAGTTTTCTCCGGGTGCTCCGATTTCCCCCACAGCTCAAAGACATGCGGTAAAAGTGAATTGGATGAACTAAATTGGCCGTACTGTATGAGTGTGTGTGTGTGTGTGTGTGAATGCGAGAGTGTGTGGGTGTTTCCCATTACTGGGTTGCGGCTGGAAGGGCATCCGCTGCATAAAACTCCTCCTGTCTTAATGCACCAGACATTTTCTTAGAAATTTGTGCCAGATGAAAAATGGTCGTGCCCAACAGAGCCTGGTTTCTCTCGAGGTTTTTTTTCCTTTACTTCGTCAGTTGATGAAGTTTTTTTTTCCTCGCCACTGTCGCCACAGGTTTGCTTGGTTTGGGACTTGTGAAGCTGCGCATCGATGGATTTGCTCTTCAGTGTTTGGACTTTTAGCAGTGAAATTTAAACCACACTGAACTAAACTATCTCAAATCTGAAATCTGGACTTTACTAGAACTTCTATGTTAAGCTGCTTTGACACAATCTACATTGTGAAAAGCGCTATATAAATAAACATGAATTGAATTGAATTTAATAAAACATATGCCGGAATAGCTGGCGGTTCATTCCGTTGTGGTGACCCCTGATAAATAAGGGACTAAGCCAAAGGAAAATGAACGAATGAAAAAGCACAAAACATGGCAAAAAATAAACAGTGAAAACTCATGTACTTTAAACACAACAGACTCCGGCTGCAACAGATGTTTGAGAGACTGCCGGCCGTGTCTACAGTGATATGAAAGGGACGTTTGCCAGAGGACTTAAGGTAAACAGCACTTTCCGCTTTACCTTAACAAAAAAGACAGCAAATCAACAGGGATATCTATCTTAGATCTGAAACACACTGATCATACTGAGAAGTATCCCTTGTGCCAGCAAAAGCTTGACAGAACTGAAAATGGGTCTTTTTAAGCGAGTCGAGTTCGACCATGAATGTAAATTTGAAGGTTTTAAAAAAAATACAGATCCTCATCTGGAAACTGCTTTTAACTCGCAAGTGAAGACATACGAATTCATTTGGTCTTGGGAGTTTATATCAGAAGTCTACCATACGAGCGGTTTTCCTCCCTGGTGTCAGGGTCTGATTATAAGTCATGATGGATTGAGAGAGCTTCGTACATGACACTGGGCTGGAGAGATGCTGTCCCCTTATATAACAGATGAGCATTATCATAGCAGCCATCTATCATGCTGACAGTGAACACTAACTTAACATCCAACAATGCCAAAGCCAGACAAGCTAAATTACCATGCTAATGCATTGAGACACACGTGTGCATACACATGAACTTTTTAATGACATTTTTCTAATACAGAGCAAATTATATTGTCTTAACCTTCACACTTAAATTGACACTATTACGCATATTCATTAAGGCTGGTTATCACTGAAATCAATGAAAGTGATTTAAGGTTCTACTATCAAAGAAAATGGTATAAATCGCACAAAAGCATTGTTCTGAATCAGTGACAGCAGCAAGTCATTTAGCATGCCAGTAAATCCCACAGGGTCCACGTTATCAACAAAAAAAATCAATGCCATGATTATATAACCTAAGTAACTTGTGTAACAAACATAAACAAGCTTTAATACCTGGTAGGCCCAAGCAATAGCAAATAAAACAAGTACATTCACTCATGCAGGTTTGGTTTTATTTAAAAAAATCTTTGAATCATCTACTAATGCAAAGTGAAGTAAAAAACATATATTTTTGTCAGACAGATGTGCAAATATTTGGTCAAAAGAAGAAAGGAAAGGTACGCAATGACTCAATTCAGCAACATCTATGTTTGTGAGATTTGTAACATTTACAAAAAACATTTAATAAAAGCAAAGCAATCATAAACTGTACATTTGCTACAAAAATATTAAATCAAATTGTCATCACTGATTCTGTCAATATACTAAACACACAGCTAACACATATACAGTGCTCCACATATATGAGTACACCCCTCATAAATCTCTCATTTAAATGAATATTTTCTACAGGACGCTTTACAATATTATATCTGTGCATTTACATTAGGTTAGTCAGTACTTAAGCCAAATCTGGGGCTAATCTAACAAAATAGGTTATGATAACAGTCCAAAATTAGTACATCCAAATATATGTTAGAAAAAATATTAAATTAAAAAAAAGAGCAAAATTCAAAAGAAACAAAAAATGTACAAAATTGTTGAAATTGTTCTTTGTAATTTTTTGAATTTAAATGAATTATCTTTCTATTTCTAAAGCTGTTCTGTGACTTAAATATTATTTTAATAAATATATCTGTTTTATAAATCTGTTTTGTCCAAATGCACCAAAATATATTAGCTATATTCACTGAGAAATGAATAAAAATATTCATTTTCAAAATGGGGTGTATTCATTTGGGTTTAGCACGGTATAAAAATGTACAAAAAATAATGATAATTATGGGACTTTTGCAAAGAAAAAGGTACTTCATTTGATGGTTTGAGGGTAATCTTGAATTAAAACAAGCTAAAACGTGTGCTTGATTTGTGAAAACAAGCATTATTTCTTCTTGCATGTCAAGAAGCATTTTACAGTATTAAATGTGTATATTATGAAAGTAAATAAAATGTAAAAATGTAACACGCCTTTTTAAAGCTGAAATAAAATAGTAAGGATTAAAAACAGTACTGCTTTTTTTCCTTCAGTTTAAAATGTAACTGAGTAAAGCACAAACACAACTTTAGTAGTTATTACTTTTACAGTAGTGTTTTACACCTCTGATTAAAACAAACTCTGTTGTGATTGCTTTGCTAATGCAGTTCATTTGAATAAGCATAAACGGTGCCATTAAAACCTTATACTGTAGATGAACTCTGTTGCACTCAAGGTTTTCTCTCAGCAATAAACTCTTTAAATTTAGTGTAAACATGCAACATGTGGTCAGGGAGAGCTGTTTCCCCTTACAAGCTGTTGAAATAAACAATGCCGCTGAGGCAAGATCACAATAGGGACATCAGTCCAAAAAAATGTAAATTCTAAATTCACATTAAATGCACATTAAAATCCAAAACGCACTTCTGAGGAAACCCAAGCACGTTTTAACCCAGCTCACAAAACTGTGCTTAACACTCTTAAGATGGTTTTATTTCTGATATCGGGCTTATTGCCAGTGGATGGTCCTTACCAAGAAATATGGTCTGTCACAGTTAATTCTGCTGCCATATTCATCTTTTGTTGGGTGGAGGAGGGGCAAGGGGAGTTTCTGAAAATAATAAATGATAAAAGGCAATCAAAAATAACAGCTTCCAAAGACCAGCGTTCAGACTGTATGCGGTGCACCAACTCCGCAGGGCATTGTATTGATCATTTGACCTTTAGCTGTACAATGTCAAAACTATGGAGGCAGCAGTCAGCAGAATCCATCAGTATTTCAGTGAAAGGACATGGAGGCTATGTCAGGACATCTACAAGCATTATACACTGAGTCACCTCATTTTACAATGACACTAAATGATCTTTTTTTTTGATGGAAATGTGCTGCTCTGGTTTTAATCTCCTACTTAATAAATACTTATCAGGCTTTTGTGTTGTAACTAATTCATGTGTGCCATTATGATTTAAGATAAAAGAGTTTAGATGAAAGTTTGGTTCATAGTGATATAGGGGACATATATAGTATATAAAATTATTAGCCCTCCTGTGAAGTTTAAAATCTTTTTCAAATATTTCTGAAGTGATGTTTAACGGAGAAAAATGTTCACAGTATTTCATATTATATTTGTCTTCTCAGAAAGTTGTATTTGTTTGGCAGGAATTATTCTTAAGCAATTATGAAAAAAATTGAAAAACTGCTGAGGTCAATATTATTAGCATATATATATACATTTATATATATATATTTGGTTGTCACGATTCTGGAATTCGGTACTAATCGATACTGAAGTTTTAAAAACGTCCATTTCCCGCTAACATTTGAGCACTGTTGAGCACGTTCTTAAACAGCGCTGATTTGCCATTGTGTTCACGTGCTCAACAGAAATGACTATGATTGGCCGTGAAGGTCATCAGTTCACCGAACTCACCGCTGTTTACTGAGTGTAACCACAGATACAGGGACCCTGGAGTGTTTCAAAGTCACGTCGATCAGCTGGTTTGTCTATAAGCTGACATACGAGCGATCTGCTGATGAGTCGCGGCTTTAAAACGCTCCAGTGTCCCTGTATCTGTGGTTACACTTAGTAAACAGCTGAAATTTCTGTTGAGCACGTGAACACAATGGCACATCAGCGCTGTTTAAGAATGCGCTCAAATGTTAGCAGGAAATGGACGTTTTTAAAATTTCTGTATCGATTGGTACCAAATTCCAGTATCGTGACAAACCTAATATATATATATATTTTTTTTTTTGACTGGTTACAGAACAAATTACTGTTGTCCAATGACTTGACTAATTGATCTATTTTGTCTAGTTAACCTAATTAACATTTAAATAACTAGTAAGCTATTATGCACTGTCAGCATGGCAAAGACAATATAATTTACAGTTATTAAAACTATTA